>OY728126.1:1135171462-1136387087 GCA_963277665.1 Viscum album
AACAAATAGTATTTTTCTTCTTATCAATATTATATAAACTTATTCTTTTTTTCATAACTTTTTATCTATTGAATAATAGTGGATAGTTAATCCATTAATTTTTCAATTTAATTTATATGATTATAATTTTGTTCTAAAATTGAATGAAATTTAATTCTTTTTGATTGATCACATTTGGACAGATAATCTTTATTTTTAATTTTTTCGCGTTGAATATTTTCCATATCATCACATAATTTATCATTTGAAATCGAAAAAGTATTTTTCCATTTTATATTTTCAGCAAGGACAAACTTATGTTTTCTCTTGATTTTATTTAATTAAACTATAATATTTTTAACATCATGTTTGATTTTATCAATCTATTCATACTAATCATATTTATAGGGATCAAAATTTGATTCAAAAGAGGAAGAGGAATCCAATTAACATAAATGATTTTTTAAATTTATTAAACATAGGCCTGTTGATTATTTTCCTCTACCAGATTTATTACATAAATCTAAATCAGATTTAAAACTCAAAATATATTCTATTTATTTCCTTTCATTTTTTATATCATATTTTTATTTTTCTTGATTCTTGGGAAGTTAAGCTTGATGTTCCATCTTTATCTAGATTCAAAATAAATAAATTATTTATTATCTTTACCTTTCTTACATTATTTACTTCTTGGGAAATTAATTTTGATTCTTCTTCAGTATCCTTTATTTTTTCTCCCTTGGGGAACCTATAAAACATGATCTCTTATACTTGTTTTTAACTTAGAATCAGAAGAGTATGTGGTAACATCCATTTTTGATTTAAAAGAAACACATTTCTTTTTTAATTTTCCTCTTGACCAATATTTTCAACTCTAATTTTTATTCGAGTAAAGATATGATAAGAACATATAATGTATATTCCTTGAAATTTTTAATATCATGAATAGTTACCTTTTTATCGTGTCATTTATTCGGTAAATATCTTAAAAATATTTCAATAAGAATTTAATTATATATAGTTTATCCTATGTTTCTTGTACTATTATAATATTTTTAAATTTATGAAAAATTTTATTCACTACTTCTACTACTCACAGTTTCAAATCATGATAATCAACTCTTAACATGCCTAGTTTAGTTGTTATAAGATTATCTAAACCAAAATGAGTATCTTCCAAAATACACCATATTTCATGAGCTATTTTACATAAAGACACATGGATTTTATCATTTGTACTTATTATATGACATAAAAGATTAATTATCAGGTAATTAATAGAATATAAAAAAAATAATTATCATTCAATGATTTTGGATAAAATTTAGGTAGTTTTTATGGTTTCACCATAATTTCCCAATAGTCAATGTTGAGGCTCTTAATGGTTTCTTCCATGAGAGTCTTTTAATAACCATATTTTATTCCATAAAAAATAAATGTGTTTGAGTTATAAAACCATCATTCATATTCATTCCCATCATATAAAAATATATATTTTCCTCCTAACTATTTAATTCAGTATTTTGTTAGAAAAAATTAGATATAAATTTACCAAGGTCAGGGGAAACCCTTTGATAAAAATTGTTTGCTCCTAAAAAGAGATTGGTTGAAATGTGTGTGTGTGGGGGGGTGGTGAATTAACCTTTTCAAATAACTCAATCAATTATTATCAAATTTAATAATAAATTCATCCAAATTAATATTAAATGAACACAAATATTTTTATAATAGTTCAAAATTAAATGATCCTACTATACTCTTAAACCCACTCAAACATAGAGAAAAAATTAAACCCACTAACTATGGAATATAAAAATTTTGTAAGGAATAACTATCCCTAAAATTTTTATTTTAAAACCTTGTATAAAAAAACTAAAGCTAAATTATTATCGCATAGAGTCACAAGAATCTATGAATAATTTCTCACCTAAAATCAAAACCTTATTACCCCACTTTTTTCACACCTGAAGAAAGAAACCAATATATCCATTATGTAAGGGGTAGTAAAACCAAACTCATAAATTTTATGGCTACTATGAACTATACATGATTACATGCATATAAAATAAAAATAATTAAGGATATGTAATAATGAATCTAAGTGTTGTGGATATTAGGATGAAATAATACCAAGAAACACAAGGGGGTATTTCTTCCTATTATAATTTTTTTAATTTAAATTTTACCAATTTTCATATATTATTATGATATTTTGTGATCTATTATTTAAGAAAATTATGTAGTGGAAAATAGAGAAGAAGAAGGAATAGCTTTTATAGTACACTAGGGTATAAATTTCCTCTAGTTTACTCCACCAACACTGTATCAGTGGGCGTGATGATTTGTACTAATTATGGCCTCTAATAATAATACCTAAAGAAATGAGTGTAGGTAGTCTCAACCTAACAATAAGATATGTTGTTTTACTATAAAAATTTCAATCCATAGCTTAGTGTGATAAACTAATAGTCCAACATGATTAAGTACTAGAAGCTGGTACTATAAGAAATCAAGAATGATTGATTAGATGAGAAATAGATTTATCTCACATTTGCAACTAAAACTAATTGATGATGTATATTATTATTAATATATAAGAGTCTCAAAGAAATAATATGTTCAAAGATTTTCTTATTGTAGATGATCATCAATAAATATTGTAACAAATAAATTTTAGTAAATAAATTGTATAATAGTAAAACATTAAAAGATCATTTCTCTAAGGTGTATATCTCTAGAATAAAAGATACATTGTTTCACATAAAAGGTCCTTCTCATTTGAATGATTCAAAATTTGTTATTTAGAAATAGAAACTCTATTTTATTCTGGTTAAACAGATTCCAAAATATCACTTGATAAATCAAGATTATTTTAATTTAAAACATTAAAAGAAATTTGTAACTTCCCTTTGAATTCAGAAATATTTTGTCTATTATACATGACCTTTGAATTGTTTTTAAACATATTTGAAAGATATAAATTAATCATGAAAAGACCATTGTATAAATCATGAGAAATATCTTGAATTTAAAATTCATAGTTTACCAATTCATATATAAGGATAAATTTTAAAGTAAAATTGACAATGTATTGTTGAATTTAAAATGATGGGTCTCTGAACCAAAAGTTAGTTTCTAAAACATAGGTTTGGTTCCAAATGTAAAGTTCATGATTCATAATTTTACACCAGTATAGACTACCTAATCCATACATTTACTCAAAACATAGAGCATACAAGTACATTTCCTTACAAAAAGTAATGGTTGAAAACCATATATTATACTCACAAACATAGGGTAAAAATAGTGTTTCTATACTTCTCAGAAACATATCCATAATACATGAGAAAAAAATTAACCCAAGAATAAATTTAGAAAAAGATAAATTTCCCATGAAATATATACTAAAAGACAGATAATGTGGTTTAATTAGAAAAAAACAAGGAAATTTGTGAACAAAAAATCAATAAGAATTCAAATAATATTATTGAGATAATACATGAAAAAAGTATCCCCCTTTTAGATGATAAAAAACCCATATAACCAGACTTATAGAAAATAATGAAAATTTAAACATAAACAAAATATAGTTTTAAAGAGTGACAAAAAATATAATTCTCTTTTAATGTTTTATAAATTTCATATAAAAAAGAATGTTATAATGAAGTTATTTTTTCAAAACAAAAGGGATAATTTATCAAATATTTTAAAATATATAAATTTCTAAATGTCACCCATTGTTCCCATTAAATTTATTGTAGTCATAAAATGTTATGTTTTTTCAAATTAATCCCTCTTTTTGTGATATAAAAAAGAATGTATCAAAAAATTGAATATAAAAAAATGAATGTTTTACAAAATAGGAAGTGAATGTTTCAGAAGGATATGAAAAAAACAATTCCAATACAATAGATATATTTAAAGAAAAGAAAAATAAAGAAATAAACATAATATACTGAATAAAAAAATTTCACTAAAATTCAAGTATTATTATAAGAAATATTTTTCCATAAATGGTTTAGAAATAGGATTGGAAGTGGATGAAGTTTATATTTATGATTTGGAATCAGAGGTAAATGAATCTCGAATAGCCTAATGAACAACCTTTAGTTCTCTCCACACCACTTCAAAATTATGATTAAACTTCCAAACCCAATATTTTCATCAAAATCATAGACTACTTTCCCATTTTCAGATATTCCACAAAATTTAGTTTTATAAAGTCATGGATATTCTTTATGTAATCTGAAAATTTCTGAATTATCTCACTTAACTGATTGAATAGGTGTCTAATATTATTCTCATCAGATTTTAATTTATCAACAAGAACATTATGATGGTCCAATAATGTGTGAGGTGAAATACTATCACACTAAAGGTTCTGAATCTAATCAGTTGTTACAGATATGACTATTATAATAGATTAAAAGCTACTTATCATTTCTAGAGAAGTCAAATGATAATAACTAGAAGACCTTTCTTTCCTAGTGATACTTCTTATTGATTAAAATTAAATCCCTAGGTATTTCTTCATTTCTCAAAAATATAACATGGAAAATGACTCTGATCTATGTTTCCCATGCTAGTTAGTCATTTCCCTCTACAATTAATTAAAATCAATTATGGTAATAGAGTTTTATATTAGTTTGTTCAACTGGGATTAAACTGATTCCAATAATGTTTTTGGAACAGTTGAATTTTTCAAATATTCAAAATATTTTCAAAAAAAAATCCATCACACATTAAAACATTGTAAAAAATTATTTAATTTGATTAAATTTTCAAACTTAATCGTTAATTTGAGAACTAAGTGAATCATAAGATTCATCTTCTTGATTTTTTGAGAGTATTACTACTTAAACAAAATCAAGGGGATTACCTTCAATATTTTCACTGGATGGTGAAGATAAAGTACCAATAACTTCTTATTTTCTCACTAGATTCACTAAAAAACTTATCCAAGGATTATTCTACAATAAAAATATTCTAATTTTCTATTAGATCAGTAGTTTCATCCATAGAAGTATTCACTTTATCGGAATATTTATAATTATTTTTAACCTTTCATTCTTCATGAGCCTCTTCACCATCTCAATTTTCAGTTGAAATTTCTTTAAAAGTAAATGTAACACCCATAAAAACTGGTTGTTCAACTTCTACAACCTTGGAATCTTCTTCCTAAACCATATGATATTCTCTTTTTATAGACCATTTTGAAAGAGCCTCATTGTTAATTTCTACGAAAGGTTCTTCAAGATATTGGTAGACACCTCCTATAGTAATTTGGTTACTTACATCACCCAAGAGTCTCCTTCGTATTGCCTCAACAACACCCTCTATTCTTGATTCACTAATTTCATCAGCATAAACATGTATTGATCAAACCAACTTCTATTTTACTTGATTAATTTAGAATGAGAACCAAATACTTATAGATCATTCACACCAATATACATCATCTTTCCATTCAAGGTAATCTAAAATAAATCATTTTTATCTCCTTCTGGTAGACAAAGTATTAATATGATAACATCTAATAGCTGTTTTAATATTTTGTATCTTATTATTTCTATAAAAAATTATAGAAATAAGTCCCTTGTATAGATAAAATAAAATTATAGCCTCATTTTGATAGAAATAATGCATAGAACATATAATATATCTACAGAAATTTAATTTAATTTTACTTAATATAAATAATATTATATTTTCATCTATAAAAATAATTTTCTCATACTCGAAAATCCAGGTTACTATTGACCATTGAATAAATTTTACCAACACCTTTTATCAATCTTTAAGACAATTTATAGGTATCTTTATTACCAAGTTGGATCTAAAAAGAAGACATAATATACTCATATTTATTTTCCTCATATCTAAAAGATAAAATATTAAAGTGAAAACCCCTTCACAGGGACATTGGAAAATAAGGGTAATTTCTACTGAAGATACTTGAAACTCCACATTATTTTCCATTAAGGAGACTATTTTCTATTTGTCACCAAATATAATGTAGGAAAGTCCATAAAATTTTTTTACTTCACTACCAAAACATACTTTGTATTTTCACTATTGAAAATACATTATAAACATTGAAAAGCTTGAGATTGAATTATTGTTAGGTTTTTCTAACACAACCACTAAAAATCAATTACATTCCCACGAACTCCTTTTCTTTCATATCACTAAGAGCATTGAAACTTAGATTCACTTAGTACAACTTTTTCTAGATGGCAATTTTTAATGGTTTTTGTTGATGTCAGTGTAGTTTCTCGAGCCAACATTTTTAGAGTAATCATTGTGTGGTTTAATTTTGAAAACATGTTTTTTCAAAAAGATTAATAATTTCATATTTTATTAAAAATTAAAAAATAAATAATTGAACATAATTTAAAACAAAGATAATTAATAAAAAATACTAAAATACTAAGAATAATATATTTTTATTTTAAAGAAAATGATTAATTGAATATAATAAAATTTTTATTTGAAACTAAATATACATAAATTACCCTTAATAAATTAAAAATTAGCAGTGGGAAGTGGTTTACCAAAACTATCAGCATGTTTATATTCAATATTTAAAAATTTTAAAGGTATGCTCTATTTTAGAACATGGTATCTTAAAAAATGATGCCATATATAAATATTCTTAGCCCTTGAATGAGTTTTAGAACTTTTCAAAATATTAATTTTTCTTGTATTTTTACATACAATATGAATATTATTGAAATTGAGTATACAACTAAGAAGTGTGTGTTTCATCTATAACAATTGTGCATAGAAACTTCCAGTAGAAATATATTATGCCTTAGCTATTGACAAAACAACTGAATGTTGTTTCTTACTTAACCATGTAACTAATGACTTATCTAAAAATAGAAAAAGTGAGGAACTATTTCTATATAACCTACTAACTCAAAAATAAACACTTGTATTTGATATTAAATTAAAATAATATTTATTTTGGTAGAGTAAATATTGATAAATAATTCCTTTCAAGTATTTTCAAAATTATTTTGATGATAGTAAGATGAGATTATTTTTGGTTTGATTAAAATATAGATTAAATAAAAACATAAAACATAATGTATGGTCTTCTATTAGTATGATATAGAAAACAACCTATCATACCTCTATATAACTTGTTGTTTACTTGTTTTCTGGCTTCATCTAAATTATGTTTTATAACTCTAAACATGAGATTTGTATATGTATTACTATTTTCAATCAAAAATGATTTTAATAAATAAATAATATAATTACTTTAATTTAAAACATTCCCATAATTATTTTAATAGATTTGACAATGAAGAATGAAATTTTATTCTCCCATCATACTTTTTGATCATGTGTTGATTCAATAATTTTGGTAAATCTTTTTTTGTTTTGATTCTCACAAATGCCCACATTGGTCTTATTAAGGAATTTTATTTTAATTAAATTTCAAGAAATTATTATTCTGGTAAATATTTATTATGGAAGTATATTGCACCATTTATACCTGGGGAATATTGGTTAAAGTATTCTGAATGTTTTTTAATGTATTCTAGAAACATTGTTCATATCCGACTTGTGAAATCATAACATAAAAAATAAACACTATGTTTGGAACAACATGTATGGATCAAATAACACATTCTATCAAGAAAGTATGGTTAATAAACTCTAGATTGGATGAAAAATTACGTTTTAGAAAACAGAACTTATGGATTAAAAAATATATGTTTGTATGGAACACTACATTTGAAGAAGAAATCGTATGTTACATCAACCCTACTTTTGTTATCAACCATACAAATTCAATCCATTTTTTGGTGTTTTTTGTCTTATAGAGGAACACTACATTTGACTATTCTACATTGGGGTTTTAAATTTGTGATATAATCGAATATTTAGGCAATTTTCATGATGGACATGAAGATCTATTCAAATCCATTTTACAATTGATTCAATGGATATTTTTTACTGGTTTTTAAACTCGTATTCAAAAAATTAAATTGTTTTATTCTTATAGGAAGTTACAACACTCTTGATTTTTTTTTGAATTCAAATATTCATTATTAATTCCGTGATATTTCTAATATTCGATTAACATGGAGATACTCATACTGCTATATAAATATAGGGACATTCGTCATAAAAAAAGGATATATGTATATATGAATATATAGGGAAAATGATATACATAAAAATACTATGAGTTGTTACCTTTAGATATATAGTATGGATACATACATGTTTTGATCTATTGACTCACAACTATTAATTTCATTTCTAATGCACTTTATCATTATATATTCTTCTGGAAGAACAAATAATCGTTTTTCATAGATACAATCTGGAGACATACATATTTAAAAAGTTGAATAGTGTTTCTTATGTCACTATTTGAAGAAAGTTTATGCATCATTGAAGATTTATTTACCACTATTTATTATTGAATATATGAAAATATCAATTAGTTATTACAAAAACTATGAATATTAAACTGTGCCCTAAAAAAATCAATCTCGATTAAATTGGTAGATTTTTGATAGCTCATACTCAGTCATGGTTAAATGTCAGCTTCAAGCACTAAACTATGGATTTAAAATTTCATATAAAAGAACTAAAAGGCTTTTAAAAGTCTTATTGTAAGGTTTCAACTTCATAAAATCAATTTTTTATTTGATGGTATTAGTATAAGTGGACCGCCTAGTAAAATCCAAAATCTTGTGGTGTTGAGGGTTGTTGGGGTAGACTAAGGGATCTTTGTTCCCTAAAACACTATACATGACTGTGCTCATTTCCAATATTTATTTCCTCTACTCACTCATCATTAAAAGGAAAAGAAAGGTTCACTGAATAAAAAAAGAGTTCTAGATCATTCAAAGTTTTGAAAACCACAATTCACCCCCATATTGTGTCTTTGTCTTCATTATACCTACCCTAACATAATAATTGGTATTAGAGGTATGGATTTATCAGAATATTATCCATTAAAAAATTATTTTTCCTATATGATAAAAACAAGTGGTTTCTTAAGACTATATTGAATATTTTTTGGACCAAACAATCACGAGTTAAAGATTCAGACAAAGAAATATTGAAATGGATGATCCTAGATAAGATTTTTCAGTGGTCCTTGCTCCTTATTTTAATGATATTAATTATGAATTCTAGAAATATCATATGATTATTTATTTAAAAAATTTTGGAATAAGGGGGGTTTTGAAGTCTATTAAACATTATGAGATTTCAAAAGAGTATTTTGAAGAGTGTAATAATGATCAAGAAATAGAATATGATATCAATTCAAAATATGTGAATGGTATTGTGTGTGGATTCAGAATTAGTGGATTTAACCAAGTATCTCAATGTTCTATTGCATATGAGCTATGGAAGACTCTTATTGTTTCCAAATGAAGGATCTGAAAATTTTATATAGTCTAGGTATACTACAGTGAAATTAATGTTTTATACCTTTATAATTCATGAGGATGAAACTATCACTCAAATTAATTGAAGATTAAAATATATTTTCAGTATTATTGATGCTTTAGGAGATCCAATTTCCCAATCAGATCAATTATTAAAATTACTCCGAGTACTACCCTTTAAGTGGAATGGAATATCATTAACTATAATCCAACCTATACAAGTGATAAATTTTTCTATTAAATAATTCATTAGGAATTTAATGATGTATGAAGCTAAGATAGAGGTTCAAACTAAAAATAAAACAAAATGTAAAGAAGATACTCTCAAAATTACTATGGTTGAATAATCTGATTCATGTCATCCATATTTGGTCAATGAATTATCAGATCTTTTTGAGAATCTTGAAAAGTTATTCAGAGAGAAATAGAAATGGGATCAATAAAATAGATGTTGTGAGTGTATGAAAAAAATCACACACAAGAAAATTAGCCTTTACTCAAAGTGAAATGGAATGAGGAGTAAAAGTTAAAAGGAACGAATATTTTAAAAGGGACATAAAGAAATACTTCTAGTTCACATGATGAATCTTCTAAAAATTCTATATATAATCATAAAATACATATGGTATGTCTATGGCTCATACTGATCATGAGGTAAAATCTTGTCACTCTCAAAATTCTTGTTGTGAAAAACTATCTTAGGAAAGATTAAATAGTTATTTCTTTATGCTATTATATAAGTATGAATCCTTGAAGAAAGATCAAAGAAAATTAAGAAAAATATATGATATTACATTATTAAATAATGAAAATCTGTCCAAAAAAATAAACAATTTAAACTAAAATACTTCTAAAAATTCATGTGATTTGCCTAAAATTAATATTATAGAATTATTTGATTAAGAAGATTATTTAAAGTAAGATTCTGTTAAATTAATCAAATAAGAGAAATATTTGAATAAAATCCTTTGAAAAAATAAAATACCAAAAGAAAAATTTGGAAAAGGATGTAATGGAGAAAAAAATGAGACAATATAAAAACTATTTTTTTCCTTGTTTAAATATAAAAAACATGTCTAAAATTAATTTTTTTATTATTTTATTAATAGTCATTATGAAAATTATGGCTACTTTATAAAACCTCAAATGTCTGGTTTTAATTTTTTTATCAAATTAATTTTTTATCTTAAATAGTAGAATTTATACTCAATAAAAAAGTCTATTTACTTTGAAATTTAATTGCTAAAAAATCTAGACCCAAAATAATATGGGTACAAAAAAAAATTCACTTTATGTTTTTCATGATTATACCACAATAATGCCTCGTTAAATATTTTAGTGGTTGATTGACGTGAGTGAAAAACTCTAAAGTATTTTGTTAGACAAATTAACTATACTAAAATCATTGATACATAAATTATTTCATCTTTATATTTATTTGATTCTGGTACATTAACTCTTTAATACTGGGGAGAAATATATTTCTCAAAAATTGGTTAAAAAATGAATATGAATATTCAAATATCTCTAAAACCTTATTCAAATAATTTTGGGAAATATATATATTTTTTTAATTTTTGAAAGTTAATATTTTCTATCAGTAAATTATTTTTAAAATTTTTTATTTCGAGTTTTTAGAATTTTATTTATTTAAGAAAACTAAACACCATTCTTAAGAAAAATATCTTTACATAAGTTGAAACATGTAATGATTATTCTATTTTTTTTTCAGATAACAAATATGGAATGTATTCTGCATTATGTTAGAAAAGAACATATCACCTTCTTTATAATTTTTTTAATTTATCTTTCTTATTCTTTAAAATATCTTTCTTAAAAACTTTTATGGAACGAGACACAACAAGATGAAATGATCAAGTTATAAAGGATTAGAATAAAACTATTCTTATAAAAGAACAAAAATTAATCCATCTAATCTATTAGAAGAACATCCTTTTACATTTGTTAAAGAATCATATGAAAAGTCTATTTATAAAACAATAGAAGTTCTTGGTGATGAAGAAATAGAAGTCTTTTTTTATCAAAGGTTGTATGAATGACTTCTATTGAAATTAAAAATCCTAAATGAAGAAAAATTAAAGGTTTAATATATTGTGGATTCATATAGAAAGTCTTACAATGATCAACAGAAATAATCTATTTTAAAAAAGGTTTTTGATTTGTTATAAAAAAATATAAGAATTTTAAGGATAGTTTTATTTCAAACGAATACTTTGAAGTGTTCAAAGTAGAAATGCTTATTCAGATGGAGTTTCTATTAAGATAAGATATTACCAATCTTTATCGTGATAATATGTAGCTATTTTTGCTTGAATTTTTTTCATATTCATCTTTTGAAAAAAATTAGATGTTCATAATATATTAGAATATCTGTGAACATTTTAAGTTTCTTTAAGAAAAAGAGAGCGAATTTAGGAATGTTCAGACGGACAATCTACTCCTTATTAAACCTGTCATTTAATTTTTTTATTTAAAAATTAATGATATATGGAATATTTGTAAAATAATATTTACTAAAAATAATATTATGAGTTAATTTATAATTTATTTTTATTTCTATTATGTAAATTATAAAATTAATTTTTTTTAATTATCTCAGTTTATTATTGTAAGAAATAATTTTTTTTCTATACCATAAATTTATTTCATTTTTTAATTCATTAAATAATCCTATATTTCATGATTTAGGTGGAGTATTAAGAAAATAATAATTTTATTCTTTAATAATTTTATTATCTTTGTTTAACTTTTTTTTAGAATAAATTTATTGGGAGTTAATTTAACTACTCTTATCTTTTTGATGTCACACAAAGGGTGAGAATTTGTAATAAAGTTATAACAATTTATTATTATTTTTTCATCATATCTGTAATATTTAAGTGAAGTGTATTGTTTATGCTAATAATTACTAGTTTACATGTTTATCTTTATACGAGTGAAGTTATCTAAAAAAATTATATGGGGAGAAGTTTTAATCCATCTAATGGGGGAGAAATTTTCTTTATGGATGAAATATTATAAAAATAATAAGATAGGAGTAATTTATTTTGAAAATTGCTTTCAAATTTTACATATTTATGTAGTGGTATTTTCGATCATAAAAAAGTGATATATTGTTGTGCATGTTTTCATTAAATATTTTTAGTTATTTATTTTTGGTTTTGATGATAAAAAATGACCACATCTATATTGATAATGAATTTTCTGTTCAATGAATTTTAAGAAATTATTATTCATGGAAATATTTATTTTCTATATATATTTACGTCACTGATCAGTGGGGAATATTTGTTAAAGTATTCTGAATGTGTTTTAATGTATTTTGAAAACAATGTCCATAACTTACATATGAATGATTAATGTAAGGAATAAACCATATAATTGGAACAACATATATGGTTCATATACCATATGATATTTAGAAATTATGGTTAATCAACTCTATGTCTGTATGGAACCTTACATTTGAGAAAATTAAAAGTATGGATAAGGAACCCAACATTGGTATGGCACCCTATGTTTGAGGAAGAAAACTTATGGTACATGAACCCTACTTTTGTGATCAACCATACATTGTCAACCACATATTTGGTGTTTTGTAATCACATGAAGGAATCTTACATTTGACTTTTCATCAATTGAGTCTTAATTTTTTGATATTATCCAATATTTATGAAATGGTCTGGATGGACATAAAGATCACTTTAAATCCATATTATGACCACTTTAAAGGCTTCTTATTATTATTTTGAAGACTCATATTCAATGGAGTAAATTGTTTCTATTCTTATGAAAGATTTTGATGCTCTTGATAGTTTTTTGAATTAAAATATTCATGATTATTTCAATGAAATTTCTAGAGATGGTTTAACATGGATATGTTCAACCTACTATATAAATATTGGGATTCTCTTTATAAAAAATGAGATATATATATATGACTATACAGGAAAAGTGATATACATAAGAAATACATGTGTTATTGCCTTTAAATCAACACTTTGGAGGAATTCTTGTTTTGATTTATCGACTCACTACTATTGTTGTCATTACTACCACAATTTATCATTACATATTCTTCTGAAAGAACAATGAAGCATTTTTTAGAGATACACATTGGAGATAGTAATTTTTAAACTACATTCTATTGTTCTCTGTACCACTTTTTTAAGAAATTCTACACGATTTGGAATATTTGTTTGCTACTGTGAATTATTGACGATTTGATTATATTTGTCTGTAATTACTAAAAATGTGAGGATTGACTGGTATCCTCAACAAAATAAATCTACATTAATTTGGAGGGGTTTCTACTACTCGTACTCAGTTGTGGTTAAGTGTCGCCTTTTTGCACTATACTGTAGGTTTATGCTTCCATGTAAGAGAAATAGAAGGATTTGTAAAGTCTCATTGTGATGTGCCAACTACCTATGCATAATTAATGATTTGAAGGTTTTAGGATAAGAGTAACTACTAGTAAAATATATAATCTCATAGAGTTGATCATTAGTTTAGTAGACTAAGTAATCTTTGTTCCCTGATCCACTATACATCATTGTGTTCATTTACTTTATTATTTTCCACTGCTCAATATTTTTTAAAAGAAAAGCAATGGTTTGGTACATAATAAGAGAGGTGTTATGAATCATTAAATGTTTTGAAAACTAAAATTCTCACCTCTTGTGTCTTTGTCTTCATTATAACTATCCTGACCTAAAAATACTAATTTCATATTCATTATTTATATGTTTTTAAAAATCATTTGAAATATTTTTATTAGTTGAACCAAAGATAAAATAATCTACAAAAAATTATAATAATAAAATATAAGAATAAACAGTTTTCTTAAATAGAGTAGGATATTCCAATTCTCCATAAAATAAATTTTTAGTAGAAAATAACTCAATATTTCATACTAATATCTTTGTTCTTTGTTGAGGTCATAAAGAGATTTAGTAATTTTGAAAACATAATTGTGAAGATAGGGATTTTTAAAACCTTGTGTTTGTTCAATATAGTATTTCTCCACTAAATATCCATTTATAAAATCCAATTTTAAATATAAATGATATAATTTAAAATTCATATATTATGCATAATTTAAAAGTTTTCCAATTAATTATAATCTAGATAAAGGGTCAAATGTTTCATCATAATATATCCTTTCTTCATGATTATATGCTTTAGTTACAAATATAGCTTTATTTATAGTGACTATCCCTTGTTCATCAAACTTACTTCTATAAACCCATTTGGTTCCTATTACTTAATGATTTGATGGTATATTAACTAATTCCCAAACATTATTTCTATTAAAATGGTTAAGTTATTCTTGTATAGATATTAACTAACATTCATCTTCTAATGATTTCTATAGGATTGTATGTTTTAAACGAGAAAGGAAGGTTGGGAATTTAGCAAGGTTTTCCATATTACATATAGTCCTAACTTCAGTATCTAGATCTCCTATAATAGTTTCTATAGGATGACCAATTATGGTTCTAGGTTGTCTAGGTAAGACAATTTTTTGTTATCTAGTTTCATTTTCTTTAAGGAAGAATTTAATTTCATCATATTCTACTTTTTTATCAAAATAATATTTATGTGATTCAAGTATTAAGTTGTCTAAAGAATTAGTAACTTCATCAGTTTGATTTTCTATGTAATCAACAGGGTCACTTTCTTTATAATTCAAGTGCATATATTCTTCAACTATCATTTATTATTTAAAATACACTCTATAATCTTTAGGATTAGTAGTCTATCCTAGAAATATTCCTTCATCATCCTTTGGAATAAATTTACCATGTTTCTTCTTTAGTATTTAATATATACACATTTCATCCCAATACTTTAATGTATCCAAACTTCAGTTTTATATTATTCCAGAATTAATTAAGTGAATAATTAATATGGGGTCTAATTAAAACTCTAATCCTCATATGGAATGATTTTTTGACTGCTTCTGTCCAAAAATATGTTAGAAGACTATATTATTATCTTTTTGATCTTTCTATTTCATGAATAATTTTATTTATTTTTTCTATAATTTTATTTTATTGAGGTGATCTTCGAGTAGATAAGTTCTGTTTAGTACCATTTTTGAGAAAAATAATTGAATTATTAATTATGAAACTCTCTTTCATGATCATTTGTTAATGAAATAATTTTAAAATTTATCTCATTCTGTACAATTTTAAAAAAAATTATACAAAAACAAATAAACCCTCACTTTTAATTTTTAGGAAATAAAACGAGGTAAATATGGAAAAACAATAAAAAATAAATAAAAACAAAAACCTAATATCTTCTATATAATCTTGAAACACTAGATGGTCCAAAGAAATAAATGTTGATATATTATTACAGTTTGGATATAAAATCCTTGTTAGTTGATTTTAAGGATTACTTGCACTTATTTCCTATTTCACATGTATCAAAAAATATATATTTATCAAATAAATGAATAGAAAAATCATAGATTAAGTGTTTCTTAGATAATTTTTACAAATGAAATACATTACAGTGAGTATGTATCCATTTCCAAAACCATGATTCACCTATCCTAGTAGTTAAAAAATTCACTATTTGTTCACATAAGGAATTAAGATTCAATGTATAAAATGTTTTAGTTATAGGTTCTCTAAACTTATGCATTTTTTCTTTAAAAACCTAGAAAAAATTATTAGAAAAATTAACATAAAACCCATCATACTGGAGTTGAGATATACTTATCAGATTGTGTTTTAACCCCTGAACATATATAACTTTTTTGGGAAAAATTATTTTTGACCTCTAACTGATCTATCTCTAACTATTTTTTCCTTTTGAATTATCATCTTAGGAAATGAGGAATTCATCTAAATTTTACAATTTATTAAATTGGAGGAGTCTCCACTCATATGTGTTGATCATCCACTATCTATATACAATACTATATTTTTTCTCTTATTTTCTTTTTCATATTCTTTCTATTTATCGATAAAGAAAAAAATTTCCTACCAATTAGTTTTTTCCTTTTATGAATTAGATTTATAATTACTATTTTATTCCTAAAAATAATCCAATTAGCCTTCATATCTTTCATACCATTGTGATCATTATCAGTTTTAATTTGTTACTTCTTTCGTTACTTTTATATCAATCTTTTCTCTTCTTTAATATTTAGGAAATATGTTTTGATATGTCACATTATCTTACATTCATATAATGTTACTTATTTAATTCCTCAACTATTTTAAAAAATATTGTTGAATGAAATTTTTAATCCTGTCTTCTTCTTAAAAAATTTACTAAATCATCTAGATAAATGTGAAAGTTCCATTCCAGAATCTATGCACTCAGAAAAAATTGATGATAGAACTTCTACTTTTTATTTCTTTACATATTTTTTTAGTATTAAATTTAATTTTAGTATTTTTCCTTCTTATCATCCTATGATCTTCTACTCCAGATTTTATTTTATAATTCATACTATATTAGAGTTCCAATAAACTCCTTCATTTTCATTTTTTTTGTGATAGGAGTGGATTGTTTGATTTTAGTAGATATCCTATCCCATTTTGAGGTCAAGAATCATAGAACATTTAATGATTGATCGGGTTGATTTATTAGTTCTACTAAGTTAGTAACAACATTAACTATTTCATTCAATATTCCATTAATATGTGTGATGTTTTCACAATTATAAATTTTCATGGTATCAAAATTTAGAATTGCAGTGTTATATCTTAATTGCGTGAAATTTTTAGTTTCATCATAATAAACTATACTAGTTTTCCACATATCATAGAAAATAACACATTGATATACATGATTAAATTTATCTAGAAAATTTCAAAATACAATAGCATTCATGCCTCTTGAATTGAAATCATACACATATTTCTTTATAGAATCCCAATTCCAAGATCTCTAGGGATTTAATAAGGTTTGAAAATATTCATAAAACTTTGAACCCAGGATTATTTAAATTAACAATCATCTGCTCTTTCCAAAATCTATAATTTTCTCCATTGAAGTATGGGGGTGTAATCGTGGAAATTACTTATTTTAGTTCTTCCATCGATATTAATATTTGTATAGAACATTTACTCAACATTTCTGGAGTTTATCATAATTCTTCAAAAATGAATCCTTTGATACCAATTATTAGGTCAGAGTAATACAAAGATACACAAGAGGGGAATTGGTGTTAATTGGGTCCTTTTATAAATTTTTAAATATTCATGTTTTATTCCTATTTTAATATTATGAATATTTGTCACATTATATTATTTATTGAAATTATGTAATTGAAAAATAGAGAAGAATAAAAATTATTTTTCTTTTGGTTTAGTGTACAAATATCCCATAGTCTACTCAACCAATTTTCTCTCAATGAGCTTGGTCATTTTCACTAAATAGGTCCTCTTATCATAAGACCTTCACAACTAAGTGAAGGCTGTCGAAGTAATAAAATAAGATATGTTATTTTATAGAAAACCTTTCTATTCAAAACAAATGAGTGAAGATGAAACTCCTATTTGTATGAGTATGAGTAGCTGATACTTTATGAATTCAATATTAATTTATTTTTTTGAGAAAAAAATCAGCTCATAGTTGCAACAACATCTGATAGATAATGGAACTTTTATTTTTGTAGATAAGAGTCTCCAAAAAAAACTTCCAAGATAACCTATCTATATATTATCTTCAATAAATATAGAAATATAATAATTACATAAATAATAATAATATAAAAATCAAACAACATAATATTAAAAAATTTATGTATCAAAATTGTAGCTCTTTAGAATAACAGAGACATTATTTTTCATAAAAGTTACTTCTCATTTAAATGATACAACTACTATAATTTAACAATATAAACTCAATTTTGTTTCAGTTAAATATACCCAAAAATATATCTTGATGAAAAATTATTATTTGAATTTAAAATATATAAATAATGTCATAACTTACCTTAGAAAAATGATCAATTTAATATATTTTACATGACCCTTTGAAAAAGTAATAAAATTTTTAAAATAAATTATTCAATTCGAATGAGAAAATTAAAAAAATCATAGAAAATATATTGAACATAAAATCCATATGTTATCAAGCCAATCACAGGGTTAACTTTTAATGTACTATTGGGAATGTATGGTTGAATTTCAAATATTGATTTATTAAACCATATATTAATTCCTCAAACATAGGATTACTTCCAAAACTACGGTTCCTGATGCATACTTTTTTATATCTTTATAGGGTACCCAATCCATATTTTTACTCCAAAATTAGGGTATATATGTATAGTTTCTAACCAAATTAGGGTTTAAATCCAATATGTTCCTCTTACAAGTTTAGGGTATAAAAAATGTTTCTAGACTTCTTCAAAACATATCCAGAATATTTTAGAAAAAAATATTGACCAGAAAATAACTTTAAAATAAGATAAATTCCATAAAAAATATAATCATGAATAACACTTAAAGTAGTTTAGTTAGTAAAATAAGAAAAAAATATTTATGAGAATAAAAATCAATAAGAATTAAAATAATTTTATTGATACAAAACATTCCTAGTAGTGGTAACAAAGTTATCTGTTGTTCTAATGGATGAAATAATTGAATTTAATCCACAAGAATTAATTTATTGCTAAAGAGAATAAAAAAATAGAGTTCAATAATATCCTCAACATCTATATTTGTAATAGTTCTACATAAATCTTTATATAGAGTTCCATCACGAACCATACATTCAAAGAATAAATCCCATTTCATTTTTCCATTACAAAGAAAATTTTGTTTTCTTCATTGAATTCACATGAAAAACATTCCCACATGTTTTTTTTTTGAAAATTTGATAAAGTAAAATTGGTTGTATAGTAGAAATAATTAATAAAAACTAATTCAGAAGTAAATGAAATTATAAAAACAAATATAAATTCTCTTGGGAATCTACCATAATCCATGAGATAATGAATTTTCCTATTTAAAATAATTTGATATTAACTATTTCATGTTATAATAAAATAGTATATATATTAATACATGTATGATCACATTTAACGAAATTTAAATACAGTATAAAATATCTCTAAATAAATTTATATTGAATTAAAATTATTTATTAGTGTTTAAGTAATTATAAAATAAAATGAAACATATAAAAACAAGGTGTAATTTTAAATATATATGAATAAAGAAAAGAAAACAACATTTTTAATTAAAAAAAATTAAAAAATCATTGAGTGACTGTAATGCTTTGAGTGATAGTGAGGATTGAGTGACATTGAGGCTCAAGTGACTAAAGTGAATCGAGAGGCTTGAGTGAATCTTATTATGGTTGGTCATAATGAATGTTCAATAGTGTGCCAATATTTCACATATGGTAGGTCAAAATATATGGTCAACATTTTACCAAATTTTCACTTATGTTTGGTCATAAGGTAAGTTCAATACTTTTCAAATTTTTTACTCACAATTGGAATTATTTTTGTCCCAACACATTAATTAATTTTTAATCACCAGTGGCTATAAGTTAGGTTCAATACTTTGTTAAAATTTCACTCATGGTAGGTCACAGGTTTGGTTCAAAAGTTTACTAAATTTACCTTATATTCAATCAAAAAATGGTCATGTGGTCGATTGATATTTCTTTATATGGAAACATGGAATGGAATGAATCATCTTTGAATTTGTGAGATTTTATGAATACCATATGGTTGATCGGGGTTCTTCATGAATTTGGTTAAATATTTGAAAAACATCAGACCACCTTTCAGTCAGTCAAGTTTCTTAATGTGGTCGTTTGAATTTTTCTCATGTGGTTAGTCACAATTTAGTTAGATTTTTTATAATATAATAATCTACATAGTCATAGTATATGTGATGTTTACCTATATAGTGATGTATTTTTTCTAGAAGATCAGTTGAATAAATACATGTCAAACATGAGCATGAAAATACTAATCTATTGTAAACAACAACATTTAAAAAAAACAATGTAAGCCTAAAATAATTTTATTAACCCATGTTAGAGGGAATAAATGAGTGAAATAAATTATATAAGAAATTTTTATTGTACAATAATTAAGTATTTTAATTATAAAAACATAAATAAATAAAAAATTTAGAAGACACTTCAATATGGAGATGATCATGTTGTTCTTTATTCACTTGATGGTGGGTGTACATGATCAAATATAGATATGTTCACATGATGGTGTGTGTACACGATCACATATATATTTTCTCACATTATTGTTTTCATACATGGTCATGTTTTTCTTGGTTCACAATATTGTTCCTTGAAATAATTACCCTTAACCATGTTCTAAATATTATGATTTTCTAGGCATATAATTATTTCATATTGTTGTATGCCTATGATTATGATCAATATATCCTGTTTATTACCCCACAATATTATTTCATTGTACTTGTTTTTCAAATTATATTACATGACATTTTATTATGCCTAATAGAAAAATATTATTTTTTTTCATCTTCTTTTAATAAGATATTTCTCCCTAATCATGTTTTTCTGATATTCTTATGATCCAACCCTTTGATTAAAAGTTGTTTAGTTTTACCATAATAATAATTTGAGCTCGCACCATTCTTTTTTATCATTTTTCCTAGAAAACTATATACATGACAATATTTAGAATGAATTTTTATATAGATATGCTTTATGAAGATGTTTAATTTATAAAAAAGAAAAATTAATATTATGTACAAAATGTCATTTTTGGAAGAAAAAGACATGGGAGCTAATCCTAAAAGAAATTAAACCTTCCATTCATAAGATTGTGTGATTATTTTGAGATGTAATGTTTATCTTTTGATAATGATGTAAAATAAATATAGTTTATCTTGGATTATATCACTTAGTATGAATGCCAATATGTAATGTATATATTTTTATCATTAGAACTAGGAGTGCGGTTTTATAGTGCATTAGTTAATATCATTGTAGGGATTAGTTTTTTTAGGATTATTATGAGGGAAATTAAGTAAAAACTCTAAGGACAAGTCTGAGTTCTAGATAAAAACCTGATTTTTTATAATGTTTTGAGTATTTGGTTTTCTGATAAATTGTATTTATGTATGGATATTATAAAGTGGATGTGTCTATAGTATATATGAACTTTGTATAATCAATGTAAAAAGGTCATTTGAGTATCAAATTTATCTTCACTCAATGTATTATGAGTAGGACTAATATTGCAGGCTTAAGTAGACACTCCTAAGGGATGTGTATTAGTAATTTCACATTATATTAACAAAAAATTATAAAGGATTTGATTTGTAATTTTGGGGTGTAACATATAACTTGAAAACATATTAGGAAATGGACCATGTAAAACATAGGTTAAATTTAAGGAGTGATAGTTTGATCCAATTATATCATAGTTGAACCAAAATTAACAAGGTTTAAATAAAGGTGTTTTTAGTGAATTCATATTAGTATTGAATTTTCATTAGATAATTTTTTCTGTATTTATTGTTTAGTATCATAACAATTTTGGATTTATTATTTAGTTGGTAATAATTTCATGAAAATGGAGATCGAAAAGGAATTTCTCCAGAAACTCTTAAATAAAAATATTTTGGACACAAAATTTAATATTGTTACCTAAAATGGTAAGGTGGATATCTCATTAGGATTAAAATCATGAGTTGTGAGTATCTTACAGACATAATTAAATATTTAATTAGTTAGTATTAATTAGAATTATTAGAAAACAATTTATTTTGGAGGCCGAGGATGTAACACCCCAATATTTTGGAATATGTTTTTCAATTAATTAATATTATCTTTGATAGATTTCTCAAAACAAAAAAATAACTAAAATTAGACAAAACGTATTAGATGAATTCTATTATGAAAATTAAAATAATAATAAAACCACTAGTAAATAGAAATACCACACTTAACTAAAATTTCCTACATTTAAAGAAAAATCAATTAATATGAATTAATATTTAATTGGAATTTTTTTCTCAAATAATTATATTTTCATGTTGTATATATTTAATCTTAATAAATAAAATTCTCTACCATTAAAATATTGTTATATATATATTAAATAATATATTAAAATTATTTAAATTTGAAATTAATATGAAATAATATTAGGAGCACTTGATGTTCAAACCCATCTTTTTTCAATAAAAATATTTTTTATTTTTATTTTGTAAATTTATTTCAAAAAATAGATTTATAAATTTTATAATATTATTTTTATAAAATGAATTTCAATTTTCAGTCTATAATTTCAAAATGATCTTTGGATTAATTTTTAATATTTTTTTGAAAAGATTTATTTTTAGGTGAATAGTGTAAACTAATGTTTTTACAAATACCAGGACTTTCCTGACATCATTAGGATATAACAACCCATAAAAAATTTATGACGTATTTTAAAGTAAAATAATTATTTAATAAGAACAATTATATATTTGAAATATTTTTTTTGATTCAGAAAACCCATGTTTTACATTTTGGAACTCAAGTAATATTTTATTCCAGTTCAAACTGTTTTGGTTTTTTTAATTAAATATTTAAAATGTGGAATTCAGTTTAGGAATTATTTTAAAGCCACATTAATATTATTTTTTAATATTAAACCAATTAATGTCATTAAAATAAAAAATATTGATAACTGTTTCCTAAACAAAATATTAATGCTTAAAAATACACTTTTTTTGGAGATGAGTGAATACACGTTAAATGCGATAAGGAAAAAATTAATTTTTCCTTAAAATATATATTTTACTTCATAAAATGTATTTCATATTTGGGAGAATTAGTTCCAAATTATTTAATATGTTATATTTTATTTTCCTTCATTAAAAGTAAATTACATGGTTAATAAGTAGTTACTACCGTAAAAAATAAAAAATTAAAAGTGAAAATATAAGTGTAAAAGATATAAATTCTTATTAAAAACATGTGTAAGAATTTATGGTTGATGATTTATAAACTTAAACTCTCCCCACTCTATTATTTTCCATTATTGGATCCTTTTAACCATTTAATAATGACTTTTCCTTTATATTATTTGAAAAACTTTCATTTCACTCACCTTTAAAGGAGCTCACCTCCACCATATTTATACACTCATTATTAATACTTATCTCAAACCAAACAATTCCCTTGACTATCCTAAAATATCTAATCAAATATTATAATCCTTTTAATTTTAAAAATACTAAGAGAATGTTCCATAAGTTGTTAACCAAGTTAGAACTTCCAAAGCGAGGTAATGTTCTCAACCAAGATCTCTTAACTATTATCCTTTTTACCCAAAAATAATAATATATCCACAAAATTATGATAAAATAAATATTAATAATATAATTCAATGTTATTATACAAATTTAATATCCATTTTCTTCCTTCCACTAAAATTTTTGAAAAATGAAGGCTTCTTAATGTGTATGTGTGGACTACCGCCTCCAAGAACGTCATGCTTTATTTTTCAACAGCTCCATAAATCAATGATTATATAATAATTTTAAAAGAACTAATATTATTTTTATAATATTATAAATATTATTAAATTATAAATTTTATTAAATTATAAATCATTTGATATATTCCTCTTGGTCTATGGAAAATGACTATGTCGCTCGTACGTACTTGTGGACTACCACATCCATAAAAGTGTTTTATTTCATTATTAAATATATCCTTCTATTTTTATTTCAAATATCAAAAAAACATCTTCAAACCCATAATATTGTCTAAAAAATATCACAACGATTATTTAATATTGATATTATTCCAAAATAATCACTCTCTTAACTATACTCACCCGTCGTTTAGAACATGATCTTATTTGTGTATGTTTAACCACCGACATGAACAACACTATAAATTTATATCATGGATAACTACGGTAACTTAATTAATAGTGATATTATATAATAACCAGTAAATAATATTTATTTTTGGTTATGGAATCATAATTGTGATATATATCCTATTATTAAGATACCACCCCTTGTTCGTTAAAATTACCAAAACTAGCTCATCACTGACATTGTATTTTTGAATCCTAACTAAAATACATATAAAATGAAATTATTAAAATATAAATAATTATAAAATAAATATTAAAATACTTATAATGATATTTTAATTAATAAAAATGAATCTATAGACAAGAATTTATATTTCCATTATGAAACTAGTGTTATACAAAGAATCGAAGAAAATTACATCTGATGATGAAAATAAAATATAACTAACTAATATATTTGTAATAAATGATTATAAATAAAGTTTATAAAATCATATATTTATGAGTAAATTTATTAAATAGGTTATTAAGATAGTTATATTTATTATATAGGAGGTCAAAGCACTTTCATAGAATTCAGGAATTAAGGTTAGGGCATTTCCATCTCAATTTTTCTTCCTTTAGATATGATGTGTATTCATCACTTATTACCTTTTTATTGTTTATATATGTTACATGGATATATTTTATCACAATTTTTAATTAAATATAATGGATTCAAAAATCCATCCAATGTTCTACCCTTTAGGGGTTTTCAATTCAAAATAAAACTATGTTAGGGTATTTGTTAAATCAATTTAAATTCATTGAGTTATGATTGTCAGTTTTGAACATTATTTGTATAAGTTGTGTATGTTAGTCAATATTATTTTATTATGTTGAATTTAATCTATATTTAATATGGGTTTAAATTTCCATCACATCAAAAAAGTTTCAGATGTTACCTACTTTATGAATTATGATGTTCAAAATGGATTTTCTCATCTTACTTTCTTTATTTGAGACATATTCCATATTTTACACTTGTGTATTCATGTGTTGAATATATAATACGTTATGGATTCCTTTTATAATAATTTCAATGAAATTACAAAGACATATAAATCTATCTCATGTTCTATTCTTATTGTTTTTTTATTTAGGTGATACAAAAGCTATAAAGGTTATTGAAAACTCGAAACTTATTTATTTGAGTTAGATGTTTATACTCAAAATTTTTCTTATACGATTAAGTTCATCCACCAATAAATTTTATTATATTTTATTTGATCGTACTAAATGGTGTAAAATTATTTTTAATTCAATGCTCCTTCTATGATGAATTTATTTCTTATAAAAATTTAAGGTTGTTGAGAATAATTCTTATTATTCCAATGTAAACTCTTTATCTTCCATATCTATGTTTTCTCTTATCTCTATTGTTCTAATTTATTTCTCGAACCCTAATTATTGGCTATCTATTATGATATTTAAATTTCTTTTTTCATCTTTTAAAAAGGAAATTTTTTACTGATTTTACAATGTCGGATTTCAAAAAAATATATTTTGATATATTATAATGATTTCCCTTTAGTATTAATATGTTTTAACTTCCAATCCAAATTTACATGAGATAGTAATTATGTATTTTTAAAGGTTCAAATAATTAATTTAATTTTTAAAAGTAAATGATTGCAAAAAAAAAATCACTTCACCTTTTTGAAAATTAATATTCAAATTAATCAAAACATATCTTTTAAACCAATGATAAAAAAATTTATAAAAACTCTTTTATGATTTAAAATTAATTTTTATTTTTATATATAAAGGATTTATTTCCATGGAAATAATTTTTTCATGAATTACCCTCTAAATGTTATTATAAAATACTCTTTTGGGGTGACTTCATTTTAGATATAAACTATTTAAATTTTTGAGTTCAATTTTGGAGAAACCTTTTGGAAATTTTATAAAACCCATTTTTCCCCTGGGTTATTTGTAATATAATGAATGTTTTTATTTGAATTGGAACACTTATGTATAAATTATTAATGGGTGCGGTCATATATATAATTATCCCAAACTCTCTGATTGTTTTTTATTGATCAGAAACACTCACCTATATATTTAACATTTTCATTGAAGTATTTTTTATCTCATTAATTTACCATTAATTTATTTCATTTAATACCAAATTATAAATATTAAATTATGTTCGATAATGACAATATTATATTTTTGAAGGCATGGAAATTTCCTATTTCAAATTTCAAGAGATTTAAATCCATTTTAAGAATAAATAAAGGTTTTTTATATAATTGGATGTGGAATATTTTTAAGGTGAACTAGTGGAGGACACAATAACTACCAAAGGTTGGGAACCAACCATCCATTTCCATGTTTCTAGAATCCTAGGTGAGAACAAGACCCATCGACTACCCAGTGGAGTCCCACTAGCCATCTGGTGGTGACGGTAAAATTTACCTCATCCAAAATGTGTCCATCATCTACCTAGTAGAGGTGTAATAGAATGACCATGGGGGATATCTAGTAGTATATTTATATAGGTAGTCTAAATGATACCCAATAGAGGCTACTGGGTATCCTTTGGTGTAAAATATTCTATTATGATAATGCATTTAATTTGGTCAGATATGAATTTACAATGTTCTTATTCAGCTTCATTATCATTGATTAATTAAGGAAGTTTAATTATCCTTTTGGATACTTTAAATGGATACCCTATGTATATTTAAAGATAAAAATTAATTACTAACAATGATTTCTAATTGATTCGACACTGAATTTCTATCATTCTCAAAATACTCTCAAATATCCACTCTAATTTCTCAATATCTAAAAGAATACTTCCATTTATATTAACTCTCTAATTAAAAATTATAATCATAAATATAATATATTTTTAAGTATATTTGTAATGGTTATTATAAAGAAATCTTCTCTCTTATCATCACCTTCCCCCAATGGGTTCTCACTCTGCAAAAGTGAGGTAAAAGTTCCTTGTCTTCTGATAAAGCTCAAGGGGGTGATCAAAAACAAGAATTTTGAGGGACAAGTTTCTTGATCAGTCCAAAGATCAAGGGATTAATAATATTAAGCTATTTAGTTGATGGGTGTAAAATAAGTGCTCAATTTGAGATATTTCAAAAATCCTTATCAATTATGTTTTCTCACTCTTTACTTTATTGCAAGGTATCATTAAATATCTGTACACAAAATTACATAAATTTGATATGATTATTTATAATCTTAATCTACTTTGATATTAATTATTTAACACTTATAAGATTTATCAATTATCAATTTATAGAATTTATCATTTATCGTTAAATTAGTTTCTTCGATTTAATTGATTTATCATTTTACCATTGTTTAAATTTGAATTCACCTTTTCCATACACTTTAGATTTTTAAAATGAATTTCACACCATTTTTACATTATAATATAACCAAAAAAGGGTATCAACAATGTTATTTGAGTTTTTATCATTTTTTTCACAACTGATATTTTCAAACTGTTATTTTTCAAATATTATTTGATTTCAAAGTAAGATATCTTTATTATAACATCTAATTCTTATTCACATGCTCCTATTTTTGATAAAACCGATTATTAATATTAAAAAAATCATTTTTAATCCATTCTTGGATGTATTAGTTAACCTGTTTGGGAAATGGTAATCTATGAATATAATTCAATTGAATAACCTGAAGAAAAATATACTCCCAATAATGTTGAGACCATTAAAATTAATTGAAAATATATGAATTATAGACATTTTGATCTTGATTGTAATGATTTTAATCATTTTTCTACTTAAAAATGTTATATTAAATAAAAAATTACTCTAAGTCACACAAAAAGTACTGTATAAAGTAAAAGACACATAATTGGATATATATCATCATGATTTTTAATGATTCTATATACATCATAACGAATTCGTTACTAGAATGTTTATTCACTTAACTGTAATTTTTAATGGTCATAAGTATGTTGAGGATGATATATCAATATAAAAACTAGTGAAAAATATACTCTAGGACCTATCAAGTAATTGGTCACCCAAAGTCATTTCCATTCAATAAGAAAAGGATGCGATGAAAATAATTGTCAAATAACTCACAAGATACTTAATGATGTATGAAATAATAATGAAGTGACAAGATTATAAGAAGACTAGTTATTACAAATAAATAATGAAATAAAAAACATTTAAGGATACTAATTATGATTTATCTATAGGTGAAGTTAAATATTTTATTCAACTCACTAAATACATGAACAATTTTTTCAAGAAGAAAAAAATTTAAAATTGATTGAAGAAGGTAAATAAAAAAAATGACCTAGAAGTGATATTATATGAATGTAATAAAAAATGTCACATAATGATGGATTTATCTATCTACAAAAATATAATTAAATAAAAATAAACATGGTAAGAAGGATTTCAAACTAATAATGTGGATTTAAAGTGAAGACTCCATGGACTCAATTTCCTCGTCAACATCAATTGAATCAAGTCTTAAGTACCTTATCAAACATGTTGATAAAGACATTGGGGTTTTTACCCCTCTTCTATTTTTATCTTTCTCATTTTCTCCTAATTCTTTCACTTATTATTATTCCTCTAGCTCCTCTATTTACTTTAATTATAAATACCTAATATAATATATTGTTAAAATTGATACTGGTTTTTATCAAGTTTCTTCATTATAAAAAAAAATTGATAAGAAATAAAAGTTATCACTTAATGAGAAATAATTTTTTAAAAGAAATATACATTATCTTCGATGAAAATTAATATTTATACATGAAAATTAAACATTAATCAAATGTTAAAAAACATGAATATAAAATTAAAGTCTTCAAATGATCTCTTAAAAAATTTACACAAAACAAATAATCTACATAAAATTTTGGGCTCTCAAATATGTAGAAAATAATGGGTGGGTCTTGGTTACTCCAATCATGTAAGAACCTTAAAAAATCCACCAAATAATAGTTTTATAATTATTTTCTAGCAATATATTTTTTGAAATTATTTTAAAATAACTGGTACTTTAATATATTAATATATTTAATAGATTATAAGACACGAGTGACCAAATTAAAATAACAGTTCATTAATTTTTTCTAAAAGAAAACCACAAGGTAAAAACAAATATATCACTAAATAATTATTTGCTAAAATTAGAAGACTCTTGTTTTTTTCTGTATTGAAACCTTTAATAATTTGATTATATAGAAAATATGTCTTCCATGAAAAAACCAAAAATATATATAGTACCCATACAATGGGTTTTTAAGAAACATGTGTGTTGACCTCTCCAAATTAAATCTAATCAATAAACTAGAAGTGGTCACAACACCGTTAGTGAGAAATTTAAAGTTAAGATTACTAGTGAAGGTAATATGAGTTTATTTAAATAAAATTTTACTTTAAAAATTATTTTTCAAATGATTGAAACCCAATTTTCTTATCATTAGTAAATTTTTGAATAGTGGTTTTAAAATTTCATTAAAAAATTATTTTGGTAAAGTTTTTTACTCAAAAGTAAATATTTTATTTACCGCTTTGTGATGTTAACATTATTATAAATATAATTTTTAAATACTTTCTAGATACAATGTTAAATTCTTGAGTCTAATATTTAGTGATTAATGGATCTAGCATAAATTACCTTTTCATTATGGCACACACTCACTTATCAAACTCAACCATTATCACTATCATGTGATCTACCAAAATTGCATTTCATAGATGATAAGTTTTTTGAAGCATGCTAATATGGTAGGAAACTAAAATATCATTTTAAACCATAGATACATATTTATTATTCAAAATATCTTGAATTGATTCACATTGATTTATTTAGACCTTCTAAAATTGAATGTTCTTGGAGGTAAATCCAATAATTATGTAACTTTTAATGAGCTTACAATATTCAATTGGGATTATCTATTTTATCATAAAAGTGAATCTTACAAATTCTCCATAAAGTTTTCTAAAATGTTTGAAAATGAAAAATACTCTCAAAATATTTCAATTTGAAGTGATCATATAGGAGAATTCGACAAAAAAGAGTTTTATGATTTATTTTCTTCTCAAGGTAGTAATATTTATTTCTATACACCCCAAACCCCTTAAAAAAATGGGATTGTAGAGATGTGAAATTGAATAATCCAATAAATATATCGAACTATTTTAATTGAATTTAATTTCACATAATATTTTTGGGCAAATAATATGAATACTTCATTATTTATAATTAATTGTGTTCTTGTAATACCTTATCTAAAAAATACCACTTATGAACATTGACAAAATAAAAACCCAAGTAGGATTTTTTATGGTTTTTGGTTGAAAATGTATTATTATTAATACCTAAGAAAATAATGGAAAAATTGATTCTAAATATGATGAAATTTTCTTTATTGGGTACTTTAGCTCAAGAAAAGGTATAATAAGTCATTAATAAAAGTACAAAAATGGTGGAGGAATCAATTGAGCTTGTTTCTGACAAGAATTTTCCAAGATATATTTCTTATTTTCTAAATGATGTTTTTAATGATCCTTTTAAATATAAATAAGTTTATGAATACTAATAATATCCTTAAAATTATTTATCTAATGGTTTTAAAAAATATAAAGACCATACACATGAAAATGTTAATGTATATTTACATGTGGGAACTCATACTAGAAGATCAGTCTTAAATTAGGTTGAAAAAATTTCCATTGTCTCTCACTCTGAACCTTAAAACATTAATGATTCCCCTAATGATGAAAAATGGTTCTTTTCATGTATGTTGGACTAATAAAAATCTATTTAAATGATATATGGACTCTCGTGGAAATACATAAAGGTATTCTCACTATAGGATATAAATGGGTTTTTTTAAAATAAGTTAGATTAGCTAAGTAATATCATTAGAAATAAATCCCATCTAGAAACTAAATGTTATAACCACGAAGAAGGAATATACTATAGTGAAACAAGTTAACCTATCACTTTTTTATAATCCACTATCATATTTTTTTTTCATTCAACTATCATATAGAATTCAAAATATTTCTAATAGATGTAAAAAAACCTTTTTATTTTGTTTTATTAATGATTTCTTGGTGGAATAACCTCCTAGTTTTGAAAATACCATTTTTCCAAATTCTTTATAATAAATAACTTAATATATTTTTGGATTAAAAAAATACCCTAGGTTTTGGTATGATCATATTTATAATGTTATTTTATCAAATTGTTTTAAAATGGAAAAAATTGATTCAACTCTTTTTCTATAACTCTTATCAAATAATTTGTTACTTGTTCAAATTTATATTGATGATTTAATTTTAAACTCAACCAATGAATCTGTTGATTTTGAAATTTTTTATTTAATGAAAAAGTAATTTGAAATGGAATTTATGGGTGGACTAAAATTCTTTCTTGGTTTTCAAATTTCTCAAAGAAATAATGGTACTTTTCTAAATCAAGGAAAATACACCAATAAACACTTCAATCAATTTATCTAGGATCATTCTAAGGAAATTATCACTCCCATTGGTATAAATTAAATATTACATTAGATTAATTTGGTAAGATGTTCAAAAAGAACTTTATTGAAGTTTGACTGATAGTCTACTATACCTTATTTTGACTTAGACTGATATCATGTTTAGTGTTTATATTTGTGATTATTTTCTATAAAATCTAATGGAATATCATTTCAAAAATATCAATAGGAATTTTTATTATTTAAAAGGAACTAAAACCCTTTATTTTTTATCCAACAATAAGTTCTTTTAAATTAAAAAGTTTTTTCGATGCCTATTTTGGAGGATTATAACTGGATAAGAAAAGTACATGTTTGGATTTCCACTAACTTGGATAATCCCTCATCTCATGGAGTAGTAAGAATAAGAAATATGTTTCTATTTCTACAAATGAATAGAAATTAATAGCCATTAGAAGTTTTTGTGACCCAAAATCATGGATGAAACATAGTCTCTTGGAATTCAGGATTATATTTGACAATATCCATATTAAGTGAAATAAAAATAGTACCATTAATATTTCTAAATATCATATCCAACACACCCACACCAAACACATTAACCGTGGAAACCATTTCATAAGATATCACTTACATAAAGGTTATATGTTATTGGTATTTATCAGGTTAGAATATGAAATCACTTATATTTTTACTAAACCCCTAACACCTGATCATTTTGAACTAGTTAAAGGTTAATTTGAAAAAGTACACTTATAACATCTTCCATTTGATCTATGGATATCTTGAGTTACCTTTTGGAAATTTATATTAAAAATTTCTCTAGATTTCAATATTTAAATTCATGTTTTATCTTTATATTTTCTATCAGGGTTATAATACCTTTATTTCAAATGTTATATCAATTTAGGGAGATCCATATATATTTTAATTTTAAAATTTTCCTTATGGGAGATTTTTTTTCCCAAATTTTTTTCCAAATGTTTTTTCTTATTTTAAAAAATTCAAAATCATATTTTATAAAACATGTAATTAGTTTTAAAAAATATGAATTAAAATTTTAAATTATTTTTAAAACATTATATGATAAATCTGTATATGCTATCTAATTTTTTAATTTTTTGTTTTTATCTCTCTTAAAATAAAATAATTGTTGACTAAATATTTTACCTATATATACTTGTCTCTATAATAATATTCTTGAGTTATATTTGATGGAATGGAAATCGTAGGATGATTCCTCAGTATGTTTCACAACAAAGAAATATTTTTAATCCCTTTCAATGAAGAAATCAATAAAATAATGTAAAACCATTTATTGGGGAAAATTCGGATTTGGAAATGGTAATTACCAGTTTAATTTTCTTTTTTTATCTCTTTCATTTTCTCTTTATTATTTTCTATTATTTATTTCCGTTTTCCTTTTCAATCTATTTTTATATTTCCTATATATCTCTAAAATAATTTTATTAAGAAGGGTAGCTATAATTTAAGGTGTGGTTGAAAAAAATATTTTCTTATTTTTAAAATCGTTTTCCATATTAAACATTATTTTTCAAATATCTACTTTCATTTTTTGGAATTTAACTTGAGTTTTTCATCAAATATTTCATAAATTTCTCAACAATCCTCTTTTTTATAATAAAAATCTTTGGGAAATTTAATTTAATTTAATTTTTCATCATAAAGGGAGAAGTTTTCTGAAAATTTATAATATTAATTTCTCAAAGGGAGAAGTATCATTTTCTTAAAACATTATGGTGAAATGTTATGAACATTACATTAGTTTTTGATTATTTTACAATGGGAGTTTTGAAAGTATTTTTATTTGTATTTTTAATTCCTTTTTAGATATAATTTTTACTTTAATTTTTGAATATACTATAAACATCTTGAACTTCATTTCTACCTCTTTCACTCTTGGTATTCACTAAATTTATCTTTTTATATAATATTGATTCCGATCATAAAAAATGATAGATTGTCATATCTATATCTCTCAGGGTGTTTTCATGATCACAAACAGTCACCTATGTATCTAAAATTTTCATCTGATTGTTTTCACTCTCTTTAATTTAAATTTATGTCATGTCATTGAAGGACAAATTTGAGATCATGTAGTAATTTCAAAGATGGAATGATGGTCATTTTAAAGTCTTGGACATGTATTATTTCATCCTTCATGACCACAAAATAACATTTTAAAAACATGAAATTTATTAATGTAATTAGAGGGGGATCCTTTTAAGGTGAAACAATGTTATCAACACTGACTACCCGATATAGGGCAGCGACCAGTCGATGCAATGTTTCTAGAATCCCAGGTGACCATAAGACCCACCGACGACCTAGTGGAGTCCCATTTGGAAGCTAGTGTTAAAGGAAGAAGCTCCCTCCTCTAGAATATTTACACCAGATACCCAATGTATATTCCCATCTATTTATTGGGAGATTTATAGTTGTAGATTTCTCATGATAGTCCACCGGCTACCGAGTGGAGGCTACCTGGTATCTGGTGCTGTCAAAGCTATTATTCCAATAATACATTGGATGTAGTTAATTATGAATTTATGGAGGTATTTTTTGATTAATTACCCTTGAAATATTATATAAGGTTCTTGGTCCTCTTTTATCCTATAAAAGTAGTCCATGGGCATCATAAGAAGATAGAAATTTGTTACCAAAAATGTTATCTAGTTTATATTTCCCAAAATTTCTTACATTTTCAAAATCCTCTCAAAGATCTATTCTCATTTGTCAATATATCAATGTTTATTATAATTTTTTTCAAATATCTCACCCTAAATTATAATCATCAATATAATATATTTTTAGAGGATTTTTAGTTGGTTTTCAAAAGCAAATGACTCTCTTCTCACCACCTTTCACTAATATGATCTCACTCCACCAAAGTGGGGTATGAGTTCCTTGTCTTCCATAAAAGCTCAAGATGGTTCTCACAAACCAAAATTATGATTGTTGAGTTTTTTATAACCTCCAATATCAAGTGATTAATAATATTGACCTCTAAAGTTAATGAGTGTATACATGGGGTCTTACATAGAGATTTTGTCAAACTCTTTATTAGTTGTGTTTACTCTCTCTATATTTTCTCCACTTTCATCTTCCAATATAGGTACATATAATTACATAACTTTAATAGAATCATTTATATGACTAATCTATATTAATTTTAAATATTTAATATAAAACAAATTTATCAATTATATCTCTATTGAATTTATCATTTGCCACTCAATTATATGCATCACCTTAATTTCATTATCATATCAACTTTGTTTAAATTTGAAATTTCCTTTTCCATCTAATTTAAAATTTTGAAAGGTAATTCATCCCTATTTCCATTTTAATTTTCCAAACATATAGACCTCGAGTTAGTTTTTATGTTTTTATTTTTCATGGCGTAACATTGTTTTGTGTGAACATGACCACATTGTGCATTGTTCACATGATTAAACATGGAATGAATAACATAAAGCTTGGTTCACAATATTATTCATTATCATGATCAAATTTTTCTTTGCATAGAATATTTTTCCTCAATATGATATCTCCTAACATTTTTCTCAATATTATGATTTTATACGCCTATGCTTATTACATATTTTTGTATGACTATGATTTTTATCCATAACTCAAGTTTATTATCAAAACATCTTATGAAATGGAACATGTTTCTTAAATTTGGATTACATGTATTTATTTCATTTATTATCAATAAATATTATTTTTACATATTATTTTAATAAGATAATTCTCCCCAAATCTTGTTTTTCTCATATAATTATGATCTAAACTTTCGATTTCATTTTGATGAGTTTGTCCTTACTAAGTATTGGTGATCACCCATTTATTTTTTTTATTTCATTAGAAAATTGTATATAGGACTATATTTATAATAAAATTTTATATAGATATTCATTTAGGGATATATTGAATAAATAAATGGGAAATATAGATTTATTAGAAAAATATTTTTTTTAGATGAAAAAGACACGGGAACTTATCCTAAAATCCACTAAAAATTATATTCTTGGTATTGTGAGATTATCATGAGATATAATGTTTAAATTTTAGAAGTTATATAGAATAATGTTATATTTATCTTGGTCCATTTCACTTGGTATCATAGACTATGTGTAAATTATGTATTTTAAGCACTAGGCCAGGGAGTTCAGGTTTAGGGTATCTTAATAACATTTCAATATTCCATGATTTGATACCTCATAGTAATATTTAAACATATATAACTTGCTAGAAGTGGAAATGAGTCTATTCTTAGAACTATTGCATTAAAATTTTCCTCCATAAAATATGTAAATATTATCATAGGTGGATCTTCTGCTCTCTTGACATCCCATAAAATTAGAGTCAGAAAAGCCAATGATCTTGAAATATTACATTCTCTTAAGTGTGATAATCAAATATATATTTTTCTATAAGTATATAATAAAAACTTTTACTTCCCTCTATCAATCAGTTATTGGGTTACTCGAGTATCTACCTATCATCCAAACAATGTATGCTATGTTTTGATGAATATATACTTTAGTATACATCAAACTCCCCACTACCAAGCCATAAAAAATATTTTCCATATATTTTAATTAAAACTATTTTTGGGGGAACTAATTGAGATTGAACTTGTCTCCTTTAAATATAAGTGTATCTCCCAATTTATATTATTTCATTCCAAATGCAGTTAGAATCTTGTTAATATAAATTTTATAAGAAACTTAGGATACCAGGACAGATATATCATTGTATACTTATACATTAAAAAAATGTTTCAACCCCATGATCTTTAATTTAAAATTTATTAATTATAAATCTATTTGTTTCATATGATAAACATATATCATTAATGGTGACCAATATTTAATTGATATATAAAAATAGTTAATTATGTTTACTCCCACATAACATATGATGTACCTAGTCATTAAACACATTCTTTTCAAAGATTTTTTTTGATAATTTTATGAATCTTATTAAACCATTAGAAAGAATCTTGTTTAATTAATAAAATAAATTTATTTAATTAAAAAATCATTACATTTGGATAACTTAATGAAAGGATTTGATCTTTCACTATATAAATAACTTCATCAATTTAACTATTGAGAAACATAGTCTTAACATACTTCTATTGTAGCTCATGGTAAAAATAAACCAAAAGTTCCATAATGATTCTAAAATATTCTTTTAATGAAACTAGATAAAATTCATCTTATATAATTAATACCCAATTTTTGAGTGAATCCATTTTCTTTAGGATGATCTTTATATCACTCAACATTTCCAGATAAATCCATTTTTGTCTTAAATATTCATTTGAAATCAAAATGTTTCAAACATTTATGCAATTTATTAAGATCCCATTTATCTTTATATTTCATGGGATTTATATCATAATTCATAGAACTAAAAAAATTATCAAAATTAGAATATTTTTTAATTTTATTAAAGTTGAAAAGATAATATTCAATCTCCCCCATGTCTCATGTTCTAGTTGATAAATGATATAATCCTTTGAAATCACAGTTCTACTTTCTCTAGTGGGTCTCCTTTATGGAATTTTCTCTTGAGGTTGTTGATTTTTATTTTTAGGAAAACTAAATTAAATTGTATTATGAATCCATTTGAAATATATTGATTTTATAAATTTTCATCTTGAATAATCTCTTGTAAAAAATCTAATCCTAGTTAATAATATATTTAGGAAGAGAAATTCATACCTCTTTAAAATTAATTTTTCTAATATATTTATCTATAAGCACAACATATTCAAATAAAATGTATTTCCTATATAAAAAAACTATTAGTATGTGAAAGCATATGATTTATAACCCCTTTACCATTTAGTATACCCATTAAAATATTAACTAATAGTTTTGGAGTCCAGTTGCTTTTTATTTGTCTTAAATGGCATTGACATAGTAAAAAAACCCAAATTATGAGTTCAAAATGATAATATTATATTAACTATGGATTATTAATGGGGTTTTATTTATTTCCTTAGTTGGAACCTTAATATGATATAAGCATCAATATTTATTTCTTCACCCTAGATGGATTCTAGTATTGTATATTTTCTAATCATACTTTTTTACCTTATCCTTATGCTTTATACGACATCCCTCACAAATGTTATTCATGATTGAGTTTCCTAGAAGTTTATTTTGTAGGACAATACTACAGTCCTCTTGGAATTTAGAAAAATGTCATGAATATTTTTCACTTGATCTGTCATATCTACCATAGTATTCACCAATTTAATAGCTTTAAATATTTTCCAAGTTGATTATAAGCATCAGTGTTAAAAACCAAAAAAATGCACAAGGATTGAGACTTCTCATTAATTAAATATAGTTATCTATATCATGAATATTCTTATATAAAATTACTAAAACACTATTGAACATTCCAAGAAATCATATGGAATGGACCAAAAATATTAATATGTATTAGTTCTAAGATTTCAAAGTATCAGTAAGCACTTAATTTCATTATATTGGTATATTTTCCCTTGATATTCTCAATAGAAACTTTCAATCCTAAAAAGTTGCGTGGATCTAGTATCTCACAAGCTAAAAGTCTTTAAATTATATATTTAGAGATATGACCTGGATGTTTGTGTCATATTACAGTGGAATCTTCATTTTTTTAATTTGTCTTCTAGACCAAATTAACTAGTATGCATGGTTTAATAAAATGAATCATGAGTTTTTGATAAATATAAATTTTTATTCATAAAAAAATTATAATTAATATTTGGATTTTTAAAAAGGATACATCATTCTTTAAAAATGAAAAAGTGCAACAAAAATTTCACTAAGGAGGAATGGAAATAAAATTCCTTCAAAATAACAACACTAAAATAGCCTTTTTTTTAAATAAAAAAATGTACATTAAAAAAAATCTATGTGTCATTATAACTTGAAAAAAATTGATTTTTTATTTCCCACAAAGATGAATCATTCAACATCATTAAAATTTCATCTCAATAGAAATCCATTCATTGATACAGTAAATCTAATCAATGATTTTCTTTATATATTTAAGACCAATAAACATCAAGACAAACCAAATTGAGATGTATGCCTTTATTTACATGTTAGTTAGAATACTTCAGACAATTTTTTTTAAAGAGTTCAGTTTTATTAAAAATGTAACATGTATCTATCGAATCTTATTTTTTTTAAACTTCTACTATATCATATGATTATTTTTTAGAATTTTTTTAGAGTATTTAGAAAATCATTATCATCTCCCCAATCAGCCATAACACCCTTGAATGTTTATTGAATTTTAAACATCATGATCCTGAAACTCGTGTGATTACAACATTCAAAATTCATTAAATTCTTTTTATCTAAGATGATATTTTATTATATTGGAGAAGGAGGACATTCTATACTTAATGAATGGTTAAGTTCAATACATCCGAGAATGATCTTTTCATTATCTTTCAAGATCATTAATTTTTTTCCATGAATAATTGAGTTATAATTTATATCTGTAGATATTTTGGAATCAAAAGTGGAATAGAAAACTATAATCAATACTCACAAACCATAAATTTAATAACTTTCAAGTAATGTGTTCATATAATGGTAATCCACAAAAATGATACCTAATAATGAATTGATATTTTATCTTTGGAAAAAATATTAATTGAAAGTGGTACTATTAATAAAATAATCAAATTTTGTCATTTTATTTTTTCAAAAAATAAAAATATCTTTGGGAAAATTTATTATTAATGTGGAAAATTTTATAAAATTTCACACATTTTATCAATAAATATGAATTTATTTTTTGGAAAAATAGTGACCATCATATTGGTTAATCACTATTGGCATAAATAATAAATAACTATGTCTAATACATCAAAATAATTAATCTATACAAAAGAGGCCACTTTGATAGTTTTTTCTTTAATAAAATTAATTATAAAAAAATTATCATTTTAATACCTTATTTTATGTACTTCTTGACCACTGTTTTGATCATTATTTGTTTGGGTTTAACTTTGGGGTCTTTTCGAGAGGTATAAAAAAAGGAATCACATGGGGTTCTACACAATTGGATCATTGTTAGGGAAAACTCTATAGTTTGGCCCAACAAACTATGAAACCATTGTTGAGCCAATGAAAAGGGGAATAAGGTTTTTCCAAAATATGCAAGCACCCCTCCAAAACTATACACCCTATGGTTATAGGTGTTTTACGGTTAGTTCATGATTAAACTAACCATGCAACGAACTATAGAACCCATATGGAAGCTTAGTGAGGGTGCATGGTTAGGGATAACAATTACTAATAACCATGTAACCTAACCAGGAAACCATTCACATAGTTTTTATTTCCCTTTAAATTTTAATGAATTTTTTGGACCCTTTTTAAGGATTATAAAAACCTCTATTCAACTCAAATATAATTCTTTATTTCTTAAAGTCTCTCAAGCGTAAATTTCTGACTCCTCCAACCAATTATATCTATAAATCAATGAATTGGTGATCACGTTAGATCTCTTTCCGGCAATTAAATCTCCTCTCATGTGGTTTATTAAGATCATATCTTCTCTCCCTATTGTATAGTTAAAGATCACCAGGTAATTTTTAGATAAAATATTTTCTTTTCTGGATATTGATTCAATATTTTATTTTATGATCCCCTTCAACTTTGTTAATCATTGGAGTCCCCGCTAAGGGTTTAAATTTTATCCCTTAAAATAAAAGGTAGGTTGTTCCATATGATTATAACTATAATTTAAAACTTATATTTAATTATTTATTTGAATTTTTTTAATTGATTTAAAACACCACAATTGAAATTATTTGATATGTGATATAAAATTGAATGAAAATTGTGAAAAAAAAAACAAAATTTAAATGATATTAAAATTATGTGATGGATTTGAGAAAGAAGATGTATTTGTGAAAATGGTATGATTAATTTATTTGAGTAATGATATTTTAATAATGGATTTAAATGAAAAATTTTATTGGAATGCATGAAATAATGAAATCCTATGACTGGGTTTTGAATGGAAAATGGAATGTAGAAATTGAAATCGAAAATTTTAATTGTAAATGATGATTTTTATTGAAATGACATAATTTGAAAACGATTTATTTATTTATTTATTTAAGAACATGTGAGCCTCAGTAGTTAGTGGGCGATTAGAACAGACACACAAGGACTCTGACTCCCTATAAATGGATTGATGATAGAAATAATAACTAAGCTATGTACAATGCCATTGCCTGTAATGGGATCCCCTATTATGGTGTAGATTGAGTTCCCATAATGGGAACCCCTAATGGGATGTTTATGTTAGTTTGGCCACATATCTTGATCAGTGATAATAATTGGAAAGTGCGAGAATCTTATTTTTAGAAACCGATGCAACATAGGGAATAAGAAACATGTTTCTTGGTTTTAACTTGATTATACATGCTATTATTTATAAAACTTTTTTATTCATGCCAACTGTTAATTTTTATAGATTTTATTATATTATATATTCTTTTAATACTATTTTGAAACATATAACATATATATATTTGAAATAATGTTTTTTAAAAGACATGTAAATGTTATTCCATGTTTTTTTATTAAATGTGAAAGCATAAAGGATTTATAGTTATGGAATTGATTATAGAACACATGTAGAGACCTTACAGAGATCTTTATCTCACACTATACCTTTTCATTCATGTTTTGGTGGATATGTGTATGATAGGTCTATGAAAAAGTAAATATTCACATATAGATAGTGGGTGTACTTGATTCATAGTACCTAGAGTGATAGAGGCGACTGTTGTATATATGATCCACCTATTTCCTGGGTTTTCTATACTCTACTTTAGTAGTTTTTGTGAATAATGATGATTTACTATTTTCATTGATTATGTTAATTTATCCATAAGGAGTGTTGATACACCATCTTGTATCCTTTATCTTACACTTTTTTTAGTGAAACATGTCTTTTATGATGCTAGGTTCTAGTCTCCAACCCATGGGAATCAGGAATGAACTTTATGCTATGTTAGAGTCAGCTTGATTATTAGGGTACTAGGGTCTATGGGATGGTTCTTGAAAAAGTGTTTTCAAAGGTGAATATTTTGAATGTTTCATTGATGTTAGTATGTTTTTTGGGTCTTCTAAGTAGATAGGATGTTATATTATAGAGACTTATGATGTTGTTACAAGGGAGCTACTGACTAGATCTCATCGTGAATAGACTTAAATCACCATAGGTTTTTCAAAAAAGTGTCATTGGGTAATTTTTTAATCGAAGTATAGTATTTTCCCTAATTATGATCTGAGTATCTTAAAAAATATAAATGTTGAACTTTTATTGATGAAATTTATATTCATGTATATTTTATTTGTGTTGTTCATCTTTATGTCCTTGTTGATGTTTTATTATTTTCTATTGATTTCCTTTAGAATCATTCCTTCGTGAAGATATTTTAATAGGAAACAAGAGTAAGTTGCTAGTGAACCCCATCCATTGAATCCTCCAGTGGAATAGAATCTTATTGAGATTTTAGTTCATGATATTCAAGCTATGAGACAGGTAGGTGTACCCATTCCCATTCATGTTTCTATAGTGGAACCTCCAAGGGATGAGTCGAGATATAATTATGAAGTGATTATTATTTATAATCCACCAGCTTTATAAAGCTCAAATGATCCTTAAGTGGTATAGAATTTATTGAAAAATATCAAGATTCTTTTTTAGTTATTGGAAATGCATGATTTGATTAAACATATATGTCATACCTTCAAGATTTAGTGACCTAGAAGAAGAAGCTAAGATTCGATATTGATTGAGAAGAAAAATGAGAGTCTATAGTGGAAAATATTTATAGTTATTTTTTTGACCACTTTCATCCAAAATCTATGGTCTTGGAGAAGCCCATGGAGTTTCTTAGCCTCCAGTTGGGTGATACGAATGTGAAATAGTATGAAATCCATTTTAATTAGTTGTTCAATTTTCTCATAAGGTGGTGACCAATGAAAAACTGAGGGGAAAAATAATTTTATATGGGTCTTCATTCTGATATTATGTAGCAGGTGTTCATGTTAAAACTCACTTCTTATGCTGAAGTGCTGGATAGATCATGGATGGATGAGCTTGACCTGGATGGTATGTCTAGGTTGACAAGAGTTACTTTTTACCATGTTGGAGTTTTTGTGAGTTCCATTAAAGGAAAGAGAAATAATGATGAATCTCTTGGTGAATAATGATAGAAGGTGTTATGTAGACCTCTTACAATTCATGGTATAGGTAGTATAAATGTATACCAATGTGGCAAGGTTGGTAATTTTAAGAGAGTGTGTACAAAGGAACCAAAGATCTATTGTTCTTATGGTCATTCAAGGCACCTAAAAAAGTTACACCATAAATTTTTTTTCAACATAGTGGAACATGATCATTAGCACTATAAAGATTCATGGTGCAATCTTATTCTTTAATAAATAAGGGGTTTTAGCGAAAGGCATCTAGAATGAAGCTTATCTATGTAGTGGTGGAGTCTTCAGAGGATGTTGATGTGGGTCCAGTGACTGTGAGAGGTACCTTCACTATATATTCATCTTTAGTGGCTTATTTATTTGATATATATGAATCTCATTCCTTTATATCAACTCATGTTGTGAACCTACTAAACATTCCTATGGATATTTTGTCATTTGTGGTGGATAATACTACTCCCCTCAGAGTGAATATATAGTATGATCTTCAACGTGATTTTTATTTTTTCTCTTTATATGATATTGAGATCACCTGTAATTTTATATTTCTTAACATTAATACTCTTTAAATTATTTTTGAGATGGATTAACTGAATTTTCATTAGTCTCTAATTGAATGTTTCATCCATAGGTCCTCCTTTACTATGCCCAATTGGGTGTGTTGTGTTTTTCATGGACCAATGGGACCCAAGGTTGAGTATATCCATTCCTCCATTTCTTGATTAATTAGGTTAATATTGGTATTTTATTTTGACATGAAGATATAATATTTGTGTCATGGTCTCCCTTCCATTGTCATTGAGTTTCATGATGTTATTCTTTCTAATTTCTATGACTTTCCATTGGTAAGAGAGATGAAGTTTTCAATTGATATTGTACCTGGTACTCCACCAGTGTCTATTACTTCTTACTGTATAAAACCAAATGAGTTAATAAATTTAAAATCATATGTATATTATCTTCTATAGAAAGGTTTTATACACCCAAGTGTGTCACCTTGGAAAAAACTTGTTCACTTAGTGAAGAAAGGTAATAGAACACTTCGCCTGTGTGTTTATTACTGAAAAACAAATTTAGTTATGGTAAATAACAAGTATCCATTACCAAAAAGTGTTGTTTTTTTATCATTTGAAAGGGGAAAATGGGGTTTTTAAGATTAATCTCTGGTATAGTTATCACCAATTTATAATTAAAGAATCTGACATCCAGAAGATGACCTTCAAAATTAGGTATGGGCATTATGAGTATTTTGGTCAAACCAATGTTCCTACAATTTTTATGGAATTTATGAACATGATATTTCTGGATTACCTCAATTTCTTCTTGGTAGTATTTGTAGATGAAATATTGTTTTAATCTAAAACCATGTAGGACCATGTGTTCCATTTTAGAGAAGTTTTGGAAATATTTATGAACTACCAACTTCATGCCTAACATTTAAAATGATCCTTTTGGATTCATGAAGTGAAGTTCTTGGGACACATGGCCTTAGAACATGGTATTTTTGTTGACCATGAGAATTTGAAGGCTATTTTGACATGAGATAAACCACATAATGCTTTTTAGATTAAGTGATTATTAGAACTAGAAGAATATTATAGAAGGTTCATTATAGATTTATTGAATTTGGCTTCTCCAATGATCACTCTATCTTAGAAAGGACTGAAGTTATTGTGGGAGAAAAAATGTTAGTGTTGTTTTGTTGAGATGACATGTATTTTTAATTATAAAAATGTTTTGACTATTCAAGAGATTGGGAAGGGATATATGATCTTTTATGATGCATCTAGTTTAGTGTTTGTGTTGTATCCTTATGCATGGTGATCATGTGGTGGTTTATGGCACCAAAAACCTTAGGTCAAATGAGAATAATTATCTAACCCATGAACTTGGACTCACAACTATGATGCATGCTCTTAATTTTTGGTTACATTACCTTTTTGGAGATATGTTTTCCATTTATTCCAACCAAAAATGTTTGAGTTATATATTCTTTCATAAAGATATGAATCATTGACGAATGAATTGGGAGGAGAAACTACAATATTTTCATTATGACATTTACTAGACCACTATTAAGGGAAATGTTATTATAGATGCATTGAGAAAGAATATTTCAAACCAATCTGAGATGGAATCACCAGAAGAGTGTAATTTGATGGCTCCTATTTCTTAGTAACATTTGGGAGTTTGAGAGAATGAAACTAAGTATGTTTCGACAAACATTAAGTTGAACTATTCTTTCACAATATGATTTTTTAGGAACAAAATATTGATGATAAATTTTATGAAATTAGAAACTCCCTTTATAGTGGGGAGACCATTGGTGAGTGGTCATTCTATTCATAGGGTGTTGAATGCTTCTAAAATTTATACATTGTACAATTGCCTATGAGGAATTTCATGAGGGGGGATTTATACAATTCCTAGTGGGTAGTGAACCGAGGTACTGAAAATATTTTTTCTGATATTCTATGATAATTTTGTTAGAGAGGCATTATATGAGAAATAAATAAATTTTCTCACAGCATTAAAATTTACAATAGGTCAAAGAAAAGAACTAGCTACCTTTGAGTTTTCTTCAGCTGCTTCCAGTGATGACATGGAAGTGAAATAAGATATCTTTGGAATGTGTGTTTAGGATTCCACAAAACCCTCTAGGTTAGAATGAGATATGGGTAGTGATAGGCTAGATGAAAATATTTGGTCAATTTATGCCCATTTTATATATAACCAAATTTGAAGACTTGGTAAATCTTTATGTGAAAGAGATTGTCCATTTACATGGAGTTTTGTCTTCTATAGTATCTGATATGTATCCCTGTTTTACTTCTCACTTCTAGAGAGGACTCCAAGAATAATTGGGATCCGAAGAACACTTGAGCATGATATATGATTCACTCATGTGTCTATAGAATTTAAATTATTTTATGCATATTGAAAGTGGTGCTTGGATTAATTTTCATGTTTTTACAACCTAAAAATGTATTTATATGTGAAATTTTTTCATCAAAGGGATAAGAATATTTGGCATAAATAGGGAATTTTATATGAAAATTAGATGCTTTTGGAACCTTTTTCCATGGATCAAAATTACTACTAAGTCTCCCAAACTCTGAAACCCAACCTAGATAACCATGATAACCCTTGAGCATTTATACATAAGCATTCACACAGTCTCTAAAAAGTTTACACAACCATGAGGATCCTCCTGGAAACCATGCGGGTTGTGTTTGTAAGGAGGTAGTGGTCTATCTCACAGTCTCTACATGGTTTTCCTAACCATACAGACTAGCCTAGAATACCATACACCTAAAATCCCCAAGAAGTAATATTAAGCATAGTTTTCACAAGGTTAAACTAATCATCTACCTAAACTATGCTGCAGTCAAAAGGTGGCCAACTACTATTTATATACCCTTCCTAACCACTATTTGACCCATGATTTAGACCTCTAACCAACCCTTGACACTTTTGGATGACCAATAAATACAATATATAACATTTTAGAGGAGAATCATCCATAAAAACTGCATATTTGGAAGAATAGATCTTGAAAGTCATTCTATGCATGTTTGATTCTTCATCATGTGATTTCATGGGTAATTTTTCAATTCTTATTTAGCTGTAATGAACACCATAGGTATCCATAGCTTGTTTTTCATAATTTAATTAATTAATAGCTAATTATTTTAATGTGTTAGGGCTGTGGGTAATATAGATTCTTTGGAAATTTAATCAATTTATTGGGTTGGTGTTAGTTAGTTTTATATATCACAGTTATCCTATGTCTCTTTTTCATATCTTACTAGAAACTCTCTATCAGATAAAGAACAGAGCTTCTAGGGATCTCTATGAGAATTTTTATGAGTAATATTATTAACATTGGGTTCAATAGTCATATAAAAAGGGGGTTGTTCTAGGAAGGTTTCTAAAAACCCATTATCAGGCAAAAAAGTTGATTTCTATTTTCTTAATCGGAACTCAACATAACAAGAGATTTCCATTACATATAAATCCCGCATGAGGAAGTTATTATGAATAACACTCCATGACAAGTTAATCAATTTTTTTTTATCTTTATAAGCATCCACATCACCAATTCATTTATTATATTGATTGTTAAAAGTACTTACAATGTTTTCTTGTTTTTAGTAAACATTAAAAAATTTGGGAAGTGAATCACTCAAACATATGAAAAAATATCATAACCCTCAAATATTGACTCCAAATTCATAAAATATTTAGTTAATTAATCATGGATAATGGTACAAAACACTTTTAAAATTTATTATAGATTGAACACACACTTACACTATACTAGTTGTGAGAGTGGGTAATTCAATTTGGGTTGCTGAAAGTGACACTTTAGTCTAAACACCAAAAAATTATGGAACTACTTCCAAAGACTCGAATCTTCAATAAAAGTGGTAACAAGACTAATATTCCATTTTTTACTGGAAGGTCAAGGTCAAATGATTCCAGATGGTGGGCATTGGCATGCAGGATCTCCATGCCCTCGACCTCTACTACCCCTTGCCTAACTATCCCCCTTCCTATTAAAAGTATGGGGTCACATACGCCACTTGGATCTTTCATGGATTTAATATCCACTAGTGAAACCACCAACATCACCACCTGTAGAAGGAATGGAAACCGATCCCACCCTAGAAATACCTAATGGGCTAAGGAATCCCATGCCCAGTGCATATAACCATTTGGATTTGATCCCTCATTGGGAGACACTAATTTTATTTGATATTTCACTACTAGTAATGCGTTCACTTTTTTGTGACTCTATTATTTATCTTTCATTATCCAATGCATGTTTGTTTTATTTTTCATGTGTGGTGTGATTTTTTTTCTACATTCTCATTACACTTGCTTATACTTTTCTATTATTTCTTCACTTTCTTTGGTTTCATTATTGAGGCAATACGTGGATAACTATTTTTCCAATGAAGACACTCTTCCTCTTGGGGGGATCTGACACACCAACTAATGGCCTTTCTAGGCCCTCTATCTAGTGTATTTTTTCTATTTTGATTCAAATTTCATTCATTTCATTTATTATACATCCCCTTGCATGAAATTTATCAACCTTACCTTGTCTACCTTATCACATTCAGATGGTACTATGCTCAGTTTTTAAATGTGTGGTAGAGTTCTTACATTTTTCACCCCATTTGATCACTTCCATTATATTACCTAGGATGAATATTTTTTCCTAAGGGACTCATAAAGGGATTTTATAAGTGTCACACAATTATATAAACTGGATACAAATGAATTTTGGAGACTTATTTTTTGAATTTCCTCCTATGTTCGGATTGATAAACATATTTTTGATATAAATTAATGTAACACCATGAGATTTTATGAGATAGATTATTTTTAATTTTTTTGATATCTTCTACTGTATGATACCCAAATATTAACTTGTGCTATATGAAACTCCATATTAGGTTGTAGTATACACAACACTATTCTTGTCTTGTGTTATACACAATTTCAAGTTCTTTTGATAGAATTCATTTCACCAAAAACTGAGTAATTATTTTTTTCAATGTATAAAATAAATATGTTCGGATTATGTTATACACAACATCAAATAAGATTTCACTAAACACAAAACTAACTTTTCTTTCATTACACGTAATAGAGACCTTCCTCGATAGCTTGTATTGTACGTAATACCATGTTTCGCGAAATAATGATATATTATTACAATATTTTTATTTAATGGGATATTAACTAACCATTATAAAATTTATTAACAAAAATTTTATTTTTATATAACATTAAAATTAATATTATGTATTTTATAGAACATTATAGATGAACAAATTCATTTTTTTGGATAAAAGAAGTATTTTTAAAAAATTGATGTTTTTCTTCCTTTTGATGGCATATCAATTTTACATCTAGTTTTAAACACTTTTATATATTATATTTCACAAAAAATATATATTATTTTGAAGAGGGACATCAAAAATTACTTTGGTTGTATTTTTAATATTTCTTTGATAAAATACATATTTTAATGAATAGTGAAAAATACTGCATTTTAATTCAAAACCGCCTATTCATATAATTTATTTATATAGTTTGATAATATGTTTAATAAGTTTTGAAGTATAATTTTATTATTTTTTTTATATTTTAATCCAATATTGTTCATTGGAAGTAATTTCACATTTAAATTGTACATAAACGCATGTCAGTCTTTTGATAATTTTTACTTCTTAAAAACCCACTTTTTGGTTTTGACAATGAGAATTATTTTTTAATTAATTAGTGAAACTTATTTTTTTTTGAATTTCGAAAAATGGATTTCATATTTGAAATCAGTGGGTACAAATTATGTTAATAGGTTATATTTTTTTGGATATTATGAATAGTAACAATGGCAATTTTTATTTACCATGGTTAAAGGTAAATTGAGTAAATTAGGGTTTCAAACAATATGATAAAGATAATAAAATTAACCTCACACCTAGAAAAAATATATGGGATGAATTATAGTAGACCATTATCACTTAAGGGTCTGAAATGATTCATTAATTGACATTTTCTATGAAAATTATGTAATTATAATTAAAACAAAAGAAAGTGACAACATGTCACTCTCATATATATTATAAGTTTAATAATTTTAATGTAGAGGTAAAATTAATAAAAAATTGAAAATAAATAGTCTCCAAAAATTTAATGAAGTTATATACATCATTTTAATTTATTTATAATTTTTATATATTAAATAATTACCATTAATGATGACCTAATAGTGAGGTAGAAATTATCTTATTGATAGAAATATAAATTAAATGGTTTTAAAATTTTGAAATAAATATCATATAAACTAGTTAATGCACTCCACCAATTTTATTGGTGACTATGTAATGGTTGTTGTGTATTAAATATTTTTGGTTTGAATTTATCTTCTATGATTTTTTTAAGTCAAATAAATGAATAATGTCAAAATTGACACTATTAATATTTTCTAAAAATGACATATTATTAAATATTTAAAAATCACAAAAACATTTGAAAATTAAAAATTAAAAATTATATTGTATAAAATGTCATAAATTATATAATTATAGAATATTTACAACCCAAAAGTAAATATTTATAACCATTTAATATTTAGAATATTATTACAATAAATAAAATCAAATAGATTAAATAAGGATAAATCAAAATGATAAGATTAAAAATAAAATAAAATCATGTCTAAATTTTATTGGTCAAGAGGATTTAGACCCATAGTAATATTATATCTAAAATAAATGAGTTTGGGAGCATTATAAACCAAAAATAAATTTATAATAATTAATATTTCAAGACTTTCCTAAAGTTCCCCACCTTTCTCTTTTAAAAGGCCTCCACCTCTAATAACTTAATGACACCTTTAAAGACCTTCGGATCAATGAAACGTAGCTAAAATAAGATCCCAACATCCCTACCTTTTTACTAGAGGTGACACTTTTGGAAGAAAGCCATCCCAGGAAGACCTTTTGTACAAATCAAAAGGAGATACTCAAAAAGAGGTAATTATTTTATCTTATATTTGAAAATTATTTTCATCTTCTACTTCTTGTTCTTATGATATTCCCATAATAAAGTAATAAATCTAGTCTATTTTAAATTCTGAAATGTTTTTATAATTATGGGACAAATTTATACCTTCTTTTATCCTTCCTACAAATCACAATATCACTATGCGTGTGTACGTACGTTTTACCGTCTCCACACCGTGGCGTAATTTGTTATTCAACAATACAGAAATTGTATGGTTATAATGATGAGTATAATGGATATCAATAATGAATATAACATAATAGTTATTCTGTAAAATTAATATACAATCCAATTTCATACCATTTAACCATTATGTGAATGATATCGTCACTGGTGCGTACATATGACTTACCATCTCCTCGATGTGATGAGATTAATTCTCCAAGTTAACCATTCATGAATGATTATAAAGTATATATAATAAATAAGAATGAAATGTATGAAAAAATTATTCTACTAGTTTTATGTGTATATATATATATGTCATTTACATGCATCCATTCAATTCAATAAGGAAACAGAAACATAGTTCATGCATACATACGACCTACAGTCTCCATGAATGATGTATTTAATTTCATTTACCAATATATTATATATATTAATATACAAAATATTTATGTTATATAAATCATTTATTAACTTCTGGATGAAATTAAATCATGATCTACGTAATAAGATCAAGAATAAAAAGTCAAAATACATAAGATAAATAAAACAATTATTACAAAAACATTTCTTTAACATGGACTTGATAAATTAATAGGTAATATAAAGTCATAAGTGAATCATATAGGATATCATAAATATTATTATGGTTCCATTACAAGTTAATAATATTTTTAAACCCAATATACAAGATATTATTACACATATGAAAGAAATTATATCTAATGTAAGGGATAATTTCATAATCTCATTATTATCCGAGATTGTTTATTTATAAGTATTTAATAGGGTTTATTTTTCATCCAAACCTATATTTTATAAGTATGTAATGTTATTTGTATTATTATAATTTTTTAAAAGATAATTTTACACTTTGGTTGATTTTTATTAAACAATATGAAATGAATCTTTTGTCATTATTTGATTTGAGGTACTTTTTGACTTTTCTGGAAAATGTACAAGGAGAATGTTTTTTAACTTATACAACATGAACATATTTTTAAGTCTTCTTAATGACTTATTTACATTAATATTTCTCTATATGATTTAAATATTATTTTCAACTAAATTATTTTTCATTAAAATTGCACTACATTTTGAGAAAAAGTAAACATTGTTGAAGAATAATGAATATTTTCCTAAAGAATTATGTTCTAGTGTGTTATCATAATTATTTTCCCTCTAAGATTATGATATTTAAATAGGGTTATTTTTATATCCCTATTATTAATATCATTTTATTTTGTTAATTATGGAACGATATTTTATATAGATTATGTTTTTATGGCATTATGTTTATGAAACTCATTTTATTTCTTGGGTTATGCTATGGTGAATGATATATGTTTTTTTGGCATATGTAAGAATGATTTCATGATGAGATTGGGGAGACCTATATCTCCTTACAATTCATTAGGTAAATATATATATATATATCATGAGATAGATATGGATGGATCAAATATTAAATCTTGTTTAGTAATATAGGGCTATAATGATAATTAAATCTGTTTTAGTAATACGTGGCTGGAATGGCAAGTAAAATTGGTTCAGTAATGGGATTTGTTCACAATGATGGTCGTGGAAGCAGTTCCTTGAGTAATATAGAAATCATATTATATTGTTTTCTATTTTTAATAATTCCTTGTTTTATTGCAATTCAATTTTATCTTTTTCAATGTTCTTTTATGATATATGTCTCATGTACTGCCAAGATTTATTTCCGGACTCAAGATTTTGATATTTAAACATTACGTTCATGTTTTTACATTCTTATGTTTATGTTTATTTATTTTATCAATGTTTACCTTTATTGAGATTTTGAGCTCACCCTTTTTGTTTTTTCTTTTTCCCAAGATATAAATAAAAGTTTTAGGTAGGAGAAAAATGTATGAACTTTATAGGAGATGTTGAAGATATTTTACCAAGTTAGAAGATTATATACTATGTTTTTAAATGAACTAAACTAATATGGTCTTTGGGTGTCTATTTGTGTCATGTTTTAAGTATTCTGAAAAATTAATTTAATGTCCATGTACGTCAAGCTGGGGTCATTAAAATTATCATTATAAAACATGAATATAAACCTTTATATATTAATTCATAATGTTTTTTTTTCTAAAAATGAATATTATGATTGATTATTTTAAATTATGAAACCCCGTAAAAAGGAAATCAACTTATGCATTAAGGGAAGTGAATTATTTAAATTGTTGATACTACTCTAGTGACTATTACACGGTCTTAATTTCATGATGTATTTACTCTAACCCTCAATTAAACTTAAAAAATTGGAATTTTGGGCCCCAAATTTCAATTATAGTATCTCACCCAAATGAAAAAAATTCGAGATATGAAAACGCATGCCCAAATATGTTGATGATCATTCATCCTACTTCAAAGTGGAAAGTCAATGTGTTTGTGTGACCTATATTAGTAATAAAACTCTATTTGGTGTCAAATAAATATTTCCTTATCCAACTTAAATATGTGATGGGTTGGAATTAGATGTTTATACATTCATCGAATGAAGAAGAAAAAATAATGTTTAAAAAAATTATTTTAGAATTAATACTTGTATTTTTTTAATTGAGATTAAAATATTGGATAACTTCAAATATTATTTAGTCATAAATAATTCATGTATTAATTTTAGTAATTATTCATCAAAAGTTCACATTCAATCAGTTGATATAATATGTGTCATTTCTACATATTTTTTTGGTGATCCATTTGAGGTGATTGTCTATGAATTTGTTTAAGGAAAAAGAACAAATCAAATGTGGTGGAGTTTGATGCACTTATGTGATTCTAAAATTTCCATTCTTTTAGGAATATTGAAATGGGTTTTTTGGATCAATTGTAATGTTTTTAAAAGAAAAACAACTATTTATAGGTGGTATTTAGTCATCAAAGTAAGGAACAATATGACTTAGCTTGAACCGGGCATTTTAGATGGAAATTAGAAGCTTTTGGACCCTCTTTACAAGGTTCATGGTTACCACGGTGTCACCCAAACCATGAACACCAACCCAGGTAACTGTGGGAACCTAGGAGCTGCAAGATAGAACCAGTAGAAAGGTCTCTACATAATTAAACTAATCGTGTGCCTAAATTGTGTCACAATTTATAGGAAGCCACCAACTTTATATCTATCCTTCCAAACCATCATTTGACCCCTGATTTGGACATCTGACCACCCATTGGAACAAGGGTTGACAAATTAATTCTATATTGACCATTTTAGTGGGGAATCATCATCTTTAGGAATGGAATCCTAGGAAGAAGAGATTATGAAAGTCATTATATGCATCTTGGGTTATTTATCTTGTGATTTCTTGGGAGATTTTTCAATTTTCCTTCTTCAGTTGTAATGAACACAATAGGTATCAAGATCTTTTTTATCATAATTTATTTTATGAGTATATAATTCCTTTAATATTTGGGGAAATTGGTAATGAATATTTTTTGGTAATTGAATCCACTTATTGAGTTTGTATTATTTAGTTTTATCTCTCATAACTATCTTGTGTCTCCTTTCATTGTCTTACTAGAAACTCCATATCGAATCAAGAATGTGGATTTTATGGATCTACAAGGGAATGATGATGAGTAATCCCATTATCATTGAGTAAACTCATCTCTTAAAAAGGGGTTTGTTTTTAGAAATTTTATAAAAACCAATTATAATTCCAAGAAGTTGATTTCTATTTACTTAATCATAACTCATCAGACCAAGGGAGTTCCATTACATTTGAATCCTAGAGGTGTGAGTTATAATGAAAAACACAACATGAAAACATAATTACTTTTGAAGATCTTCATAACCATCTATAGTCTTTTTGAATTTTTTATGTTGATTGTCAAAAAAGTTTTCATGTATTATGGTTTTTAGTTATCCTTATTGAATTTGGATTGTGAATCACTCAACCCTGCAAGAAAAACATCAGAACCCTTAATAATCAATGCTAAATTCAGAGAATATTCACTTAATTAACCATGAATCAAGGTAAAAACACTTTAAATATCCGAATGGATTGACCCCATACTTACACTATAATAGTTTTGAGAGTGAATAATTCATTTTGGGCCATTGAAAGTAAAACTATGTCTAGAACGATACCTATATATCATTCACATATGGATGTATATACATAACGAGTTATATGGATCCACAAGGACATGCTTATTTCTTTCTTTCTTGATTTTAGTGGAGCTTGGGACGTCCATTTGGGACTGGTTGAGTTTTCTTACAATAATAGTTACTATTATTAAATTAGTATGGATCCTTTTGAGGCCTTATACTTTAATCCTTATAGATATCCATTACGTTGTTCATAGATTAGTGAAAGATCCCTTAGTGGACTAACCTTGTACTAATAATGATGGAGAATATTCAGTTTATTCCTAAAAAACCATTGTATTTTTTTAGTTGGGGACCAGGTGTTCTTGATTTTTTCACCCCAGTCAGGTCACTATTGTATAAGTAAGTAGGGAAAGATTATGTTGAGGTTTGTGGGTTCTTTTGAGATTATATAACTACTTGGAAAATCAGAATACCTTTTGGAACATCCTCCATAGTTTACTTTGATCCATAACATGTTTCATGTATTATAGCTTAGGAAGTATCATTTTGAACATTATCATATATTGAGATAGGAATATCTTGATGTTGAGCATGATTTATCTATGACTAAACATCTTTTAAGTATTGTTGATTCAAAGACAAAGGTTCTTCCTCGAAATAAGATATATTTAGTTTGTGTGCAAGGTAAAAATAATTCTAATTCACATGATATGTGGGAGCATGGGGAAATAATGATAGAGATGTGGAATCATCTATTTGATATAGAATCTTCTTGAAATGTTTTTTTGGATAGAAAGTGTTTATGGTGGGGAATTTGTAACACATCATTACCTTATTTCATGTAATTATTACGCATATTTTTTTATCATGAATTCATTGGTTCTTTCTTTGATGTGTTTGTATTTGTTTTTGAAAAATTTTGTAAGCCCATGGTACTATGCATGGTTTTCTCTTAAATAGGAAAAAATGTGATGTTTCTTGTAATAAACCCCATGCCCAATGATGAGCAACTAGAAGGGGCACATGATTTTCCAAAACCATGCAGCCACCCCTCCAAACCATGAAATCTATGAAGAAAAGGATTTTGAATGGTTCCCTTATTGTTAAACCAACTGTGTTATCACACCATGCACCCCATTCAGAAGCCCAATATGGGTGCACAGTTCGGGCACATAGTAATTATTAACCGTGCAACCCAACTATGAAATAGTGTATACAGTTTTTTATATCCCTAAAATTTGTAATTAAAAATCTTGGGACCCACTTTTAATATGCTAATCATCCCCATTATACCCTAATATAATTATTTTATCCTTATAGGCTCTCAAGAGGATATTTTGACTTCTATAAACCCTTTTCATGTGTATAAAAGAACCAATTGTTGTGTTTGATCTATTTCCGATGAGTAAATATCCTATAGTGTTCTTTCTTCTAATCTTATCTTCTCTATATCTTAGAGAGTTTTATATCATCATGTTAATGAGGGATATAATCATTGATTTTTTTGGTTCTTGATTCTAGATTTGATTTATTGATCTACATCACCTTCATTTTTCATTTTTTCCAGCAGTGGTTATTGATTTGAACAATTTATTTAAATGTTTTAGGTTTCATAAGATTTTTATCTAAAATTGAATCCATAAACAAATTAATTAATTATAATGAGTTTTAATTTATTTAAAAAATAATAATTGGAATGATTTGATATGTCATTTAAAATGGCATTGAAATTGTAAAAAACCAAAAATATTAATGATATTGAAATTTTGGGATAGATTTGAGAAATATGTCTTGATTTGAGAAATTTATTTGATTAATTGACATTAGGAATGATCTTTGAATAATGTATTTAAATGAAAAATTATTTTGAAATGCATGAAATGATGAAAACCTATGACTTGGTTTTGAATTGAAAATGGATTGTAGAAATTGAAATTGGGAATTTGATTTGTAAATGATGAATTGATTGAAATGAGATGAATTTTTAATGATTTATGGATTGATTAAAGAACATGTGAGCCTGCGTAGTTAGTAGGAAATTATGAAAATCATGCAAGGACTCTGACTCCCTAGAAATGAATTGATGATGAAAAAACTAACTAAACCATGTTTGACATGACTGTCGTAATGGGATCCCCTATTAGGGTGTATATTGATTTACCATAATGGGATCCACTAATGGGGTCTTGATGTGAGTGTGTACATCTATCTTGATCCATGATGGTATTTGATAAGTGAAAGGATCTCATTGCTAGAAACTAACGTACCATAGGGATTATGAAACATGTTTCTTAGTTTTTACGTGATTATACATTCCATTGTTCATAATAATTTTTTATTAATTCCAATGTTGATTATATAAAAGTTTTTATATAAATTTTTTATTTAATTCATTTTTTATACATCTACCATATATTTATTTAAAATAACGATCTATTTTAAAATATCTAAATGCAATGTCACGCATATTTTTATTTAAAGTGAAAGATTAAATGGTATTTTTATGGAATTGATTATAAAACACTTGGTGAGGCCCTACTAGGAAGTTTAGAACATACCATACCTTTTCTTTTTGGAATTTCTAGACTATATTATGCATGGTTTAACCAATGGAAAAGAACCACTTGGAGGTGGTGGGAGTACTTGATTCATTGACCTAGATTGATGGAGCTGATCAGTAGATATGTGATCCAGTTGTTATATTGGTTTTTGAGAATTACATTTAAGGTTGATATGTCTTTGATGATGATTGGCTTGGGTATTATTCTACCTATTTGATTATGGTATTTTATCTTAAGAAAGTGTTGTCATACCAACATGTATCTTTTATCTTCAGATGTTTTCTGGAAAAATAATTCTCCCATTATTATTATATAATTGAATGTTTTTGTCAACAACCTACTATAAATGAGAATTTCCTTTGGGCCATATCAGACCCATCTTTGGTATTAGGGTACCAAGGTATATGAGCTGGTTCATGAAAAAAATTAGGCATCATTATGTAAAATGATAAATACCAGAATTTTAATTCCCACCTTGAAACTAAATTTTCATTCAAGATATAAAAAATAAAATTAAAAATAAAATTATTTTCATAAATCATTCCATAATCAAAAGATGATATTTATATTGATAATAAATAGTTTATATTCATAATATTATTTTGGATTCTTATAGAAGGAACCCTTCATATAAATTATAAATAAAATTTCTTACGTAAATAGAAATAAAATTATTCCATGATCACAAAATCCTTAATTTTCATCCTTTCTGATCTTCCCATAATTAATGAAAATTGTAAGCCTTATCACACCGTCACTAATGAACCATATCCCACTAGAACTCCATAGTTATGCATAATCATTATTAATTTTTTTAATGAAAGTAAAATCTAATTATTTATATATGTACATCTTGGATATAACTTGTTGGCAATTTTTCATATCACACACATATTGGGAAGTCAGTAGAATCTCTAATAAATCACTACATATTGGAATATGAATTAAATAAAATTAAATACATGCATACCTAAATTCATGGAAAAATATATTTATCTAGGTTAGAGGGTTTTCATGTTTGGAATCATCATCTCTATTGAGTTTTCATTGAAGGTGGGAATATATACTGATGAATAAGATCTGACTCATGACCTAAACCCAATAATTTACCTTTATATACTAAATTAAAATAGAGACTCATAAACTCAATTTAATTCCCTAATAGTCTTATATACATTTATGACCCATACACAATAAAATTTTCAAGTGAAGGCACTAAATGCCGACCACTTTATTATCCATAATAAAGTAACATCCACATGATAATTATTTTAAAATGTAATCCTACAATAATAATTATTTGATTAAATAATAGTAATTTTAATGATAAATGATTTGTTATATAACCTATGATACACCCCCCTTCAATTATAATGTACAATCAACATTATATTCATATAATATGGTGGGAATATCATTATATATATATTCCATATTTTTTGATGAATAACTAATTTTAGCTAAACATATTCTTGACTTGTTTAATGAATTACTATCAACTCATCATGATTGGAGGAAGTCGTAGAAATAGTTTGTTTTATAGAACCTCATGAAATGAAAATTCCACAATCTGTGAATAAATATCGTGTTTGAAATCAAGCTTTATATAGGACAGAAAAATATCCAACACCAACATAACCAATCAATTTTTGTTCTTGACTTTTAGAATAAAACAATTATTGTTCAATAGATCTTTTAAGGCATCTAAATATTTATTTGATACCATTTCAATGTTTACAAGTAGTATAATAACCATAAATTTTTGAAAAGCAGTACATAGAAATTTTTATTTTTTGTTAGGTATATTAGTCCAAATATAGAATATGGATATTAATAGTTCTACAACATATGTATTGTTTATAAAGCGTTCTCTCTCGCAACCATTTCCTAATGTTGGATGATTCGTTCACTATTGCACATAGTTTTTAAAATATTTTATCATCTCCTAGAAATTCCTCTCCACTAGGTTTTCTTCTTCTCAATCACTTTCCTTGCCTTCAGGCCACCTAGGAATACTGAAGATGGCATACATGTCTTCCCCATGCGAGCCCACCAAGCCTCAGGTGAAATATAAAATTGAACCATGACTTGCACCTTCTCATACTCATGCATTAATCCTAGGTAGTGTCTCCATACCCTCCCATCATATCCTCTACCTTCATGTTAGTTACTCAATGCAACCTCACCCAGTAGGGATGCTCGATCCACTCCCACATGCATCCCTTGGGTAGCTTGCAACACCCCTACGTCTCTTCAGAAATTTCTATTTTTTTGATGTGGGATATTTTTTAGCAATAAATGAACACCAAATTTTTCATAATAACACATTAATGATATCTAATAAATATCCATAACATATTATTATTATTAATTAATTAGTAATTAATAATTTAGTTAACAATAATAGATAATATAATGAATTTTATATTTAAAAATAATTATTTATAATTAATAATCTAATTAATAATAATTGATAAATTTATCAATTATTTTAACAATAATAATACAATTAGAAAATAATAATAATATAATTATTATAATATAAAAATATCAATAACAATAATTAATTATATTAATTATATATTTATGAAACAAAATAGTTTTGTGTCATGTCAATTTTTTTGGATTATCATATATATGATTATTATTATTATTATTATTATTATTAATTTGTATGGTCATATATGCACTCAAATACAAAAACAATAAACACATCCAAGGACATGATCATGAATAATTTACTAAGAGAAATAAAGTCATGATAATGAGAAAGTCATGATAATAATTTTATTATACTAATGTCATGTTAATAAAGTCATGATTATAAATTAATGCTAATAATATTATTAATAATAAAGTAATGATAATAAATTCACGATAACAATATTACTAATGATGAAAATGATCATATTATTATCAGAGATTATTAATTATTAATATATTATTAATAATTATGCTTTTCAAAATATTAATCATATAATTAATAATAATAATAATTATTATCACTAATACATAGAAAGTATTAATTATTTTAAATTAATTAATTATTTTATAATATTATTATTAAGTCATATATATTTTTTTGATAATTATGATTTTATATATCTTATTTTATTGAAATTATTGTTATTTTCAAATATTTAAACTGTCTTAAGTGCTTGTCTTACATTTCATTTATAATATTATTAAAATTTATATTTTATAATATTTCAATGTAACCTATATCTCTTTATGTTTAAATGTTTGGTTATGAAACAATATTATTTTTCATCATTAACCATGAAGATCCAGGATCTGGAAGAAGATGGTCATAATTTTTTATTAAGTATATCCAAATAAAAAAGGTAAAGTAATAAAAGGGGGTTTTAAAAAGACAAGAGTATATTGCTCTTTGCATATCTTCATCCACCATAGGGCCACAATACTACTAAGTTCTGAAGGACCACATTGTACTCGTGTCTATGACTGCTCTTTTCGATAAGAAATATTTCACTTGATTAGCCTCTCTAAAGAAATGTTAGACAATAAAGTTGAGATGACTAGCTTGATTGATACAATTAATCTAGTATGGTAGAATCCTCCAGGGAAAATTTATGGTTCTTTACATCAATGACTTCACATCACATTCAAAGTCAAATTCAATCCATAGAGATCTCCAATTATGTTGGACAACATGCATGATGGAATACATCATTCCCCATCTCTAATATTTAAAAGATATTTAATATCCAATATTGTGATTAAAAACCTTTGTTAAATCCATAGTGTATGAAAAAGACACCCCCGCTACCCAAGGGCCCATGCATGCCATAGGCCACACCATCAATATTGACCTTCATCCATGAGGGGATCCGGGGAATCAAGTAGATATATTTCAAAACGAGAGGCTTTCATGGCCTTCACAAGACACCCATCATCTATAGATTTCGAAGATCCTTGAATATGTTGTTCATAGATCCCACATGCAGATTAGAAGTATAATGAACCTCCCTGTGGATTGAAAGTCTACCTACATTAATATAGAGTGACTGATTGTTGAAAATCAGTGCATTTCGGGAATTTCAGTGAGCAGCAATGAAAACTAATGCAATTTCTAAATATAGAAATTGAATTTGGTTACTTTGATCAGAATATCAAATGGACATCATGAAATCCTCAAGCTATCTGGTTCTGCATAGTTCAATACCAATATTTTTCTCACATTATGCCAAATATCCTTTACATAGATGCATTTCACAAACATATGTTGAATGTTCTCCTCAATCCCCAAGAAAATATAGAAATATGAAACAATTTGATGTTTTAAACTGCTCAGTTGATCATGTTTGGGGAGCCTATTATCCAAATACTTTAGATAATTATAAATCCTGAAGGTTGGATAAAAGGTACCTTGAATTTCATAATCCATAATGGTGGTGTGGTAGAGCCCTAACATTTCATCATGTTGTCTTCTTTGACACTAAAATAAACATTTAGTTTGGGATTCAAAACTAGAGTGTCAGTGTCAATGTAGGTATATCGTTGAATTTATAAGGTGACTTTGGAAGGGATAAATCCACCAGTTCTACTTCCATGAGCTGCAAGATAAGCAATAGTCATATGAGACAATTCCTGTGGAATGTGCAGTGTGTCTTTGAGGGGGATGTGAATCCATGAGGCTTTCCAACAGTTGAGGTTAGAGTTTCTTCTAACCAACCACTTTGTACTATGCATGATTCCATTGAATTATTTCCACACAGTGGTCAAGATGGAAGATGGAAGATAATTCTTGTACCTATCCAGGTTCCTCCTTTGGAACCTATTTGATAAAAAAATTGAGAGGTTATTATATGTCATGAGATTCCATGTAAACTTCTCAAAGATTCCACCATTAAATATACCACGATCTTTTATTCTAAGTCCCCCATCATAATGGGATTAATATAATCATTTCAAGTAATGGTTATCAATTTATTCTCTTGTACAGATCTAGTACATATAAAATTTCTAATCATGACATGAAGCTCGATATATATTATAATCCATCTATTATTTTGAGGGAATTATCTTTATTTTCAACCATATTTTTCCTATGTTTTATTTTTTACTTATATTGTATGTATAGTTAATATCTTAAAAGATTTCAAAGTCACCAACTTGGAACATAAAAAAACTAATATGTTTCAAGTAATTTTCTTTAAAATCTTATAAAATAAAAACTATAAGTGAAACCAAAATAAATCCTATAACTTGGATTAAACATATAAAATTAATTGAAAATAAAAAAATTTCATAAATACACTAAACCTATTATTTTACATGACATGAACATTATTGATTTAAAAAAATAAATATAAACCTAAAAATATTTATGCTTATAATGTATAGTATCAATAAAATCTAAATAAAATTTAAATCATTATTTTTAAAAATAAAAATTAATTGAAAAAAATGGAATTAAAAAAATTCATAAAAAGGAAAAAAATTATTTACACATAAAATGTTAGCTACAAAGTAATTTACAAGTTCAACTATTATTCTTATAAACAATAATATTTTTTCCCTTGAAAATATTTTTCATTATTTTTTTTACAATTTTTTTCATTTTCAATTTTTTTATGTGTTTAGTCAGTGTGTAAATGTTCATTAAGATTGTATTATAATCCATTATCATCACCTCATTTTTTTAATGATCACAAATAATGTTTGTTATGTTTATATAAGATTAATGTTTTATGATAGTAAATATTTTTATAGTAAGGTTATGAAAAAAATTATTTATGTGATTATATTTTATTAATTAAAAGGATCTACTGCTAGAACTAATCTACCACTGGAATCATAAACTACAAGAAAATTTCTACCACTAGAATAGATCTATCTTCAAGTCAGTTCTACAATGGAAAAGATCTACCATCAAGTCAGATCTATTACTGTAAACATCCACTGCCAGAAATGATCTATCATGTGATTGATCTACCACCAAACATATTTACCATCAGAAAAGTCTAAAACTATATAGATCTACTACTTGATAGATATACTGATAGAGAGATACATCTCTAGATAGATCTAGTGTCCCATAGATCTATATTTGTGATGATCTACCTATAGTTTGTGCTACCATTATTTGACACTACAATTCATGATGATATTCCGTTAGAGTGATACTTTTCCAATCTAGATAAATTCAAAAAATTAATATACTAACAACTAGTTGAAGTAATTAAATGCAATCATCCACATCAGTATTTAAGAATCATTATTCTTAAACTACTTCATGGATTAATTATCAAAAAAGTCAGGAATTCTAGATTTGTGCTCAATATGAGGATTCGTGTTTTATTATCAGTATTCTATAATACATAATTTGACCTGGAGTGATATTAATTCTTAAGAAAACCATCATGTGTAGTCAATAGTAGTGATTCAAGGGTGTTCCATGTGAAGAGACACGACTGTAAATACAACCATTATCAACACTATAAAAGGAAATTGACAGCACTAAAAAAGAACTGTTAATCGAGGAGAAGATAAGGGAGGGGGTCCCCCTTATCAGTGCTCCAAAAAGCGCTGATAAAGGGGCCTTTTATCAGCGCTAAAAAATTTTCTGATAAAAGTGTCATTTATCAGCACATTTCTTAGTGCCGATAAAAGGCCCATTTTATTAGTTCTTTTTTTTTGCGCTGATAAAAGTTAACAAAAACATTAAAATATTTTAAAAATATTTTTGCAATTCGGGGAGGCTTCAATAGCGCCCCACCCCTTTAACAGAGTTATATGTTATTCCACCCATGCCCGGGCAGCGTGCCTCCCCCTAGATTTGATCACGGGACCTATTGCCTACGCAACTTAAGCCTTTATCATTCCACCATATTTCTTTTCCCTTCAATTATTAATATATCTATTTATTTATATATATATTTAGTTATATTTACTCGTATATTAATATCTATATATATATATTAACACACATATATATTAACATATTTATATTTAGTTATATTAATATATATAGTTATATTAATATATATAGTTATATTAATATATATATCCGTATATATATATAGATATATTAATATATATATATATATATATATAGTTATAAAAACATATATATATATATATCTGTGTCAATATATATTAAAAAATATATATTTATTTATATTAATATATATATAGTTATATTAATATATATATATATATCTAGTTATATTAATATATATTGTTATATAAATATATAAATATATATATATATATGTATAAATATATATATATATATATATAGTTATGTTAATATATATATATATATACATAGTTATATTATTATATATATATTCTTCTATTAATATATATAATTATATTTATATATTAATATATTTATTCGTATATTAATATATATTTATAAGATCAGTTTTGAATGAATTTATAAAATATTTTTTTTTTGTGTTTTTATAAATAAATAAATATATATATATACAACACACACACTTTTTATGTATATTGGTATGTATAATTATGCATATTTATATATATTTATAAATATTATATATTAATATGTATATACATATGTTTAGAATATTTAGATAATATATATCAATTTTTTAGAAGCAGACCCCCTCCATGTTCCCTCCAGGCTGGCATCGCTGTCGTCCCAACTGGGGATTGGGGAACTCCAAGTTTTCCTAAAACCCCCCGATCGATCACGTATGCTCTTCGTGATCTGATATCTAATTATTTTTTCAGGTGTCTTCATTCGGAGAAGAATTTTACCTTTGTCATATTTGCTCGAATTTCTCTTCGACGCCTATGAGCAATTCGATTCCAGGACTGCTCCACAGATTTCTAGTGTCGTGAGTTCTGGGTGATTTTCGGCTTATTCTCGCCTTGATTTAAGGTCTCTTCCTCATGAAATTATCTATGAACTACGAAGCCTTTGATAGAAGCGGTACTGATGATGATCTCCCACCTCCGCATCAAAATATAATTTCAAGTGGGGTTTGTGTTGCAGGGAATGGAAGACCTGCTGTAGTAGGTTCCGTACCATATAATAGGATTTATGGTGAAACTGATATACATGTTCAAATTCACCAACTCGAGTAGGAAACATATAGTTCAGTCCTAAGAGTCTTTAAGGCTCAAGCTGATTCCATTACCTGGGAAAAGGAAAGCTTGATTACAGAACTTTGAAAAGAGATGAGATTATCAAATGAGGAACATAGAGATATTCTTGGTAGGGTTGATTCGGATGGTGTTATTCTAAGGATAAGGGAGTGGAGACAGGCACGCATGGTCCAAACTGGCATGATGAGTACTGGCCAAGCTGTCAATGACCCCGTTCCTAGTCCCACTGTTTCTGCATCACGAAAGAAACAGAAGATGACTCGGGCACTGTCATCTCAATCTTTTGGCGGTCCATCGTCATCATTTCCCCCACCAGCACTTTTTACCACTAACCAGCCATTATCTGCTGCTAAACGTGGACCTGCCAAAGGAGTCAAGGGAAGGAAAAATAAACCAGTAAGTTGAAGATATTAAAGTATGGTTAATTTTCACATAAATATCACCCACTTTATTCAGCTGTGCACATTTTATTTCTATGATCTTATGTCATGAAAGATCCAGGTAAGTGTCCCAGGTGATGTGAATGTAGGATGAGAGATGAATCAGTGTACTTCTTTTCTTTCCTTTCAAGTCTTTTTATGAGATCTCGAATAACTCAACTCCTGCCACCTATTAAGATGTATATCAATTTTTCAATACAAATTCAAACAAATATATATATATACACGTACACATTATAGGGGTAAAAAATAGAGAAACCCTCAAAACCCATAAAAACAGTCAGAAAGTCAAATAAAACCAAAACTCACTGTAAAAAAGAAAACATATGATCCGATAGCCTATTATGGATCTGTGACTAGTTAGATCGAATATCATAAATGGAGCTTTGATATAATAGGTGATGGAGGCCAAATGAAAAAATGGATCATAAGTTATGAGCATTTGAAAAAACATCAAACATGACACAAGTTCAAGAAATGGGGCTCCAAAAACCTAACAAACCGTAGTCACTAAATGAAGCATAACTTCTTCTTTGAGTGTTCGTATGAGCTCCATGACTAGTCAAACAGAATCTCATGGAATGAAATATGATATATATAAGGTGTTAGAGGCTGAACAGACACACAAATCATGAGTTACGATTGTTTTAAGAAACATTTGACAAGGCTCCTTCCACAAAAACAGAGTTTTGGAGGCCTTATGGTGGTATTTTTTGGTATTTTATGGCCCCATATGTGACTGGAACCATGTTATTGTTATCATATTGCGTAGATATCTTCATTACCTTTTATTAGATATGGGGTAGATCCCAAAGGGACACCCGGAGTGAATGTTATGGTCGTTTGAAGTTGAAGTTTTTTTGGAGTGGTATAATTGATATATCATCAGTTTCTTTGATCTTATAAAAATTTCAACTGTACGAGGTACTATCTCATCTCAAAAACTTTTATTCTACTAGTCATGGTACTCAAATGGTCACCCTAAGTAGATGTTATGAATGTTATAGTGAGTTGCGGGTTTCATAGGTTTTTAGGCGTTAGGAGGGTTGCGAAATTTTAAATGATAATAACTTCTTCTCCAGGAGTCTATTTTGGATCTACCACATATCAAATCCCAACTTGTGAAAATATACACACTATGGTGACCAAAAGAACCATTTATAACGTTTTTAAGGACCCAAAAACTCCAAAACACCCTCTGGATGGTCATAAGTTTGGCTCCTGAGGTCCGTTTTTCCATAACTTCTGCTCCGGGTGTCCGTTTTTCCTCAACCACATATCAAATTAAAGAATAAGACTAGATCTACACTATGGTGACCATTCGAACACCATATAATATTTTTCAAGGCACTAAAAGGTCCTTCATCCCTCCAAACAACCATAATTTCTTCTCCGAGAGACTGTTTTGCATCTACCACATATCAAATCGATATAAAAAATTATAAAAATATTTATTATATTTATATCAATTTAAATGTACCTATATATCAATATATTATTTTTTATGATTTTTTTGAAATATAAACCTTTTCAGCACTAATAAAAAGCGTTGAAAAATCTCCATATTTTTCAGCGCTACTAAAAAAGCGATGATAAAGGGGCCCCTTTAATGGTGTTAAAAAAGCAATGATAAAGGGGCGGGGGATTTATCAGTGGAAAAAAGCACGGATAAAGGGTCACTTTTAACAGTGCTTTTTATCACTTTTTTTTAGCACTGATAAAGGCCCCCCATTTATCAGTGTTTTTAGCGCTGATAAAGGGTGGCACTATGAAAACCAAATTTCGTGGTCCTGAGAACTCTAAAATTTAGATTTAAAATACAAAAGAATTTATAATACACATTTTTGTGGAAGGATTGTAGACATATAAAGAGTAAAAATATAATGAATTCCCAAAGCTTTATGAAACATTGTTTTTATGTACATTTTGTGGGACCTATTCATGATTCACACTAAGACAAAATTGAGGACCTCTGAATATATAATGATATTCAGATTTAGCAACATCACTTTTTCTTATATCTAATCATTTCACTTTCTATTTATGCTTTATGTTTTAGCTATGTTTTGTTTTACTCTATTAAATTTTTTTAAAAAAATCTTCTATATGAAATTAGAGAGTTAGCGAAAACCACTCTCAAATTTATTCATTTTCATACCAATGACGACATTTAAAGAGGTCATGTGTGACCTATAATTTCTTTATCCCATGAATAATAGTAGAAGAGGTATTTTTCATGGACAACCTTGTGTGATTTTGTCTATAAAACCAAATGCTAGTTGGGGATCGAGTTTATTGTTTAATGAAATGCTTTGAAGTTGGTGATTTCCAAGTGGATTGGATGACATATTTTCTTGTGACCAAACCCCTTGTTTAAATTCTACTTTTTATTTTTTTATATTTCAAAGTTTAAAATTGTATCTATTTTAATATTTGAATCATAACATTTCTCTAATAGTTTATATTAATTATTGTTCTATATAAAGTGTTTGATCATATAATTTAGTTTTAGATGTTAAAGTGATTTCCAAGATTATTTATCTAAATATTGATCCCTATTTAAGAAGTTATTGGGAAAATCCAAATTATATATTTGTATTATTTTGATTAACTGGGTGTTTTTTTTAAATTGGGTGATTTTGGTTATAAAATACATATAAATTTTTTTATTGGGAACTCAATTCACCCACTTCTTGATTTACTCAATTTGACTATCATTTATAATTTATATAATTTTAGAAACACCTACCTAAAACATCATTATATTTAATATAGGTGATTTTCAATGCATATAAATTAAAATGGAAAATACAATCTAACTGATATTTGGAACACTAACTAAAAATATAAAAAATAATTTGAAATAAAAATAATTTCATAGATATTGTTAATAAGATCTAATTTACATAACAAAAACATAATTGACTAAAAACTCAACATTTACCCTTTAAAAAATTTATGTGCATAAAATATAGTATAAATAACATCTAAATGTAAATTAAAACATTGATTGTATAAATAAAAAATTATTTAAAATAAAAGGAATTTGAAAAAATTAAGAAAAAATGATATTATTTACAAAAAATTATATATAAAATATAAATAAATTCGAAACATTTATCGAACAGATAAAAAACAATTTAAAATAAAAACAATTTATATAAATTTTTTGATGAAAAATAATTTCATTGGCCTAGAATATTTTTGTTTTAAAAGGTAACATTAATACTTATAAATTTTTTATAGAATTTTTTTTCTATAATTTTTTTTAAATTATTTTTCGACATTTATTTTATTTTAAATTAATTTTCATTCGTACAATAAATGTTTTAAATTTCATTTATATTTTATTTATTATATACCTTAAGAGTATAATTTCATTGAATTATAAATTTTATGTTTTTAATCAATAAAGTTGGATCATATAAATTATGTTTGGTTTATTATATTTTTGAAATTATTTTTACTTTCAACTATTTTTGATATATTTAATCCATATTTTAAGTTTCATTTATATTGTACTTATAGTTTATATTTTTTATTCATCCAAAGACACATACTTGAAACTTAATAATGTTTCAAGTAGGTGACTTAGAAATCCTAAATTATAAACTATAAATACAATAGAGAGAAAATTTGATTCATTTTCTTAACATATAAAAAACAATTGAAAATAAAAAATAATTTAAAAAAAAATGAGGAAAAATAATTTCAACGATACCGAATATTATGGTTTCAAAACCCAATATTTTTACTAATAATATTTTTTTCAACAAAATTTTTATGTGTAAATTAATTTTTTTTGTTTATTATTTTTTTGACCCTCGTTTTATTTTGAATTATTTTTGTTGTTTACTATCAATGTTTAAAATTTCATATATATTTTATTTGTGCAATTGCTTTTTGGATAAATTTTTTGATGAGTAAATTTTAGATTTTTAATTAATAATGTTTGTGTCATTTAAATTAATTTTGGTCTATTATATTTTTATAATTTTTAATATTTTCAAATATTTTTGAAATTTTTATTCCTTATTTTATGTTTCACTAATATTGTATTTATATTTTATATTTTATAGGTTTCAAAAATTACCTGCATTAAATATAATAACTTTTGTTGTGTTTCAAATAGGAAACATTGATACCTTATGAAAAATTAAACATATACAAAATCACAATGAAATTTAAAACAAAAAAAACACAAAAAAATAATAACAAATAAAAATATTTTTATAAAAATAATAATCACGTAATAATATAGATGATAAAAAAAAATGTTGTTTCAAAACATTACAAGTGGACTTTAAAAAAAGTAGGGAAGTCTAAAATATTATAAAATATAAATTATTATTAGATTCTAATTAAAATTTAAGACTTGTACTTTATTCATATAATTTAACTGAAGATGAAAATAATTCCATAAGAATAATAGAAAGAAAATATTAAGTATTGTTAATAATACAAGAATTAATAATAAAAATATAATTAATTAATTAATTAGAAATAATTAATAATTTCTACATATTAATAATATAAATTATTTATAATAATAATTATATTATCATTAAATTAATAATTGTTAATATTATATTACTAATTAATACTATTTAAAAATAATTAGATTAATTACATCATTATTAATAATTGTATTATTAGTATTATTCATAAATAATAATTATATTATTACATTTATCATGACTTTAATAAAATATAATTATCAAGAATAAATTATTAAGAATTTATTAATAATATTATGACTTCATTATAACATATTTATTATCAATAATTTCTTATTACCCTAGCTTTATTGCACAAACCAGGTTATCTATGGTCAAGTTCTCACATGTGTATATTTTTTTTTTTAAATCTCTTTAATTAACTAATAATAATATTATTATACATATATATAATAAAATAAAAAAAACTTATATGAAATAAACCATATTGATTAGAAACCTAACATTTACACTATAAAAAATTTTATGTGCATAATTATTACCATGTATAACATTACTAATTAGATTTTTTTTAATTTTTAAGAATTTCTTATTTTTTATTGTTTAAATAATTTCATATAATAGTTTTTTACTAGGTTAAGAATTAAATTATTAATTTAATGTTTTTTATTTATATTATTGACTACACTACTTATTACGACATTATTAATATATATATATATAATAATAATTAATAATTCCATAATAAATGATATAATAAATCCATAATTTATAAAGTCATAATTAATAATGTAACCATAATTAATATATTATTTTTATGAATTAATTATAATTAATAATTTTTTTAATAATAATAATATTTAATTATAATACTATTATCTACATCATCATCATCATAATTATTAACAATTTTATAAACAATAAATATAATAAAAATAAAATAATTTACATGACATAAAAGATATTTATTTAATAATAATAATTAATAATAATGATTATATTATTATTAACTAAATTAATAATAAAATAATTAATATTGATTAGGTTATTAATTATTTTAAAATATCAAATTAAATATAATATTAATTAAATTATTTATATTCTTTATTATAAATTCATATTCATATTAATATTGTTATTAGTAATTGCATTATTAATCACATCATTTAAAACAATTATTTTAATATTAATTCTAATGGGTAAGGGGGAATCCCCCCTTTTTATTTATTGAAACAAAAGAACCCCCTTATTATTATAGGAAGAGGGATCTCATTACATAACCATTAATAGGCCCAATGGATTAAACCACATTAGCCAGACCCTATAATGGTCAACACACCCTATAAAAGATTCCACACTAGTTATACGAGGCCCTCAGTCATCGTCTTTCTCGTCTCCCATTGTGGCCAGGCCCATCATCACCCTCATGATCATCACTAATTGTGGTATGTGCTCCAAGTCAACACAATTTCTCCTCCTTCCATCCACAGCCCCACACAATACACATTATCGTCAGTGAAGGCTGAGACCCCCACCAAGTGTCGTATCCGATGGTCGTGCCGATCATCTTTGATGTTGAATTCTAATACTACCTCCGACCATCCACTCCAGCCATGGGTACACACCTGTCACAGTTATGTCGACCGCCATCCCTATGATGTAACTATCAAAGGGATCCACCACTGATCGTCCCCATGTCTAGTTGTGGTTACACCAACCCCCATCAGTGCACTATCACAGTGAAAATATCAAAATGTTGTCGAGTACCACCCCTTATAACGAGGGGGGGGGGGTTGATTAAGATTTCACATAATATATACAGAGTACTTTACCTAAAGTAATACTTAATATAAAAAAGTTAAATACTATTGAATTTTTTTTATTTTATTTTACCGTAATTGAATTATGATATATTGATTTAAAAATAATTTTTTTAAAATAAAATATCTAAAATTATAGAAATTATTTATTATTTTAATTCACAAAATACAGTAAAATAAATTTGAATAAAATGACTTCATGAAACACTTAATTAAATTACTAAAAAATGTGTTCTCAATTCTTATGAAATAATAAATATAGTTATATTGAGAAGAAACATTATATATATTCAGATATATATATATGTGTTTCATAATACAGTTAATCATATCATTCTCTCCAATTCAACTGAAATTTTATAGAAGTAACATTTAAAAAATACCTTTTACAATATATCTCAATTATCTTAATGCTCTATGTTATGTATTAATAATGTTTTCTATATTGTTGTTCTTTAAACTAAATTTTTGGGGTGTTACATCCCACTACTTAATAAGTTTCTCCCTCACTATTTTATCATGGTCATAAAATTTTTAATATTTTTAAATTCCATTATTGAAAACCATCATCGTACAAGGGGATAATCAAACATATGTTTATAGGAGAAAGTGGAAAAAATCAAGGTTACTAGAAATAGAGAATAAATGGGTTACCATATAAGGAAAAAATTGTTTGGAATTTAAAATTTATTAATTTTGGTGAAAACTATAATCCAAGGACAAATAGAGTGATGGGGAACAATGTCATGAGAAAGTTAATTACCAAAAAACCATAAATCTATAATGGGTGAAAATTCCATTAATTCATCATAAATGATGGTAAAAATAGAATTTTTTTTCAGGATACATTCCATAATGTTGAGTGATTATTTTACTAAAAATATAGAGATCATGGGAGAATTCACATACTTAATATCTTTCCATTTTCTAAACATAATTTCATCATCTTTTTGTGCTCCGATCAATTGCAACTTTATTATTACTCCATGAAATGAATATTCAAGATGAATTTTTCTTTCATGAAGAATTAAAAACAACATGTAACATATCATAATATCTATAAATTAATGAAATTTTATTCCTTATTTCTATTAATATTTAACAAAACCAAAATTGTTTCCATATATTATTGAATATTGAGAAATATGAAACCTTAATAACTAAAACCTCAAATATAACACCCAAAGATCAACTTAATCCTTTACAAAAGGATACTAATTTTTTACCATGATGAAGTCACAATAAAATAATATATTATACAAAAATATAAATTATCCTTTATTCCTTAAATAAGCTCATTTCTTAGCATAAATTTTTTCTAATGGAAGTATGGTTTCATCCTTACACTGATATAAAATAGTTGGTTGATTTAGAATATCAAATGTGTTTTCTTTATTCACATTTTTTTACAGAGTCCATGTAAAGAGAGATAATCAATTCTTAAAATAACATCAAGTTTCACTAATGGTTAATATTTTATAGGTATTATAGTACTGTTGTTTCAGTGTTTTATTATATTGATATATCTCTCTATTAATTTTTTTTTGAATATCCTCTTAACATCACATGGACATTATTTTTATCAATTGATAGTATTCTCACAATTGAAACATTTTCTTTTTCCACTCAATAATTCACATGAGTGAACATTCATACATTTTTGGAAATTCAGAGGTTGAAACTTTTTCTTCCCTCCATGTGATATACCACCGAAGATTCCATGAAACCATATCTTCCATTTCTTATCACCTAAAACCTTTGAGTTTCTATATTTCCTTACACTTTTAGTTACCATAAAATTATTTCCTAGTATCATTTAATGTACCTTAAAGATAATGACTTTTTAATATATTTTTTGAATCCACTAATGAATTGATCATTTTTCTTTTAGGGCTGCAGATTAAACTAAAAGAATTTCTAAAAGTCCAATAAAATTTTTACCCTTGGTAAGAATGGATTAATCATACTTATATATAATCTCAAGTAATTTATTCTCTATTTTTATGTATAATTTGAGGGGAGTAATTACTAAAAAATAGACTCTTAATCTTATCCCATTCAATGGAGTCAATTTAGCCCATTTTACTTGTTTTCTTACAAATATTCAACAGTTAATATGATTCTCCTTCCAAATGATAAATGGTATAGATAAAATTTTCATGGTTCAAGCACTAAATAATGAAAAATATATTCTCCATCAAGTTGAATCATTTTCCATGAAATAGTGTATCAGAAGATCCAATAGAGTAAGGTTGATATTGTCTCTTAAAATTTTCAATGGCATATTTCTCCCTCCTTAAAATTCAAAACTTCAACATGACACATGTTATCACTTATAACTTGAGAGAGTTGAGTGAGAATAGTAAAAAAAATATTACATCCTATATCCTAATATATTTTGTTTCACATGAGTAGAATCATTGTATTATCCATCACATTCATTATTCAAATGATCCCGTTGGGTTCCATCCATTGAATAAATCCAAAAATTATAACATGATAAACAATAGTCATATTTAAAGGTTTTATAAAAAAAATCATTGTATGTATTAATCTTGAAACATTATTTTCCATCAAGGAAACCTAATTATTAACCTATTTCATCCTTGGTTATCATCTGTTAAAATCATTTAGAATGGTTTATAATGAAAATGTGAGTTAACCTAAGGAAATACCCCTAGAGAATGAATCTAGGTTTAATGTAAATAAACACTCACCATACACAAGAATGATGATAAATATATTCTCGATCATCTATTTTCAGGTTTATTAACCATATATGAATTTGTAACATAACAATGTCTACTTATAGTGTCCATAAAAGGATGTATTTCTAGAAAAAACACATAATCAATTCCTTATAAAAACATTAGGATGTCATCATGTTGTTAAAATTTCTCAAGGGGTTTCATAAATTATTTATAACCCTAATATACCTTAATTAAATAAACCCTTCTAAAATACCAACTATTGAAACCCAATATTTAAAAAAATAAATATTACCTCATTTTTAATGAATATTCAATACATAGCATTGCAATCCATTCCATAAATATAATTTGTTAACATATTATAATACTAGATATATAATACTATTATTTAGTGAAATATCATCAACATTTGATGGATAAAACACTTCTTAGGTATACCCAAAAAGAGATATTACTTCTTAACATCTGGTTTAGTGCCTCTAAATTCTAAATTAAGAACATTATATTCGATAGCGTGTATGACACAGAAGTGATATGACTCATTTATGTTATACATGGAATTAATAAAGGATGATTTTAATAAAAATAGTGGATAAATATGACTTAAATATGATAGTTTAATTATAATATACATATATATAATTTAGTTTTTATTATTTTAATATGGAAAAGAAATGGAAGTAGCATTCATGTGTACGTATGACCTACCATCTCGTTGAATATGGCATTTAATTTCCTATCTCAAAATGTTATAGATTACTATAAATACATATATAATGTATATATATAAAATTTACATCATGGTTTAAAATATGAATATTATTAATTAATTATCTATATAATAGAAAAAAATATAACAAGTTAAATCATACTTGACAAACTAGACAATTAACAATAAAAACTGTGAAAATAATGAAATGTTGCTAACAAATGGGTAATAAGTTTTTATAATAAGAACATTTGTGAAAATAAAATATATTTATAGTTCTAGTTTAAGTTAGTGACATATTTAAGACCATTATACCTATGGTTAAAGGATGTTCACCCCAAAATAAAATAAAGGTATTGTATTTTCACCTCACTTGTTACATCTGTGAGATAAACATCAAATTCAAAACTTTATTATTATTTTTTGTGTTTATACTACACATTTGGATGTATTATATCATGAATTATTTAATCCTCATGGTATTTTGAGTTTAAATTTGAATTATTTCTTCTTATGGTATTTGAATTTAAAGTTACCAAGTGGTAAATAATTTCATCACCCTATTCCATATCATTGGGTTGCATTACTTACTCATTGTCATTAATATTATATGATTATCTATGTAACCAATTTTAATATCCATTTATTTATTTTCAATTGTTTTTGTGGATTTATAGTTGAAACCCAAAATCTATTAATTGATTCATTATCAATTCAACATGGTGGTGTTTTCAAGGGTCTACTTCATAATTTCATTTTATTTGAGATTATTTACACATGAATTTTTATTAGAGTAAATTACATGATCATTGTTCAATAAAACCATTTAATTTTATTCTCCTATGAATATTATTTACCATTTCAAGTAATAGAATCATTTTACACTCTTTGGTACTTAATTTTTTTATAAAATATTTTTATGAAAACCCGACTTCACTTCTCTCTTTAGTCGGATAAATTTTTTTATTCTAAAAACCATATTTTCAAAAAAAAAAATTGAAAAATGTTTTTACTAGTTCCCATTTGTGTGTACATTATTTAAGGTATGAAAGGTTTGGTATGAGGTACATATTATATCATGGATTAATCAATTTTCCACCCATATTGGTTATATATCCACAACAACTTCATCTTCTAATTTCATTATATGGAAGAGTATTCCACAAGATGTCTTGTTCTAGGTTTATCCCCTAGTTGAATTTATTAAATATTTTCAACCTTTATTCAATATATTAAATAGATATAACTGAAACTTAGAATACTGTAAGTAATTGATTGAATAATAAAAATACTTGTTCATTGATTTACAAAAAATATCCACAACATAAATAATATGTCTCAAATTACCATCCAACTCCTTCAATTCTAACCTATGGGTTGTATGGGTGAATTTTTGGTTACTATGGGACTACACTAACTACCTCAACACATCCTTCATGGAATTATATTAGATCTTTTGGTAGAATTAAAATGGATCAGAGGTTCGCCTCAGCATTCATAGGGGGTGGTATGATTGTTGAGAATTCTATTAAAATGGTATCCTTGGAGGATACTAGTTCCTAGCTCTATACTACATGGTTGATTACTCTTTAAACCCTTTACAATGGTTAGTTTTAACCCATATGAACAATTTTACATTTCATCATAGTAACTATTAACTTAAATTCAAGTTAATATATCCATAAAATGAGTCAACGAATGATAGAGTTAATACACTCAAGGTGGTGTGAATAGGGATGCTTCTTAAACCTTGTTCAGTGATAATTTTCTCACAAGGGAATCGATTTATTCAATTTTAGATACATGTAATCAAGAGTTATAACTTTTAAACTCATTTATTCCTCTAGTGGTGGATCCTTTAGAAAATTATTTTTTCATCCATGATATCCTCTCTATCTATTCTCTCACTATATCTATTGATTTGGGTATTAATTATGCTCCAAAATAAACATGCTAGAAATTGATATAATTATCCAAAAATTCTTGGTAAAATAATTAAAAAAAGTGGTAATCTTATAATGATTGTTGTAAGAAGGATTTAGTCAGTCTCATAAATCATTCCCATAAAATATATAGTGGTTCTCTACTTTTTTTTCTGACTTGACAGAATTAATTCCATAACTGGGATATTCTTATGGAAGGGAAGAGTTTCTATATAAAATCCATTAATAGTTCATCACAGTTTGTCACTTATCCCAATTATAGGTAATAAAATCCATTATTTTGTTGATACAGCATTGTAGAAGGTGAGCACCTTCATGATAATCTATGACTATAGTATTCCATTATGTTTGAAGTTACTATATACATTTCTCAAATTCCTTGAGGTTCCAGTTGGGGTCATTTGGTGCCAAAAATTAAACATAGGAAGAAGTTGAATCACTATAGTTTTATATTATAGTTCATATTGGTTATTTGGATTTTAAAGAAAATTATTATAGTTAAAATTTTGTGGGTATAACCCCCTCATAGTTTTATTTAGTTTATCTAAATTTTATTCAATATTTTTAGATCCTATGATAGCTCGAGTAGAATCAGAGTATGATAGAGTGTCTATTAAAGGGATTTTGAAAAAATACTTCTCTAATTTTCCATTAAATCCATGATTTCTATCTCTTTACATATTATTTCTATAAACATCTCGATAAAATAAAAGGATTTCATCAGTTATAGACTTAGTCCTTTATCATAAAAACATTAGAATAAAAGAGAATAAGAGATAAAAAACCTCAACCTTTATCCATGGAAACTGTGAATGTAAATGGGGTGGTTATCGTAGTGATCACAAATTTTTTAAACAGAAACTAAATGTAAAAATAGTGGGACTCAGGATATCTCTTAACTGGGAAGAGTTTTTATTATCAATTTATATTATAATTTGTTGGTTTAATCTGTTTTTATGAATTTAGTTTGAAAAGGTATTCAAATTCATAATTTGAATGAGTGGTATAACCTTTGATATATCCGCACATACCTGTTAAATTGTTATAACAATTATCCAACCTTCTCTATATTTTTGAAACCAAATGAAACCATAAATGAAAAAACTCATAAAATTGGTTTTTATTGAAAAGATAAATAAAATAAAAAATTCCTTCACTATAATTTCCTATCAATTTTATTGGGTATCTCAAATCACTCATGAATTAACCCACTAAACACCATTTTAAGTAGTGAAGAAATGCCAAGTTGGCTCTGTGTGTCAACAAGTGAAGAGGGGAAGATGAAAATATAAAGAAAGTTCATTGGAGGCCTTTTATATCATATAATTTGTAATATATATTAAAGATTATATAAAAGAGACTTAACATCTAAAATTGGAATTCATAAAAAGTTGTTGGGAAATTATCCTTAGCTCTACCACTAAGGGTTCCATTTTTCCATCACTAAAGGGGATTAAAAAATTAAAAAAACCCCAACAATGGCTCTTAGCTCACCCGATTAACTACTTCTGCTCACTCAATGAAAAATTATCCTAATAAAAGGAATGAAATAATGATTGGGGTCTTTTTGTGAATTTCAGTAGCTTTTTGTCCCATTTGACTATTATTTAATTTTTCATATTTATTTTACAATTCTAATTCCTTTCTAATCCCCTTAAATTTCAAAAACCCATGTCCTATCCTCCATTTTCATCCCCATGTAGAGGTCGAGGGGAAAAATTATTTTACATTTTAATTAATTGAATCTTATACTTTGTCTAAAACCATAACTCCAACTTTTCATTTATCTAGACTATTGATGTATGAATATCATAGTGGTTCTATTACTGATTTGACCATATTAGGGAATTTGGATTTCATTTTAGGTCTATTTTTTTTATCATTTTGGGTATGTTCTTTTTTATTCTTGATGATGGTTATTTGTAGAAAAGGACAAATTCATATACATGAATTAATAGTCATATGTTGGGATGAATGTATTATGGGATATCTATATTTTCATATCTGGTGGAATTATTAAGGTGTATTACAATTATGTCTTACATAAAAAATATTTGGGGATGAAAGTCATATGTTGATGGCTAGAAAGTTTTTTTGGGTTAAAAATTATCATTTGTGGCCATTAAATATTGTACACTCCTTGAAAATTTTTATCCATCATGAAAAAAAGTATTTGATAAAAAATAGAACATAAAAAATTTAATATCGTACACACAACATCAAAATCATACATGAGGTTATAATGTTATATGTGATTCTAGACGCATCCATTTTCAATCTAGTAACCCATGAAAACATAGCTATGTATAAGATTAATTAATTTTATTCTGTAATTGATTAAAAAATTAAAAATATATTATAAACGTTATATAATGATTAATTATAGAATTTAAAAAAAGGTATGACTTGTCCAGTAAATCGAGGAAAATAATAAACACTAAAAATCATAGATTATTTCATTTCAAAACTAAATTCCATATTCACCAATGTTTAAAAAAATTATTATTTTCTTGGTTTTATACTATATGTGGGATTAATTTCCATTTAAAAACACATTAAATATTTTATATTATTATATCTCATCAAATTTTTTATCGATATTCAAGGAGAGATGTTAAGTCATCTATGGGGAGGAATTTCCATGTTGATTTACTATTACCACTCTTCATAGAGGCGTCGATCATACTCTAGATAATATGTGTTGGAAATTAACTGTTTCTTCATAAGAAGGATTCATATTGGTTACTATAAAAAATGAATGACTCTTACTATTACTTGGAATATTTTATTCAACGTTTAAAATATGATATCCATTCATGGATGGGGCTTATTCCTCCTTACATTTATGGCCTCTCTCTAATATTTATTGGCCAATGAGGACATTCATATGAGATCACTAGATGAGGTATTTTGGATGAGGAACTCATTGTACATAGATCTAATGATTATTTTCGGGAAGACCTTATATATTTCTTCATACACTAGAACAAAAACAGGAAAGGAAAGTGCTACCCTTTTATCAGCACAATAAAAAGCACTGATAAAGGGGGGATTTATCAGCGATTTTTCCTACCGGTGATAAATTTTATATTTCAAAAAAATTATGAAAAATAAATTATTTTTATATAAGTATATTTATATTGATATAAAAAAAAATATATTTTTTAAATATGTTTTAAATACATATAAATAGACTATTACATTTAATATATATGAAATTTGGTGAAAATTCCTTTAAAATATTTTAAAAAATATTATTAATTAATAATTTGCTAATTATTATCGATTAATAATCATCTAATAACAATTTTAAGACATAAAAAATAAAAAAAATTAACAAAAGATCTAAAATAAGTTGATAATGTAACTCAAACATCAAACGTCCATAACTCTTGATCTGGGTGTCCATTTGAGCTATACAACATATCAAATCGAAGCCTGCTACGATTTCTATGCACTATTAATTGAAAAAAAGATTCTTTCACATTTTTAGAGGCCAAAAAAGGCCTAGAAGGCCTCCAAAACTAAGTTTTTAGTCAGGATACCCCGATTTGTTAACATTCAAAAAAGTATAACTTCTGATCCGTATGTTTGTTAGGCCTGTACCACATATAATATTGAATATTGTTTCATTTTATTCAATATTACTAGAAGTGGAGTTGAAATGGGCTTCAATATTATAAGTTATGGTTGTTTTAACATTCTATGGCTTTTCAAATACACATATATATGTATTTATTCGTAAATATATGTGTGTGAGTGTGTGTGTCAGTGTGTGTGTATGTGTGTTGTGTATATGTATGTATTTATGTATTTATTTATTTATAAACACACATAAAAAATACATTTTTTCATAAATTTATTTAAAACAAATCTTAAAAGTATATATTAATATACAAATAAATATACGAATAAAAAATTATAACTAAAAAAATATATATAAATAAATATAAATATATATTAATATATGAATGAATATATATATATATATAAATATATGAATAAATATATTTATATTAATATGAATCTATATCAATATACGAATAAATATAACTATATATATATATATTTCATTAAATAGAGAAAAAAACGAAATGGCTTAGTGGTAAAGGTGCAGCCACGAAATGGGGCCGCTTGCGGGTTCGAGTTCAGGAGGAAGAAAAGGTCTGCATGCGTAGGAGACTGTGAAGGGGGGGGGGGTCTTCCTAGCGCTGATAAAGGGGGGGGGGGTCAAGATCTATTAAAAGATCTCCAAAAATTATATAAATCTTTTTTTTTGATAAATTTTGTTGACTTTTATCAGTGCTTTTCAGAGCGCTGATAAAAGGGAGCCCCCCTATATTAGGGCCGACATTTATAGCGCTTTGTTTAGTGTTGTTAAATCCTATATTGAGTATTGATAAAGCCCATTTTTTTAGTAGTGATGCTGACCCACACTTCTAAATAAACCATGTGAATTTTATTTTTCTATGGGCTCTAGTGGAAGAGAAACTCTAGAATGAGATTAAAATTATAATATACATGGGTCATCGATACCCATGATATATAATATATTGTTTCAATGCCTAATTGATTATTGAACATAGAATATGTTTGAAAAATACAATATTTACACATATATTCTGGAATGACACCACCTATGGGACATAGGTCTCAATATTTGTTCTAGAATTGGAGTTGGTCAATAATTGTTTGGTAGAATATAGATGAATTTCAATGTGTCTAGGACTCTAATAAGTGTGTGTGATTATCATGATCATCCTTTGATTAATTAAGTATGTAGGTATGAACACCCCCTTATTTAAATATTAATAATTTTATTATATATTAACCGTCTCCAGATTGGAATACCCTTAGAACAAATAAGTTGTAAAGATGTTATCTGGCCTCAAAAGATCAAAATTTATTATAATATTGTTCTTATACATTGGGGAATAATATGATGTCAGGAGTTACTAGTGGTGATTTGAAAAAACATATGTGAGAATCAATAGGTGTTAAAAAAATGACTATTGTAACCTTGTTCAACATCAATGATAATTAGATCGATAAAGATGAAAGATCTTGTATTTGGGATGGTATTTAATGATAATTCAATTTCCTCATAAAAAATAGAATTCGAACATTTTATTTACATATATAAATACCAAGGAAAGAAAATAAATCATATAGAGTATAATCCCAAAACAATGTTTTTCGAGTGATAATTTAAAAAAGGAAAACATTTCAATCTGGTGACTATTCTTAAAATAATTACTAGGTATTTATTTACAAGGTTGAGATGTTGTGATAAGCTAGGTGTCCACCATCCTTAGCGTGCTAAATCTAGATCGATGGGGGAATATGTGAACTCAACTTGGGTAGAGCATTCTACTTGGGTGAAAAGTTAGTTTGAGGTTTTAGGTTTTTATCATGTAAAACATATTCAAAGAGGTCAAGTATTCTTCCACTATTAATAAATGTGGATTCAAATCATAGACCTAGGTTCTAGAAAATATTATATTTCTAGATACAAGCACACACAATGTTCCTAGTGCTACCACATAAAGAACTCTATTTTTAAACCATGTACACATAATCATATTTAAATAAACATTCATGAAAATGTCTTATTAACCTAATATTTTTAACCTCATTATTCTAATAAAATCCAATTCTAAGGGGAGGGGATTTGTTGGTTCCCCCTTTTTCTATGATTGGAGACTATAGTTAGGTGGGAGAAAATTATTAAGAAATGGAACATGGGTAGTGCCTAGGTATCATCAGTGTAAATATGTCGATAGCACATGACCTAGTCCCATAAAATACTACCTTCCACTCACTCAACTTTCTTCTTAGCCGAACCACTATATTCCAGTTCCCTTCCATAACGATGTAAGACATGCACCACTTGAGAAGAGTTTTAATGCTAAGGAAGACTTATGAAAGGTGCATATGCACTAGTGAATGAGAGGAAATATCAAAACTTTTACCATGACCTAGTATCCTATTACAAATATATAGAGAAAATAAACACCTATATTTATATAAGGATACACATAAAAGAGAGGTCTGATCAAAAAACATTCATCCTCTTTTCCCCAATCCTTCTCATCTCTTTCATGTTAATTACCATGTTAAAAACATGGGATTATTATAGAAATGCATAGTAATTTGATCATTTAGTGATGCTGATATTAAAAACATAATGAAATAAAACAACCCCATGATTCATCAAGATGGGAGTGGATGATTGAATCCAAATGATATCATAAAGAACATCAAGTTCTCGACTCCTCCTTGATATTTAATAACTTGGATATATTTCTCATAGGACATCATAATTAGGAGAAACATCATAAATTCCTTAATACCAAGGATAAACTAGACCCAGGACATCATACTAGCATGACAATAATCTCTAGAACCATGATAGGGTGAACAATATGATCTAGAAACATGGGGTAGAATTCCTTTTCTCTAGTTCCACAACTTACTACCACTTCACTGAAATCCCCAAACATGGGTTTAAATTATTCCATGAATCACACTTCGGGTTCCTATCCACCTTTGATTCCTACATTGCCACTTAATTTAAATGTATATTTTATATCTTCCAATGTTCTCCCATTGGATAATTTATTCCTTTCATAATAGGGATCAATAATTCTATAAAATACCATACCATGTTATTTCTCCCTAACTAATAAGACCCTTTTGGGGATAAAAATATTACATTCCCTTGATAATGGGGAACATGTGATTGATAAATACAATTGTGGCCCATGATACCCATATTGATATCCCACTTATTGACCTAGCCTCTTTATTATACTCTATCATCCATGTGTGTATGAGATTACTATTAGGTGTAAGACCAGCACCCATTCTCATGGGTTCACATTACCCACGATTCCAATCACCCTTGCTTGTCTAGATTCCAACATATTGGAGGCAGATGCATGTAGGGGCCTCAAACTCTGTGTATTCCACACAAATCACCTTTACCTAAGTTATATACTATATTAAATGGAGATGGGCCTCTAAATATGTGTAATCCGTGAGTCCAATTATCATTCACTATATAATTACCAATATATAGGATGTACAAAAATATAGGGACCTCTAACTCAATGTAATCCCTAAAACCCTTCTTCACCATTGTCATCGACATGGTTGATCGAGGAAAATATATCAATCTGATGTAAGTCATAATAATTACTTTAATACTGAAATCATACCTATGTTTTGTTAATGAAATATACACATATAGGGTTCCCACACATATTACAATGATTTTCCTCAATGGGCTATATACCTTATGATTCCACCACTACTCAATGGGTGATACTACCTATATTCAACCTTTCCTCACATGGCCATATTACATGCAAGAAACCATTCCCCAAGGGTTCATATTCTCTTTGATCAACTCTTTCTCAATGGGTCATATCCATGACTAAACTACATCTACATTAGGAAATACACCCAAGATATTCCATAGACTCCCTAGGACATATCACAAATAATTCAAACCATACCCTTTATAGTTTAATTATCAATGGCTAGGATGCGATAGAATGGTCCACCTACATATAACCCCCGAAAATTCTCTTATTTTCAACCCTTTCACAACGCAAATATCCTTACCTCACAATAATAAATTACATGAACGATCCTAACATAAGAACTTAAAGAGTAAAAAACAAACTACATGATATTTTATTTATATTAATCTGGAAACACAAGAAATCTCTACGAGGTTCAATCACAACACATAATATTTCCTGGATACATGAAAATAAAAGAAAATTTACTTAATCATGGATGTATGAACATAAAATTTACTTCATTGGTCCCTATCAGACAATATTAAATGTTATGAAATTTCTAGTTATGTAGCCTTAAACTACGTGGGTTTGGATTCCCTTAAAATTTATTTGTAGGAAACCCATCTCATTTCTCCAATACCATATCCACATCACCTATTACCTACATAGATAGTGGTAAATTATAGAGTTCATATATCTTGTTCTTGATCAATACTATAACAAGTTTATCCCTTATAATATGCATGGATTTTAATGATAACTTACATGGAGGTAACCAGTAGTAACATTATTACATATAAGGATATTTAAAAAATTCCTTAAATATTTAAGAGATTCATATTGTTAGTAATAACTCCCTCTAAATGGGTGTAATGATATGGAGATCCCGTCCTCTTGACCAATGATCGACTTAAATAATTATTGTTAAAGTCACAGTGATCGATTTCCTTTATAAAGAATGTCTGCACTAAATCAAAACATCATGAGTGTAGTGGAGCCTTGAGAATTCGAATGTTATCATAAAAATTTCATGATGAAATTCCTATATCATCTCATATGATATATCTTGGAAGCTTGAAATTCTTGTATTATTTAAAAAATATATCACTGAATCCTACACTAACACTAATTCCTCATGGACTCAGTGTCATTTATCATTATATTGTTTCATAAACCACACTATATAAAATAATTACAACAATTTATTTCATGTAACCTATAATACACATTTTGGAAAGATATCATTAACATCCCCACGTAACATATGATATGAAATAACTTGTTAATACCCCTCTAAAACTCCTTTTTGGATAAAATCTAAAACACTTTTTAAAAGATATTTGATTCACACTCAATATCTGTTGATTAAACTACAATTTTTGACCACATGATCCTTTATAAAATTATCCAAAAATATAGATCATTGTATATATAAATGTTGGCAAAGAGTAGCGTCTAGAACAACCTTAATGATTTTTAATATATAAAGGGTTCTAGTGTGATATCTACTAAACATAATAATTAATATATTTTTATCCACCAAATACATCATATTTAAACATAAATTATCACATGACTGCTTTTCTAATATATTTAGTGACCAAGAGAAATAGTGTAAATCAATATCATATATCAAACTCATACATTCTCAATTTTTCTAGTATATATTAACCAGGTTGAACAATAAATCACATGTCATTCACTTTTATGGTCAATCGGATCACATTTCTATAACATGAATAGCTAATAAAATCATATGAATAGTCTAGATATGGTCATACAAATACTCATTATATCTCAAATGATGGACCAAATAACATACTCATTATATGAGAGGAAAAATATTCTCTTGGTTCAGACCCAACAGATAGGATGATCGACAACCTTCCAAACCACCCTTGATTTTCTAAGCCTCAAAACATACATAATAAAGGGATCACATTATGAAGGATTTCATTTTAGTTATCTTATTAAACTCTGGTGGTGGGGAATCCAAATATGACACATGCACCCCTAGTATACGAGATACATAGTGTGTGACACTCTTTATGGTATAATTATTGGCTTATCAAGTGCACAATACTCATTTTTTCAATAATATAATCGTATGTCTCCTTATATAAGAATCATACTCATGATAAAATTAAAAATTCATCATATCTTATTATGCTAACGAATGAACATCGGGTCGTAATAACTCAAATTTTTTCATTGAGAGGCCAATTTTCATTTAACATCTCGAAATATTAATCAATATATATATATATATGAATCCAATGAGAATGTATTATAATGAGAGGGTTTATCTTTATATAAAATGATATATTTTATTCTCTTAAACTCCTTTATAAAAATATAACAAAATGATACAAAATATTTTATATAAGATATCATATTTGACAAAATTATATACCAACCTTATGTTTTCTATAATTTTTGAGGTTTTTCAAAAATCATTGCATGTCTAAATAATTTTCGATATATAACCCTTTGAAAACCTTATAAGAAACTTATAGTAAATTACTTAGTTATTAATATATTTCATGTAAACCTATTTGAATAATAAAGAGACTTAGGATTCACATTCCTATTGTTCAACTAATTGAACATATTTAAACTCATTATCTCCACAAAAACTAAAAGTATTATATAAATAAATATTGTAGTACACTTATTACCCTTTTCAAGTACATCATCCTAATTCACTGAACACATACCCTAAAAAATTATCTATAAAATCCTTTCATAACTAATTTCCAACATATACTCAACTCCTTTAAGATAATTTTAAATTAAAATTGTATTTTGACCAACATAATCTCATTATTTGATATCTTGGAACATTTAAAATTCCAAGCATACTCCCACAATCCTCACAAACACTATATTATCTTTATAATATCTTATAACGTATATCACAATCTCCATTATTTTTTAGTAAATATTTCTTATTTACCTTTATTATGAATATTAAATGAAGAAAATGTTGTATCAATATCATATATCATAATCTATGTTTTTTAGGAGTGTTCTTGAGAAAAATATTACTCATTAATATATTCTGTAGAGAGTGGTGGAATATCAATTCCTTATATTTTGACAAACACCAAGATAAAAAAATCTATCATAGATAAAAATATTTATATAGTTATCTTAGCTCCAAAACTATTTAATGAATCTAATGAATCATAAACTATGTGCACCAAATGATTTTTTTGTAAAAACTCTTTGTTAAAATAAAATTTATATTATCACAAAGAGATAATATATGGATATACACATCATTTACTAAGATCCATATAATATTGATTAGTTCATTTTCATTCATTTGATTGATGTAGAAACTCTTTGTTTCATCACTTTATTGAAAACTACAAGCGATATCTATTCATCCTTTATTTTGAACTCTTTTATAGTCATGATAGTTTTAAATTAGAAATTAGGTATTGTATAAACATGAAAATTAAGGAATTTATTTCTATGAAAATGATAATTATCATTGAAATTCAATAAAGTTTCATAAAATACTTTATGATAATTCCATCAAATGTAATTTTCATTTTTATATTATGAAATCCTCTTTAGGCTTCTATGAATTTGGATGTTAACTTAAATAAATATTTTGAGACATTTCCTTCTAACATTTCTTATTTGAATTTGAAATTTTACCAAGTCTTACTATCAAAAAATCATTTGAACATAGACATTATAATCCTAATTTATCTATTATTATATCTTTTATAATATTTATGGAAATTTTATTTAATTCAAATAAAATTTTCTTGAAATTTCTATCAAAGATAATACGATAACATAATCGATGAGAAAAATCCTTAAAGAATCATCTAATACCACTAAGTCATTAACATATCCAATAAAATATTATATATGATTATAGAATAAAATTACTTAGTTCATTTTATATCTAACTATTTTTAAACCATTAACAAATAATTATATACTTCTCATAGGAATCAAGACGTCATTTGTTGAACGACCATAAAATCTCATTTATTCTGGATGGTATTGGTCAAACATAAAGAATTTCACTTAATTAATCGTCTTAAAAAAGTTATAATTATTATGAGTTTCATAAATTTAGATTCTATTATTAAAGTAACAATCTTAATTTAAACATTGATTATGATGATACTATTCATCTATAACAGAATATTTTATCAGATGAGTATCTTGTTTTATAACCATTTAATATTAACTGTTAAAAAATGTTATCCAACTAAAAACACTAACCCCATCTGTATTCATTATATCTTTTAATGGTCCATGATCCAAATTTCTCTCTATTTTATATCTCATTAGAATTTATCCCATCACCTAAATATTTTGGTAGGGAGTTATACCATTGATATAAAATTTTACTCTTGGATATTTAGTTGGATGAAACTTTATACAATCCATTATATTGATAAAAAAACTCAATTACTCCTATAACGTAATCAAATTAAGGTAACCTAACTATGTGTAATGAAAATAAGATGAAAATAGCATATATTACATCCTATTAGGTATATTCATCATATTCTCTCCTCACAAAATTGAATTCAGGGGGATCCATCTGTGGCATGACGTACTCAGTTGGATGATTGGGGTACTGATAAGTACAGAAAGAATCTAACACATTTTATTTTTAAGAATATTTATTGTCAAAATATTTACTCATGTACTCCCTTTAAATACTGGTCTGATTCAAATTATTTATTTTATAGTCTTATTCCATCTACAAAAAAATACATTCAAATCATATTCGGGTGTATCTCTTTATATAACTCATAACATGTGTTATTTACCAAAATTAAAATCCAAATATATTTAAATAAATATAAATTCATCATATAAATATGCGACAAGAAACTATTTCATTAAAATGATTATAATTATGTTAAATTAGAAATATCTACATGAGTATTCCTAGAGTCACAGACTGTAAACCCTCATTTTTCTATAATAGTAATAAAATTTCCGGATAATTATCAGTCAAATGAAAATTTCCTCTAACCAGAGATACTTTACACAAGATATATATATCTAATACATCATAATTATAAAACCTAATATGAATAAAAAAATTAACCACTTAATTCATGTTCATAACACAATATAAATAAAATGAAAGGTAGATGAAGACTAAATAAATTATCTTACATAACATGTTTCTAGTTAGATGAATATATGATAATCCCTATAATTCATTTATTTTTTCTGAAAAGAAACACATATATTCATAATATAAAATTTATATATATATTAATAATGAAGTATGTAATGAATTTTAAATAAATGAAAACTTCAGATATTTAATCATGAGATTACATTTATGAATAATTCATAAATAAAAAATATAAAAAATTATTATAATTATATTTTCCTTATATACATTATATATTATTAAATATAAACACTTTATATTAATTTCATAATTTTAACTCATTCATATTGCATATTATATGAAATTTACTTTGAAATATTATCATACATGAAATATAAACATTTTATATTATTTAAAAATTATATATAATTTATACACTAGATATTTAAATTAATTTAACCTAGATCAAATCAATCTGCAAAACCCATTCTTATCAGGTTTAAAAATATTCAACAAAATAAATTTCTTAATTTTAAATATTCAAAATAAATAATTTTTGAAAATTAAAAAATAAATATAAAAACTTTTTTATTTTTACACTACTTTTTAATTTTTAAATTTTTTATTAATTAAAATTTTAATTTCTATATAGAAAAATTATATTTAAATTATAAGTCATTCCATATAAATTTAAAAAAGGAATTTCAATAGTAACAACTAATATTTATGGATATTTATTTATTAAATATTTCATAAACACATATTAATTAGTTATAAATAATTTATAATGAACTAAATTATAAAAAATGTACAGGTTAATATAAATCCATAAATACAATTTATTATAATTTATAATCAATTTATAAATAATAGAATTCAATTCAAAATTTAATTATATATATATTTTTTATCTTTTAAATTATAATTCATATTTAACCACAATCCCTCAATATGAAAAACCTTATAATGGCACTTTATATGGTTTGAAATATTAGTATTATGATATTCCTATTATGTAAGACAATTTCATGGTCATGAATTGAAATTACTGGGCGTAACCTGGCTATTATAGTATATGATATGTTGTTGCACCAGAATAAGATTGGCATAAGTGGGGCTCGGATAGGATAAATAAGGGTACCCATATAGTGTGAAAATGAAATAATGATTTAGTGCTTCACTTACGTTATCACATAAGGTCTGATTCCACCCTAATAAAAATTACATTATCATATAACAGATGCTATGATCCTGAAAAATATTATGTTATCATATAACATAATTCCAACCACAGTTAAATTTTACAATCATTTTTTTATATTGCATCATATTTGGAAATGTTTATATTTTTTAGTAATAATAATAATATATTAAATATAAATTATAATTTAGAGAATCAAAAGGCATGGAAATTATTTTATAAAAATAATGGGTTTTTAATAATCTAAGAACACTCATTAAACATTGAGAAATCAAATAACAAAACCCAAAAATATGATCTCATTTTATGAATGAAAAACTACACAATAATATAATATAAACAAATAGTTCATGGTGGTTACTTTTCACTATTGAGATACTAATTTTTCTAATTTACTATTTTTTTGATGATGATGTTCACTTAAGGGAAGCTTTCAGACTCTCCTTTCATTAGAATATCCATTAGATGACTAGTTTTCCCGTAATATATATAAGAATATCCTTAATACTCATGTATTGTTATTTACTCCTCAAATAAATAGTGTATTAGGGATAGATCAATTTAGTATGAGGAGTATTAGTCATGAATGAATTTGAAAAGACTGCCTCCATGGAAGTGGCGTATATATATAGGCCTCAAGATAGTCTTTATCCTTTCATGGTCTTTACATGAATGTTATGAAATGTTCAAGTAAATACATTGGTTAGGAATGATTCATAACCTATTTCTAAATAAAATACATTTTATTTCAATACCTAAGTCATTCAATGATTATAACTTATATGGGAGGTTTTATTGATTGTTATCATATATAGTATCAAATTCCATGAAATAGATCACTATAAAAATTCAATGGTTGTGGAATATCATATACTATGATATGATTCAATCATATAATAAAACTAGATCTATGAAGTGTCATGTTATCTTATAAAATTATTCATGATATACCCTTATCATATGATATGATATATCCTAGAATAGTAACATGAAAGTATGGTTTAGGGAAAATATCCTTCATGTACATGATAGGTACTTTTCCACCCATAGCGTCTTTTCTTGCGTACTTTATTGGGACATAGATTTGGGCACACAATTAGATCATTTAGATTGTTTTACATATATAACATAATGGGGAAATCCACTTCGACCTTAGAGGATATATAAGAGGTGATACAATATGTTTAGTCTCTTTAACCTTCAAACATCGATGATGGGAACCAAGCATTGGGTTTGCAGCATTCACGATTTAGGAACTCCCATTGTAACACGTTCATCACTGGGTATGGGATATCCACATTAATTATAGAGTGAAGTAATCCCATATATATTATGGGTGTGTGTATTTTGTCTATAGAGTATGGTACACCCTTATTTGTGACCTCCAGAGGAGTTCCGGTAATCCACTAGGGTCAGTTACCCTCTAGAATGATATATATACTTTTGAAAGGCATAGGTCCACCACTAAAGAATCAATGTGGTAAAGAGGATTTGTTTCATAAATGAAATTTTATGGTAGTATGTTTTAGTAGTCCCTTGAATAATAATTATTCTCATAACTAGTGAATGTTTCCCAATAGGTTTCTCCAATGGTGACATATTAATGGTGCATGGTAAGGTGAATCACACCCATGACAGATGCATAAAATTAAACAAAGAGTAATTTCCAATTTATGGATTCAATTAATGAGGTAGATGTATAAAATAATTATTAGTTTGGATGTTTTGATCCATGTAACTCAATTTCCACCTCTTGGATTCCTTTGATATGTTCCATACAAATGAGGTATAAACCTAATATTTTCTGAACTTTTCGGTACTATGAGAATACCTAGTTTCCTAAGAGATTAAAAATTTGGGGATTAGAGAATATTTGTCTTAGAATTATTTACATCCACGAGACTTCTAGTATTTTTAACTATCAAGATATTTCACTCTCTTCTCAGATTCTCATAGATAACTCCACCACAACCATTGACTTGTAGTGAACTGAGAAATTTATTCACACATAACAAACTAACCATTTATATGTAAATCCTTTTTAACCATAGGGAACAAATTTTTTAACATCCTAATTTATTTATACCTGATTTAGATAATCCCATCATCTATTATCAGAAACATTTCTCCAACACTCCTAGTTCATGAACATATCATACATACCAGCTTGCCTCCCAACTATCATCAACATTCATGGGTCTTAATTAGTCTGAAATCCATAATCCATAGTGTCTATTTATAGAAATATAGTATTAAAATTCAACACAACTTCCATGAATTCAGGATCCCATTTAAACTTAGGGAAAAATTATAAAATGGTAACCTTTACTGAAGTAAATAGTGTCTCTATTCAACCTTCCAGTTACCACAGTCTCACTGAGCTAGAATGCTACCTAAAATTATTCAGGAATAAGTAGATGCTAATTATATTATCTAGATTATAAATTCCAAAAATCATCCACTAATACAACACCCTATATTCCATATTTTTCTTGGTAAAATTATACTTTATCTCAATGTTCTTTTTTAATGGTGAAACACCAAATTTCTATCCAAATAAATTACACTTTGACTATCATAGAACCTCAATACACATTCATAAATCCTAATGCATTCCTCCCAGAGAAACATAAACTAAATATATTCCTTCCCAAATCCCATTACAATCATATAGTCAACTTATATTGATTATAATGAAATAAATGACTATAAAATTGATAAAAAATATATGGTTATTCCAGTGATGATAAACACAAAACTGATGATACTCTTCCTTGATTACATATATCCTATAAATTCTAAATCAAAATAACCCTTAAATAGATCATCCATTCTTAAACACATGGTGACATATTTTAATCCAAAGAGATATTATATAATCCACTTCATGAATTCCTAGTAATCTTTACCAATGAGTTACAAAAACCAATTGAAAACTCCCATGACATGTGCATTACCCAGCCTTGTACAAACTATGGAGTATATAAAATGTCATACCACTATAAAATAAAACGTTTTATATATAATTATCCCCATATTAAATTTTCAATGCTTTCTATTTGGACAACATGATGATTCCATCCAATGGGGTTGAAATTAATTTATATCTATTCATTATGAATCCATAAATGTCCTAATATATATAATAATTTGAAGACAAAACTAATGTATTATATTTATTGTCTATTTGTGTCTATAGCCCCCAAAGTTTCATGTCCTCCTCAAGATCCTTCATCTCAAATCATCTCACAAAATCATTCTTCAACTTATGAATCTTTTTAATGTTTAGAACTAATTGGAGGATGTCTTCAAAATAAAAGGCTAGGATGATAAAACTACCCTCCTTGAAAACCATATGGTAGAAAAATTTATCAGAGTTGATCTTATGAATCATATATGACATATAAATGCATCTAAATTTTTATATAAATTCCTTTTCATTTGGTTCAATAAGTAATGACTTATTATCTTCTTACACGTGATGTCCATATTACATTAGGATACAAAACCCTCTGGCTATAATAGAATGTTTTCATTATATAAATCACCATGAAATAAAGATATAATTAAATACATTTGTTAGAGACAAATAATTTCATAAGTGACTAGACTCAACATCTCCTAGATGGTTTTATATTAGAAAATGGTTGTGAAAATATTAGACAATTACACTCCTTAATTATTTTAAAATACCTTCACCACCCTCAAAGAGTAATAAAGGTTTCTACTATTATATTCTTATTTAAAATATATGACCAATGTATTATATAAGTATTTATTAACATCATTAATATTATTATATTATATATTAAATTTTATGGAAAAAACTCGTTTGATAATTCATAACTAAATCCCACATTTTGGAATCATTGAATCCCATTGATTATTCTAGTCACTCTAGTTATCCTCTATACATAATAAGTAATTAGTGAAAATATAATCAGAACCTCTGAATCTGTTGTCTGGTATTGGTAGGTCATTAAAAACATGACTATATTTCTTCTCTTTCTGGAACTTATTATTTATGAACATTATCTTCTGATGCTCTGTACTGGGTTTCTGTAGTTCTTGAGTGTTCTAGTAAATCCTCTAACCCTGTTGATTCCTCTATAATTTCCATGATGTTGGATATTTCTATAACTTTTTTTCAACCAAAACGTCCATTTAGATCAACTTTGATTTCGTAAATTTATATTTATTTCAAAACCATATTTCACCAAATTAAACCTTTATCATTTTATTATTCTTATCCCTGTGAAATATACCATATTTTCATCAAAATAACCTAAAAGTAATCATGCATTGAGGATTTAATGATGTTTTTACCGATACTTAGAATCAATAAATATATAATTAAGATTACAAAAAAATATTATAGGGGTAACTTCTTATAGTATTTATGATCACATCAATTATACAATATCTCTCCCCAATGGTGGAAAATGAATTCTATACACAAGATAAGTTGAAAATAAGACTTGTTCAACCCATATTTTAATAGACATTTTAGAATATATAATATTTATTTTATCTTTATCAGTCACCAACCATTCATTCTCTCTTTAACACCGTTATGTTCTAGTGTTCTAGCAATAATCTATTCACAAAAATTCCTTTTCTCTAGAAAAATCATTGAAACTACCAACTATCACATTCTCCACCACTATCTGATCAAATGAACTATATATTATTTCTGGTCTCTTATTCTACCACGTCCCATCTGTAGACAAACTATCTAAACACCCTCTATTTATAAAAAAATTTACCAAACCTATACACTCTTTATTGAATAATTAATTAATGTAACAATGAAAAAAGACCCATATTTTGAAGAAAATGATACAAAGACCCCAAAAATCACTATGCATGATTTATAAATTTTGAAATAATGGTGACATTCTATATTGGTTAAGTAACACTATACTATTCATTTCAAGTATACAACACTCATAAGATCCAAAATCCATGTGACCAAGAATTAGTATTCCATTAGATTTTAAGACTCACATTGTGACACCTTTTTGTAACTATGTTTTATTACATTAAATTATTTCACCATCTTTTGGAGTAATTTAAATTTTGGGAGACATACACTTGATTCTTTTCAAAATTTTAGAAATATCATTATGTATCATGGTATATGTGAACGGGCTCAAAAAACCATGTGAGTTCCTGATAGAAGGTACCTATCTTTTTCATTTTAAGTTTTCCGAATTTATCCAATAGGGTTATCACATGGGGTAAACAACCATGTGAGTCTTATTATAAGTAATGTGATTTATTTGTGAGTTTTTATGTGGCTCATGGGTTACTCACATTTATTAGAAACTATTTGAGGAAATTGTTCACCACACTATAGATTAGATAGTCCCATACACATGTCTAAAAAATGTTTGTAAGACTATGAATCCAAATGGTTTGGCCATCCAAGATATTATTTATAGGGTAAAAGAACCATTTTCCCTTAAAAACTATAATGAAAATTAACCCATTTCTTCTCCTCTTGGCTCAGCTAAACTAGGTACATGAGGGGGACCTCCCTCCTCCCTTCTTAATTTAATTATTTATAACATAAAGGTATATTTCATAAGTTTTCCCTCATGTAATCCAATATTAATCTTTATTTTTATTCCAGTTATATCATTATCTAATTTCTATTGGTTTAGTTGTCTCTTAAAAATTTTAACCATTCTTTTGGGTCATGGATATGGTTTGGGGTGGGTTCTAATATTGTGTTTTATTTTCCAGGGCTATAAAAAGGTGTGGCCTTACTTGGTTTGATTTTCTCAGTCATAAGTTATGTGTTTTGAATTATATTGGAAATTTTCCTCCCAATATGAGAGTAGTATTTTTGGGTATTTCCATTGAATTTTTTGTCATTGTTTTCTTAGCAGTTTAAATTCATTATTTTTATTAACTAAACCTATATGTAATAGTTTTGTTCATTTTTTAAATTGTTTTAAAAGATTTCAAACTTATAATAAATTATTAAAATAATTATTTTATTTTATATAGTGTTATATGAATTTTATGTGGTTTTATATAGTCTTGAAGAGACATGCTTAAATCGAAGAAAATGGATTAAGGTGTTTGACAATGTTTGGTTATGTTAAAAGAAATAGTGTTTTCATATTGGTATTTTAATTTAAAAATATTTTTTGGGGTTTAAATTATTATAAAGGCAATGTGTTTCTTGAAATTGGGTTTCAATTCGTTTTTAAATGGTCTCTAACAAATCTTATATCTAAGAAAATCTATTTCAAAAAGGCCAAGTAGGATCTTTTAAGGGGGGCTTATTGAAAATTTTAGGTCCCTCAATTGAGTTACTTATATTTTAATATTTTATTATATATTCACACCCCCTTGGGGGAGTTTTATTATTAAAGTATGTTTTATTATTATTATATGTGGATGTGAATGGAGTTGTTTCATATAGGGGCATAAATGATACAGTGTGAATTATTGAAAATATTTTGTTTTAATATTATGAAGATGTTTTTCATGTTGATTCTTCACATATTCTATAAAATGTTATGGGAACCTAAGTAGATAATAAAATTAAATGATTTGTGTTACATTGGGAGAGTTTCAATCACGATATACTACCCTAAGATAGTTTTTACCTTTGAGGGTTTTACTTTGAATCACTAACCTAAGGTGATGCTGAATTGAGACATCTTAATTAGACTAAGGGCCCCCAAGATAGAGTTTATTTGGACTCTACCATGTCATATGTCATTTTAGTTAAAGAGGAATGAATTTATAATGATTATACATCCTTTTTACGACAACTTCAGGGATTTCTCAATACACATTGATTTTATATTAGAACTATCACGTAATTTGGATACATTGGAATTTATATTAATATTGCGATCTCTCTTTTCCCACTATTTATTTAATTTATTGTTTTTTCACTTTCAAATTCATTTTCTAAAGGATTTTGAAAGTGTATTTTATAATGAAAGTGATTTTTTTTAAATGAAAGGAGTTTGTGTTTCATTTTAGGGTGACGTTATAAATTTTATTAAAAGAGTAAATTTATTTCGAAGATTTATATAAAATAGAAGATGAATTATATTTTGTTTTTCATAAATTGAAAGTGAAATAATTTTATTCTATTTATATTCAAATAGGAATTTATGAAATGGTTGATACTAATTAGATCAAACTTTCAAGTGAAGTCATACCATGAATGATTTAACCACACCTTTGATACACCTTTCAATTTATGTAAATCATATATTTTCTCTCAGGTTCATTGGTATAGTCTTTATAGGAGTTATTTTAGTGTTACACCATTGATGGTCAGTGTTGGATCAATGAGTGACCTTGGGCCGTAATGATATTATTATTGAAGTTTTGGTTATTATTATTTATATTATATATATAGATCTTATAATATCATCCTTTTATCCAGTGAAAATTTTTATAAGGAATTAATATATATATTACTAATTCCACTCTACTTATACTAGTGTTGTATGACTTATTTTTATCATATTCCACGGTATTATACTATGTTTGAATTTTTCATTTATATTTTCAATTTTTATTTTGATCAAATGGATGTCCAATATATATAAGAGTCATATAATATTTATGAGTGGAACCAATTATGGTTAATATTATTTTGTGAGTGTAATCATAACCATAGTTTTTTTCATGATTTTGAGACAAAAATATATAGCCCCTGGGTAGCAGAAATTCCCTTCTAGCCATGTAGAAGATTGATTTAGGTTCAAGTTATGGTTATATTCCTCGAAAATTCATTACAAATGGAATCAGAACCTTTGAATCTTAAGGGACTAGGTTCTTGAGGACTTCAATTATATTAGTGATGTTAGGTAGAATAGATATATTAAATGTTTTCATAACTTCATATTTATATGTTAGAAGAGTTCCATAAGAACATTATTTTCATGATCCTTGAGTTACCATTGATTGGTTGTGTTTTAATCTAGAATTCACTATTTTTATTATTCTAAATGAGTTTTGACATGATATTATAGAGTTCTATCCCTATTGATTGTACTTGTGAATTTGGGGGTTATGTGAATCTATTGGAATGAAAATGGGAGAAGAGCCAAAGCTATTCGGTTAGATTGCGTGGTCTGGAAAAACATATAGATCCCATATATATGGGTCTAAAAACATGAAATCTATTTTTTATTTTTTGTGCATGGTTGGATAACTCATGTGGATTGACCAATCACAATTTTTTTGTGACCCAAGATCCGTTATTTTAGTACCCTTCCTTTTTGAGTTGATTTGGTTCCAACCATAGATGTGAGGATGATTATAAAGTTATTATGGTAGTTTGATTAAATTAAATGGTGTTACTGATTGTTTATTTTCACCTTTTTGTTCTCATAGTGATTTTAAAATTTGTGTTTTTTATTTGAAATATTGTTTTTTAAAATTTTAACAAAAAATTGTGGAATGATATAAACATAAAAACCAATTTGGTGAGGATATAAAATAATTTTATTACATGTGAAATGTTTTAAATGTTGGTTTTATTCACATTTTATTTTTTAAATTTTTTTGTTTTTATACAAAAAAGGGTATTAAAAATATAATGATTTTGGAAAAATTTTACCACAGTTATTTATAAATGAATTTGGATAATTATAATTGGATTATAAGTTCGTGATTTCATTATGAATGTTATAGATTGTTTTAAATATATTAATAATATCAGGAAATGAAATTGTATTTTTGTTCTCAATAAGTTTAGTGTTTTAAAATAACACGAGTTTGTGTGTGAATCACTTTTAAAAAATATAGTGGTTTAGATGAAATGATAAATATGGATTTTCAGTATAATGTGAATTTTTACTAGGAAATAGAAATTTAAATGATGTGTAAGATTAAATTTTACCTAGTGTAATGTCTTTTAGATTCTATATCCTTAGTTCACATTGGGAATTTTTGTTTTTATTTATTTGGGAAACATAAAATAATTAACTATATGTTTTTGGTTGTATAGTTGTTCTTACCAGAATTGTATTGTGAAAAAAATAAATATTATATTTCTGAGGGTAAGCATTAGGGATAATCCTCTTGAGGTCTAGGTGTGCTTATTTTAGTGGATGAATCTAACAATATTCTCAAAGTATTGGTAGGGATGGGACCTTTTTTCATTAAGAATCCTAGATTCACTTCCCATTATTACTCTCTGTTCATATTCTATTAGAAGTTTTCAAATGGTTCGATTGTTTAAATCAATTTTTTTATGTTGAAAATTGAAAGTGTTTTTTAGGTGATTATTATTTTGGGGTCTTATTATCATTGTGTATAGAGTCTATACTTTTTTTAGGTTATTAAATATAATTTCATTTTTGTGTTCCTCAGTTGTGAGGGGTGATTTTTCTTTTTTTTATACCTTAGTGTCCGTACTTTATTTCATGAGGTTTACACAAGAAACATGCGTTAGTTCAGTTTTATGTATTGGATGTAGGGAAGTATTTGGTGTTTGAGGTGTGAGTGACTTGGATAGATGTTGCACTGATTGAGATATATCACCATATAGTTTCAATTTAAATCTTTTTGGGTTCACCATGAGATGGTGATCTAGGTATGAGGACTAATATCACCCATTACCTTTATTTATCACTCAAGGTTTATTCCCATTTAAGTTGCTTGCTGATATTAGTTTTTCTTACTTAATATTGTCTAATTTTAGTGAAGTGGTATGTTATGAAATTGTTTAATTCAATTCTATTACTGTTTTTTATTTTCCTTGAGTTTGGACCATATTTTATATTTGATTCGGTTTTATATTAGTTCGTTGTATTGGAAACATCTTTGTGTCTCCATGGGATATAGTTAAAAGAGGAATGATTGTTTGGGTAATTCTATCCTTTTTGGTTTCCTATATAGGTTTCCTATTATTTCCACTACTATAGTTGAATTATAAAATATGGGGAGTCTTATAGTAGGTATCATCCTTATAATATATATTTTTAGTTTGTGGGGAGTTATAAATTATTGGAGAAATACTTGGATTATTGAAGAATGTTTTTTTCATTGGAGGAATCAATCATCTGTTTTTCCATGTTGTGAGGTCTTTTGAGTCTTTCATGAATCTACCGTAAAATTTTTCAGTGTTGAGATTTTTTTCTTTCTTTTACACTTTTAAATAACATTCAAGGGAAAAAATGTGGAATGGTGGTGAGAATCATAACAACCATATGTCACTGTTTTTTAACTATTTTATATTATTTTATCTTATATTGAAGTAATTTAAATTTTTAGAGAGTTTCAATTTATATTTCTAGAAATTCTTGAAATTTCATTCCTTTTCAGGGTTTTGGTTCATGGGTTATGAGAAACCATTTGAGTTCCAAAGAGAATGAATCTTTTTATTTTAGTTTGAATGTGTATTGTTTTTCATATATGGGCAGAAAACTGTTTTATCCCCAAAATCCATTTGGGATTTAAGTGGTGTTTTGCGGTGGTGGTGGTGGAAATACATTTAAGACTAGAAACATATTTCCTTTTCCTTTCTAGGAATTTTTAATGGGTTTTATTCATGGAACTAGAAATTTTCAATGGTTCCCTTATTTGATATGTCTCTCAAACCTACAATTAAAAGGTAGGTGGTCATTGAGAAATGGCTCCAAAAATGCTTAAGGAATCACAATGGTCAAGAGTATAGGAGGTCAGGATCATCACACCTCCAGTTGGGGAATTATTACCTACATCATGACTCTCTTATAGATTTAAGAAGTATTCATTAATCCTTTATGAAATCCAAAATATAGATAGGGTCTCCGTTATGTTAACAATCAATTATTATCATATATTTGATTTAGCAAAATGTATATTTATCTGACGTTCTCCATCGATGGGGATATATGTGTGTATATGAGGTTCCCCATCAATGGTACCATTTGTATATGAATTTTATATTCTTATTCCATTTATTATCATGATGCTAGTTTTAAAAAGCATAGTGTGGTACGCTAAAATTTACAATCATTCAAGAATATGTTAATTATTTTAATGTTGGGATTAGGCTCATGAGAAGGGATTTCTACATATCCTTTTGAAAGGAATAAGAACCCATGGAGTTTGGTTCCATTTAAGGGGATTCATTATACCATTTAAGTTAATGTGATAAGGACTAAAATATTCATTTTAATATCATGTTAAAGGGATTTTTATTCAGGAGGTTCCTGGCCAAGGGTGGGGTGAGACTCTTTCTGAAGCGGACCAAGGGGACTAAAATAGATTTTCCTCCCATATGGGGAATTATCTTACTAAAAATGTATCTTAATAATGATGGATATGGAAAGTTCTTAGAAGGAATATGACAATTTGTGTTGGATATTCACTTAATAAGGATATGGCCCAGAGAATATTAGGGTGATTTTTGGGTGTTTGGTTTGAACGTCTTGGAGTATTACAACATATAATTCTTGGATAAATGAAAAATCACATATAGTTCGATAGGTTGGGTCTTACACCTATCGAGGAATCCCATTTATAATTTACTGAGAATATGGACCTTTAAAGGTTGTGATGACAAGGTTAGGGATTATACCAAATAATAGGCCCAAAGTCAAGGTGATTGGAAGATCAAGAAAAGGCCTCTCTATCGAGATAGGTAAGTCATTACCCTCGCTGATTCCACAATTAGGTCTTACATGTTCACTACCCATGTTCATCTGGGAAGGGAATGGTGTAAACACTTCCATAGAGGAGTGTCAATCAGGATTCCCAAGGGGTTTACACATTAAGAATTTTTTCCATTGAGGTGGTGACATGGTTTGAAGGCTTACATAGAATAAACGGCCCTAGGGAAGGTGATAGGAAGATACATAAAAATTACTCCTCTCATATGAAAAATATTTGATCATGTGTATGTCATGATCTTCACTAACCTCTAATTGCACATGATTCATGATAAGTGTGATAAACAATATGAAGTGTATCATCTAGAAAACCACAAAATCTACTTCTTTTTCTAGTGGACATGGTTAGGTCTATATATAGTGGGGGAATACCCTATAAGAAGATCTAGGGGATAACTCTAGGAGAGGTTCCCTAGGGTTTTGTTTACTTCTCATTTATTGGTAGATGAGGTTAGAGTCTTAGTGGGGGAGTGATGGAGAGGGACATGGATTTGATTTTCCTATCTCCTCTCTTGTAATCAACCTCGATGTCCCATCATTATCCCTAATTATGAGATCTTAATTAACATAGGAATGTATAATAAAATATTCTTTAAGGATCAAAACTATTAATTAGGATAAATATAGGACCTCTAATACCACAATAATGTATAATTTAGAGGACACACTGATGTGAATTATGCTCTGATCATACATATCTAGAGGCAATGGGAGAGGTATTAATATTGTACTCCTCTTAAGAGGGATCCAAGGAATAGGTTCCCCTATATTGGTGGTATGAAAGAGGGATCAAAGGAAATCTCATGTAGGTGAGGCATGGGTGTGATGAAGTTTTCATGTGTAGGGTTGGCTTGGGTGAGCTAAATCTCAATCGTATTTGTGAGGAATGGGTGAGTTGAAGGGGTCTAATTCATGATAGGATTGGGTGCGATGAAGATGTATCTGGGTGATGGAAAAACTAGGTAAAACACATGGTAAAGGACTTTATCTAGGCTCTAAGGGTCTCTTTAGGAATATTTGGATGACTAGCCCTCATATCTTGAGTCCGAAAGGTGAATTTTTCTTACTAATATTAGACTAGGTGTAGGTGGATCCCCACACAGGTCTTTTGTGTTTCATACACTAGAGTAACTCTAATCCCACTAAATTCCATAATTTACTCTATCTTTATAGAATTAGTGATCTACCTGGAATGTTTTAAGGACCTAGGTGAAGGACTAGGGTGAGTTGAGCTTTAAGGATTCCTATAGTCTTATAGTAATCTTAAATGAGAAGTATAGGGTCCCATTTATATGAAATATTAATACCCAAGGGGAATTATACCACTTGCATAGGTAAATTTCGACGGTGTATCACACAAAACCCTTGTGAAGGGACTAGTCGCTCATGTTGAGATACACAGGTAGGTGTTAGATGAGCATCTTAGAACACAAGTTTCTCACACTACCTAGACATTTGGGAGATTACAAAACCACATCAGTGGCTTTAATTTCTCATCCTAGGAGACTTGGTGCCTCTCATGAATTTTTATTTTTTTCATTCATGTGGTACTTTCCTTGTAGGCCTTTTCATCCTTTTTTTTGGAAAAAAGACTATCAACACCCATAATTTGGAAAAAATCATGTGAGTCCCAGTAGAAACTATGTGAATGATTTATGGCATTGGTGGGTTTCCATGTGTTTTTTCTAGTTAATATAAATTTAGTAGGTAAACCGTGCACAATGTTGAGATCGAGAGAGTTCCATCCATATAGTTGGCTTATAGTTTTCCAAGCCATGTGTCCAAACCATATAACATTAAAAAAAATTAATCAAATGGGTAAAAAACGATTTTCCCCTAATGACCCACAATAGAGGGAAACCCATTTCTTATCTTCTAGGATTGGCCACATTGGCACATTAGGGGGACCAACCTACTTATTTTATCCTTCAATTTTATAGGTTCTCTAAGAAAATATTTTGGGGTGTCTCTAAAGAATGAATTATTTCCTATTTAATTTTATTCCTCTTCTCTCTTTTCCCCATTTCTCAATGATTTATTATCTCATGAAAACAGAAAGGGAGGTGTTTGGATATGTCTAGGGTTTGAGGTTGGTTATGTTGACATGATTCAGTTCCTTGGGCTTAAGTAAGGGATTTTCTTTTGTGGTTGGATGCTCCCCATTGTATATGAGATGTTTTAGAATGATTTCAAAAAGGTTTTAAAATGGTTACATCCAATTTTAGGCAGTTTCTTTATTGTGATGTATTTAAATTTAATTTCATTGTATTCTTGGTGGTAGAAATGATTTTTTATTAACTAGGAACATATTTTTTTGGTGAATTTTGTAATTCTATTAATGGTAGGAACACATTTAATAATGTTTTAAAATGGTTTATTTTGTTTTAAGTCATTTTTTGATTACCATGTGTTTTTAAATTGTTTTATAGAGGCTTTATTATAGTGAATAAAATAGCATACAGTGTTTGACCATATTTGGGTCTATAAATAAGAAAATTGCATTCTATAATTGTTTTTTAAATCTAATATGTAGTTTTTGAATTTTAATTATTTTAATGGTTAATAGGTATTTGAAATGATAATTTAAATGGTTTAAGAATTGTGTGAAATGGATTGTAACTCCATGAATTTTTTTAAAAGGATTAGATGGAAATTTTATGATAGTTTTATTAATGTGTGTCAATTAATCTTTCCCATAGTATTTAGATTATTTTTTTTGTAATGAGAATACCGTTGGGTAGTGTTATAATTATGGTGTGTTTATAGTATACTATTATTCATGGATCTTAAATAGAATATTTATTCAGAAGATATAGAAGGTGATTTGAAATTTATTTCAAATGTTTAATTTAAATATTATGATCTTTAATTGGAATTTTGTTTTCTAAAATCATATTTAACATGTTTGGAACTTATATAGATAATAGAAGTCTTTAATTATTTTTATAGTAGTGAGATTATGATGACTAACTTGCCCAACAAGATAGTTGTGCCTTCCAATGGGTTTACTTTGACCGAGGGACCTAAAGGGGTTCCAGATTCAGATGTCTTAGTTTCAATAGAAGGCCCATAAATAGATTTATTTTCTATAATACCTATTCTAGTGAAATTTTATTTAGATTTCAAGGTGTTTCCCTAGGAGATATATCATTTTTAGGATGACTTAGGGAATTTCTCTATAACCTTAAATTTTTCCTCTACCAATTCCTGTTGTATTTACACTATTGACTTGCTTCCAAAAATTAAGATTATAATTTATATTGGGTGTTATATGTGGTTAATCATTATTAGAGTTATGGTTTTTCTCTTTTAAATGGGTTTATAAATTCTTTTGGAAAGTGTGTTTTAAAATGAATGTGATATCTCTTTTAAAATGAATGAGATATATGTTTTATTTAAATTGGATGATTTTAAAATGATTTTAAAAGTGTAAATGTATTTGGGAATGTTTTATAAACGTTGGTATGCAATAATATGTTTTTTTAGATTGTGAAGGTGAAAATTTTATTTTTTATTTATATTCAAACTATTTATTATGAAATGGTCCTTTGAAAGTAAATAGAAAAAAAATTCTAGTGAAATCCAACTAGGTGTGTTTTTTTGACACCTTTTATACACCATTTGATGTATGCAGCTCTTATATTCTCTCTTCGGTGCCTTAGTTGAGAATTTTTAGTAGTTATGTTTAATAGGGTTCATTGATGGAATGTGTCGGATCAATGAGTTACCATTGATCACATGTTGGTGGTTGTGGTTATTTGGGGTTAATTTTCTATTTGACATTCTTATTTATGTTGTATCAACCTTGCATACCCATAAAAATATTTTACTACATTTTTAATATGGATTATTATTTCCTATCTAACTATGTCTTGAATTTGTATGAGTTATTTTTATTATTTTATACTTTTTTAGGATATAACTAAATTTTTAATTAATATATTTATATTTATTAATGGAGTGGATACCCAATGTATAGAAGGTCCATGCTTGATTTCAATATTGAATCATGCGTCATTCAAATAATTTAGAGGGTGAACTGATTTCTAAGGACTGGTTATTGATACCAAGACAACAATTTCAAGTTCAAATGGATCAGAAATGACCTTGAACCCCAGTAGAAGAACTCTTCGGGTGTAATTTCTGTGGCAGTACATGATGATTAATTACAGAAATGTTTTTCTCAGTAATGTTCCCAAAACAAAAATAGATCAAAACTAGATTTTTGGATGTTTCCATTATATAATTTTTTAATCCATAATACCATATCTACAATACATTATACCATATTTTACACCTATATCCATAACATTAAAACCCTGACTAATCATCTATAAAACATTTATGAAAAATCATATGAATATTATATTGTTTAACAGACCATAGAAAATTGGATTCATCCATAAACATGGTTTGAGGTAAACTCCAATGAACTCCATGAAAAATTATTTTGAATTTATTATTTGTATTTTACTCTTACCAATTATGTCAAGATACTCATCATCTTCTAGATAAAACCTACCAAAATATTTAGACATATAATTCTTCATTAATATTATCTTTGACATAGAGTTGAATAATTCAATAAATCTAATAATCCATAGATAAAAAAACACTTATAAATAATCCTATCTCACATTAAATTATATTATTTGAGAAACTTGATATTCCAGAATAATCCCTTCTATAAATTACCTAGTAGTCCTTTCATTCCATTGTTAGGATCCCATTTTTCATGTCGTTCCTATAGAGGGGTTTATGCCAAACTAATTTACCTCTATATATTTCTCTTCAAATATCTAGGGTTTATTTATGACCGTTCAATTAAAATAATTATCCTCTACATCCCAATTTTTGTGTATCTCCATAAGGTTCATATAAATCCTTCCAAATAAGATATTCATTTATAACTTGATCTTAAAAATTCCTTAAAACTTGGTCATCATTTTAATATTAATTTCCACTAGTAGTCACCATCGTATCCTATGACCCCAGAAGTGATGAAAATATCTAGAGAGTTTACACATCTTCCATGAACATCTCATTAAAGGATTAAATATTACTCTAAATTTTGTTAATTTTATTGAAATTATAATCATTTAACCTTACTTCTCAAAACATCATGTTAGATATCATCTATATAATGAAAACTTTATTCATTACTATTGTATTTTCGAACATGTATGGTAGATCATTCATCAACTCTACTACAGTCTTCACATCCCAAATGTTGTATGATATATTCCATGATAATGACATACAAACCATGTCCTTTTAATTTCTATCATATCATTCCCATTCAACTTTTTTCTATTTCTTTTAGTTTCACTCCCTTCAAAATAACCTAAATTCTCTTTAGAAAAAATTTTCCTACATCAATATCCTCTAGAATATGAATTCAATATTATAGATTTGTTTATCTAATACTTTATTTATTCTGATGATATACCTTTTGATATAGTCGAATCCCACTAAATAAAAAATCCTAATGACAAGAATCTTACAAAATAAGTGTACCATTAAGTGTGAGAATATGTACCAAACCCCAAACTATAATACCACTTGTTAGGATTTGGAACCATCATAGAAAACCACTATAGAAATAAACTATATAATAGAGTCCCACAAATTCTATAATCTTAAAAACATGGTGATACTAATGTTCAAAAACATAAAATCATGAAAAAACCAAATCACCTAACTAGATCGACACCCTCACAAATCCAACTAAATAAAGAACCAATATATGAACATTTTAGTAGAAAAAATCCAAACGCAACAAATAAATAAAATGAATAATAGGGTTTGAACCTTAATCCATCATATATTGGATAAAACTAGTGGTTCATTTTATTTCATGATAAAAACAAATTAAAATAAAAATTATTAATAATAGCCAATATTATACTACTATTTACAAAGTGTACAAGTTAATATCAAACATATAATCTTTTATAATTTTATTGTACATGTTGTCCCACCCTATACGTTATAGTGGGGTTGAGTCATCAAAATGTTCCACTACCTTCCAAAATTTTTGATGGACCCACTATTTTACTCGTCCACATCTGATAACCTTTATGTAGGTATTCCACAACCATTTAGTAATGTTGAATAAAGAAATTAAATCACCCAAATATAACTAATTATTCATGGATAAAATATTTTTTAACCACCAATAACCTCTAATATTACCCCATTAGTTAATAATACATGATTTAGGTTATCCAATCAACCATAATATAGATAATTAGTACCTATACTCATTGATCGAGAACATTCTATCTAGATTCCACCACCTCCAACCATGCTTTTACTTTTAGTAGTCTTCACCATTAGGACATCCAGGTTTAAGAGTTTCTCATTCTAGACCCTAATAATGAAAAACTAAATTTTGACTTTAAATTTTCTAATAGTTTTAGATATATATGTATGTAATCCAATTGTGATGTCCCAATACTACATTGTATAGAATTTAGCTATTTATAAATATGAACTAATGGTGTTGTTTATTTTTAATACATCAAAGATATATTTCTATTATATATTGATATTGGTTAAATCCTCATGTCTTGTGTAATACAGATACATGATGTTATTTACCAAACCCTGGCCTATTTGAAGTGTTCATGGGAAGGAACACATGTTTTAATACTATCATGGGTGGGGAAAAATTTTTTCATGTCATGTCATTTATGGCTAGAAACCCACTGGATTATTCCACTTTATTTTTTAGGGCACTTATAATATTTTATCCCAAGTGGGAGCTTATATTTGATGACATTTATTGATGAGTTTTCAAGGAATGTTTGGATATATATTCCTTGTAATAATTGTAAAGTAATTGATGTTTTCAAAATAGTAAGTCCCCTATTAGAAACCAAACATAAAAGATACTTAAAGATATGAGAACCAAATATAGATTAGAGTATTTTTCATCTAAATAGATGCTATCTTATATGTCAGTTGGTATTGTGAATAATTTTACTATTATCCATACTCAAAAACCTAATAGTCTGGAAAGTGCATGAAGAAAACTATTCTATTGTTAATATTATTAAATCATGTATTCTTAGGGATGCCCAAGTCCTTTTGGGTTGAGGCTACATCTATTTCAATTTATCACACTATTAGTGCATGCATACTGTTAATCAGTATAATATCCCACATAATTATTGAAAAATAAACCTCATTCCTTAACACACATGATATTTTTTGGGTTTATTTACTATGAAAATATTAAAATTGACAAGCTAAAACCTAGATCTATCAAGTGCATCATTGTAGATTATCAGGAAGGGGTAAGGAGGTATAAAATGTTGGTTGGAATAAACCATTTATAGAAATTATTTGTCAGTCAGGATTTCATGTTCTATTAATTGGATAATAATATATTAAGGCCATATTATGGTGGAACTAATGAGAAACCCCAAACTCAATATATTGATGTTTTTAAACCAATTGAAATAGATCCCTATATTTTTACCATTCATACTACATCTCAACCCTTGGGCTATTTTGAATCTGAATCAGAATGTGTGCTAGACAATGAGACTTTGACTACCAAAAATTATTACCAAATCACTATACACTATATTAAGAGGTTTATTAGTCCTACATCTCAATTCATACATGCTAATATGGTTTCATTTTCTATTCATATTACCCAATATCTGGAAACTAAATATCAAAAAACATATAAATAGGTTTCTAATGATATTGACTCTCCTCATAGGATCGCTATCATGCATCATAATATGAACTTACTAAGGATAAAACATACCTATTACACTATAATTTAGCCACATAATTTTATAAATGTTTCTTTAAAATGGAATAGGATAACATTGAAATAAATAAAATTTACTATAAGACAAGACATGTGGACATGTGTTTCTTCCAAAGAGAAGTGTTTAACTATTTTTAGATTTTATACCTTATAGTTAATAATTAATCTATTAGCCTATTATTTACCTTGTCTTCTCACCTCAATATTTATATTGAACAATAATATGTTACAAATAATATCCTGAATTCTGGTCTTTATGAAATATTATACATGAATCGTTTTTTCCTCATGAATTCAAATCAAACTAGGTTTTCAGACTTGATAAGTATTTATACGGTTTAATGAAATCCTCCATACAATGGTATAATAAGTTTCATTTATTCATGTTGAAAAATAACTTTAGTATAAGAAAAAAATTTTCCTGTATTTACTTTATGTTTGTTCAAAACATTATCCTATATTTTCTACTACATGCGGATGATAATATTTTTTTTATAGAAACATGAAATTGACCACTAATATCAAAATTCAATTGAATTTTTTTTTGGAATTAATAATAAATGCTTATCAAAATATACTATATGAATAGAAATACTAATGTATAGAGAAAATAATATGAATTTATTATCATATAATGGTTATGTTATCAAAATGGATAAAACATATCAATATGATTTTTAGATAACACTAGTGTTATAATTTCCTAGAAATTCAAATTATTGTTTTTATATTCTTCCATAATTTATACTGACACTGAGTTTATTCATATAATTATTTATTTCAATATTGGTGGTAGTATTATGCATGATGTGAAGTGAACAAGATGATATATTTCCAAAACTATTTGTATTTTGATCAAATTAAAAAGAATAATCGGTAGGACACATTTGAATGACCTTAAGTTTCTATCGAGGTGTATTTATTTTACTCATCTATCACAAAGATATGGTAGAGATTTTTGGAATAATAATATTGTGATGAGATATGTTGATTCTGACTTTTCTATAAATACTGATACTAGAGAATCTGTAACTTATTATTTTTTTAAACTCAAGGGTTCCCCTATCAATGAAATTAAACTTCAAATTGATTATAGATATCTCAACCCCTCTAGATAAGTTTATTGAATTAAAACAGGCTATTAAAAATCATTATAGCTCAAAGGTTTTTTTCTGAATGACATTAAAGTAATTCTTTAATTAATGATTACTCTAATTTGGAGTCTATTTCACACTTCTGTAGACAAATATTATGTCATTGTTGGTCTAAAAAAAATGGTTATTGGGATTAATTTTATTAGAATTTTTTTAATGTATAGTTATGGGTGTATATAATATACAAAATTATGATTTTCTAGATGATAGTATTTATAATGATTGGAAATTGTCAAAATTTATGCATTGTTTAATGATTTTTTCATATGGTTCCAATTCTATAACCTTGGGTTCAAGGAAGTTACTCTTAATTTCTTTTTTAAATTGTTGATAATTTTTAAACTTCATGTATTAATTTTATTCAAAATGAAAAATAATTTCATTTTTTTTCATTTTTATATTCATGTATTTACTTATATTTATTATTCCATGATTTATTTTTTTCTTTTTATATATCCTTTCAATTGGATATAGAACATAGTTAATATTACATGAGGACTTTTTATTCATAAATAATGGAAATTTTATTTTTATATAGTGGGGGGTTATATTTTTACATGAAATACTTATTCTAATGTAGTGAGCCATCTACTCCTACGTAAATATTCTATAATTTTGATTATTCATCAACATGTTTGATTTAATCATGCCCAACTTGAATATTACCTTTTATATCCTATTATATATTCTTTTCATGTGTTTTCATTTGATATTTCCTTCTTATGTGGGTGGTTTTGTGTGTGTTAATCATGGACATCCAACTATTATCCCTCAGCCGATGTTGTTATATCCCTACCTCAAATTATAATTTCCCCCATATCTTGGGATAAAAGAGGCTTAGATGGTTCCCTTACTCAATTATTATTCTAAAAAAAGAGAGATAATTAAATATTTGAAACTAGATCTAGAGTTTTACATTCATTGAAGGGGTGTGCCTATATCCATACTATTTAAGTACGTCATCTATCCGGATGCTCGAGTCTAATTGAAATAATTATTCTCTATAATCAATGAGCTTCTTAATAATATACTATCAATATTAATGATGATATTGAACCCATTTTGAGAAATATATCAAATATTCATAGAAAAAAATAAGTTGGTTGGTAAATTTAATTGGTATGTAAATATTATGGTTCTTTTTTGGGTTCACACATTTTTATGTTCAATCTTGTGTTTTATTTTGTTTATTTCTTGCTCCTCTACATGTATTTATTGAATCGAAAAACACTTTATTTTGATTCACCTCTTCTCCCTTCTCAACTTGACTTCTTTAATTTAATATAATCCTAATGAATATTTATTCTCAATGGATTTTATCTTGAGGATGTAAGATTATAATTATCCTCAACATTTTTATTAATAATTTTTTCAACATACTATCCAAACACTATATAAAATCCTTATGTATCTAGATAATGCATACCCAATAGTATCCATAATGACATAAAAAACAATAGAAAAACAAAAATTAAATTCATTAATTATTTACCATTAATATAATTTATTATTATATGTGTATAGTGACAAATATATAATTAGTATATAAAACCTATGTTTCTTCATGATCAAGTTTTATTTTTTTCATTGCCTTTATAAATATTTTTGTGTTTTATAAATTTTCACTTAACATATATATATATATATATATATAATTTAAAATGTAAACATATGTGTATATATTTATATAATAATTAAATAGGGTAGTAAATTTTTCTGATAAATTTATAATTGGAATGTATTGGATCACATTGTGGGATGAAAGTCAATACTACTAAAAAATATTTCTTACCTTTTGAATTAGGGATAACTTTTAAAATTGAGATTATATGCTCTAGGGTCATATAGGGCTAGGAATTTAATCTTATGGGCTGATTCAACATAATATGATGTATATGAGGCTTCAGTGTAATTTTCTATCTATCTAGGTGGTGGGTTATACAGTTTATGGAAATTAAACTATTGATATTCATCTAAAGCATGAGGACATGAATATTTAGAGTCATGTAGTAGGTGATATGAATTACAAAAAAAATGGTTACATTGAAGTAAAATGTAATGGAAATTAATGCAGGGTTTTTTCTACTCAAAAACGTTTTAAAGTGTGAGAATTAATGATGATGTTCAAAATAATATATATCTATAATACAGTTAAGGATGTAATTTTTTAAAATAGATTCCTTGAAATATTTGATGGACCATTAAAGGATAACATGAGTGTATAGGTTTACAGTTTGGGAAAATAATTTACATTTATTAAAATTGAGATGAAATATATAGTTACTACTGAAAGTGTGACCACCTAAGAAGAAAATTTTAACTATAAAGATAATATTTCTTCATTTTGGGCATGATAGATTAGATTTATAGTAAATCAATAGTATTAAAAAATTATGAAGAAACCTACATCAAAAATATATTTTCAAAAATCCATTCCACAAATTAAAATGGTGGAATATATAGTGAAAGGGAAGAATAATATGAAAGTCTACTTAATTTTTGAATATAAAAATAGATAAAATGGTGTTCCATTGAATGATTCTTAGGAAATCATTCCTTCAACATCTATTTATATTTTTCTATATTATGTAGAGAATTTATGTACCTTATCTTTCTATATATATATCAAATGTTTTTAGTTTAGAATATTGGTAATAATGGTTTCTATAGCCTGCTAGATGTGAAATTAGAGGCTACCCCATATAATAAATTAAACAATTCATTAATAGATATGATATAGAATATAATAAATAATTTTTTTCTCTATTATTAATAATATATGTGCCTCTAATGATGTTTATGGTTGGGAGGAAATTAATTCTTAATGTATTATGATAGAAAAATCTCCAATTGCTTCCACAGATGAGTAGGAAAAGTTGAATATAAAGGATAAAACATATGTAAGCCTTTAAATTGAAGATCCAAAAAATATGTGTAAGAAAATCCAGACCTGGAGGAGTGAGATACAACCATGAGGTCAGGGTGATCAAATGAATATGGGTACTAGATACCATAAAATGGGATGTAGGTGAGATAAGGATAATGTCACTAATTTCTTGGTGGTTAGTTAACTTTTCTCTATTGGTGGGGGGGGGGGTTAGTTTTTAGATGATTATTCATTGGGAATGTAGTTTTGTTGTTATTTTGTTTTGTTTCAATGACCATCACCTTATATGGTTTTTTATATTTAATAAACGATTAAATGGATTTTCATTCCAAACTCATGATCTGAGATATTTTATTAATCTTATTGTTATTCTAAGTACTACTGCCACCACCACAACCACACCTTCTAATACAAAATCTATTAGAAATGATTCTCTACACCACACCATTTTTGGATGATTATTATAATATATAATCTCTATGGGGTTAAACCAAGTTGGTTATCCTTTGTCAAAACAAGGTGGAGGTCTCAGGATTGTGGCTCCCTGAGTGTGTTTCTATTTGTGTGTGCGCGTGTATGCATCTTTTTATACCACACTTGAAATATAGTAAAATAATTTTAACCCACTTTAAAAGTATAGTAACAAATTATATATATATATACATATGAGATGCTAACAAATTATTATAATTTTTTTCCGCTTACTTCGTAATTAAAAAAATTACCACTCCTTTGATTCTGTATAAATTAAAATTTTACTTTTCAATTTAATTTTTAGATGAAAATTTAATAAAATTTTACATTTTAACCATGTGTAAATTAAAAAGCTATTTTTTAACTTAAAAATTGTTTATTTAAACTTAAAATTTAACATGTAAAATTAAAATTTACTATTTAAAATAAAAATTGAGTATGCATTTATTTAATTTATTATGTAATTTTTTAATTCAAAGTTTTCATGATAAATTTACTATTAAAATTAAATTTTGAGATATGTATTTTATCATTTAACATGTAACATGATAATATTCCTTTAAAGTATCAATTTAATGAATTAATTAAATGAATTTTTTTACATTATTGTTTTATTTTTATAAAAAATAAACAATAAAATTTGCTATATAAATTAACTATAAAATTATTATGGAAATAATGTAAAGATAATAATTTTCACATTTATAAATATATTTTATTTATAAATAAAAATTTTACAATGTAAATTTATAATTTACTGTGTATATTTATAATTTAATGTGTAAATTTATAATTTAATTTTTAAATTTATAATTTACTACAGAAATAATGACTTGGTAAATTATAAATATACTATAATAAGTTTACTGAATAGTATTTTAGATATAATTAAACCATATATAAAATGGATATAATTTTTTTTTCATATCTATAAAAATGAAACATCACTGTGTAACTTATAATTTACTATGTAACTTGCAAATTTAGAGTGAAATTGTGAATTTACTATATAAATCTACACTCCAATTGTGAATTTATTCATTTTTTATTTAATCTATCAATTTACCACTTAAATTAAAAATTTACATTAAAAATTTAATAGTTACAATTATGTTGTTATAATTTTATATACACTGATGTAAGAGTTTTTAATTAGAAAATATACGTTGTAATTTACTATAATTTTTGTTGAATATATTATGTATTATTTATGATATTTTTGTTTACTATGTTACCTTTCATTATAAACTAGAAATTTAATATGTATGTCTATCATGAATAAATATTTAATTTTTAATTATATTTTTAGTTTACTATATAAATTAATAATTTACTGTATAAAGAGACAATTTATTTTGTAAGTTGAAAATTTTAATTTGAAAATTTACTGTTTAAACTCAGAATTAAAAATTTAAATTATATATTAATGCTAACTAAATTAGTTTTCATATTACATAGTATGTTCATTTTTTATAGTAAATATATATATTTAAATATAAATTTATAATTTAAAATCTAAATAAGACAAGCATTTATTCAAACCGGCACATGTTTTATGAGCCCAAATAATTTTTTCCAAAAATATTTTATAAAATTAGGGAATTATTAATCTAATTTTTTATTTATATAAAAATATTTCTCTATAATGTTTAAATTTTTTTCAATATTTTCAAACCACAATTCCCCAAGAACCATATCCCATTAGATAAACAAACTATTTTTATTATAAAAATTTATTAAATATAGTATCTATATTATATATATTAATTTTTTTAGATATAATAAAAATTTAGACAAATTTATATTACAATTAAAAAAAATTATACATTTAAATTTTTTTAAAACCAATATTTATAGTTTTTATTTCTTTAAATGATATAAAAACAAATTATTCTAATATTATTATCATGTTGACTAGTCTAAAAGAGGGGTATATTAATACATTATTATTTTAAATGTAAAGAGAGATGCCCAAAATTCTATTAACAGAAATTCCCTTATTATAATTATTCCATACTATATAAGTCACCTTAAATTACATAGGGAACATAATACAAACATTATATTTGAAGAATGAATGAAATAATATATATTTCTAGAAGTCAAGTAACTTATACCAATGTAATTGTAACTTGAACTATGGAATAGTAATATGACCCTTAAAAATAGAAAACCATCCAATAAAATTGTAGACTAACCAATGAAAATATAAGAAAAATTTAAAAATCTTAAAAATGAAAATATGACATAATTATACCATATTATTTGTAAATAAATATTTTCATAACAATAATTATCTTTTAGTATTTTTTGTGAAACATAAATGATTATTTAAAATTTATAATTAATAAAATGATTTAAAAGAATTTTTTTTTTCATAAAATAGATTCAGAAATTAATAATTTTTATCTTATGATTTTGATATAATTTTAGGAGACCTTAATTAGTTTTTCATAGTGTTATAAAATTAGTTAGAATTTTAAAATCAACATTTTCCATGTAAATGCTTATTTTAATAAAAAATTAAATTTATCATGTTTAGAAAATTATTTTCATAAAATCGAGGGCATTTTTTCATTATACATGTTGAAAAATGGTTTGGATGAATTCTTGGGATTTTTTTAAATACTTGAATTTTTGCTGAATAGTAAAATATAATAATTCATGATAAAATAAAAATACATGAATTATTGAGTCATAGATTATGTATAGCTGATATAAACCCATTATCATGAACAAGGATTAATTATTTTAATATAATTAGTTATAATTATGAAATTATTTATATTCTTGATGAAAAATAATATTCTAATGAATAAAATAATGAGAAAACACCCCTCTCTTCTAATATTAATACCACCCCTCAATACCCTTTATCGTCACAACTCAAAATCCTTGAAGATTTTAAAAATTACACCTAATACTCCCCCCAATTATCTACAAAAAATCCATTATCCTTTTTCCTCAAAAAAATAAAAAACATAATTCCCCTAAGGATGCTATCAAGGAGAGGAATTCAAGAGGTAAAATCCTTTTTTTCTTTTAATTTCATTTCAATTTATTTTATTTTCTTATCCTCTCCAGAAATCACCTTATCAAAGTTACATGACAACTATAGTATATTTTATATAGTGTAAAGTAATAATTTTAATGGAACAACACATCATCATTTATCTTCCCCACTCTTTTTATATAGAAAAATAAAACAGCATCTTTGATGTGTTAATTTATTACATTCAAAGATGATAATGTTTTCAATTTCAGTTAATGCCTTTCAAGATGGTTGTAAAAATACTTTTACGGTTAAAAAATATTATAATATTTGTATTATATATTTTATAATTTCCTATAACTAGTATATATATATATATAATATTAATTAATAAAAAAATTTAGTTCATGATGATTGAAAAATTTCCAAAATTATCTAAACGGTTATCATTAACATTTTATCTAATGATTCATGCTCACCCCAAATTAAAAAATTACATATATATATCCCTTTAATATTATTTAATTTCATTAATAAAATATAATTTTAATTCTCAACAATTATTCTCATTTTACATGATCTCTCATACAAGAATACAATTTAACCAATCTAGAAAATCAAGGAAACAAATGATCCTAAAATGATGAAATTGTATCTTATAAATTTTAAAAAAAGCCATAAATGAACATAATAAAATTATAATAAATAAAATACATGTTAAAGTGTATATCAATTAAATTATTAATGAATATAATTTCATTATCTGGGACATTAATGTCAATTTCATAACACTTTTGGGCATAAGGTATGAGATTCATTTCGAACCACCATTTTTCCCTTCGAGATTCACTTTCTCAATCTTGAACCCAATGTAACCATTATTTTTTTTATATAATTCTTCTATATTTTATTTATATATTCCAAAATCATGTTTCCATATTATTAAATCCTTATTTGATAGTGAAATGTATGTTTTTAAAAGTCCCCCTTCTCAAATATTTCAAATAAACAAGTCAAATTACAAGGAACGTCCCGAGTTCATACCCATTTTCAAGTAAACTACATAATCTTTTTTAATCTGACTTTGTTTTTTGTAAAATCAATAATTTTATACTGAATTATATATTGGTTCATTTAATATTTTATAAAAACAAATATTTAAATCTTACTTTAAATTCTCTTTAATATTTTCCTTAAACTGCACTAAAATGTTTGATTTCTAATGTTTCTTAAATTTTTTGACATGTTTCTAATTAAATTGGACATAATTTGTCATAATATTTACCTATTTTACCATATTAATGTCTATGAATGATTTATATCCATTCATTTATAAATACCATTATGATATTCCTTTTTTATGACTTATGACATGATTAGGATACCCAATTCATCCCTGGGGTAACCCTTATGCTTGATTATTCATGTGGAAAATATATGGATGAACGTGATATGATGGGTACACATAAATAGTGATCAAATTAATTGGGTAATGTTTTTCCTTATAATATGTCATGTTGGGATAGGGATTGAACCTGATTCATTTATGGAACTTTGTCCACCAAATGATATAGTCTTGGTAGTTAGCCTTGACTCATGTTTATGTCTTATTCTATGTTTTTTCTTAATTTATTTTTTTCTAGGATTATATTTCCCCATGTTATACATGTTATTATTCCTTATGTTTATTCATGTTCCATAACTTTTATTTAATCATGTTAAGCCTTCTAACCCATGTGAAATGTTCTATTCCTATGCTTATTCTCTTACTTATATTTTTAGCTCATCCCTTTAGTTCATATATTACATAGGTTATGCTATTTAGATGTAAGAGATTAATTGAAGTTAGGATTTCATTATTGAGATTACATAAAAGTGGATTTTATTCTGGTACCATGTTTTCAAATTATGTTCCTAATCTACTAAAGATACTAGATGTTTTGATCCTTAGTTTCATTTGATGTTTAATTTTGCTTTAAATCATGATATGATATGTGTAAAAGGGTATGGTCGCTATATTACTTATCCAACCTAAATATTAATACAAAGAAGTCATTATGGGTAAATAATGACAATAAAACATAACAATAATTCTTTGGAATAAAACATGAAAATCCAGTTTTATTCTATTTGGTTTCTATAATGTCAAGGAGAAAAGAAAAAATGTTTGTTTGGCTTTCTAAAGGGTTTTTGGTAGATAATTAACACTTTAATGAAAAATATACTTTTTTATTTTAGAAGTAATAAATTTTCATTCCATTTATAAATGGATATATTAAGGAAGGCTCATTGTATAATATAAAATAAATATATTTTATTTATATTTATTATTATAATATTAAGATTATATTAAATATATAATTATCAATTATAGTCCCTTATATGGTCATATTCTTATTTTAATTGTTTTAATTCATTTTCATTTTATTTCAAACTAAACACCATTTTTGGATTTTTTTTAATTTTCTATATAATATATATATATATATATTAATTTTAATTTATTTCCTTTGATTTACAATTTATCCACAAAATAATAGCTTTAATGTTATGTTTAAAATAGAAAATATGGGATGATAGAACATTCATGTAGAAAACATTAACCCATGAACTCATCTAGGAAACAATTCCCTTGTAAAAAATTGTATAGAATAATTATACCAAAGGATACCAAAAATATATTGGTTATATCTGGTAATTAGGAGTTAAATTAGGTTATTACTATAAATGAAGAAAAAATATATTGATAAAGGGTTGTGGAAAATAGTTAGCGATATGAAACAATTGAAATAAAAAATACAGAATAGATAAAAAATGTTATCCTATATTTTGTTTTATATTATGAGAGAATGAAATACAATAAATAATTAAAAAAGAATTAGGATGGTGAAAATAATTTTGAGGAAGATTCTTGTATAGAAATCTGATGATCCAAAGAACATTTCATAATCTTTAATAGGAAAATTACACAATGATATTCAAACAACAAGTGGATGCACTTATGAGATAGTGTATATTTAATAATAGATCATGTATGTAAATATAAATTTATCAAAAATAATGTAGCACATTTTCTTTTCAAAGACCTGGAAATAGAATCCATTTTGGATATCTATTTTGTTTTGTGGGTTAATTAAACTAGAATTAAAATGCGAGAGACAATGATCAAAAATCATATTTGATAAAATGGTAAGAAATATATCGGTGATTAATCAATTTCATAATTAACGTGTGAGAAAATTCCACTCAATTTCAATAGAATGTCTATTTATTATTTTGAAAAAAATATAATTAGGATAATTATTATAAGTTATATATACTATTTACAATAATATCCCAAATAATAGCGGAATTATTATTAATATATACTAATACTTTCTTCACATTTTTCATATAGTCAAAAAAACTATTATCTCAATAAACATTTTTCCAATTTTATTTCTCTCATTTTACGATTTCCAATAAAATTAATTTTTATGTGCCAAATATAACCATATAATTTATGAAAATAATGAATAACACATAATATGTGATTACATTTAGAATTAGTTGTAAACTAAGATTCAAGTGATTGGTTATAAATTATGTTATTTTTGGATAGACATTTTTAGCTAATTACATTAGTAAACATGGGTTTTCTAGAAATATAAATAAGAAAAATAGATTAATACCACATTTTAAGTGACCAAATTGAGTTACACCAAGTAAAAAATTAATAAATAACTTTAATTCAAGTTATAGTCCACCTCCCAACCAAGAAAATTTTCTTTGATTTTCCATAATTCTAGAAAATAGTAAATGAGCCACTCTCCCACTCTCATAATTGAACTACCACCTCCCCTTCATAACCTCCAAAAATATTACTATAACTAACATCCCACTTTATAGTGAGGTATTGAATTCACCTCATTACCCTTTAACTTCTGATAAACATATAGATAAGGGTAGGTTTCATAAACATTGGGTTAGTTAAATCACATAAATCTTCATCCAACACTATAACATAATTAGTGAAAACCATTATTGGTGGTCAGGTGATTTTGGGAACCCTATCACTAAATTGATTGGAGGTGGTAAAAAATAATTACAAATAAATCATCATGTAATTTGTGAAATAAGACAGATGAATAATATTTCAAGCGGAACGTGAATTATTTTTTTTCTTGTTTAAACATAATAAGGGGTGCCTACCATGAAATAAAGTGATATTAGAGATAGGGTGCCACTAGAGAAAATAGTTTAAAAGGATAATACATTCCATCTCCCGGGTAAATAACATAAATAGATAGTTTTATTTATTTAAAAAATAAATTATAGAAAGAGGTATATTGGGTACTATTTCATAATATACCAATGAATCCTGGTAGGTTTTAGGGTATAAGGGTGTGCTCCTTCTCATAAAACAAATTCATTATGATATTTTTCACAATGCACTATCTCAAAGAGTTCCCTTAATTCTTGTTTTTTGTTATTTTTTTTATAAATATCCCTTATATTAAAAATTAAATAGTATTTATCTGTTTTTATATTTGGTATTAATTTACATAATTTTTTTCTAATAATATTAAATGATATCTCACATATGCTTCCCCTTTATAAGGGTTTGTTCCTTAATATATTTTTTATATTCTTAATGTGGGATTGAGATACCACTTTTCCAACATTTAATGAATACTATATTATTTATTAAAAAAATTAATGATATTGAATTATTAATCATAACATATTTAAAATAAATATATATTAAATCATAATTTAATTAATTGTAATTAATTACGTTAGGTTAATTATTAAAAATAGTGTCAAAAAATTTGTTAAATCGACCAATAATGATAATATTTTTTTAAATGATGCAAAGATAATTATTAATAATTTCAAATATTGAATATAAATAATTTAATTGAGTATATATTTAATTTTATATTTATAAATAAATAAAAATAATTATTAATCTAATTAACATGAGAAATATTATTATTAGATTTTTAAAGTAATAATAATAATAATATTCTTAGTTACTATTAAAAAATAATGTTTTGTGACCTATAAATTATTTATTGTTTACTATATTTACGAATATAAATCAATTAAATATATTAATTGGTTTGGAAATTTACACCCTTTAAAAATTCATTAAGAAAATAAGGTACTATAGTTTGTAAACGAGGTGCAATGATCTTACGCCATCAGGGAACTAAAATGGAATATACACATATATGAAATAAAAAATGAAAATTTTAAACCTAAAAAGAATCATATTAAGATGTATGGGTTATCTATAATTGTTATAGGAATTCATAAGTGATAATCTATTATCTCTCCACCCTTCAGTATGGATCCTCCAACATTACCCTTTATTACTGAATCATCATCACTGTTTAAGAGTAGTGACATTGTTAAAATTCTAGCTCTCTGAAATCTCATATGTGGAGAATCAAAATCACAAATAAAAATTGAAATGAATTTAAAAATGATTAAATATAGAAGAATCCTATAGTGAATGAAAGAAATTGGAATCATATATTGTCCTCCATTATAATAAGAATCTAAAAAATGAACATCTTCCTGATTCTCAACAGAAACACTATATATATGTTTAAAATTTAAAAAAATTAGGCACAAGAAAATGTTATTAAAATTAAATTCAATAGATTGCACATAGAATCTATAAAAAAATTTCTACCCAGATGATGTATCAAGAGAATTCTACATTTTTGTGTTGATGTAAAGAGATCAAGTGCTAAATAATCTTTATAAAATCAAAATTATGGTTCTACTAAAGATAGATTTTAACCATATCAAACTACGTCATTATAATTTCTAGGTAATCATATATAGTCATTTCCTTGGTAGTATATCTACTAAAAGAACTTCTTTCTTGTTAATCATTTTATGGGTACAATTGTTCTTTATAATATTCCTTAATAACGCAATTCCAATTTTTCAGCATGATATCATCTGGATAATCATCATTAGAAGATTGTGACTCCTCATAAGATAAGGATTCCTTAATAACTATAATATATGGAGGAAATTTTTTGTCCATAAATGTACCTAATGATCATGTGACTATCATTATCCTCACATTTTAATAATAAATATATTTCATAGTCGTTCATGTGTTATGTGTCATGTAGGCATCAAATTTATTAATTTTTTCTATCCATTTTTAGAAATCAATTTCAATAATTCATCATAAATTTTTTGAATTTGGTAAGGAACATCATGCATGGATTCACCAGGAATATAGTGAGTATCTTGATCCCCCTCTTGATCTCCATCCCTTGGGATTGGAAGAGCCATGTGAAACACATCCTGAAATCCAGAATAGTCTTCAACATTATGGGAATCATGAGGGAGATAAAACCTCCATCCTTAGGGGGATTGAAAATATCACCATGCACCCTTGAAGAAATAGTAACCTGATTCATAGGGGTTTTGTAACTATCATCTTCATTACCTTTCTCCAACCAAACCATGAATCTTATTATTCTTACGTGCATAGAAATTACAAATCAAAAATCCTCAGCCATGTGTCCAAGCTTAAATCAAGATGAGCAGTACTTTGAAAAACTATCATAGTAAATATTCAAAAAAATTACAAAGTGACCCTTAATAATCCAAATAAAGGACGAGGTAATTTTAAAAGGTTAATATCAACACAAATCGAAGCAATATATGGTCTCAAAATCATCTTCATGGTGAAATCATTTTTAAGCAATTTAAAAATAACCCCAACAATCAAGAAAAGTGTGGAATGTTTAAATAAGTAGATCAAATGTGTAAATAATATAATACATATTGGAATAATATAATACTCATAATCAAAAAAAATTAGGGGACCATATGAGGACTTACATTATGCAACTAAAAAAGGAATAAGAACCCCTGGACCAATACGAGTAGTAACCATCATGGAAATATAATCTAATCCACACATATAGTATATCAAGTAACCCTAATTGACAGCATAAAAACCCAATTGATTAAAACTATTTTCTGATGAAAATATAATGACGTTCGTTATTAAAAGGATTTTCCAATTATGGAAAAAGATGATATGAAGGGAGGATCTCCACTAGTTTCTTCTAGAATGTGACTATAGGTAAGCCTTTATGTTGAACATCGATAATGTTATATCATTTTTATCTTTATATTTATGAATAATTATACTAATAATAATTTTGATAATGATAATGTAAATAAAATTATTACAATTTTAAATAATTATGAAAAATAAATATTACATAATAACAAAATTATTATTATTAAATGTGTTTTTTTGTAAATTAATTTAATTAACATTTATCTTATTATTATTTTCAACTAAATTATAATTATCTTATTCTTGAATATTACTATTTCTAAAAAATAATTATTTGTATTTATTATTTTTTATTTAATATTATATTTAATAATAATTAATCTTTTATAATATAATAATAAATTATTTTCATCATTTCTTTATATTTTTTTTATTCAGAATATATTTTGAATATGAAAATATCAATTCATATATAAATTACTATTTCATTAATTCTATATTCTACAATTATTAATATAATATATTAATTATTATGAACTTATAAAATAAAAGAATATTAAATATTGTAACTTTATTAATTAAGGATTTATCATTATAAAATTATATTTAATTTATAAACATTCAAAATAATTAATAATAATGTTGTAAAAAGTGGCATAGTAAATGATATAAATTTGAAATATTATTACTTAAATTAATCACTTAATTATTAATGTATTTAAAATCTAGTATATTTTATTTTCATCAAAATGAGTAGGGATCGATCCTCAACTGCCTCAGATTCTCCTATTTAAATTGGTGGAATTGGGATTTCTCTTTTTACATGCATGATTCATGGGACTATTAGTGATTACATTAAGGCTAACAATAGCTAGTGCATGTATTTGAGAATTTAATTTCTGTAGCATGGTGGGATAGGCATTTGGTAGATGGAGCCGGGGCACTCTAGCAAGGAAGATGCGTGGTGAGGGAATGTGTGCACAGACATGTGGTTGACACCGAGAGATGATGGTGATGGATTAAATTGGATATAAGGGTCCCAACTGGAAGGGATGAAGGGAAGTTTATAGAAAACTATGATGAATGAGTGCTCAACAAGCAGACATGGAATGTACATGCATTTAGGTAGTTGGTTCCAACAACAGGTGGTCCATAAAAAATCAAAGATTCTCGATTATGCCCTTGTTAGACTTCTGAAAAAACGGTCCTTTGGATCACTGATCCTGGTTGGGAGGGATGAGGCCTCAACTACTATTGTACTTGGGGTGATTTGAATCTTTTAGTTTGTTATCCCTTTAACATATAATAGAAAAAAATATTCCCCACCTTGGCTGATGCTGCAGAAAAAAATAATGGTATTCGGACCACTATGCTTTTTAATCCTAGTTGGACAGGATTAGGCTTGACTTACTGGTGTAACTGAGGTGTGTTTGTTCATGTTGTTTCTAATGCCCCTATCTTATAATAGAAAAATAAAAGCTATTATTTATTTAATAAAAAAGTTAATAAATTAGGTAAAGTAATTTATAATACCAATTTATAATACAAATCTTAATGAAATTAATAATGATGTTAGCAATATAATTTTAAAAAATAGTAACATTTAAAAATAATTTTTATTGTTTTATATAAATGAATTATTTACTAATTTAGAAATATTTAATAATAATATAGTTAATAATATAATTAATTATAAATAATCATTAACCACAAAACATGTCATTTTTTCCAAAAATTATGTATAAATATTAAGTTATGCATCAATAATGATTTTTTAAATTTAAATTAATTTAAATTTATTATTTTTATGAATTTTTTTATTTTTATTTTTCTAGTTTTCCAGTTAATATTTTAAATTTCTCTTATAATGTATCTATACTTAATATTTTATAAAATTTCTAAGTCACGAACATGAAAAGATTATAGTGCATAAATATTATGTTTTGAAAGATCATTATGTTGGATCATTTCTATATTTTTTTTCCTATTTTTTAGTATTTATTTTAATTTTAATTTTTTACGTGCTTATTCAATCGTTGAAATTTCATTTTGCTTATATTTTCACTTCATATTTTAATAAAATTTAAATGTCACCAACTATAAATTTTTTAATGTATGAAATGTATATTTTGAACAATAAATTTACTGTGTGAATTATATTTTCTAAATGTAGTATATTTGTTTGATTTTTTTAATTTCAAATAAAATGTTATATGTTCATTCATGGTTTAAAATTTCAGTAAGATTAAATCTATGGTTTATATTTTATAAGAATTCAAATTAAACTATATGAAAAATTATTTTGTATCAAATTGTGGAATTTAAATCTTTTATAATATAAAGTAAATATACACTATAAATGCAATTTAAAACCTTGAATAATCAAAAAATGTATAATTGAAAAAAAATCATAAAAAATTTAAGTTAATATAATTTAAAATTTAAACAAATTATTTTTTAATAACATATCAATTAAACATGAATGAAATTAATGTGCATGATTGTTTTCATGTGTTAAAATATTACTTACATTATTATTAATTATTATTAGAGATATTATTAATATAGTTAAAAATATAATTAATAATATTTAATAATAACAACATATTTTATAATCATTAAAAGATTATATAATTATCAATTATTAATTTATCATTCTATAGTCAATAATGAAATTAATAACAATTAAATAATATATAATTAATAATTTTTATGTATAGAAATACTTATTGATTAATAATATAAATAATAATAATGTATTCAGCAATTAGTAGTCAGAAATAACATGAACCTTGGATTTGGAAAAATCAATAACAATTAGAGTAAATGTGATGTTTTTAAACAATGTTACTTGTGTCATATAGATTAAATTGTATTTATTAAATATTTTGAATATTTTTTATTTTCATCTATTTTTTAAATATTTTACTTTATTCATTATGACTGTACTTATAGTTAATATTTTATAAAATTTAAAAGTAACCAATTTGAAACATATTTGGTTTCATTATGTTTTTAGTTGATGACATAAAAGGCTTATGAAAAATAAATCATTATGAAATACTAAATAAAGCTGAAAATGTAAAATAAAAACATTATATATATAAGGCCCTAGATTTAAACCTTAATCTTGAGTTATTACAAGATTACACATTGAGGATCTTTTCAGGTTTAGATTTTTAGAGAATTAGATCATAAAACTTGAATTACATTCCACATTTAAACAAAGTGGTTACATAAAAGATAGTATTCATTTTTCCCATCAATGGAAACATATTTAAAATAAAACATGGATTCTTTCTTGACACTTCCTTGACACTATCATCATATCATGTACCATTCCCTTGACCTTTGAAAAACATTTCAAAAACATGGGATGAGCATAAAAAGATCAGTAATGGTTATAAAAATATGGAAAGGAAACATGAGTACATATATACATAATAATGAAATCATACTTTACTCATAAAACATAAGAACTTTAACATACCTCATCAAATCATGAATAAATCATGGAAATCATAAGACATAAAGGTAACTTGAGGTATTCATAACATTCTTACGTAGGGAGTAACCCTCTTGGTTACGTTTGGAGTACCCATCACAGTATATTCCCTAAATCTCTTTGGAGAAACCTTAAAATTTAACTCCTTCACATTACCCAATGCATTGGAGAGCTATATCGGGATCACCCGCCCTTAGTTTATCACAGAACCACTCCTCTTCATAACAATGCCCAAGAAACATAACGTAATCGTATCACATAAAACATGCATAAAGTAAACATAACATTTCCACTTTTCAATCACAATATATCAATACAACACATTGTTATAAAAACATTATGAAAATCATTTTCAACACCAAAATAAATTGAAAGTAAAACATGGTATTTATTTTTCATTCAAAAAAATTTATGGCATGTAGAGGAAGCCGAAACTCAAATAATGGTCACGGCGGCGGAGAAGTCATTGTCGCCGCATACGTACGAAAAAAACATTTCCTTTTGTCGTTTAGTAAACGCTTCGTATAAAAATATTCCTTTTGAATAATTGTAAAAGTCAAATGGGGTTATACACCATATAAAATAAATTTGTGTATAAAACAAAATATGCCTCAATCAAAGGAGATTGAGATGGATTCCCTTACCTCGGGTCCGACATGACTCGATCGTTCTTTACTGTCCTGAATAATAAACTTGAGTTAATTTCTACTTGATTAATAACCTTTTTCAAGTTAATTATTCCTTTTATATCACTTATTACCATGTTATTAACATTATGTAATCATTTAAATTAATAACGGTTGTTTTGTCGATATTTGGTACTTGAATCAAAAGTGTACTTCTTATATTTACAATTTGTTCACGTAGTCAAATATCCATTATCTCAAGAATGATATTCATGATGTAGATGCCATATATATCATATATATCCAGTATATAAATGCATTTATAATATTACATAATCATTTAGAGGTAAGAAATGAAATGCACCGTTCATGGAGACGGTAATCCGTACGTACACATTAACACTACTTTCATTTCAATGTTATATTAATGGAATTAAAACTAAATGAGAGATATTTATATTTTAATTCCATAATTATATTCATCATTTATATGTAACATACATCATATATGTCCATTATATATATGTACATATAATAGTACAATACATTTGGGGATAAGAAATGAAATGCACCGTTCATGGAGACGGTAAGCCATACGTACGCATGAACGGTACTTTCATTTCTATCTCATACTTTAATTGAATTAAAACATAATGATACATAATAGTATTAAAATTCCAGTATGGTATCATATATTATATCATTAAATCTATCCTTTATACGTACCACATATGGTATTAACGAATCAAATCACTTTGAGGGCGCGGTAGTCCACACTTCCTAAAATGAAGATATCACGTTTACCCATAATGGAAACCATAAAGGTATTCCATAAATGAAAAAAATACAGCATCTTAAGTAAAAAATAAACATATTATATATCATATATAAATATAGTGACATCTTAATGGCCACCTTTGAAGGTGTTAGAAGAATAGTGAACAATCATCGTTTCGTGAGGCAAAATTTGCCATCCACAGAAAAAGTATGTTCTTTAACCATTAGATGTAGGTGTGTGTAAGTGTATCTCGAATGCTTCTTATAACAACATCCTAGTATATTGAAGATACTGGAGTTGTTACAAAATAAATTAATAAAAATAGTTTAGGGGGTTGGAGAAGCAAAATAAAACAAAAGAACACAAGTGAAGGCATTACCTTAAAATCGGGTAACTCTCTTGGATTTGAGATAAAAGGCTTCATTGGGAAGACTTCTGCACAACTTTAGGATTCTAGGAGTAATAGAGGGATGTGGAAAGACAAAATGGGCAGGGGGTGGCCGAGCAAAGACTTGAGAGGTGTGGGTAAGGAGGTAGAGGTGAGGGCCTTTTATAAGAGGAGAGGAGGGGCACTCTTGGAAAGGTATAAAATGTTACTTTATTTTCAAATGAGTTTTGGATTTTAAAGGTCCCACATTGATTTATTTCGAGGATAAGGTGATAAGGGTTTGAAATATACTCATCCAATAGGTCTTTGACAAGTGTAAGTTATAGTTTTAACATTATCGTTTTATTTTACTTAAATCCTTTATTAATGAGGTAATCGCTGTATCATCATGATGTTATAAATAATTTAATTTATTTAATGTCTAAAAATTACATAAAATAAACTATGATTTAGTAAATCTTTATATCTCTACAATGACTATTTATAGTCCAATATATCATTTATGTAGACAAAATTAAAAATGTTTTACTCAGGTGATACATTCTTTGTTATATTTAACTTTATTTAAAAATTAAAAGATAAAAAGTCATTATCACACAAAAGGGATTCCATGGGGTCCCCAAGTTTGGCACAAGGAATCCCATGGTCTTAAATGACAGAAACATTAGTATTAGGACACATTTTGGGTCATTTGTTATTATTATGATATTATTTTATTATCCTTAACTACCCGATTACTAATTAATCAAGATAATTAAAGATAATTACCATTGTTACTATTCATAATGTCAAAAAAACAAGAGTCTTGATTACATAATTTGGAACTTATGATTAAAAATATGTAATCCATTTTACCAAATTCCAAACACAGAAATTGCAATAATTAATTTAAAAATAATTCCTGTTGTCAAAACAAATAGCGTGTTTTTTTGAAACAGTATCTATGAAAAGTTTGGCATTAGTTTATGCCCAATTACAAAGTATAATTAATAATAATGACCACCATTGGATTAAATGGAAGAAATATATTCATATTACACTTTAAGACCAATTAAAAGGATAATCTAACCATATAATTAAATTATCTGAAAAACCAGTTTTGATGTAAAATGTAGTATTTTTCACAATTCATTAAAAAATGACCATTGTCAGAAAAATACCAAAAATTTATCCAATGTAAATTTCAATGTCCCAAACATAAATAATATGTTTATTTTGACAAATAGATCTTATAAAATTGTCAAAAGTTTGATTTAAAAATGGTTTTCCATCAAAAGGCAGTAAAAAAATCTTTTACAAAATATTAGTGGATTCCATGCTTAATATTGGATTTATTCTCATTTTAAGCCTCTAAAACACTATATAATTCATAAATAGAAATAGATAAAAATATCTATTATTCATTACTTAATTGGGATGTTACATCATTCCCCCCTTTAGAAAGTTGCTTCCCCACAATTTATTTACTTATCGAATAGGGGGGGTATTTTTCCCTCATAGCATTTTCAGATTCCCTCATTGCCTCTTCAACCATATGGTTTTTCCACAAAACCTTTACCTAATGAATCACCTTATTACACAACACTTTCTCCCTGTGTTCAAGAATCTGGACCGGTTGTTCCTCATAAGATAGATTCTCTTCCAACTGAACTACCTCTGGACTCAAAACATGAGATGGATCTGGCATGTACTTCCTTAACATTGAAACATGAAAAACATTGTGTACCTGAGATAAACTCGAAGGTAAATCCACTTGGTAAGAAACTGATCCAACTTTATTCAGAATTTTATATGGTCCAATGAACCTTGTACTCAGCTTTCCTTTCTTACTGAATCGGATCACACTTTTCCTTGGAAAAACATTGAGAAAAACATGATCACCTACCTCGAATGATAGATCCTTCCTCTGGTTATCCGCATAACTCTTCTACCTACTCTGAGCTATTCTCATGTGTTTCTAAATCAACTGAACTTTTTCTGCCATCTCTTCTACCAATTGTGGTCCCATCATCTTCCTTTTACCCACATCATCCCAAAAAGATGGAGTTCGAAACCGTTTACCATATAATGCCTCAAATGGATCCATCTGTATACTGGAATGAAAAATGTTATTATAAGAAAAATCAACCAAAGAAAGATGTTGGTCCCAACATCCCTAATAATCCATCCAATAAGCACGTAGCATATCCTCCAAAGTCTGAATCGTTCGTTCTGACTGCCATCTGAGTGAGGATGAAAAGCTATAGAAAATTTTAATTCAGTACCCAACGACTTATGAAGGCATTTCCAAAAGTTAGAAGTAAAACTGGGATCATGATTAGATACAATGGAGAGTGGAACTCCATGTAACCAGATTATCTCTTTATGATACAAACAAGAAAGTTTATCTAGGTAAAAAGTATCTCGTATAGAAAATAAATGAGAAGATTTAGTCAAGAGATCAACAATAACCCAGATTGAATTATTACCTCAAGGTGTCTTCGGCAATCCCACAACAAAGTCCATGGATGTGTTTTCCCATTTCCACTCTGGCACTGGTAAAGGCTGAAGCACCCCCTTCGGAAACTGCCACTCTGCTTTAACCGGTTGACAAGTCAAACACTTCATAGTAAAATTGTTAATATCTCTTTTCATTCCATCCCACCAGTAATACTCTTGCAGATCTCTGTACATCTTAGTACTGCCAGGTTGACCTGAAAACAGAGAACTATGAGCTTCACATAACAACTCTCACTTCAACTGTCAATCACAAGGCATAGAAAATCTCTTCCCAAATCTTAAAACACAATCATTATCAATATTGAATTCAGGAAACTTACCCTTATGAACCAGATCCACCTTTTCTACAACTCACTGTCTTTCTTCCGTGCATGCTTGATTCTATCTAATAGAGATGATCTCACTGATACCTGGAACAAAACAGAAGAACTTCCCGCACCAACAACTTCTATGCCAAAGTTCATCAAATCAAAAACCAAAGGATCTCATTCCAAACGTAGTATGGTTAATGAAGCTTTACTTTTTAGACTCAAAGCATCAGCCACTTTATTTTCTTTTCCTGGATGGAAATGAATTGTACAATTATAATCCTTGATTAATTCTAGCCATATCCTCTGTCTCATGTTTAATTTTTCTATGTGAATATATACTTTAATCTTTTGTATTCGGTATATATTTCACACTTTACTCCATACAAATGATGCCTCCAAATTTTTAAAGCGAAAACAACAGAAGGTAATTCCAAATCATGTGTAGGATAATTTACCTCATGATTTTTCAACTGTCGTTAAGCATAAGCAATTACATGATCATTCTGCATTAGTACGCAACCAAGTCCTTTCAATGAAGCATCACTGTAGATAACAAACTGACCATTCCTAGAAGGTAGTGCCAAAACTAGAGCATTCACCAATCTTCTTTTCAACTCCTTCGGTAGTAACCATCTCATTATGCTGATTTGGTAGTCCATTTCCCTCAGTATGCCTTCACAAAAAAGCTTCTCTGTTTCCTCTACGAAAAACCATTCTTAACATTGAAATACCTTAGGTGAAGCAACATGGTAATCTTCAAATTCTATATCATTTCAATTTGACCATAAAAAAATATTTTTGGATAATCATTTAATAGAATTATAACTCCTAAATTTGTTTAAACCGACCTATGATACCAACAATAAGGCCCCAGCCTGAAACCTTACTTAATCTTGAGTAATTAAAAGATTACACATTGATGATCTTTTTAGGTTTAGAGTTTTAGAGAATTAGATCATAAAACTTGCATTACATTCCACATTTAAACAAAGTGGTTACATAAAAGATAGTATTAATTTTTTTCCCATCAACGGAAACATATTTAAAATAAAACATGGATTCTTTCCTGACACTTCCTTGACACTATCATCATATCATGTACCATTTCTTTGACCTATGAAAAACATTTCAAAAACATGGGATGAGCATAAAAATCTCAGTAAGGGTTATAAAAATATGGAAAGGAAACATGAGTACATATATACATAAGAATGAAATCATACATTACCCATAAAACATAAGCACTTTAATATACCTCATCAAATCATGAATAAATCATAGAAATCATAAGACATAAAGGTAACTTGAGGAATTCCTAACATTCTTACGTAGGGAGTAACCCTCTTGGTTATGTTTGGAATACCCATCACAGTATATTCTATAAATCTCTTCAGAGAAACCTTAACGTTTAACTCCTTCGCATTACCCAATGATTTAGAGAGCTATATCGGGCTCACCCGCCCTTAGTTCATCACAGAACCACCCGTCTTCCTAACAATGCCCAAGAACCATAACATAATCCTATCACATAAAACATGCATAAAGGAAACATAACATTTCCACTTTTCAATCACAAGATATCAATACAACACATTGATATAAAAACATTATGAAAACCATTTTCAATACCAAAATAAATAAAAAGTAAACCATGGTATTAATTTTTCATTCAAAAAAAGTTATGGCTTGTAGAGGAAGCCGAAACTCAAATAATGGTTACGGCGGCGGAGAAGTCATTGTTTCCGCATACGTACGACAAAAAAAAATTCCATTTTATCATTTAGTAAACGCTTCATATAAAATGATTCCTTTTTAATAATCATAAAAGTCAAACGGGATTATACACCGTATAAAAAAATGTTGTGTATAAAACAAAATATTTCTCAATGAAAGGAGATTGAGACGGATTCCCTTACCTCAGGTCCGACTTGACTCGATCATTCTTTAATGTCCTGAATAATAAACCTGAGTTAATTTCTAATTGATTAAGAACCTTTTTCAAGTTCATTATTTTTTTTATATCACTTATTACCATGTTATGAACATTATGTAATAATTTAAGTTAATAACGGTCGTTTTTTCGATATTTGGTACTTGAATCAAAAGTGATCTTCTTATATTTACAAGTTGTTCGCGTAGTCAAATATCCATTATATCAAGAATGATATTCATGATATAGATGCCATATATATCATATATATCCTGTATATACATGCATTTATAATATTACATAATCATTTAGAGGTATGAAATGAAATGCACCGTTCCTGGAGATGGTAAGCCGTACGTACGCATGAACGCTACTTTCATTTCTATGTCATATTAATGGAATTAAAACTAAATTAGAGATATGTATATTTTAATTCCAGAATTATATTCATAATTTAGATGTAACATACATCATATATATCCATTATATATATGTTCTTATAATATTACTTTACATTTGGGGATAAGAAATGAAATGCACTGTTCATGGAGACGGTAAGCCGTACGTACGCATGAACACTATTTTAATTTCTATCTCATAATTTAATGGAATTAAAACATAATGATACATAATAGTATTATAATTCAAGTATGGTATCATATATAATATCATTAAATATATCCTTTATGCGTACCACATTTGGTATTAACGAATCAAATCACTTTGAGGGGGCGGTAGTCTGCACTTCCTAAAATCAAGATATCGCGTTTACCCATAATGGAAACCATAAATGTATGCCATAAATGAAAAAATACATAATATTAAGTAAACAATAAACATATTATATATAATATATAAATATAGTTACTTCTTAATGGCCACCTTTGAAGGTGTTAGAAGAATATTGAACAATCATCGTTTCGTGAGGCAGAAATTCGCCATCCATAGAAACAGTATGTTCTTTAACCATTAGATGTAGGTGTGTGTAAGTGTATCTCAAAATATTCTTATAAAAACATCCTAGTATATTGAAGATACTGGATTTTTTACAAAAGAAATTAATAAAAAGAGTTTAGGTGGTTGGAGAAGCAAAATAATACAAAAGAACACAAGTGAAGGCATTGCCTTAAAATCGGGTAACTCTCTTTGATTTGAGATCAAAGGCTTACTTGGGAAGACTTCTGCCAAAAGTTAGGCTTCTAGGAGCAATAGAGGGATGTGTAGAGACAAAATGGGTAGGGGTTCACTGAGACAAAGGCTTGAGAGGTGTGGGTATGGAGGTAGAGGTGAGGGCCTTTTATAAGAGGTGAGGAGGGGCTCTCTTGGAAAGGTATAAAATGTTACTTTATTTTCCAATGAGTTTCTGATTTTAAAGGTCCCAAATTGATGTATTTCGAGGATAAGGTGATAAGGGTTCAAAATATACTCATCCAATAGGTCTTTTAAAAGTTTAAGTTATAGTTTTAACATTGACTATTCATTTTATTTAAATTTTTTAATAATGAGGTAATCGCTGCATCATCATGATGTCATAAATAATTTAATTTATTTAATGTATAAAAATTAAAAAAAAAATAATATGATGTAAGAAATATTTTTATATTTATAATGAATATTTATAGTCCAATAGATCATTTATGTAGACAAAATTAAAAATGTTTTACTCAGGTGATACATTCTTTGTTATATTTAACTTTCTTTAAAAATAAAAAGATAAAAAGTCATTATCACACAAAAGTGATTCCATGGGGTCCCCAAGTTTGGAACAAGGAATCCCATGGTCTGAAATGACACAAACAGTAATATTAGGACACATTTTGGGGTCATTTGTTATTATTATGATATTAGTTTATTATCCTTAACTACCCGATTACTAATTAATCAAGATAATTAAAGATAATTATCGTCGTTACTATTCATAATGTCCAAAAACAAAAGATTCTTGATTACATAATTTGGACCTTATGATTACAAATATGTAATCCATTTCACCAAATTACAAACACAGAAATTGCAATAATTAATTTAAAAATAATTCCCATTGTCAAAACAAATAGCGGGTTTTTTTGAAACAGTATCTATGAAAAGTTTGGCATTAGTTTATGCCTAATTCCAAAGTGAAATTAATCTTAATGACCACCATTGGATTAAATGGTAAAAATATATTCAAATTAAACTTTAATACTAATTAAAAAGATAATCTAACCATATAATTAAATTAGATGAAAAAGCAGTTTTGATGTAAAATGCAGTATTTTTCACTATTCATTAAAAAAATGAACGTTGTCAAGAAAATAGAAAAAATTTATCCAATGGAAATTTCAATGTCCCAACTATAAAGAATATGTTTATTTAGAAAAATAGAGATTATAAAATTGTTAAAAAGTTTGATTTAGAAATGGTTTGCCATCAAAAGCCAGTAAAACAATCTTTTAAAAAATATTAGTGTATTCCATGCTTAAGATTGAATTTATTCTCATTTTAAGCCTCTAAAACACTATCTGATTGATAAATAGTAATAGATAAAAATAAATATTATTCATTAATTACTTGGGATGTTACAAAATATAACTTAAAAGGAAAATATTTTCATCAAAATAATAAAATAATGAATAATATAGATAACAAAAAACATTGTTGTTTCGGAACATACAATTTATATATTAAATGTGATCAGTTATATTAAATTATTATAACTTAAAAATTATTAATAAATTCTAAATTATATTTAATATATAGACATTAGAAATATAAAATAACTGAAAATAAAAATATTTTCTTAAAAAATAATAAATATAAATAATTAATTAATAATAAAAATATATGACTAAATAATAATTATAATGTTGAGTTATTAATTTAAAATAAATAATATTTTATATTTAATGTTAATAATAATAATTAACAATATTTTTATTATTAATAAAATTATAATTAATATTATTATATTAAAAATTATCAACATTTAACAATATTATTATCCACATCATTATTACTACTGACGGAGTTACATAGATCGACTACCTCTCTATAGATCATGATGAAGGATTTGATTCTAATCTCATGGATTATGATTTTAATTTATTTATTCATCCTATAGATGTATTTGTTGAAAATTCAAAATCAACCCATGTTACCATTACTTCTGAGGGGGTATTTGATGCTGGATTGTAAAAATATGAGGACTCTAATTCTATATTTGATTCAAATGGCGATATAGTGCATGTGGTGACTTGTGGTTTTAATTATGGTGGTATAATTGATGTTTATTTGGACATGAATCAAGCCCTAGGTGTGGTAAAGGCATCAATATGATAGTTTTCCTCATATTTTTGAGTTGAACCACCCTGAAATCATAAGTGTATGGTGCAAAATAGATCCTTACCCTATATTGATGTGAATCCAAGTATCCTTGATGAACAAATTAAGGAATTCCATCATTCTCTAATTACATGTATCTTCTCCTTGCTTCTAATTTATATCTACATTATCTATAATCTTAGGAAGAACTTAATTTGGGTCCAGTGTTTTGGTGGCTAGAGGTAAACATCTTAATTAGGTTATATGGGTTTTGGTGGACGGGGGATGATATAAATTGGCAAGGGGTACTTTCAAAGTGCTTTCTCACACAATGAATTAATATTGAAATAATTTTTATTTAGTTTCACTTCTCAAATTCTTGGTGTTTTAAGAATCAAAAAATTCTTCCCATTTTTATGAATTCTGTGTGAGAGACTCAATTACACAGCTCTTGATATAAGTTCAGTGGCTCAAATGGTTCTTATAAAAGGTAAACATTCTATGAGACATTTATTATCTAGTGGGAATATCCATAGAATTTGACAAAAGAATTAGTGTTCTCATTATGGATGTTTTCCATAGTTTGGGTTTAGGTGGACCTCTCTTCCATACTCATTGAAACTGTACTCTAAGTCCGTCATAATTTTAGGCTTGAGATTATAGTGTAATTTGAAGGTCTACCAGAATTTTGTAATAGTTATTATTTAATTGGGCACTCTAATAAGAGATGTCAAATTTATATATGATTCAAAATTTATAAGAATCTAAGAAATTTATTTTAGAACTAAAATTTTGAATTACCTTCAAATTCAAAGAAAATGATGGTTTCTTTTAGGATGAACTTTGGTAATGTGGTGGATTCTTTTCATCTATAAGGAATAAAGTGAATGAAATGTTGTTTCATATAAAATCATGTGCATTGAAGTTGTAACATCTCTCTGTATACCTGATAATGAAAATTCTTTTCCTAAACAATTATTACAAAACAATCTTCAACTCATAAGGGGAATGGTGTATGGTCATATAACGATATTTTCCTAAGTTATGGAACATGTATTTCAAGTAATGGTTGTGATAAGGAAGATTCATTTATAAATTGAAAATAAGGACATGATGCCCAATCCTTACATGAGAAGACTTTTCAGAAGAATGAGTCTTATGTGGTTGATGGTCCTAATTATTTTGATGATAGGAAATTTTAGATTTATATAGAGTATGAAAACTCTATAGGTAATAATCAATATTTTAAATTGATGTTATAAAGAAGGATTCACCTAGAGGATCACAAGGTAACCACTCTAAGAGTAATTATAGAATTAAATTTAATGGCTACAGAGATCCAAAAAGGATCCCAAATAATTTAACTAGAAAGATAAAATTACATACATTAAATACCAATAATTTAGAGGATAATAACCTTGCTACTATGGAATGTGTTATAGAAACCACTATTATAGGTACTTTGGTTTGCTAGTTTCCCATCCAAAATAAGGAAAATTCCAATTCCAATCTCCAAAAAACCTACATCACATAATTATTAAAAATGATTATTCTCTAGAGGGAATAAAGATATTCTCATTAGAAAATAGTGTCTCATTATTGGACACAATTAATTATAGGGAAGTGAGTAACCCTAGAATGGGTTAATATAGAATATTTCACATGGAACATCATTGTTTGATGATGATTCTTATATATTGGTTCATAATGTTTCTTAGTATCCTTCCCTATTAACTAGTTATTACCATGAAACTTATACTATTTCCTAGATGACCGCCAGGGGGGGTATCGTAAAGATTGGGGAATCACATAGGAAACCCAATTGTCTATATAAGGACATAAACAATGATTTTCATGATATTATAGGGTTGGAGGAATAAAATACAAATGATTCCTCCATTGATGATAGAAATAACAATGGAGGTAGTGATGGATCCCTATTCAAACAGATAAAAATAATGGTTTTAATTCCACTAGTTTAACTGTAGCATGACCCATCCAAGTAGACATGTTTCCATTGGCACAAAATTTATTTACCAACGAATCATTCTATTCTATTATAAACTTATATATAATAAAAGATGGAATGTTCAATTATTATATATCCATAATACTATCACTATCCCATATTTTTTTAGAATTTATATTTAGGTATTGGATATGAACTTTGTACAAAATAATAGGCTTCAAACTCATGATGGTGAGATTCATTAAATCAACAATGGTTGTGTAGATACTATAAAATCATCTACACATGATGAGTAAGACTTTGTGCTTATTTAAGATTTTAAGGATCCAAAAATATATCTCCATGGGAAGCATGAATCACACGAAGATAATTAAAAAAAATAACATTTATTGTTATATAAATGAAGAAACACATCATTCTGATTATGTGGGAGAATTTACTACTTTATAGGTAGATCATAGAGTGGCTATGGAAATAGAAAGGTTAGTTGATAATCAAAATACATAAATCCATGCTTCTATATTTTGGATAGGAATACACACAAAAAATAAAGGTGGATCTCAATGAATGGGAAATCAAAACCAAAAAAAAATATGTAAGTGGTTTTTCAACATCCAGTTCGTTTTGAATTTTGATGTCTAATACTTTGTCTGTTGAGATATCAATGCCTGATTTTTATAGTGGAATTTAAATCACGTTTTTAATCCATTAATTAATGTACATTTTTTGGTGTGTGTGTCTATAATAAAATTATTTGGGACCATGAGTGTGTAGATACCAAATCCATGGTTCATGTCGTTATTGATTGTTATGTAGAAAATGATGCAGATGATGACATAGGCTGGCTATGAGGCAGTAATGATGTATGAAATAAGTAGGTGATGATACAGATCATGATTGAAGAAGTATTTGACGTAGGAATTAATCATGATGAAGACATGTCATAGTATTGGTAATGAAAAATTTATCATTAATGAATGAAACTACACCAAACCTTTAGACCTACATTTTCAACATTGGGCCGTGTTTTGTTATTTATTCTCATTATTCCTTAAGGTTAGTCAATGTAATAATGTGGCTAGTTGGATGAGTTATCCTTGGGAGGGAGGATAAGATCAATCCTTCCAGCCTACAGGCATGTGTGTCTTTTTGTATTTCTCTAAATAATCTACCAATTATTTTTCTTATAATAATATTAATAATTATTATTGTTTTTATTGCTATTATTATTATACCCCAAGGGCATGGATAATTAGTAGCAGCTCTTTGGGGGTGTAATGGATGTCTTAAGTTAAATATTCTTGAACTTCTAGAATGTTTCTATTGTGTATTTTATCTGTATTTTACCCCTCCTCAAACCATCTATAATTATTCATTTTATAGTTATTCACAATGGAGTTGTGGGTTTAGGTCTCGAAACTCATGGCTTTAGGCATTATCCGATTATTATTCTATAATTATAATATTATTTATGTGAGATAAATGTATCAATATATTTTTTATTCATTGAAAATACCCCTATTTTTAATTCAAATATGGGGTTAGTCATTCATTTTTAGTACACTTTGTGAATTCTAGAACATAGTAGAAAACATAACTTAATACCAGTTTTAATGAGTAAATCATTGTTTTATAAAATTTGAAAATTCATACAATTTGAAATGAATTTTTTAACTATAATTTTACAATGAAATTGGAATTATTGTGAATATGATGAGATTTTAATTTCTCAAATTATTTGATTGAATATTGATTTTAATTTATTGTGATTAAATTGGAACAAATGAGAATTGAAATAAAATATTTTTTCTTAAAATACTGATAAAAAAATGTTAAGGCATCAACTAAACATACTTCTCAGGGTCAGTATGAATACTGGGACACTCATTCAAGGTCACCCCATCTACCTACTATGGGGAACTTCCTACTATGTAAACCAATGCAGACCTTCTCCAAGGTATAGTGAACATGGAAAAACTACTATTAACCTCATTCCTGGTCAGTTGGAATCTAAGAACACCTCACTCTATCACCCATTTTAGTCCCCATATAAAAGTCACTAAACTAACCATGAGTTACATTTCTAAATTCACACCACATCATGGTCACATACATTGATGGTTTCCTCCCCTCTCATGGTCACCATAGTGACCATTATCCAAAAATAACTTTTCGATGAACCTTTCCAGTCATGAATATAGAATCATTGAATGCCTCCATAACATTTGAATACTAGAGGAATCAAACTTCATAGTCACACCACCATCGAGCTCTAAGACCTATCACCATCGAGGTATAAGACAACTCCATGATGGATGAAGCCAAACCACTGTAGACCTGGCATACTCCCAGATCCATTCACTTTCATGCCTATGATATTTGGATCCATAGATGAGTCTACCCAAATTTTCTTCTAGCATCTAGGCCCACTTCCCAAGGCCAGTTAAAATCAAAAACATTAAAATTTAAAGCATAGAATAGTTTACACTGTGTTAAATTGTACTTACACTACAAAATAACCGACTTATACCAACAGAAATTTAGTGACATATAATATATTTTTTTGGTAAAAATGAGTAATTCCTACCGATATTATGTTTTATTTGTATTATTTTTAGGAACTGAATATTGTTTTTACCATCAACCATATCTATTATTATTAATCATTCAATACCAACACACCTTTTACCTACAATTAAATCTATTGTTTTAACAAATAAATAAAAACAATTGTTTTACTAATAAATAAATCTGTTATATTAATTATTTTAATGATTTGGTTAAATATATATTACAATTAGAAAAATATATTTTAATAAATTACCCAATAAAAATAACGATTTAGTAATTATTTAATATATATTTAATATTTAGTTACTTCTAAAACATATTTTTTTGGTAAAAATGTTTGTAACTTGAATTATTATATAAATAATTTAATAATGTTCCATGAAATAAATTTATTGAAATTACAATTATTGATATATTACTAAAAAAACAATAATAACTCTAAATTCAAAAAATAAAATAAAATGGATGCATATAAATTATATATATACGTATATATATTTAAAAATAATTTTTTTTATATTATATGTGGTTATTTTTTATCTTTATTAATTTAATGGAATTGATTGTCTTCTAATTACCGCCCTAAGACACCCTGAAACCCTAAAATGAAAAACTTGGAGAGGATGGGGGAAGACCAGTCGGGCTTTGCGACTACCTCCTGCTTGTGTTCTCACCCCCCATCATCCTTGAAGGGTGAATATAAAGCAGAGATGACCAGTATTACCTCCATGATATCCATAAGTAGTAGTGATGGGAATCTTCGATCTTCAATTGAAATTCACATAACAATTCCATATAGATTGTTCAGGCCATGGTCGAAGAGGTGTGTTCACTATCTATTTAAAGGGTGTTAACCACTGGTAAAAGATTTGAATGCTACTTCTAATATGATTCGATCCAAGATATTGGGGTTATTTGCTGTCGCTTGCTCGAAGATGCTATAAGGGAGAATGTTCTCGATTTGGATGAATTTACCATTTTATTTTTTATTTGTTCCATCTGACATTGAAGCTGGATGCGATGGGTTCAGCTGCAGATCATTTGTCCACTGCATTGAAGATGTGGATTAAAGGCACTGATTGTTGTTGGTTTCTTTTGCAATTCCAGATATGGATCAAGAATTTGGGTTGTTTGTTCTTATTTAGAATTAGGTTTTTTATCCAAGGAGATACATCTTGTGAAGTTATTTGTGGTTTATTGGATCCAAATTCTGAGAATGGAGATTTTAAATTCACACAGGTTCACATTCTGGTTTTATGTTGCAGGTTACTTCCCTCAATAGTCCTATATTCCAGGATACTATTTGGTAACATAGTGATTTGTATGTTTCATGTTTTCATTACTTTTGATCCAAGGTAGGTCTAGTATTTGATGTTTTGGTGCTGTAATCTATAGACTTTTAGCTTGAATATTCTTTTTAAGGCTCCATTAAAGATACCATGGTTCAGTGAAAGATGACTACGCTGACTGAGGTGCGTATTTGAGATATTATTCATTACATGTTCAAGATTGAATGTTTGTACTATAGTATAATGTTTGGAGGCCTGATGTTGATGATGTTTTAAAAGTCTTATCATGTTGTTAATACCGAAGTTGTATGATGTTGAATCAGGCTATTTATTTAGGAGGTGAATCATCCTTGGTATGCTAAACCAAATTGTAATTGAAATCGAATGAAGTGAATATGTACAAGAAACATAGATAGTATGTTGCTAATCTAGTGTTAATTGGAAGCATGTTATGGTGGATAATTTTTTCAGAGTGTGATGAAAGTGAGATTTCAATGGATGGTAAAAGTCAATAGAAATTAATTCGAGGTGAACTCAAGCTGCTATTCAAGGTAAATTCTAGTAAATTGTAACCGCACTATTACCTATTGGCCAACTGTTTTCTTTATTTATCTCCCTATATTCTAACTACTTTATTCTATTAAAGTGATTCTCTATTGATATTCTATTAATGGTTCTGATATTTTTTTCTTCTCCACATGTTGTGTCAAGGTTCATTTTCCCTCACACTATAAGATCTTCAAGTATTTATAATTTTTATATGGATTGACCAAGCTAAAAAACTTGTAGACACATACTTTGCTATAAATATTTTAGTATCTCGATGTTATTATATCCTGAGTTTGTTCTAAATATGAATATTTTTTTTTCTAGAATTAATACAGTTTCTCACTATGCTATTATCTTCTTTCCCACTCATATGTTTAAATCATATACAATGGAATGATTTCCCAAAATGAGTGTAATGTTAAAGAAACCTTTATTAAGTATTTAAATTTAATGTTCTTGATAATAATGCTTGAGAATAGGGAGTTTAGATTGGATCATTTTGTTTAGTGATTGCAAGATTAATAGGTTATCTCTCTTTGAAACTGAATTCACTCACTGTGTTTACAATGAAAGATTTAATCCATTTGGAAATGTGATATACATTATAAATGCTTTTTTATTGTGAATTCAATGGAATTACAAAGATGAATCAATTCCGAAACTGTTATTTTGTATTGGAATTTTGTAATGAATCTGATGATCCAAACTAATGTGATCAATCCTTAGCTACTATTGTGACTTTTTGGATTCGCTTTCCACTTTAATTTTAATCATGGTTGCATTCCTTTATGAGAATACTATTTGTGTAATTAATTATTTTTCAAAAATATATTGTGTAGTTGAGTTAAGAAAGAATGTAGGTTGTTTATTTCTAGGTGGATGTTTTTGTTGGCTCATTGAGGAAAAAGCTACACTTTCTAGGGAATTTTGTTTTTTTCCTATGCCCTTTTTTCCCACTCAATTTATTAAATCTGTGGAATACATTTTTTTATTTTGTTTTTTGGTATGATTTTTTGATTGTGTGTGGTGTAGATATTTTTTTATACTTTATTATTATTTTTGGTTTCAATTCATACATATATTTTTCTTTGATTTGTTGGTATTCTTTTTGATTGTGTGTGGTGTAGTTCTTGGAGATTAAGGGTATGGAATAACATCGAACTGAGGTTACTCAATGGTATTGGAGTTGAATTTGTTTCTTCTAGTGGCCTACATGGGTGGTGATGAATGATATTTGGAGGAAGTAACTACTATTCTACCATGGTGACTGATTGAGGATTGCCGTCAAGAGATGACTTATGACAGTGACGGAGGATTGCAGTCAAGTGACGACATGTGTGGTGGGGGTGCGGTGACGAAAACCACATAGATAGATCTTGGATTTTTGTGTTTTTATGGTCTTATCAATCAAATTCAACTATGTATTGATTCATTTTGTATTAAATTACAGTATTAATATAATAAATCTTTTTCTATGTTTTAACATGTATGAAAATCAACTTCGACATGATAATTAAAACAAGTCTATTATATATGATAAATTAATAAATATAATATGAAATGTTAATAGAAATAAAAATTTATTATTTTTATTTAAATGTAATTTATAAACATGTAATTTATGTTGGTAATATTATTACCAACAGATATATTTTTCATATGAATCTGTTGCTAAACATTTTATCGACACATATATTATCTGTTGGTTTTATTATAATAGTAAGAAGATTATTTTATCTATCGCAATAACATTTAGTGACAGAGTTTTTACCGATAGTTTAGTGACATGATAATTTTTTTGGTAAAAATTTTTACCAACAAAAAAAGCACTTTTACCAATAGATATACCCCTGTTGGAAAAAGATAACTATTTTGAAGTGTAAATCAAATAATACTCAGAATTAATTGAGATTGATATTTCTAAGAGATGATCATAATAAGATTGATCACAACTATCAGAGATGAACACATGGAATCCATCCAAGTAGCTTACATCAATACTGAATATGAGAAAAATTAAGGCCCCTACTATAAATAATTTCTCCCTCACCTATTAAAACCATTCAACTTTTATTAAACCTGTCTATAGATTCTTTCTTCATTTTAATTATACATTTAATTTCAATTTAAATTATTTTATTCATATTTTATTTTGTGTTTTAATCTTCTTCTCTATTTCTCTATGTTTTTTCTTAAATCTCTATGCTATGTTCCTAAAAATGATCTATTCCACAACGTAGTAATAGGGAACTAACCCAAGGGATAGGTCCCTAAGAGAGATCACATAGGGAATCTATTATACAATGATTTATAGGTTTTATCCTTGACATAATAACAAAATAAAGAGAAGCATATCGATGATATTCATATTTTCATTTCGGTTAGTGGATGCATCATCAAATATAACAAATTATATATTCCTCCCTCTCTAGGTTCATAGTTTATACGAGTAGAGTATTATGTATTTTGGTATGAAAAACATATTATATATATGGATATTGAGACAATGGATTCATCAATCGATAAAATTCATTACTTATTCATTATGTAGGAGGAGGAACAAGATGTATTTGTGGAAATTTATATTGTTTATGCTCAGAACCACAAATTATATAGTGGAGAGAAATGGAAGAATTATATTGATACTATTGTTATATGAGAACTAGAGAATGATGAAGAATCTATGTGTTAGAACCAGGATCAAACCCCTTTAACCCATTCATGTTTTCAATTTTGTGTCTCTTGTTTTAAATTTAATAAATTGAAAAAAAATCATCAACACTAGATGCTTTCAAAATTAATAAAACCACACCAGAAAATACAAAAGTGTTAGTATAATGAGACTCCCAACCCTTATCCTTGAGAGATAAACCTGGCCATCCACTAAGTTTTATAAGGACAATAATAGAAATTATATTTGAGTGTGGACTATGAAAAATGAACAATAAACTTGGAACCACTATAGGGGAAAAAGTTCAAGCTCCCACAATAAAAATACATCTGTAAATACTGTTTTAAAATTTTTCTTTTTATTATTTCTTTATATTTCTTTCTAAATAGGGATAATCAGTATTATGATTCCTTTTATTAATTGATCCTCACTCATATTCTAAGTGCACATTCCCAGGTATTCCAGGAGATGGATTCTCAAAGGAAACAGTAACAGAAACTTTTATTACAAACCAATGGGCAAGTAGATGAATGATACTATATAAATAAACACAACTACCATAAAAAACAAATCCCCCACTCCATAAAATTGAATAAGAACTTAAAACATAGGAAATTAAGAGATAATATTCTATGTGCAGGGGATTTCAAGTGAATGAAACCTAAAAATTAATGAAATATCGGGAAATGACAAAGGAATAAAAGTGTATGAAAGCTCTAATTGTCACTTACCTCCATGAAATCATTGAGAAAAAGAAAAAAAAGGATGACATGTTAGATCCCTTTGTTTTCACCCATTAAGATACTAAAGATAAGGAGGTATATTTTCTAGAATACTAAAAACTTTCACTGTTCAAACTTGAAAACATTCTTCTTGACATAGAATATCATGAAACGAAACACAAAGTTGAAAGATATTAGGGAGAATTGATTTCCAACTTTCCCTTATGTGATTTTATTAAAAACCTATGTCCTTCTAATATCTCTAATTTTGATAATGAAATAATTGAATAAGAATTATTGCAAGATCTAAAGGATGATAAAAATGATGAAGTGGATGAGATTAAATTTTAGGAGATTCTAGAATGAACAATGTTACCACTAATCACATAAGACAACTTAAAAGAGGAATTGTTGCAAGAAATTGATCCACATGATGAAAATTTTGAGAGAGGTACCACTATAATAAATTAATTTATTTTAATTTTTTTACATGATAAATATTCTATTAATACACATAATTTAAATTTTATAGTCTCAGTACAAATAATTTCCCCCCAAAATTTAAGAGGTGAAGAACCTTTTATAACTCTTATTGATGAAACAGTAGTGTGGTAAATTTTAGGGGATAAATTGGAGATGCTAGAAATTAAAGAAAAATATTCAATGATAATGACAAAAAGAGACGTATAGAGATTAATTTGATTGATTTATCGAATATCATTTTGAAGAACTTGATGAAATAAGAGAAGTGAATTACGAAGACAATGTCCCTAGAATTGTGTAAAAGTCACTACTCCCTAAAAATTACAATTGGATTCTATTAGAGGAAGGAACAACACTAGAATATGTATCCCCATGGTCACTCATAACGATATATAAGTATAATATGTTAAATATGGATGGAGATATCTAGACTTAGAATCACCATGATATGATTTTTTTCAATTTAAATTACCTATTGACTCTCCTTTTTATGAATAATGTGAAGAAACAAAAGTGTATGATACATTAAATAAAGAAGAATCCACAACCATTGTGGAATAACATGGGAGAACCCCAATCAATATTCTATCACCCCACTTTATGAGATACATTATAATGCATGGGGGTGGAAGTGCAATATAATGTCAATGGGGCTATAGGTGAATTATAGACGAGTTGTTGTAGATGTAATTTAGTGTGGTTGTTCAGATAATAGAAACCCCATACTCCTATATATTTAAGATGACCAACATATTATACTACTAGGTATAGTCTAACAACAACACCTCTTGGAAGGGTTTTACCTAAGACGCTTTAGATTTCTTTCTTTTTTAGATTTATTATATTTCATTATAATAATTTTTTCTAACATTTAATTTTTTTTATATAACTGTTCAACAATTGGATAAAACCTATGAGGATAGATCTACTTTCTATAGCAACCACACTAGGGGAGTGGTTAAATCAAACCTGTGGAAAAATAAACATCATGTAGTGTCTAATACTTTTTATGTTTATTTAATGTAATTAGTTGTATTATGATAGAATCTTAATAGAAATTTTGATGAACATGGGTGGAGGATACATAAACCTGTTAGAATAATTAGGATACTTTATTTTAGTTAATGTAATATAATCAGTAAATAATTTTTTATTACTATTTTATGCTTTTTGAAAATATGTAAATAAATTTAAAAAATTTCAAAAAAATGTTAAAAAATAAAATATAAACAAAAAATAAAAAAAGAAATGTTCATTTTTAAATATTATAAATACACATTTTTATTTTAAATTTATGTATTTCCCTAAAAAACACTTAAAAAAAAATAAAAAATCAATTTTAAATTCTGATTTAAGAACTTATACAATGTGTTTGTTGGTTTATTATTTTATGAAAACAATTTCCCCAAATAAATTTTAATAATTAAATTTATAAAAAAGGGTTTTTGTAATTTTTACATAAGTTTTTTTCATTTTCTGTTTTGATTTTTCAAAATTTTCTGGAACACTATTACTATCCTTTTATAAAAATGTCATTATAGAGTTAGAGGAATTCACTAGTTCTAAAACAATGTGATTTATATGATTTCTAAGTGAAATCGATCACTGTCTTTATGGATGTTTCTCCTTATAAGTAGAAAAATGAGTGTGAGTGAAATTTTTCTGTTTAATTAATCTTATAACATAAATTAATTCGAATTTGGAAATTAATTTGAAGTAACTTAGCTTCAATGGGAAAGAAAATTTTATGGATTTAACTCAAATAACAATTTTATAAGTCCGTTGAATGTGGATTAAAATAGAGAATTGGGAACCCATAGTGGATCAATGAGACAATGGAATAATGTGGAGTTTCAACTTCTCCCTCGCACTCACTTCCTTCTCATATCATTTCTTTCTCTTCTTTCACGGATCTGTCCTCCCTCCCTCTATTTCCTCATATTGAAATAAGCCCCAAGGTTCAAGCCTTCACAAATGGTGCACTCTTGGTACCTATCTCTCCATTGGAGTTCACAGAAGCTTTTTCTCTGCTAGATCTCACTTTGGATGACCGATTTGGAAATATTTTCCCATCTATTGATGCGTTCAACTAGTTTATGTTTTCTTCATGGAAGATATAGGATTGACCGATTGTTTCTCTTTTAGATAAGAGACACATTCAGTTCCATTTCTCAAATTAAGAAAACTTGATTTTTTCTTGGGCCTTTTCTCTGCACTATATAGAGAGAGCTTGGTTTTCTCTATTCCGGTGGACCTTCAATTTCCATCTAAAGCGCGAACCTCTGACCATAGCACTCTGGATAACTCTCCATTCCAGAACCAGGCCATCCATCGGTTGATAGGTAATATGTTAGGCTGCTACCTTTGTTCGGATGGTCGAACTAAGGATATTTGTCATCGAGTCCCTCCTAGGATATGTGTTGAAACAGATCTATCTAAAGGCCCACTATAATCTATCACCAATGAGATTGAGGGAGAGATTCACTGACATCAAACAGTATGTTAGGACGATTGGATCCATTTCTGTTTTGGTTATTTTCAAATGAGACATGAGTCTTCCAGATGTCGTCGTAGCCTTTCAGTCAGTTTCTAGAATATACCTCCCTTTCTTAATTAAGGGAGATGTGATTGCAGTCAGCAAGGACACTGATGTTCAACCGGATATAGGAGAGGATGTTGCTGGATTTCAGTACAATGCCAAAAAAATATAGCTGCATTGGTGGAGAAACAACAGGTATCTAATCATTCAGCTCCCATGTGCAAGGATAAAAGACTGAGTGACAATCCGAAGGTGGAAGATTTTTATAATCATTTGAAGCAAGACCTAGGTATACACCTCTAGTTGAAGGATCTGAGTGATAATGGGGGACATATCCTTGGACATCCTTCCTGCAATGAACTAGAAATCTCAGTTAGTAATTCCCCAAAGGAAAAGGAAGTGGACATTGGGGATGTAATTAGAGCAGAGGTCGAGTCTTCTGGAACTTCATTGCAAGAGGAACCTCCTACAGTTTTATTTTATGTATAAGGGAGGTAGGGATTCGTGAGTGTATTGTTTCCATTGGACCTAAAAACTTTCACTTCAAAAACCTCTTCCCATCTTAATACTATGAGCATGTGTAAGAAGAATGGTCTCGAACCGGGAAAGGCGATGGCATCGGTCAGGCAGAGTCCCCCCTAAGAAGCCCCAGTAGTCGAGTTGGGAAACCGTTTTGAAGTTTTAGATGTTTAGGAACCAACACTAGATCACGAGGAAGATCATTTAGGTGATGAAAGCTACACCCAATTATATATGGATAGTTTGGAAAGAATTCAAGGGATATGTCTTCACATCCCGAAAAGGACGAAAGAGAAAAAGGAAATATAGACTCAAGGAAATGTATAGTGGTAAAGGGGAAAAACCAAAGGGATTCAAGGATTATTCACACTTGCCTAAAACAATGGAAACTAGGTCAGATAATAAAGGTGGAAATAAGAAAATTGAGGCCTCTCAGAATGGGGAAGGTGGAGAACAAGGAGGGAGAATAGGAACAGTTGAGGAAGAAGAAAGGGAGTTCTTGAAGCTCATCCTTTATTCCAAGGAAGAAATTTTTGAAAAAGAGTTCAGGGTAAACGCTCCAAAAAAGGAGATCAGAAAAATATATGAATGAAGGTTTCGAGTTGATGAAAAAGTGTTTTAAGGGGTGTGGTTAGACAAACAAGATCGAATCCTAGCTTGTGGCCTCAACCAAGGTAAAATAAACTCTGAGAAATTCATAGATACAGTGGAAAAAATGACTAATCATCTTGAAGAGCTCATCAGCATGGATCCAGACACCCATGTTAGTACATTACACTATTAATTATATAGACTTTCTAATTCTAATAATCTTAGTATCATGTTTAATATGTTTGTAAGCTCATTCAAAAAGTAGCGGTATCCCTATTTTGTGTACCTTGGTTTCCCACATTCTTCCATAAAGTGGCATAATAAAAATTTATATTGGCATGGAATATAGTAAGAAGTAAAAATATGGTTTAATAAACATAGAAAATATGGATAAATAGATGTGCTTTTAGTAAAAAAAAATTTATTCCACTTCAATCAAATTTGATCAACTCTTTAACAAGAACTTTAGTTAAATTGATGTGAGGTAGTGGTTTGACTCACATATGAAGTATGATATTTTTAACCTAAGAAATGTGTGTTTTTTTAATTCTATATGTCAAATTTAAATATAGGTAGGGTTAATTTTATTTTTCTATTGAAATAAATTCAATTCAATGATAATATTTCCTATGAGTGAAATTGTTCAAGTGCATAGGAGCAATGTGAGATAAAAAATTCATTTTTTTGGTTATTAATTGAAAACATACCTAAATTTAATTATTATATATGGTAATTGATTCAATTTTTTTGATTTTTGGAATTATGTGAGTTAATAGACAACATTCCTTAATATTAGTTATTAATAAGTTAATATTTTTTTATAAAAATTAAAAATCCATAAAATTTGAAATGAATTTTTAAAATTTAATTTAATAGTTGATTTTGAATTATTTTGAATATTAAGTGATTAAATTATTTGAAAATAATTGATAAAATAATTATTTGAATTTATTTTTATTTAATTAAAACAATTATTCACCAAAATGAATATTTTTTTCATTAAATGCCACTTGAAAAAAATAAAAAATCATGAGCTGACCATTCTTATCCTAGTTAGTATACCTAATGTTGAACTCATTCAATTTCAACCCATCTTCCAACTGTGAGGCACTTCCAATTGTGAAAACCACTGAAAACCATTTCATTGGTTATCACACTGCCCCTGGATAGCCTATAGTGAACATAATTCATGATTAGTTTTCAAATGACCACGCCTCACTCCACCACCCAGTTCTACCCATATATCATGGTCACCATACTAACCATGAGTTCCTACAATAACTACATCCAATTCCATGGTCACATCCCTTTCTAATTTTTCTCCCCTCTCATGGTCACTATAGTGACCACTATCCAAAAACCACTTTTCCATTAACCATTCTGGCCAGGACACCTAAACAACCAAATGTCTCCCACACCTATGAATATTAGATAATTCACATTTTGTAGTCACACCACCATGGAGATCCACTACCTACAACCTTTAAGGGAGAATACCACATTTCCATGGATGAATAAGAACCACTAAAGCCCTGCTACTCTCAAATATAAAATCATCTCCATGTTTTTGACATCTCGGTCCCATTCGAGGTTTGTTAATTTTTTCCACTCACATCAAGGACCAATTACTAATTTTCATTATAGTCCAAAAATACATCATTTCAAACTTACAACCACATACACTGTGATGTGATGTACTAAATTTCTTCATCCTCAAAATAAAAAATTTTGATCTTGGGAAGAGATGATCAAAATATAATTGATCAAAACCATTAGAGCTGAACGTGTGGTATCCATCCGAGAACCTGACCTAAATACTAAACATGAGGAAATAAAAGAAAACAATTTTAAATAATTTCAACCTTATCCACTGAAACTATACTCTATCCACCAAACCTAGTTTTAGCTTCTTTCAACATTTTATTTTTTTCATTTGAATTTATATTTCCATTATGTTCTCCATCTATTAGTAGTGTATTCTTCTCTTCGTCCCTATTTATCTATGCCTTTTCTAAAATCACATAGCCATGTTCGTAAATGTGATCTCTTAAACTCCATATCTATGGAGCCCTAACTCATGGGATAGGTACGCAGGGGACATCACACATGCCCATTGTTCTCTAATTATTTATGGTTTTTATCCTTGATGTAGTAGTAAAATGAAAATAACTAGATCGATTATATTCATCAGTTATTTACGATTAGATGAAGCATCCTAAAATCTATCAAATAATATATCTCTCCCTCTCTAGGTTCATAGTGAAAACTAGTGGACCATTGTGGATTGAGGGATGAACAAACAACAATGGAGTTGGCTTTTGGGATAGTGAATTCCATGATCAAGCATGTTAATTACCTAATTACTATGAATGAGGTGGAATTGGACATATCAAGGGAAAATTCTCTTTTGTATGTTCAGAACAAAAAATTACCTAAAGGAGAGAAATTTAAGAATGATATTGAATCCATTATTGAATGAGAACTAGATAATTATTATGAATCTATGTTTTAAACCATGGATCCAACCGCTTTCACCCATTATTGTGTTTTAATTTGTTTCACTTTTTTTAAATTCATTAAATAAAAAATTATACAGATACCAATCATTAACTTTTAATGATTTCAAAATTAGGAAAAAACAAAAAAAATATTTTATTGGATAGTGTGACTCTCAACCCTTATTTTTGAAAGGCAACCCTAGTCATCCACAAGGCTCCATTAGGAATAAAATGGACATTCTGTTTGACCATGGACCATGAAAACCATGTGACCAATTATTATTATCATGAAATTATTATCATGACATTCATAATAATTATTCTAACCTTATTATTGTAATGAAATTATTAAATTCAAATACATATCATGAATTCATTAATAACAATATCATGACTTTTTTTTATTAATTATAATAATTATATTATCTTTTATTTTTCAATCCTAGGTCTTATAGGCTTAGAAATTATTTTCCTGCCTTTATTATTAATAATGGTATTATTAAGACTTTCTTATTACCATGTATTTATTTTTAGGATCTATGTATCTGAATATGTGCAATTTCATTGAATTTTCATTCGAATGTAGTGATTTTTAATTAATAATGTTATTACTATTATTAAAACTAAATATGATATAGAAAATTTCAATTAGATTATCAAATATTAGTAATTATTTGTTATTGTTAAATTTTATATATTTTTAATTAAATTATTTGTTTTCAAACTTAGACTATATGAATAATTATATTTTAAGTATTAATTTCGCAAATTAAATAAATTTTCTTAATGTTATTTAATGTTTTTACAACATTAATGACATTATTAATAATCAATACTATGGAATTATTTATTAATATTTATTATATTATTAAATAAATATTATTTATTAAAAATATGTAATGAGTTATCAGTTATTTTCATTAAAGTGTTCTTATAAATAACATAGTGGTCATTAAATTCTGTAAATGTGGAGTCTGAATCCCACATCAAAAATATATAAAAGATTTCATAAACTGCAACAATATAAATTGAGATATTGGGTGGGATTTATGTAATATTTTAAGAATACATTGATTAAAGTAATAATGAAAAAAATTGATAAATTCTAATTTATTTTTATATTTTTATTATTTATATATATAATAACATTTTGAAAATTTAAAGGTGGGAGATATCTATGATAATTCCACCATTTATAATTTTATAATGGTGGCAACAATGGGGATAATTAGAAACCTTTTTTTAAAATCCAATTGAGTTTCATCTGTATATTGAAAAATAGTTTCCAGATCTACCAATTTATGGAATTTATATTTTTCGTTATGTTTGGAAATGTTATGTTATAAACCACCGTAAGTGGAGGCTTCCCTGACATGGAATTTGAATAAGACATCAGTTGAATGGGAATTCAAAACAATGATGGTTAAATGGTGAACTAGAATCCATTAAATTAAAATCATGTAATATACCGGAAGGAATATATGGTTTTTCAATATGAAATATTGATATAAAGAAATAATTGATAACATACCATGAAAATATAGGGGAAAAAGAAAATTTAAATTATAAATATCCAAAGAAATCCTATGGTTTGTCTAATAAATTGGTTTCCTAAGTGAAATAAATCATTAAAAAATAGATTTGGAAAAGCCTGAATAAGGCCTTATAGAAGATAAAATTTGGAGAGGCCATTAAAAACTAGGAGAACTCTACACTAAACATATCTGTAAGTATTGAATAAATAGGGAATTAAGTGGATATAGAGGAACATGTTTTTGAAGTTCATATATTGTATAATACCTTGACTCTAATTTGAATAATGAAATAAGGACAATCATTTTGATCTTTCATTCATCGGTCTCTATTTCTCATATGACCTTTATTCCATAATTATTTCATATGAACATGTGGTGAAAATAAAAAAATGTTCGTATAATATATATTAACATAAAATTAAAACCCTAAATAATGAATAAATTATAACTAAACCAAAGATCAATTATATAAAATGGTAAATCTGTATTGTTGAAGATTGAGGTTGTAGGATGTACATTACTAGCAGTTCTTAACAGGATAGATTAGGGTAGTGTTGGACTATCCTATATAGACAAGATCTAAAGAAGTGTGGTAAATTTAATATCCAAATTAATTCGTTATCTAAAAATTATGGCTGGTCTGGACTATAGTTTTAGTGCACCGATCCACATGACATCTAGAAAATGCAATCAAAAGACTGATAAAAAAATACGAAAAATAAAACCACTTAATATTAATTAATTTCAAATATTAAACACGTAATACATATCACATAAATTTTTATTTTAATATATGTTCATCACATAAATAAAAATGTGTATTTTCTCATCAAAATATTTTATATTAAATTTAAAAAACACAATAGTAACAATGAAAAAATCTTTTTGGATTTTGTTCCGACTAATATATTATTTTGCAAGTCTTTATATGATCTCATGATTCTTCCCATGTTAAATTTATTACCATTTTAAATGAGGAGTATATTTTTATAGTTCATACCTCAATATCAATATGGGATATAGGGTATTGTTCATGGGAATGTGACTTGTTAATAACCCATATCCATTAGAATTTGAGGGAGGGTAATTATAGATAAGAATTGTCATGTGGTGTCATTCCAGATTAGGTAACATCCATTTTTCTACTACATAATTTAATGTTATTGTTTTTATACAAGAATCATTTCACCATTGTTTTTAAATTATTTTGTGTGTAGAGAGTTCGGGTTTTTTCTAGAGATGTGTTATCTTGAAAACTTCAACTTTGATAAATTTGTATACATTCATGAAAAGACTATATAAGTCGGTGGAATTTACAAAATTTAACTTGGTAATAAAATATTTTATTATCAAAATAATTTTTTATGATTAAAAAAAAATAAAAAACATTTTAAAAGTGGGAGACTATTGGAATTATAAAATGAAAAGTGGGATAGAGTGGATTCCACCATAAAATAGGGAACATATTTATCATAATTTGAATGATAAAATAGAGAGGTAAAATAATCATGGGGATAGTACACTACAATGTTCATGTGTGTTAACACAATCATGCATTTTGGATCATTGATGGAATATTATTCATGTGTTATCCTAGGTCAATACAGCGGTGTGATATCAATATTCGACCAAATTAGGTTCTTTATAATGGTAACATCCCTTCAATGGGTGGGTGTGTTAGGGGACACATATTCAATTGGATGTGATCAAATAGTTGAGGTTAATTATAGAGGATTTATGCCATTATAGAATATATCTTAACCTAATTCTATGGGTTAAGTATATGTATCTGATTTCATATATCCATTATTATAATATGATATCTCCATTACATGGAATATTGTATTCCATATAAACTACAACACTCCAATCCATATCAGAGATTTATAGTTCACTCGTTATCTTATATAAAAATCCATAAAAACCTTATCAGTGAAGAATAATTAACCATATTCAAAGAATATCTTGATTATAAACACTATTCAAGGGTTACTTTTATTTTTTTACGTATTGAGTTATTATAAACCATTTTATTCTAAATATGAAAAATATTACAAATCATTGTACATCCAATTTGGCGAAGGAGAATCCACTATTAAGAAGAGTAACATCACAACGTGCCTCAGTGGGATCCATCTACTACCATCCATAAAAATTCAAAAAAAATATCCACTGATATATCTGAATATTTTATTACTAGATTAAGATAATGTAGATTCACTCAAAAACATGATCAAGTTTAATCTATTTAATGGAAACAATTTCATGTTGTGGAAAAATGGGTTGCAATTTATTCTTTCAATACTCAATGAGGTGTATGTGCTCTGAACTCTAAATCCCCCCACACACATCTAAAGATTAGTTTCTCTAAGTATCTCACAAAAGGAAGAAATTGGATATTGATTATATCATTGGTCAAGGAAAGAGACTGAATGCACTGGATAATGATATCTTCATAACTTACCAATATCGGCAGACACCAAATGATGTTTTGGATTATTTGGAACCTAAATAAAATCCCAAAGAAGTTAAAATTAAGAAATTTATAGTATCAATGTCTATTTCATACAACATAATAGATAATAGATCTATCATATAAATTTCTTTATTTTAAATATATCTTATGACAACCAAAGAAAAAAATATTTACAAGGATGGTGAAGTCATTATCACATCCATCATCAATAAACTCTCCCTTTCATCGAATAATGAAAAACATTGTCTAAAACATAAGAAAGAATATATTTCCATGGATGAGTTTCCAAACTACCAACAAATTGAGGAGGAATATATAAATAATTAAGAGTAAAATAAACCTAATGATGATAAATCTAGGGTCCTCATAGAGAAATAAGTAGTTTGATCTAGTTTCTCATAGGGGAAGTAATTTTCACACAATCCATTTAAAGGAAATGCCCAATTCATGAAGAGGAAATTAGATTTCTACTTCTATTGAAAGATACAACACTTCAATGTAGGGATTCATCATCTAAAAATGAAAGATTTAAATAATACTACAAAGGATCTTTTTTCTTCTATGATCTTTAAAGATAATGTGATTGAACAGTGTTCTTCTTATGAGATTTATTTAGGCACTACGCAATATGCATCTAACTATAAATATATCTTCATTTGGATGGAATCATTCCAGATTGAGACATTTCTATACATGGGTATATCTACAAGTATAAAAATATAAAGTAAGTGTTTTCCCCTATTTTTTATTATAATTTCAATTAGAGTATATTAAAAGAAATTTTATGGATGTTTCAATGATGTATTTTTGTCAAAAGAGTGTTGAGTAGGATCGATAAAACTAAATTAAATATAATTTACTATTTTTATTCCACAAGAATGTGATCATGGGTGAAATTAATTTTTTTCTCAATTGAATCCCATGATATGAAATTTGACAACATTGTTATTTCAAGACTTCAGTTCTTACCCATGGAGTTTTGTAGTTATAATCTTCACCAAGGTCATTTGAAAAGGTCCATCACAAGTGGAATTAACCAATAAATCTATAAAATGTTATATCACTAGTGATAAAATACACTATTTAATTATCATCAACCTCACACCCTAGGTTTAGTCACTATAAAAGATAAATTGAGAGAGATGGGGAGATATGAAGATATCACAAATGAAGTAAAAACCACATAATCTCGACAACATGTTTCTTTAGAAATTACCAACAAATCTCAATAAGGGTGTGAACCTATTAAATTAATGATCCAATCAACTTGTATGAATCAATAATTTTAATTTCCTAATGCATTATTTTTATATAATTTTTTGGGTAATAATTGATAAATTATATTTTTAATTGAATGAAACATTTCCCTAGAAAATTATTTGTTTTTATTATTAATTTTTGTTTCTTCTCCTCATGTTCTTCATTATTGGAAAATTATATTCTTGATGTTTGATGAATAGGGTTTACACCAATAACCGATAACATAAACTATTATTTATCCTCTATTTTTTTATTATTTTAATTAGAAAATAATGAACTATCATCCAATTGTCTTCAATCATTACAAATTAGGACCTAAATCGATGAATGGTAGGAAATGATCCCATAAACTATGGATTTGGGTATGATAGTATGTATCTTGTCATATGTGGTCAATTACAGTATATAATAATTCATTAGAAGAAATGATGATGCATGATTAATGAAGGAAAAGACATGTGATGGAATAATAGTTGCATGTGAACCCACATCCATTATATTTTTCTAATGAAATATTTCCCAAAATCAATTATCAGATGTGTGGTGACATTAGAGATTGATTTTGGTGGATTATTGGTTTCGTTTAGAATAGTTAATGGTGGTGATGAATGGATTTTGAGTGTTCTATATTTTATAGGTTTGACTTCCTTGATCACATGACATGTATTCCATAGAAAAAATACCTTCTGTCACCCTTAGGTGTTATATTATAATGAATTTCTCATGTGATGAGTCCTAGGGTCACATGTTATGTATATTGTATAATGAGATATTAGAGTATCTTCTAGATACATGTGATTAAGTGGTTATATCATGTGTTTCAAAATCTATGACTAGATTACTATTAAGGAGATACAAGTCATGTTCCCCAATAGTATGTCTCATATACTTTTTAATCCTTAGTGGTTTTTCTATATACCATATTAATACTCATATTTTAGTTCATTATTAGTTCATCCAAATAATTTTTTCTTGTAGAACACGATGGTACACTTCTATTTTACATTAGAGGTAGTGATACAGGTAGTTTATTCTCTATAGGTTCATAAGGCTAAAAATGTGGATTAGGCATGGAAATTCGAGATTCATTGGGATGTAAGTGTCCTGGTGATGTATTTATAATAGTGTTTTTTATTTTTTTTCAAATATTTTTTTAAATGAGTCTAGCTCAATTGTTTTTCCAAAATATATCAAAAGGGGTAGGGTCTCTACCACCTTAGGGTTTTATTCTTTGGCCAAAGGCTGTATGGGCCTCGTCGCATATGCCAATAATTAATGGAAAAGGCTCCAAGGCCCATTCCAACATTTCTTAAATAAAAAATCACTTTCAATATACATGTTTGTATATTAATTTTTTTTATTTTTTTTTCGTTTTTTTGTTTATATTTATATATAACAAAAGTTTTCATAAGAATTTATCTCCTATTTTTATCCATTATTACTTTCATTAATGTGGTCTGGAATTCTAAAAGGAGCCATCACCCATGGCCCCTATTATAAGAGGGTTTTCCTTGAAATTCATTCTGGATTTCCGATGTGGGAGGTAGGTACTTATTTTTTGATCCACAAAAATAATTATATATTATTATTAATCATTATTAACTAGTTAGCAATGAATATTAAATGCTAATAAATATTAATTAACCCTTAATGTTTAACATAAAATATTAATAATTAACTAATTTATATTATTAATATTTTAAATAATATTAATTAAAACTATTAATTTCTAATAAATTATTAATAGTTAATAGTTATTAATTAATTAGTAATTAAAAATTATTTTGTTACATATTAATAATAGTAATAAATAATTAACTAATTTATTATTAAATATTATTAATTAATTATTAAATTTATATTAATTATTATAAAAAATTACTAATAAATTTGTAAAATTATTATTTAGTTTCTAAATATCAATAATAAATAATGAATTATGAAATAATTAATTTTTAATTAGTTATTATTAAATTAGTATTAATGAATTAAGTAATTATTGCTAATTAATATCAATTACTAATAAAAAGTAATTACTTTTTTAAAATATCAATATTAATTAGTAATAAATAGTAATTCAATAATATGATTTACAATTTAGTAATATTAATTTTTAATAAATATTAATTACTATTTAATATTAATTACTAATAAATATTTTAATTATAATTATACTTATTAATATTAGTAATTTAATTATTTATTTATAATTTACTATTAACTAAGTAATAATTAATTACTTATTAATAATATCACTTATTAATTAAAAAATTAATTACAAGTAAAATATTAATTTATTAAAATAATATTAGTAATTATTATTAATCATTTACTAATAAATTGTTAAATTTATTATTTATTTACAAAATATTAATAATAATACGGATTAAATTATTAAATTACCTATTGTTAATTAATCATTATTATATTAGTATTAAAAAATTAACTATTTTTGGATAATAAATATTAAATAATATTAAATAATAAATAATAATTAACACTAAATAAATAATATTATTTGATATTTAATAATTTTAATTTCTAGTAAGTATTAATTAATAACTATTGTGAAATTATAATAAATATGTAAAATTATTAATTAGTAACTAATTATTAAAGATAATAATTTAATTATTAGTTATTAATTAAATAGTAATTGTACAATATGTAATTACTTACTAATAAAATTAAGTAAAAATTTACTAATTAATTAATAATGAATTAATAATTAATAATAATAATAATTATATAAAAACTAACAAATATTTGAAATATTATTTAGTTAATGTATATTATTAATAATTATTAATTTATCAAAATTTAAATGATTAATTAATTATTATTATATTAATATAATTAATTAAATAATTATTGGAAATTAATAGTAATTATTAAATAATATTAATTAAAAAATATTATTTACTATATATCGATATTAAAATATAATAAACATTGATTATTAATAAATATTTAAAATTATCCCTTAGTTACTAATTAAAAATTATTATTATTATACAGAAAGAGTTTTTGTTCAAGCCCTTTATTATTAAAATGAAAGAAAAAGAATAAAAAACACGAACAAAAGGATGAAGACAAGTAAGGTAAATCCCACATCCATGTGGAAAAAATAACAACTGCAACATCACCATAATCATGATTAGATTTATGATCAGAATAACCAACATCATTAGTAGACCCCACTCTGACTATGAGTTCCTCTGATTAAGGAGTACAATATATTATTCCTTACGCTTCTCCTCCTCTAGAGTTAACTTAGCTAATCTAGAAGACATGATTCACCCACACCCTCAATTTTAATTATCATAAAAACCTCATCAATGATTTTTGGGATCCTACCTCACCTCTATGTCTTCTTATGTGTCATTATATCATGTGAACACGTATCATCAATATAATGATGTTCTTAAAACTGTTACCTTCAGTGTCATTCATTGGCTTACAAGATTTCTAATCATAAACTACAGGTGACATAGGCTGACATCCATCATTCCATGGAACCATTTAGAAACCTTCATTATCCATATACCTCTTTCCTAACATCATTCCCTCATACATGACATTTTTGTCTTGCACAACCGCTCCACTCTCAACAGCCTCTATTCTCTCTATCAAAGCAGAAGAATCCATAAACACACAGTTCTTACCTTTTGAGTCAGTCAAATTCTCATAATCCACATATTTCACATTAGTCTCTCTGAAACCCTTCTTGTTAGTATTAGAAGGAATACCTTCTTCCAGGATAAATCTATCCCTGTCAACCATTTCTCTTTCCCCACCATCATCGCGACTTACCTTAGAAATAATGTCTGACCAAAACATTGGCATACCTGATCCCCACATAGGAATATCAAATAACTGCCGGGTGCCCTCAGTATATACTTTCCTAACAACAATGTCCTATTGTCCTTCAAATCGACATGCATCATTTTCATGAGCAATAGGGGCAACCCCAAAATTCCCAGTCTTTTGAGTACTCGAAACACATGATTTATTGTTCATTTTGAAAAAAGAATCCTTATCATGATAGAAAGTATGAAAAAAGTCACAAATAACCAATATCCTGCAATTATCAAAGTTAATCCCAATAATATTACATTTCTTACAAAATTTTTTAACTCTCTCATAAACAATCTTCAAATCAAACTCGTCTTCATCAGTGGAAAAATACACACGACCAAAAAGAGTTAATTATTATTTATTAGTAATAGTTAATTATTATTTATTAGTAATTAACATTTATTATTAATTGATTAAAATTGGTCAATAATAATATATCATTAGTTCTACACAGGAAAGGGATAACTAGAATCCCACATCAAAAATCAAGAATGATTTCCAAGGAAATCCGTCATATAAAAGGGATCCATGGGTGATGGTTTCTGTTAAAATTTTAGATTGCATTAAAGGCAGTAATGTTGGATATAAAATAGAAGAAAAATTATGATGATATTATATATATATATATATATATAAAATAAAATAATTGTAAATACACATACTTGTATATTTTAAATAAGATTTTATTTTCATTTTTGAAAAGGCTATAAGGGGCTTACCGCATAAGACCAAGAATATATGAAAAAGGTTGTAAGGCCCTTGCTAGATTTGACATGGGTAAAAAAACAAAATGCCGATAGAGTCCCTACTACCTTTAAAATATATTTTTCAATTTTTTTTTGACATGGACTCATTGGATAATTTTTTAAAAAACATAAAAAACTCATTTATGATCTGGTGTCGGTCCTTCTCATCATTGATGAAGTTTGGAACTCCTCAAAAACTCATGGTGTGAGTCTACTATATATGGAGTTGGTAATCTCTAATATATGGGATCAAATGGGTTATAGTTACTCAACCACGATTGGATACTCCCTCAACTGATACATATCATTTTCTAAGGCATGGTCCCCACAATATTATTTATGAGAGGTGATGTGGATTTAGAGCTTGGGTATTTTGGATTCTTAGGGATTCATGTGGATTGCCTTATAACTAGGATTTATAGTGTAGTACTCTCACCTATGTCCATGGCTATCAATATTGATGTAAATATAGGTTTCTTTGCATTATTCCCTATACCTTTCCTCTATGGTTTTATTCTCTGTGGCCTTTTTATTATTTCTTTTAGGTTTCTGAGGTGACCTATAAGGTATTTATATACACATAACCTTAAATATTTTCATTCTTCTAACATGTATCATGTCTTATAGAGATTATATATAGTTCAATGAAGAGTTTTATGGATGATGTTTTGGTTGATCTTAGTGGAGACAATATTTTATAGTCGCATACAATGTTTCTGTTTGGGGATAATTCATTTACAGTATCTCTTTAACGTAGTTTTTTAGGATTTTTTTCCATTTGGTTGTTGGATGTGTATTTTGAACATTTTCCACTATGGTTTATGTGTTGGATATTCCTTTGTAGATATTTTTCATTCTCACATTCATTAAATATTGATGTTACTTCCATTTTCTATTCTACATTATTAAATCCTTTATGGAGGTTTTTTGTATAGGTTCATTAGGCTATGGCCTCCCATAATTTGTAAAATTCCCACTCAGTGTTAGCCACCATACCTTTTCTTACTGGTGTTAGGAAATAGGGGAAATACTTAGATTATTCCCATTGAGAAAGTTTCATGGTCCATCATATTAGATTGGTATCTCAGTGGGTTTGTATTAGAGATAATTTTTGGAATTTGATGTCTCGTGATGATTGGTTTGGGAATTTAGGTTAACAATGTTAAAGGGTATCACATTATTCTACCACGAAATGGATCTTAGTGTTGGTGCTATGAATCATTTTCCAATTCGCCAATAATCAAATAATAAAATTTTTGACTCATGATACTATAAAAATAATTTTAGGGATCAAATAAAGGATACATGAATCCTAAAAAATATGTCATAGATTTCCATTCACTTATCCTGTCCACTCTTGAAACCTGATTTAATGTCTATTGTCTATATTATTAAATTGCAAGATTCCACCTTTTAGATATCTATACAAGAGGGATGTAAGGTTATGATACGTCCATTCCAACAATTGAGCCTTATATCATCTAATAGTTGAGTGATGAGGCTTCCGTCATGGTACTAGGATTTTAGGTGATTCCAATGGGCATGCGAGGAATAATACCTTCGCCCATTATGTAGTGAGTAGCAACCCACCCATAGTGTAGGTGTAAACTACTCCACCAACTGATTAACTTTTTATTCTAGTTAGATAGGATGATTATACATGTATGTTAAGTACATTACATGAGTTCCAAAAACAGACACTACCCATGTTATGAGGTGGTATTGACCCCCAATAGATACTACAATCCAACTTTCTATATAGTCTTGTGAGTTATTTATTGACATGGATTATATAAACCGATGATGGGAAAACTATTCCAAGGAAAAAGTTCATGTTCCTTTTTCAGGATGACTACTATTCTATGATGTTGCGTTTTTATGAATCTAGAAGATTTTAGAGTTTTGATAGTGTAACATTTCTATTGTTGACTACATGTTGAGTTTCACTAATATCAAATGGTACTCCCTCCAAATTATTCATGATGGATTTTTCTAAGAATGAATATTTGAGAATGTCCTCTATAAAGACCTCCTATCCAACATCATTCTCTATGAAGCCAAAACAATTATGGGATTTTTGGAGTAAAACATGGTCATAAAGAGATATTTTGTAGAGTAATGGTAGGTAGTAGGTGTTTTTGGAAGTCAATAAGGAATATATTCATTGGTTTCATCCAATTACTGATTGGTATCTAGGTCAGAACATAAGAGGTATTCTCCTGTGATATCTCAGATCTGAGGATTAGTTTTTCAATTGTATCATAGAGGATTAAATCATCCATAGAATATGATGTTTTATTCTGAAAAAGGATGAGGGCCTATGAAATAAGTTTACCTAAGCCATTTCACATCATATATTAGTCAGTTAGTAGATAGGATATTGCATCAAAGGTATTTATACAATAAAGGACCTTGAGAGGCTAGACATGTTGGTACTCAAAAAGGAAACATTGATGGATTATATGTTGTTTCCCTTGGATGGTTAGTTTTCAGATGATGTTTTTATAATCCTTTTTTGACACTACTACCCTTAGGTTCCATACACCATGCTTAGAAAAATAGTGGTCATGGATGTAGCTAGATATAGGTGATAGAGGGTTACAACTAGGTGATTCTTGACATAGTTTGAGGTATGATCCATGTATACTCAACATTGACCCACTTATTATTATATTTTGACATGATAAATTAATTTATTAATATATTCCATGATAGAGAACAAAAAATCATAGTGGAAACCACATCCAAAACCATACCACTGGGGACTCTTAATGGAAGCGATCACATACTAATGAACATCAATTAATGATTAGATCATTCACTTGGCAGGGAGTGATTTTTATTAGGACTCACAGTGATTATGATTAAGGAATATGTTTTCATACTTAGTATAATTTTCCAATTCCCAATCTATTCCCAATGATACTACTACTATTGGAATGTAATATTTAGATGAGATGATGGAGTGAGATTCCCTTTTATGGGTGAATATGAACTTCAATCAATATGTGTATGGATTGTTCAAGGGTTTTTGTAGGTTATTAACCAACATTTGGTGTTCTTGTCTCCATTTTAGGTAGACACCTCATAGAATAAACATTATGTTACTTTTGAGTTGTTCATGGATATTTTTAAAATCGATGTGTCTGGGTTACATCCTTATCATGAGGTTGTATTTTTCATTTATCTATAACCTAAGACCACTGATAAATTCTATATATTATCTTATGGACCCTGGTAATGATTAGGGAGTTAAAGTTGTAGTTGGAGGAACTTTTGATAATGGTTTAATAGAAACCATTATGTCCCCACAGTTAGCTCTGATGTTGTTTCTTAATGTTGTAAACCTAAAAATGGAGATTTTTATTCACTAAAACTTCCACAATACAGTTAACATTAAGAAAAAATACACTTTTCAAGGATTTATGATAACATAATCCAGATATAGGGAGATAATGTTTTTCTCATAGATCGAACATAGGTCGAACTACAACCATACTTATTTTTATTTGTAGGATATTCTGAATATGTAATTACAATTTCACTATGTCCATTATGAGTTTATGTTAAATCCCTTTGGGGTGATTAATTATAAATATTTTTTCATGGGTATCATAAAATATATCATTTACCATATCTTAGAATAATATGTGGTTATCATCAATAATTATTTCCTCATTTATTAATCATCACAGGGTGATCATAATTGAAACATTAGTATTTTACAAGTATTAATTTAGTGTAAATCAATGTAAAAAAAGATTTAGATGTGTATGATTTATATTTGATATGTTTAATTCCTAGGGAATGTTATCATAGAAAAAATAGTGAACATATACCTAATGAATATTGACAAAATTCTAGCTTGGGATTCACCCAAGAATTTGTTTTAGGTTAAAATCCTTCTTGGGTTGGAAGGGTACTCCAAATGATTGAAGGTAGACATCTCCAAAATTATATTCCCCATGAATGCCCTTACCTAAAAGGGATAAAAAATTATTTTATATATGTTATATTAGATAGATATCATGGATTTAATGTAAAGGCCTGTGAGTTCTCTTGCCCTATGGTTTTCAGAGGAGCTAGTTGAGTATTTTGTTTTTGTGATATACCTTTGAAGCTATGTTTTTTTGTATAATAATGAACAGGTAGTAAGTGATTTATTATGGTTCCAAATTGTTGAGACATCATGAGAAGAGCCACATGATTAATTATTTCGAGTTAGCAGCTGTTGTGTTTACCTTCAAAACATAGAGGAACTACCTTCTTTTCAGGTGATTCTTGTTATAAATAGCCCATCATTATCTCAGATAATTTTTACATAGAGAGGTATTATCATGAAGAATAGGTATTGGTTAGGTTCTATATAACATTATAAAATAAAAATTGTTCTTATATCATGAAGGGGAAATAATATGATGAATAATTTTGATGAATGTACCATTATTATTTGTTGAGGGAGGCTTCTAAGTAACTCTCATCATTGCATTTTTTATAAATGGTTGAGAGATTAGTATAATATCTTAGATCATGGATGTTGGTACCTTTTATTTTTTATTTTATGAGGTAGAATAGTTGTGAGATATTCATTACAAGGATTTAAGATACATGATATCCTTAACTGGTGCACCATATGAATATTCATAAGGTGGGGATCATGTCATCCTTTTCAAAAGATGAATAGTGTTTGTAGTTTCTCTTGTTAGGAGGTGGTGAGGGTGTTCTATATTTCACAAAAAACTGGATACTATAGTGATGAAGATGCACCAAGACATCAATAATTAATTTTTTGGGAAATAATAAAATTATATTTTGATTTTTTTATATCCTAATTCCTCACATGTAAATAAATGAAGATGGGACACTGATTCTCAATAGAACTATCCCAAACCCTTGATTTATTGGAGTTAATGTTGGATGAAATATCACTAAATTTTATGATGTGGATCCCATGATAAATGATAGATAATTACTCTATTTGGGTAACCATTTCATGACTGACCAAGTTGCGTATCTTCAATGGTATTGTTGATCTTATTTAATTAGAGATATTGGGTCTCTTATATATAGATGTTGTCATAGTACTACATGGGATTCCCTCTATGATCATTTATAACTAAGATGATTTATCTAAATAATTGATATCAAAGGATTGAAAATAGGTATTTGAGACTCAATCAAGATATATTACAAAATTCTACCTCATATATATGGATTGACCAAGTAAACCACTATGGCGTTTGAGGATATATTGGACAAAATAATGTAGGATTTTATAGATAGATGGGGGATAAATTTCCTTTATTAGAGTTCTTGTAAAACAGAAACATAAACTTTGTCATTGGAATGACCATTTTGAGTCCCTATTTGAGAGACCCTACATGTCACCCTTGTTATGGAAAATGGTAGGAGAGACATCATTGATGGGTTATAATTTAGAGGGGTATATGATGGAGATGGTGATAGTGATCTAGGTGGGGATAAAGTCAAGTAAATATATTATAATTCCCATGTGAACTGGCTATGGAGACCTATGGAGTTTTATAAACGAGATCATGTTCATAAAGGCCTATCTAAATTGTGGTTTGATGAGTTTTGGTTGGTGAGGGAGGTTTTTTTCATTGTTAATCTCTCTATTCTAGATCCTATGGTGGGTACGAATGGTTAATTACCTATTAGAGTTTCTACATCAATTAATTGAAGAAAACATATCTTCCATATATCACAATTGAGGAGATATGTTCACAAACCATTGAAATCCATTAGATAGTGTGAGTTAGACTTCAATGATTGTACCATGTTAATAGAGGATCTAGTGGTGATCAATTAATTTCATGAGGAGAATATTTATGTTTGAGTTATTCGATTGGTTTTTGTTTGTTTATAGAATGTGAACTTATAAGAGTGATAAATGGAATTCGAGAGTCAGATGTAGGATTAGTGATCTCACCTTTTTAGTATATTACACATTTAAAGATAAAAATACTTGAAGGTAGGGTGGATGTATTGGAACCATTTAATTTTATCTTATCCAATAAAAATTTTTATATTTCATTTTATTGAGGGTTTGTCGAGATTTTTTCATCACATGATCATTATAGAAAAATTATAACATTATATTAAATAATATATATATATATAACAGTATATTCAGGTGAAAGACCATGGGATAATATTAATTTTTTCTAATTGAAGCCTCAAATTGTAAATTTATCACCATTAATGAAATTAGAATAGTGTATTTACACTAGGAGTGATGGTTTATTTATTCACATAAGGGTCCTTAGAAATAGGTCATCATAGGTCAAATATATTAATTGATTGATTGAATTTTATATCAATAGAAATAAAATTTAAAATTTATGAATTTATTACCTCTATTTTAATAGTTAGTACTCATTAACTCTATATTGATATTGGAAAATAGATGAGGTGATATTTAGAATATTCTATACCCAAATATCACAAAACAACAGTCATGTAGAAATCTACAATAGATTTCCAAGCGGATGAGAAACTATATAAAAATGGATCTAATAAAGTGGATAGACTATTTTTATTTATTTATTTCTTAATTCATCATGATTTTCTGGTAATAATGCTTATTTTTTTGTTTATAATCAATCAACACATTTCCCTATATTCTTATTGATTTTTTGTTTCCATGTTTTGGTTCTCCTCCCTATATTCTTCATCATTGGTGAGTTCTATGCTGAACATTTAGTGAAAATGATTTTCAATAGAAATTTGATTAAATCATCTATGATTTAAAATATGTATATTTTTTTATTTTTATTATGAAATAATAAATGACAATCTTTTTGGATGGTAACTCAACTAATCATAACATTGATTTATTATTGATAAAATACAATCCTATGATCAATGGATTTTGCTACAACAATAATGATATAAATTCATGATTAATGATGGGAAATTAAAAACCATTTGTGGGTGTGATGAAACTTGATTTACAAAGGTGTAAAAAACAATGGAATTTTTTTTATATTTAAACACCATTTTTCTGAAAAATGATTCCCAGAAATTTTCCATCCGAGGCATGATGAATTAGATAAGGCTTTTGGTAGTGTTTCAGCTTTTATCGGAAGAAAGAACATTGAAAATGATGAGATTTCATGTATTTTATATTTTTTTAGGTTTGATTTATATGATCATATAAAGTGACTCCCTTATATAATATTTTTTGTTTTTCTTCGAATAGTTTGTTGAAAAAGGTTTCCACATGCCATGTTAGATAGGGTATCATGTCATGTATCCCATATAAGGAGATCATGGAGTGTGTTCGATGATTGTGATATTAAGTGGTTGTCTCATGGCATTCACAAATCATGTACCTTTAATGTAAAATCTAGGCATATGGAGACATATTTCACTTTTCCAATAGGGACACACACTTTGTGAGTCAGCTAAGCCCACATGCCAAGTGCCCCTTGGGACACGTGTAAATTGAGCCACCATGACACGAGCTATGGTGTTTTAAACGTTGTTACATAGAAATATCGTATACCAATAACATTATCTCACAATACATAAAGGTAAACCCTTGCATGCCATGTGGTAAGTTAGTACATCATAATATTGTTTTTAATGGTACATATGCCATGTGCTAATAATATTCATGCATCATGTTTTTTCCTTATTTATATATTTTCATTTATACTTGGTACCGACATTGATTTGTGTTAATGTGTTATCTATGATGAGTGTCTTCCACATATATTTAAACGGTAAGATTATATTCTAAACATTAGGTGAGACACTAGGTGATAGATTTAGTTTTTTAACCTTATCTTTATAAGGCTAATGATAGTGATCTAGCATGGATACTAGAGAATTTATTGGGTTGGAACTCCTCTTTTGGCATATTTATAATAGTGAATGCGTCCTCTACCTAACTGATGGAGTTAGGTACTCCCCCCCTAAGACAAGGAATGGTTACTCTATCAATGTGGTTGGTTACTACCAGATTTATGAGCTAATATGGGGAATGAGTAACCTACTAGGGTTTTCTACTCAATCGATGGATACTTATTTTTTTTAAATACATAGGTCCTCCATTGATGTTATTCTAAAGTCAGGTGGATTTCTATGTTTGAAAGGTCTGATAATTAGGAATGATTTTTTATTTTCTATGAGAAAATATGTGTAGAATATTACATTCTCATATATATCAGGTTTTCCCCATTAAAAAATAGTCTTTATAGGTTCATTCATTTTTTCTTTCCTTTTTGGGTTTAATCTATCTATTTCTATTAATATTACTTATTATTTTTTGGGAATCATACTTTTTATACATATAATAACCTCTATATGGAAATTATCAAACTCATGTGTCTTGTATTATATAGTCAACAGACAATTTGTTGGTGACCTTGGTGAAAATAGTATGGGTAGATCATACCTCCAACCAAAGGTGATAGTAGTGGATGATGTTCATTTTTAGGGAAATTTCATTACATGTATATATTCACCTACATATTTTATGATTTTATCCCTTGATTCGATTGGCATGTATCCATTCATTTTAAACTATGGTTTATACATTAGTCACACATTTGTGGAGCTTACCATTTGTCACATGAATTATTTATTATAGTTATTTGCATCAACCTATCATGTATTATTATGTTTTTTTGGAGCTGTGTGTTGCATACATATTAATTTGGTTGAGGTATCCCATTATGTGTTATATACCAACTCAATTCTAGTTACTAGACCCTGGCTTGTTGGGGAAAGACAAATGGTGATACACATGGATTACAACCTTCTAAGAGGGATCTAGGTGGTTCAGGTTATGTCCACAAGGGAGTTGTCAATTTCATGATTTCATTGGGAATGATATTCAATTTTCATTTGTCTTTTATGTGAAATAATTTCATATGAACTCAATTTTAGTTATCATATTAGAAAAATATGGTTTTAAGCTTCATTTCATGGTTGATAACTTTTTATATCCACAGGTTTGATCTTTAATGGAAAAGCTGTGTTATATGATGGGTAATTAAAATTAAATATAATTTTTGTTTGTTTTATATAGGTGGAATTATTTTTATGATGGATAAGATGGTTAAATTAGTTCATTTCCATGCATGAATCTATATGTAGAAGAGGTATTACTAGTTCACCAATTTTGTCTAGACTATCAATATGACCATGTGTGATCTAACATACATATACATTCATTTCCTAGATGCGAGTAGGTCTAAATAATTGACTAGGAGTGATCTAGTGGTGAGATTAAATCTATAAAATTATTTCCTTTCTAAGATAGGTGTCAATGTTAATACATAGGGTATGATGACATTTAGATTTTCATGATTCCTTAACTATAAAATAAAATCTCTTATTTTTTGGAAAACTCAATTCTATTAAATATAAATCACTCAAATCCATCTAAATCACTGAGATTCATCTCACTATCTTCTATACGAATCCAAATATCCATTGTTGGTTCACCACATGTCATACTCCTCCAAAACTCTCTTGATTAAAAAGCCTCTCCAGGGGGACTCGCAACAAATTTCATCTATAATGTGGTGATAGCACATCATTTGAAAATGTTTAATAAAATTTTAAACCTTTGTAATATCAGTTTAGTTGGGGTATAAACCACTCATATGGATAACAACATTGCAATTTTCCCTGGTAGGGTCCATCTACAAATATCCTTCAGAATTACATACCAATACCCACCTATAACCCCAAAAAATTCCCTTTAATTATATAATATTATCATACATTTTAAAAAATATGTCAAATATTATTATTCAAATTATTATGATTTTCAATTTTATTTCCCCATGTCATTAAAATTTGATAGAGAAGAGCATGGGTGGGAAAAAAGCATGGTATTTTCTAGAGATTCATTTCATTCCATTCTTGACCTTTTGGCTACGATCAAGAGTAATATATGATCATAACAGTTTAATAAAAGTTATGTTGTCTAAGGAATCAAAATATTTAAAATATTTATTTTTTCATGGTTTATTTTTGACTTTCCACTATATTCTCCCCGCGTCACATCTCTATTGAAATCTTGTTCAGTCATAACACATAATTATTATAATAAAATTTATAATATTTTAGATAGAATTTGAAATAATTTTTTATTAAAAATAAATTTATTGTTGAAATGATCCTATAATCTATTCTAACCGGTGATCAATTTTGATGATTTTAAAGGAGAACACATATTATTTGATCTAATAATGTCCTTCATACTATCTTAAAAGTTACTATATTTCCTTTAATACAACGTAAAACATTTTATAATATTAAAATCTGGTTATAATAATTTAAAAAACCATATATATTAATTTTTCAACAATATCATATATTATAGACACCTAGTTTATCCTTATATTTTATGTCACACCCGAGACTTTTATGTGAAATATTTTGTTTTTATATAAATCATCAAAGGAATATTTCACTACACACAACACTAGCTTGGCTTTCTTTACACACAACCACGACCTTCCTCGATAGCTTGCGTCGTACGTAGTACCGAGTGTCACTAAACAACGATTTGCTAATAAAGTATTATTAATACTAGCCGTTATGAATAGTAATAACCACATTTTGAAATTTTATTAATTTTATTTTTCAAAATGGACTTCATTTTTGGATTCGGAATATCGAAATTAGCCTAGGGTGAAATTTAGGTATTTTTCTGAAAACTTTCAATTTTTGATGAATAGTGAAACCACTAAGTGGTAGTTAAAAAAACTGAATTTTTCATAAAACATAATTTTACCATTTCTGTGAGTGGAATTTCGAAAATCCGAGAGACACGGATGATGTCAGTAAGTAAAATGTGGTTCAATGAGATGAAAATAATTTTTTGGTGAATAGTAACTTTTTACTTTTTTTTACCACGGTTAAAAGTAAATAGGGTAATTAAGGGTAAAAATGATATTATTATTACCCTAACACATGTCTTAATTCTATTGGACTACTGTAATTCGACCAAAAGAAAGCTTAGGAATAAAATATGACCATTTAGGGCCACTTGGATTAGATTAGGACAATTATTATTAATATATTTAAAGAAGGGTTAAAATAGTTAAAATCAAAGTTTAATAAGTAAATCATTTTTAATATGGGGTTATACATAAGATAAATTCGACTATAAATATTAATTATAAATATAAAAAAGATTTACTACATAATGGTATTTTATTTGTAATTTTTAGACATTAAATAATTTAATTTATTTATGACACAAAGATGATGCAGTAATTATCTTATTAATGAAATATTGACATAATTGATGTTATAAACACCAAAATAAATGTAATTTGAGACTTTTTATGAATTCCACTAATTTTATAGGTTAATATCTCATGTTAGTATTGATTTAATTAACTTTTTTCGAACTAATCATTCTGTTATGATTTTCACAAAAATCAATTACTAAATAGTGTCAAAATTGACATAAAATAGTTTTTAAAATAAATTTTATATTAGTAATTGTTATTTTATTCCTAAAAATCTAAGGTTTGGCCAAATGACTTAGATAAGGTTATATATATTAATAATAAACAACTTGGGGTTCGTTTGGCTGCTTATAGTAAGATTATTAACCTTATAGTTTAAGAACACAAGAATACACGGTAAAAGTAAAATTATTTAACTTAATGTTAAATCTAAATGATAAGGCTAAAATAGGAACCTAAACTTGTCTAAATTCTATTGGATGAGAGGATTTCGTCCCATCCCCACCTTAGATTCGAAATATATCAATTTGGAGCTATTTAAAACCGAACTTGGCTTTATAATAAAATAATATTTTTAGTTATTCCAAAGGTACCCCTCTCCTCCCTTATAAAAGGGCACCTCCTCCCCCTCTTTATCACACCACTTTGAGCCTTCAAGATCATCCTACCCCTCCCAATTTCTCCTGTCCACTTCACTAGAAACATCCTAGAGGTTCTGGTCTTCTTCAAAGACCTATTTTAGTGCCCTAAAAGGAGGTCTCAAAGAAGCACTTCAAAGAAGAGGTAATGTCCGTTACCGATTCTTTCATCTTTATTTCTTCTTCCACTTCTTCTTATTTAGTTGTTTCATTATGAAGTAATAACATCAGTATCACTCATATACTTATATGTTATTATAATTATGAAACAACCCTATTTCACCATCTATCCATTCTACAGAAAAAGAAATCACCACGCGTGCGTACGTACGGAATACCGTCTCCACGCTGTGGTGTAATCTATTTTCCACCACCACCTTACTTGGATGGGTATAATGGTGTAAATAATGACTATATATGATTATTATAATGGTATATTGATTCTGAAATAGTATACATACACTCCAATACAATTCCACGATCATAGGAACGATATCATCACTCATGCGTACGTACGGAATACCGTCTCCACGATGTGATACGACTCGTTCTACATGATCTTCATTGAATAATGATTATATAAATGAATTGAATGAATTAATATGATATATATTACACTAATAACATAATGGAAATTTGGTATCTATAACCTATAGAGAAGAAAAAGAATTTATTCAACAAAACACGCATAAGAACAAAAAGTTATAAACACCCGAATAACAAGTAGCAATGAAATATTACTACTAAGAAGCTAAGAATATCACCATATATGATATCATAAAAATAATTATGATTCTGGAATAAGTCAATAACATTATTTAAATCATTATACAGGAGGTTCAGACACGTACAAAGAATATCAGACCTAAGGTAATGGAAATATCGCAATCTCATTTTTATCTGAGATTGTTTATACTTTGGTATTTACTGGGGTGTATTTTATCATCCACATCCATGTTTCCTCAATATTTCATATTATTTCCATCCACCTACAATTGTTTAAATCCAATTTTTCCCTTTGGTGAGTTTTTTGTAAAATATATGAAAGGAATCTTTTGTCGTTTTTCATACGAGGTACTTTTTGACTTTTCCGACAAAAGTACGAGAAGAATGTTTTTTTAACTTATACGACATGAATGGATTTTTTAAAAATTATTACCAAGAATCTTACTTTAAATTTTTTCAAGTTTATTTTTAATCAAATTCTTTTAGTTTATAATTGTATGACATGTTATGAAAGGTAAAGTGTTTTTGAAGAAGAAAAGATATTTTCCTCAAGAATAGAGTTCAAGTGTTTTATCAAAATTATTTTCCATCTAAGATAATAAAGGGTTATGTTTATATCCCTATTATTACATTGATTTTATTATGTTGTGATGGAATTATTTTTATGAATTATTTTATCTTATATTAATTGTTTTATGATGTCATGTTGTTTAAGAATCCCATTTTTATTACATGAGTTATGCAATGATGTATGATTTATGATTTTTTGGCACAAATAAGAATGGTATCATTATGAGATGGGTGGGACCTATATCTCCCTCCAATTCATTGGGTAAAGATTTTATATCTCATCAGATAGACATGGCTGGAACGGTAGGATATACCGGTTCAGTGAAACAGGACGGAAACGAGGAGTGAACTCGGTTCAGGAATGGACTTTGTCCACTAAGATAATCTTGGAAATGAGTCTTGACTAATAAGAAATGATTCTATATGATTATGTGTGTATTCCAGAATGTTTCATGTTTTATGTTATGATTATTGTGATTACATTTCACTTCCATGATTTATCCCATGTTATGAAATTATGATTTCTTTTGCAGGTTAAGGTTTCCAAAATGTTATGTTCTTATGAATATGATGTGATTGATTTTTGTTTTGTTTACCCTTAATAAGAATTTGAGCTCACCCTTTTTTATGTTTTCCTTCCCCCAGGTTAGGATGAAGGTTATTAAGTAAGATATGCCAAAAGGGACTATAGATTTGATGAAATAAATGGGATACAATGTAGATGCTTTATGAAGCAGTTGTTTATGTTTCCCAGTTTCTAGAGACACTATACCTATACGGTCCTTTCGTGGTTTTTTTATATGTTGTAATAAGTATTCTTCAATTCTGATGTAATAACAATGTATGTAAAGTATGGGTCATTATAGTTGGTATCAGAGGAAAGGTATAGTCAACCTTTGGAAACTAGGATTTGAAAGCCTCAGTAAGAATCCTAAGGATATGTCTAAGAATAGAACACAATATTAGTGTTTTAGAAATGACCATGAATAACCTAGGATAAGACCTTAAGTGTAAAATTTTATTCTTGATTGTGTGGTTTTGCTATTATAATTAGTGTTTCTCACACTATTCTTCTTGGTTTTAGTCAATGGCTGGAACCCGAAGGAACCGTGTTAATGCAGAATGCGACGGGAAATGCAATGATTGTCCCCCTGAGCAACCAAACGTTATGGGATATGGAATGAAAAATCTTGTAGCCATGATCACACAACATTCTCAAGCTATTAATCATGCAGGACTTCCAAACGAGAAAAGGAAGGAGCAACATTCTGTTGAATCCTTCATGAGGTAGCGTCCACCTTCTTTCAGCGGGTCTACTGATCCATTAGTTGCTGAACAATGGATTAGAACTACTGAAAATATATTTTCAGTTCTTCAATGTTCTGAACTTGATAAAGTCATCCTAGAAATGTATCGTTTGGAAGGAGATGCTGATTAATGGTGGAATCTTATTAAGAATACGAGGCAAAGGGATGAAATTGAGTCCATGGAATGGGACGAGTTCAAGAACTTATTTTTCAATAAGTACTTCCCTCGTATTCTCCGAACAAAGATGGAGAAAGAGTTTCTTGAACTGAAGCAAAGGATGATGAATCTGTTGGTACCTATGAAGCAAATTTTACAAGACTTGCAAGGTACGCTTCTGGTATTATTATCCAACCTGAGAGTAAGATCGATCGATTATTTAGTGGCTTAAAACCAAGTCTTCAAAGGGACTTAGCCATAAGGGACTTAAATAGCTACGAGGAAATCGTTCGATGTGCTCTCAAAGTTGAGATGGAGATTGGAGTAACCCATCAGTCATATGGGTTTGATAAGAAGAGGAAAATGGAATTCAAAGGAAAATCTAAAGAGCACACTGAAAAGAAGATGAGCTTTCCCTTATGCTCAAAGTGTGGAAAGAAACATGGAGGGAGTTGTCTTAAAGGGACAAGTAAATGTTTCAAGTGTGGAAAGGAAGGTCATCGGGAATTTGAATGCCGTGATGATGGGAATAAGATGTATAATGATGCAAACAAAGGAAGGGATACACAGAATGAACCTACTACACTTCAATGTTTCAAGTGCAAGGAGATGAGACATTATGTCAATAAATGCCCTAATCCAAGGGTTGATGATGATGGTCGACGTCAACAAACTCTTAAGGCTAAAGGCAAAGGAAAGTCACATGCAATTTCTATCAGCGATGTGGGGTAAGATAATGATGTGGTGAAAGGTACACTTACCATCCACTCTAAAGTATAAAATGTTTTATTTGATTCTAGATCCACCCACTCCTTTATTTCTGAAGAATTTTCTAAGGGTATCACCATATTACCTCAACAATTAGATGTTGAGTTAGCTGTGACAACACCTAATGGCACAACACTCGCATCAAAAGTTTATAATTCTTCTCTGATCGAAGTTTGTGGGAAAGTGCTTCCTGCAAATCTTGTGATCCTTCCTATAGTGGAATTTGATGTGATTCATGGCATGGATTGGATTTCTTTATATGGAGCTTATATCAATTGCCAAAGAAGGGAAGTCACATTTCATATTCTAGATCAATCTATGATCGTCTATCAATGCAAGGATTAACCTAACCTTCCTGTGGAAATTCCTTCTACCTTATGGGCCTTGATTCCACTAAATGAAGGTTATTTATCTCAAATGGTTGGTGAGAAACTCATGATTAAGAATATTCACATTGTACGGGAGTTTGATGATGTCTTTCTGGAGGAATTACCAGGTCTTCCACCAAATCGTGAAGTTGAGTTTTCCATAGAACTCGTACCGGGTGCTTTGCCTACTTCAAAGACACCTTATAGAATGGCCCCAATTGAGTTGCAGGAATTGAAGATGCAACTCCAAGAGAATCTTGATAAGGGATTCATATTCCCTAGTGCGTCACCTTGGGGAGCACCTGTTCTATTTGTTAAGAAGAAAGATGGATCAATGAGACTCTGCATTGATTATCAAGAACTTAACAAGATCACTATCAAGAAAAAATATCCTCTCCCACGCATTGATGACTTATTTGACCAACTACGAGGAGCTCAATACTTTTACAAGATTGATCTTCATTCAGGGTATCATCAATTAAGGGTCAAAAGGGAGGATATACCAAAGATGGCTTTCCATACAAGGTATGGACATTATGAATTTATAGTGATGCCATTTGGTCTTACTAATTCCCCTGCTATCTTCATGGATCTGATGAATAGAGTTTTAAGAGACTATCTTGATCAATTTGTGGTAGTCTTTATAGACGATATTCTTTTATATTCAAAGAGCAAGGAAAAACATGTAGATCACTTGAGAATTATATTGAAGACCCTGATAAAGGAGAAGCTTTATGCCAAATTTACCAAGTGTGAATTTTGGCTTTAAAAAGTTGCATTTTTGGGTCACATAATCTCAAAAGAGGTGATATCTGTGGATCCAGCAAAAACAGAGGTTATCGAAAGATGGTCGAGACCAACAACAGTAACAGAGATCCGAAGTTTTCTTGGTTTGGCTGGATATTATCGATGTTTTGTGAAAGATTTTTCATGATTATCTAATCCACTCACCAAGTTGACTCAGAAAGGAGTTATGTTTGTTTGGACGGAAGAATGTGAAGAGAATTTCAAGGAGATGAAAAGAAGGTTATCCAGTGCACCTATGCTCACACTGACTTGTAGTGGAGAAAGGTTTGTGATCTATAGTGACGCATCCAAGAAGGGATTGGGGTCTGTTCTTATGCAAAATGATATGGTGATAGCTTATTCCTCACGACAGTTGAAAATACATGAGAAAAATTACCCAACTCATGATTTGGAGTTAGCTACGGTAATCTTTGCATTAAAGATTTGGAGGCATTATCTTTATCGAGAAAGGTGTGACATTTATACTGATCATAAAAGTTTAAAGTATATTTTCACACAAAAGGAGCTGAATATGCGCCAAAGAAGATGGTTGGAGCTGATTAAAGATTACCACTGCTCAATTCATTACAACCCTGGGAAAGCAACCAAGGTGGAAGATGCATTAAGTCGACAAGACCATGCCAGTTTATCCCTGATGAGGATTACAAAAGATCCAATATTTATGGATTTACAAAGGATGGATCTTGGAATTATAATGGAAGGGGAAAAATCTTATCTTTCTCAAATGAATGTTCAACCATCTATACATGTGAAGATTAAAGAGGCACAGAAAGAAGATGTCGAGTTACAAAAGAAGGTGATAAATGTTCCTGAATTCAACCTTGATTGTGATGGGATAATAAAGTTAAGGAATCGGGTTTCTGTTCCTCCCATCCCGGAATTAAAGAAGGAGCTGCTGGATGGGGCTCATAGTTCTTCATTCTCTATTCATCCTGGAAGCACGAAGATGTATAGGGACCTGAAAGAGTACTTCTGGTGGGATGGAATGAAAAGAGATATTGCTGAATATGTCTCTCGATGCTTGGTTTGTAAGCAAGTTAAAGCTGATAGACAGAAGTCTAAGGGGTTGTTACAACCATTACCCATACCTGAATGGAAATGGGAAAACATCACTATGGACTTTTTCACAGGACTTCCTAAAGCATCCAAAGGCAATAGTGCTATATGGGTCATAGTTGATCGTCTTACAAAGTCTGCACACTTCATTGCTATTAGAGAGGATTTCTCTCTAGATCATCTTGCCAGGATATATGTAAAGGAAGTGGTAAGATTGCATGGAGTACCACTTTATATTATATCAGATCGGGATCCGAGATTTACCTCAAAGTTCTGGAGAAGTCTTCAGCATACTCTGGATACAGAGTTGAGTTTCAACACTGCTTATCATCCTCAGACAGACGGTCAGTCCGAGAGAACATTTCAAACTCTAGAAGATATGTTGAGAGCTTGCTCTATGGATTTCAAAGGTGGTTGGGATCAACACCTACCATAGGTGTAATTTTCTTATAATAATAGCTTTCACTCCAGTATTCAGATGGCTCTTTATGAAGCTCTCTATGGAAAGAAATGCAGGACTCCAACTTGCTGGGATGAAGTTGGGGAAAGAAAGCTATTAGGGACTGATCTCGTTGATGAAATGGCAGAAAAGGTCAGATCTATTCAACAACACATAAGAGCAGATCAGAGTCGATGGAAAAGTTATGCCAACAACCGAAGAAAAGACCTAGAGTTTGAAGTGGGTGATAAAGTGTTCTTACAGATATCTCCCTGGAAGAGGGTCATGAGATTTGGAAAGAAGGGGAAGTTGAGCCCTAGATATATTGGTCCTTTCAAAATACTGGATCGTGTCGGGAAGGTAGCCAACCAATTGGCGCTTCCACCGAATCTCTCTCAAGTAAACGATGTGTTCCATGTATCTCTCCTGAGAAAGTACATACCTGATCCTTCACATGTACTCAGCTCAAAAGTTGTACCACTGGAGCAAGATCTTTCTTATGAAGAAAAACCGATAGAGATTTTGGATCGTAGTGAAAAAGTCCTACGAAACAAGACCACTCGCTTGGTGAAAGTTTTATGTAGGAACCACCAATTAGAAGAAGCTACATGGGAGCTTGAGGATATGATGAGGGAGAGGTATCCTCATCTGTTCTTTACAAAGTGACGAATTTCAAGGGCGAAATTCATTTTAAGGGGGTAGAATGTAACACCCGAGACATTTATGTGAAATATTTTGTTTTTATATAAACCATCAAAGAAATCTTTCACTACACACAACACTATCTTGGCTTGATTTACACGCAACCGCGGCCTTCCTCGATAGCTTGCGTCGTACGCAATACCGAGTGTCACTAAACAATGATATGCTAATAAAATATTATTAAAACTAACCGTTATGAATAGTAATATCCAATTTTTGAAATTTTATAAATTTTATTTTTCAAAATGGACTTCATTTTTGGATTCAGAATATCAAAATTATCCTAGGGTGAAATTTTGGTATTTTTCTGAAAACTTTCAATTTTTGATGAATAGTGAAACCAGTAAGTGGTGGTAAAAAAAACCGAATTTTTCATAAAACTTAATTTTACCGCTTCTGTGAGTGAAATTTCAAAAATCAGAGAGACACAGTTGATGTCAGTAAGTAAAATGTGGTTCAATGAGATGAAAATAATTTTTTGGTGAATAGTAACATTTTACATTTTTTTCCACGGTTAAAAGTAAATAGGGTAATTAAGGGTAAAAATGATATTTTCATTACCCTAACACATGTCCTAATTCTATTGGGCAAATGTAATTCGACCAAAAGCAACCTTAGGAATAAAATATGACCATTTAGGCCCACTTGGATTAGATTAGGACATTTATTATTAATTTATTTAAAGAAGGGTTAAAATAGTTAAAATAAAAGTTTATTAAGTAAATCATTTTAAATATGGGGTTATACATAATATATATTCGACTATAAATATTCATTAGAAAGATAAAAAATATTTACTACATAATGGTATTTTATTTGTAATTTTTAGACATTAAATAATTTAATTTATTTATGACACAAAGATGATGCAGTAATTATCTTATTAATGAAATATTGACATAATTGATGTTATAAACACAAAAATATATATAATTTTAGACATTTTATGAATTCCACTAATTTTATAGGTTAATATGACATGTTAGTATTGATTTAATTAACTTTTTTCGAATTAATCATTCTGTTATGATTTTTACAAAAATCAATTACTAAATAGTGTCAAAATTGACATAAAATTGTTTTTAAAACAAATATTATATTAGTAATTGTTATTTTATTCCTAAAAATATAAGGTTCGGACAAATTACTTAGATAAGGTTATATATATTAATAATAAACAACTTGGGGTTCGTTTGGCTGCTTATAGTATGTTTATTAACCTTATAGTATAAGAACACAAGAAGACAAGGTAAAAGTAAAATTATTTAACTTAATGTTAAATCTAAATGATATGGTTAAAATAGGAACCTAAACTTGTCTAAATTCTATTGGATGAGAGGCTTTAGACCCATCCCCACCTTAGCTTCGAAATATATCAATTTAGATCTATTTAAAACCGAACTTGTCTTTATAATAAAATAATATTTTTGGTTATTCCAAAGGTGCCCCTCTCCTCCCTTATAAAATGGCACCTCCTCCCCCTCTTTCTCACACCACTTTGAGCCTCCAAGCTTGGCCAAACCATGCCAATTTCTCCTCTCCACTTCCCTAGAAACATACTAGAGGTTCTGGTCTTCTTCAAAGACCTATTTTAGTGCCCTAAAAGGAGGTCTCAAAGAAGCACTTCAAAGAAGAGGTAATGTCCGTTACCGATCCTTTCATCTTTATTTCTTCTTCCACTTATTCTTATTTAGTTGTTTCATTATGAAGTAATAACATAAGTATCACTAATGTACTGATATGTTATTATAAGTATGAAACAACCCTATTTCACTATCTATCCATTCTACGGAAAAAGAAATCACCGCGCGTGCGTACGTACGAAATACAGTCTCCACGCCGTGGTGTAATCTATTTTCCACCACCACCTTACTTGGATGGGTATAATGGTGTCAATAATGACTATATATGACTAATATAAAGTGATATTGATTCTGAAATAGTATACATACACTCCAATACAATTCCATGATCATAGGAATGATATCATCACTCGTGCGTACGTACGGAATACCGTCTCCACGATGTGATGCGGCTCGTTCTACATGATCTTCATTGAATAATGATTATATAAATGAATTTAATGAATGAATATTATATATATTACACTAATAACATTCTGGAAATTAGGTATCTATAACCTAAAAAGAAGAATAAGAATTTATTCGACAAAACACGCATAAGAACAAAAAGTTATAAACACCCGAATAACAAGTAGCAATGAAATATTACTACTAAGAAGCTAAGAATATGACCATATATGATATCATAAAAATAAGTATGATTCTGGAATAAGTCAATAACATCATTTAAATCATTATACAGGAGGTTCAGACACACACAAAGCATATTGGACCTACGGTAAGGGAAATATCACAATCTCATTTTTATCTGAGATTGTTTATACTTTGGTATTTACTGGGGTGTATTTTATCATCCACATCCATTTCTCCTCAATATTTCATATTATTTCCATCCACCTACAATTGTTTAAATCAAATTTTACCCTTCGGTGAGTTTTTAGTAAAAGATATGAAAGGAATTTTTTGTCGTTTTTCATACGAGGTGCTTTTTGACTTTTCTGAAAAAAGTACGAGAAGAATGTTTTTTTAACTTATACGGCATGAATGGATTTTTAAAACATTATTTCCAAGAAGCTTCCTTGACAAGTTTTCAAGTTTATTTTTAATCAACTTATTTTAGTTTAGAATTGTATGACATTTTATGAAAGGAAAAGTGTTTTTGAAGAAGAAAGGATATTTTCCTCAAGAATGGAGTTCAAGTATTTTATCAAAATTATTTTCCATATAAGATAATAAAGGGTTATGTTTCTATCCCTATTATTAAATTGATTTGATTATGTTGTGATGGAATTATTTTTATGAATTATTTTATCTTATATTAATTGTTTTATGATGTCATATTGTTTAAGAATCCCATTTTTATTACATGAGTTATGCAATGATGTATGATTTATGATTTTGTGGCACACATAAGAATGGTATCATTGTGAGATGGGTGGGACCTATATCTCCCTCCAATGCATTGGGTAAATATTTTATATCTCATGAGATAGGCATGGCTGGAATGGTTGGTTATACCGGTTCAGTGAAACAGGACTGAAACGAGGAGTGAACTCAGTTAAGGAATGGACTTTGTCCACTAAGATAGTCTTGGGAATGAGTCTTGACTAATAAGAAATTATTCTCTATGATTATGTGTGTATGCCACAAAGTTTCATGTTTTATGTTATGATTATTTTGATTACATTTCACTGTCATGATTTATCCCATGTTAGGAAATTATGATTTCTTTTGCAGGTTAAGATTTCCAAAATGTTATGTTCTTATGAATATTATGTGATTGATTTTTGTTTTGTTTACCCTTACTAAGCATTTGAGCTCACCCTTTTGTATGTTTTCTTTCCCCCAGGTTAGGATGAAGGTTATTAAGTAAGATATGCCAAAATGGACTATAGATATGATGAAATAAATGGGAGACAATGTATATGCTTTATGAACCAGTTGTTTATGTTTCCTAGTTTCTAAAGACACTATACCTATACGGTCCTTTCATGGTTTTGTTATATGTTGTAATAAGTATGCTTCAATTCTGATGTAATAAAAAAGTATGTAAAGTATGGGTCGTTATATTTTATATACTTTTATAAGTTTTTTAAACTCATTACATATCTATGTAATTTATTAAACATCACAATTTGACTTACTAAAAAAACCCTATGAATAAATTATTTATTTAGTAAAACATAAGAAGTAAACTAGTTATAAAAATGGTGATACTAAGTAATAATATTCCTAGTTTTTATCCCATTGAAGATATTCCTAATAATTAACTACAAACATCAAATGATATAATGTTATTAATATTTTTTTCTACCTTGAAATATTTCTCTGTGTATCATTATGACTATTAAAACAATTTCCGTCAAAATTTTTCCTGGAAATATTATAGAAAATAATTAACAGAAAATCCTAACATTCATTAGGATAAAGTGAAATTTACATTTTATTACAACACAAAAAATTATTTTGTTTATTAACTTTCAAGTTCTCAATGTCCAATCATATTACCACATTCCTCTTAAAAACATTATTCGATTTATGATATCTTGGTAAGATATAATTAAAAATCCTTTTTATTTTTGAAAATAAAACTTATTTCTTATAGTAGGAACATTTAATAAAATAATATATTTTCCATATCACAAAAGGTATTCTATGTGTTTAGAGAATTTTCAGGCACCGACCAGTGGATTTTGGAGTATTATTGTTGTTTTTCTTCATGAACTCTCATACTCGATGGATATGGTGTGATTTTTTCTTCCTTCACTATATGAATTAGAGGTAGAGATCCTAGTGAATTCCCTAGATGGATCATTAATATATGGATAATTTATGTTGATGATAAAAATATTTCACTCACCCATTCTAGTGAGGTTACTTCATCCTTAATAGAGGAAGGAGGTCATTCAAGGGATTCCATTATAGAATAAATTACTTCTAGTGTCTCCTACCTATGAATGGATTTTTACTAATTTCTAAGATAACATGGTGATCTATAGTTATCTATGTTGAGAAATATCTACCTTAAATAGTGGTATATATCCTCTGATGTATGGTGAGTAGATAAAACCCTCAAGTGGTTGATATTAGATACCCATTAGATGGTAATAATGGTATATATTCTATGTGAATGCATGATAATTACCTTAAAGTGTTTGTGGTATAATGTGTGAATATATTCAATTGGAGGCATGTGGTGACCCCTCAATAGGAGACTAAAGAATATATATAATTCTATTATGGAGGTGTATTTCAAGTGTCACCAAGTAGAATGATGAAAAACCATGTTTCATTTTTTGGAGTTGATAGTCTGAAAATTAAATTGTTCATGTTTTTTATGGAACATAATATGTTTTTTTGGAATTTACATGGATATATTGGGATAGTTTCAACTTTTTATAAAACTCTCATAGTGTGAGTCATGGATAATTGTAATAGTGGATGTCTTGTGTAAATATGAAACCATGATGAATGATGAGATCATGGAGGCAAAATAATTTAATGGTAGTTGAATCTTCTAGTTGAAGACACTATGCTTGGGGATTGGAAGAGGCACATGAGTTTCTAGATTTTGAAAAATTGATTCTTTCATGGGTGTTAGTCATTGATCAACTTTAATATATGTTTGTAACCCCACAATCTTACCTTATTTAAGAGAGACCCACAATGGTGAAGCTGTCATAGAGGTCATGCGTGAGTGGATTCCCTAGGAAATGAACCTCAAGGGTTTTTTCTGAACATGGGGAGGACGTCACCCACTTCCTTAGATAGATAATATTTTTATATTGATTTTTTTTAAATATTATTATGGAAATAATTTGTAAATATTATATTAGAGGATCATGAACCTCAATATTTCATGTCCAACATATCATTTTTGGCATACCTATCACATGTAAACTCTCCCATTATAGTGGAGAAGGATGTTTTACATAGAATTTGTGGTTCTTGGATCCTTGATAGACTTATATTTCATCCTTGATTTAAATAGTTTTCTACTAATTTTATGATTTATTTAAATGCATAATTGCATTAAATGTAATTTTTTATGAGAATATCGTGAATTTTAAGAAAAGATTTTTTTTTTTAAAATTGGGTTTGTAAGGATTTATTCTATTGGAGAATATTTTTTCAGTATCTTATTATGTGTTAAAATATTTAATTTAGGTAAAAAATTGGTTCAAAGATCAAACTGTCCTCAACCAGGCCAACCAGACTCATATCTAGTCCACTGGGTAGGCCTGTCAGCCAGACTGGCATCAATAAGGTCTTCATAAGATGTGTAGGGATGTGATCCACATGGGGGATCATGACCATGAGGCCTGAGGCCCACATAGAATGCATGTAGTATAATTTATTCCAAGGTGTGTGTAGATCATGTCAGCCAGTGTGTGTGTTTTATATTTTCCCATCCCCGGAGAAAGATTCTAATTAGGTTTGGGAGGTATTTCATTATAAACAATCATTGATTCCTACCTCACTTTCGATGTGGGATGACATTCCACTAGTTACTATTCATAACTAGACAACACAATGTCGTTCTACTTCAATCCCGCTTACTCAACATGATCATTTCTCCAACCACTAAGCTCCACCACCTACGACACCCACTCGACACCAACGCCAATGATACCCGCTAAAATTCACTATGGCTATAGCTGGAGAGCTCGGTCCTAAGCTCTATTTTCATTTTTACTGCCCTAGATCACTATAGACCATCTTTATCACCCCAAAAAACCCCCATGAAGCAAACTTTTAATCTCCCCCCAAACAATGTGATGGATGATGGATGAGAGGATGACCACTTCCTGTTTTCTTCCTATATTTACCCTGGGGAACTACTATATTGAGCCATACATGATCACCATGAAAAAAGTAGTCACTACCCCATAGGACCTAGTCCATGATGAAATATTAAAACACCGAAATTCATTGGGAGTTAAATTTTTTATGCCAGGTCTTGTGGGTGTGTTTTTAAGGAAGATCCCCATGGATATGGGAGAAACTATCAAATAAATCCATCCTTTCAAAATATATGGGGCTCGCTACCCATTAATGGAGTCATAACCAATGTAGTAGGAATATCTACCATTATTCTTACTTTTTTCATTAATTTTTCACTTTTTTATTTTATCGTTATTTTATTTTTTAGTTTCTATTAATTTAAGGGTAATTTACTTTCTCAAGTAAAATAATTCAAAAATTCTTCTTATGTTTAAAGTGATTCATCAATTATTTTTTATATTACCCCTCATATTTATCTTAATATTCTTCTTATATCCATTTAATTTTCTTTAGTTATTTTTTTATTCTATATTCCTCCCTATCTAATTCTTATTCTTATTATTTTTATTACATTCTTCATTTCATTCTTCAGTTCATTATGTGAATCAATTACACATCATGAATTTTTACACCATGAAATATTATAATCATGATAATGAGTATCTACCCTGAGGAATATCCCATGAGATTAACCCAGTGCTAAACTTGTTGTAATGTTTTAATTATACTTTAGTTTAATCTATGTATGATTTAAAGTGGGTGTAAACCTCTCAGTGGTCATATATATTCTATCCTTTTATTCTTTAATCATTATCACTTGATTTGGGAGGTGGATGTGGAGTGTTGTTAGTGGTTGTTAAGTAAATGTTTTTTTCAAAATTGGGGTAGATTAATCTCAAAAAACCTATAGTGGAGTGTGTTTAGTAAATAGATTTGAAATGGGACAATGATGGTGCTCCCTAGAAAACTATCTTGGGAGAAATTTCTTTTTTTTCTAATCTCATATTGTTTTCATTGTATGGTAATTTAGAATTTCATGATATTTTTATTTTAGTTTTTCATTTTATGTTTTTTCAAATATATAAAAACCATGCTTTAGTACATTTATAAAAAATTAAAGGAAAAAGAAAATAGACTTTGATTAAATAAAATAATTAAGCAAAAAATTGTGAATCCTCTTAAGTGACACGACCCTAATCAAATAATGTTCCAAACTAAGAATCATTTTGAATTTTATTAACACCTAATTACAATAAAGAATCAAAACAAGTGCCTTTTTCTGGGAGATAGTCAGTATTTATTTTCATTTTCTATTTTCACATTCTATATATATTTTCATGACTTTTTAAATAATAATAAAAATTTATTTTATCATTATGTGTCAAAACATACTATATCATTGCGCATGGAATGAGTAATCAAAGGTGAAATAGAAATAATAAGAAGATAATAGTTAAGATAAAGTCCAGGTGAAATAACATCAAAATGATATAGAACAAATAGAGATAAAAATTGAAAGAGTATTTGAAAATGTTCTTGCACTAACGGAGCAATCAAAAACTAAGAAAGAACCTAAGGAGGCCAAGAGGAAGAAATTATTTCTGAGCTAAGTGTGGGAGATCAAAAAGATAAGGATTACTTATAGAATGAGTGTGATGCGCAACTTGATCTCACCATTCCATAAAATTTAGAATATATATCACTATTGCTTATATATTTACCCTCGGATGAGGAAGACACACCCTATGTTGGAATTTCAAGAATATATGGAGTTAAGTAACTACCGTCCACCATCCACTAAGATTTAACTACAAGAGGCACTTCCCACTAAAGAAGAGATTGATCCAGAACCAAGATAGGGACTTGATCATAATTTAAACTATTTCTTTTAGGTTTATATTCAATCTTACTTGAGTATAATTCCTAACATATTTTAATCCTCATTTTTCGATAGTCCATATTTTTACTTATATGGAGATAAATAAACAATACATGAACTTATTAGGGAACACATTGAGCTCCCTGATTTTGATGAAAATATATTTGAGGAAGCCCAAAAGAGATTTAAATTAGCTCATCCTAAATAAATTAAGATACAATATGCCCATTATGAAAGGGATAATATTTCTAATTATTCATGTTTAAATTTTGTTCATATTTAATCACCTACTCACTTTTCCATTACACATACAATTCTAGTATGCAAATTTGAGAAAGAAATAGATAAGAATAAAGAGGTTGCACAACTAGAAACAAAGGAAGTTGTTGATCCATACTTCATCCTACCCCTTCCATACAAGATATATTTAATTTTGAAGTGGATGAATTTGGTATACTATATCCATGGATGATTCTTGGCTACCAAAAATGACGAATAAGATGGGAAAATCACTATGTGGTGGTTCAAGTCTAATAATCATAACCCATAATAAGACTATGGATAATAACTACTAATACCCTTCTAGAGGTAGTATAAATCTAGGGCCCACATGGGGGGTCATATCAATATTTATATTTATTTTCATTCTAGGAATTTAGATTTTAATTCCATTCATAGGAATTAGAATTGAGTGGAACTCCCACTATCATTTTTATCTTTAATTAAATGGTCCTTGAGTTTTAATAATTGATTCCATTTTGTTGGTCCATGATTGAATAATGGATCCCCATGAACAATTTAAAGTAGGAGTAATAATCATTCATTTGAAAAGGGGGTTCAATTTTATGTTTTTCTCGAAAACTCCAATCATTTTTGTCTAAAAACTTGTTGTGAGCCTTAAAATGAAAAACATCATGACCAGATTTGGATTTATGTTTTACATGACTTATCTTGGAGACATGAGTGTTTAAAAACTTGTGATGATTGGTTTTATTTTTATATGATAATGATATTTAATAAGTAAAATAGAGAATTTAATGATCAAAAGTGAAGTGTGGATAATAAAATGAGGACACATGGGTATGAGGGAATTAGTTTATTATTGTTAATGGAATTTTCTTATTGTTTTTAAGGATTTCAGTTTCTAATAATCAAGAAAATTGATTTGTTATTATTATTCAAGATATGATTGATTATCCTAATAAATATGTCCCATTTCTGAGAGGATATTTATTCCAAATATTTCCTATTTTATCTTAAAAATATTTTTGGAGTAATATTGGGTTATTCCACCAACAAAAACATACATTAAATCTTTTAAATGTTAATAAATCTGCAAAAAATATTTAAAATTATTCAGGAATATTTTGAAAAATATTCATTTATGAAAACACCTTTTACATTAATCCTAGATCAGCCTATAGATATGATGAATGACCTTGTTAGGGATGAAATATGTTTGAATCCATTTTTATACATTCCTAACCTCCTCTTAGTATTTTTATAAAATATTAAATTGTAAGTGTAGGGGTTGGGGATGTCATAGTAAAAGCGATGAAATTCATTTTATGGAAAAAGTTTAGTGGTTTTTCCTTTGGTATTGAATACAATTTATGGATTAATTCATTATGCTTTATAATTTTCGCTTCCAAAAAAATTTAAATTGAAACTAAAGGGAAAAATGTGGGTTTTGATATGGGAATATCTAAAATCAACATCCAAAGACTAATTTTATTTATCATATATGGTTAGCTGGTAGGTGTGAGATGCGTTCGAAGAATAAATTTTTAAAAATTAATTAAAATGAAAAACAATTCTTGGAAAAAGAGTATAAAAATAGCAAAAATTTAAGAAGGAACAATTCATTCATTATTATTTTATTGATCATGGACCTACATTGATCATGGGAAGTTTGAGTTTTCATTTTGAAGGGGTGAATATAATTACAATTTTTCTTTTGAAATCATTCAATGCAGATTAGATTGAAAACTTCTATTAGAGCCATAGTTTTTAAACATAAATTCCTACCATCCTAATTTCTTAGAGTCATTAGAATATTTACTACAATGTCGTCATGATTTTATGTGAATTTTTTCCTTAAAAATTGGAGAAATAAGTTCATTAAATTCATATAGATAAAGAGAAATCTTAGTTATATTAGTATAACTATAATTGAAATTATATCATGATTAATGAGTGAAAATATTCAAAAGCGAGGTTAATCATGATTTGGGATGTTTAATAATAAAAACATGAAGAATATAATTGATATTTCATGTGAAATTTAATTATCTGATATACCATTGATAATTTTTTTATTTTACGACTATGATATTTAAATAATGGAAACATTGGTTCCCTCTAAATTCAATTAGAGATTTTATGATTGAGGAAAATCATAGTTTACATATGGGAGTATTTGATAGACTGATATTTCAAATAAATTTCATAGACTTTTACAAATATTTTTTGATGTATTTAAATGAATAATCCCCTAAAATGTAATTTTTTATAGGAATATAGGATATTTGAAAAACAAAATTTTATTTAAAATGAGTTTTTAATGATTTATTTTATTGAATATTTTTTTGTGACAATTATTTTATGTTTTTTAATATTTTAAGAAAAAAATAGAGCCAATATAAAACTAGTCTTAAACATGGAATACATTCATCATAGACATTCCTATAGGTGGGACAGTTGGCCAAACCAAAACCTAGAAGGTATTATTGAGCCAGATAGGGTTGCAATCCTTATAGTGGATCAGCCATGTGAAAAATCTTGACCATGTCGAACATGGGTAGTATAATTTGGATCTAGGCCCATGTGATCCATGTTGGCCCATTTTGGTGTATATTTTTAATGAGACTATCCCTAGATTAGGCTTTTAACTGAGTATTGGAATAATTTCATTATAAATAAGCACGGACATAGACTACACTTTTGATATGAGGCACCCTTCCACTTAGAACTATTTATCAATTTCTGAAGCGATGTCATCCCACCATGATCCCACTCACTCATCCAAGATTCACCACCTACCACACCTTCTCGATGCCACAGTTGTGATGCCTACCATAAACCACCATAGCTACCACTGAAGGGATCTAGCTTGAGCTAAAATTCACCCCTTCCACCCCTGATCACCATAGATTATCTTCGTCACCCTGGAAAAACTCCATGAATCTCATTTTGAAGCTCTCTATATCCACTGTAATGGAACGAGGATGGGAGTAATTCCACTACAACTTCTATAACCTTGATTAACCACATGGAACTGCCATGTAAATCCATTTTTTCAAACCATGAACAAAGAATCCACTATCTCACCAGGCCTAATCGACGTGAAATATTTAAACACCTAAAATCATCAAGTGTTACCCTTTTTATACATTGGATCACAAAACTATTTTTAAGTGACATACAAGATAATATGGGAGTATTTAATAAAATAAATTAACCCTCAATAAATTGTTTTTCCTTACTTCCCATTAAGGGAGCTATCACCCACAGAGGAGGAATCTCGACTACACTGCTTGTCATTTTCGTTTTTTCCCTATTTTATATTATTTTTATATTGTTTTTAATTATTTTTAATTTAATTTAATGATAATTAAGTTTCTTAAATGAAATAATTTATTCATTATTCTTATATTTAATTTTAGTACACTATCCATTCCTCTTTATCTTATTCTTCTTATTTTTATTCGTCTTCTTCTTATTCATATTCTTCCTCCAATTTCACTTTAATAATTTTATTCTATTTTATTTATTATTTTTTATTCAATAATTATCCAAATATATTTATTATTATTATTATTTTTATTATATTATTATTTCCATACATCAATTCTCGATGTGAATCAATTTCACATTGGGATTTTTCCACCATGAACTCCTATACTGATGATAATAAGTAATTGACCTGATAAATATCCCGAGTGATTAATCTAATGCTAAACCTGCAGAAAAAATTTAATTCCTCTCTGGGTTAATCTGAGGATGACTAATAGTTGGGGTAATCCTCACTATAGTTATCTAAAGTTTAACTTCTTATTCAATAAGAATTATCCCATATTTGAGTAGGTGGATGTGGAGTATTCTTGGTGGCTATTAAGTGTTATTTTCAATCACAATTATGATAGATTAAGGTGTTAAAACATACATTAAATCATTCTCACTATATAGTTTTAAAATAGAAAAATGAAGGTGATCCCTAGAAAACTCTACCAAGAGAACTTCCTTTCATTTCTAATCTCATTTTTTATTATTACATGGTAATTTATAATTTCATGGTAGTTTTATTTTCATTTTTCATTTATTTTATTTTTAAAAACCCAAGAACCTTTATTTATTTCATTTATAAATAATTAAACCAATAAAATCAATTATATTTAGGTTAATTAGAATAATTAACTTTTTTTTGATGTTCCTGATGTGAGTTGACCCTAGTCAGATATTGTGTCACATTACGGGACATTTTGAAATATTCTTTTTCCAAACCCCATGATATGTGTGAATCAATCATTGTGTTTTATGGTTGTTATATTGGGGTCCACAATTGATAGAGAAGATTCATGTAAACGGTTAGGACCATCCAATTCAGATTTTTTGTATTGGTCTACCCAATAGGTAGTCGTTTCATACTAATTAATTTGAGGGTGTTGGTGTGGTTCCTAATGTAGATGTTGGTAACATTCACAAATGAGATACCACATCATAACCATATAATCATTTATAGTGTGTGTGATGTTTTTGTTGATAAATATATTGGTAATGAATTTATTTTAATTTTAGTAAATAGTTTGGGAAAATATGAGGCGTGATTATTTTATTCCAAGAGAAGGTGACATTGGGACTTCTTCTTTATTGGTAGGAGAATATAGAAAACCTAATGTTGGACCAATTAATCATTCTTCCATACGACTCTTCTCATGTTAGTATCTAATTTTGGTGATGCAATCAATGGTGGAGTATGGCAAAAATCATTTATATATATATAATAACCATGAAAGGCCCTCTTAAAAATAGGATAGATAAGTAGTTCCAACATAGAAAACTTTTTTGATAAACATTTATGCGATTTTTGTTTTTTGTTAGTGGATTCACACCATCCCATATGGTGGGACGACCATTAGATAAGAATGTTTTTCCATATTGATGCTTGGAATAAATCATATAGATCTTAAACATGGTTATATTATCAGTTTTCATCAATATGTGATAGATATGAAACATTTTTCAATGTAATATGATGTTTCCTTCCAGGCTTGTTGTGTACCGAAAAATCTCAAATTCATGACTTCACCAAGGATTGTCATCACAATTTTCCTATGGAGTATAAGAATCATTAATCTGTTTTTTAATGGATCTAACTTTCCTTTCTATTTCATCATCAAGATGAGGTCTGAATAGATTTATTTATCTAACTTCAACCAATAATGTTGGAGTTATACACTTTTTTCTAAAGTGTTCTTCATAAAGAGCCATCTAATTGCTTTAGTGAAAGCTATTATTGTATGAAAACTGGTGTAGAAATAGTTTTTCATCCCAAAAACCATTTAAATCTTTGAAAATGACCTAGAAATATCCTCCAAGGTTTGAATGATTCTCTTAGACCAACCATATATCTAAGGATGACAATTTTTACAAAAAACTCTAAATCAAGAGCTTTTTGTGGAATTTTTCGGAATATCAAAGAAAACCATAGATATCGATAATATAAAAAATAATTTGCAACTATAGGAAACCTCAACATATTTTTATTATATCTTATTTAAATATTATAATGAGATAAATCTTCTCTAATAGTAATGAATTGTTATGAATTGATAAGGTGATCAACTGTAACACAAAAAGAATTATGGACCTTAGATGTTATGGGGAGTAGAATTGAAAAATTTATAGATAATTTTTTTCCATTTCCATTATAGTGTAGTTAATGGTTGTAAAATACCATTATACTTATCTTTCTCAAGAATAAATTTCGGAAATACAAATCACCTATATACATAAAGTGTAATAACTCTATTCATGTTGTTTGGCTAGAAATACTCTGTCAGATCTATGTACATCATGATAGTTCTTGGATGAATAGATAATGATTAACTATAAGCATCACCCAATTACTCCATACTCAAATTTGTAGTGGATGATACACATGAATAGTTCCTAAAACATATCATTCCATCATAGTCATGGTTGAACTTAAGAACATTTATGTCATTTTTTAGAGTTATACAACTTTATTATGAAGCTCTTTAATTTTTAATTGGATATATGGTTGAACACTTATTTGAAAAGGATAATATTTTCCCCCTTAAATAATCATTTCTAGATCCATTATTTAAAAATATAGAAATATTGGATCTTTTTTGGTCGTCATGAATGATATAATAGGATGATCCTTCCAACTCAAATAACCAACCTCCTTGATCACCTTCTAAGGGTAGTAATGTATTGGGAAACCATAATCATTAATAATCTATGACCATATTCTCTGGTTTATATTTAGTTCTATATATGTGAGTAAATAATTTAAACATTTATCATAAATATATATATATTACACCATCTTTTGTAAATATAATGCCTCTAAATCTTTAATGGAAAAATTACCGCACCTAACCACAAATCATGAGTTGGGTAATTTTTCTCATCAAACATCAATTTTCATGAAAACCAAGCTATAAACATATAATTTGCACGATTACTCATATTATTACATTATTTTATGTATAAATATAGATCACATACCATAATATTAAATAGGTTAGTTAAAGAATATGTAGACTGACTAACCTTCTCTTCAGTTCTATGATATTTTCCTCACATGAATCTATCCAAAAGAACATGTCTCCATTATGAGTTAACATGGTAAGTGTAACATAATATAACCATTATTAGGTACTAATTTCCTTCCCCATTTTGTTTCTTTGTTAGTGTTTTAAATTTGCATGCCTCTTTGATTTTTTGGTGTTTTGGAAAAAATGATGGTTTTATAGAGTAGGTTGCACCATGGTGATTAGACTATGATCTTGAGTTATAGATACTATTCCATAGACATTACGATATAAAATAGTGGAGTTTGGTGTTGAGAAGGGCTTAACGGAAGGTTGATAACTATTCAATGGATCCTTGGTGGTAAATTTTAAAACTACAGCTAATTGCAACATAGCTACTTCTTGGAGACTAGTTTATGAAGTATCTATATTTTGGTAGTTTGGCCCTATAGAGTGAAGGATCAAGTGAGTTAGTTTGGTGCCACTTCCCATTTGGGTATAAATACGACATAGATAGATGTTTATATGTGGGGAACTTCAATGCTTCGACATTTTTGATGGTGGATGTAGTTTAGTGTATGGGTTTTGTAATAGCCTTAACCATAGGTGATTAAAATATAGGTGAGGTATGTGGAATGTTTTCTAGAAACAATTGTCCATGAGGGTCGGTGTAATGGTATGGGGTGGTTGGGTCATGGTCTGGTGTTTTTTCACCATTATGTGTTGTGTCTATGTTGGGATTTAGTGTGGTTTTTGTTGTACAGACTTATATACCCATAATTTGTGTGTTATCAAAACATATCTACCTAGAAAAACAATAAAACTTTTCATATTTTTTAGGATACTAACAGTCTTTTTGAATCATCCAATATCCTATCTTATCTTATTTAACCCCTGATGTGTGAATTTGATCCCTCTTTATTGAGATAACATTCTTCTTATCTTGGAATCCCCCTTTAAACAATTCATTACTTTCAGTGTGTTAAATCTTCATTTTATTGATGGATTTAAACCCCATTCTAATGGGGTGTATTTCTAGGGATTCATTATTGATTTTACATAACATCCAATCTTTAATAGAATTCTGATTTTTTGTGTTTTATTGATTGATAGTTTCATTAAATGTATATCATTCTATAAATATTTTAAATATAATTGAAGCCAATATTGTTTTCTTCATTTGAAATGAATTTTTAACTATTTTGTAAACCATTAATTGTGATTATTGGATGGTTTAATTAAAAGTACTGATAATTGTGAAATATAACATATTTTCAATGGATTTAAAAATATGTTGGGATGTGCGAAATTATGGATTGAAATGAATTGATGTTGATTCTTAAAAAAATGGTTTAAAATTAAAGATTATTTTGAAAGGAATGAAATTGATGAAATCCATGTATTGGTTTTGGAAAATGAAATGGACTGATGAAAATTGGAATTAGGAATTGAAGAATGATTTGATATAGAAATTAATGATTTTATCAATTATTATTGATTGATTGAAATCAAATATGATCCTGAGTAGTTAGTGGTAGATTTGTAAAACAAACCCTGACTCTAAATCCATATAAATCGATTGAAAATAACAACTATAACTAAATTAAGTTTAAAATTTTTTCACTAATGGGGTGTTGATTAATTACATCCCGATGTCCTAATACTTATGACATGTGCACACTCAATGAGTCATGATTGCTGAATGAGATATGTGAGGATACTATATCAGGAAAATAACAAACCACATGGATTTTGTAAGATTTATTGGTTTTGATATGACTATTATATAAAAATGATTATGAAACTAATTTTTGAAGGTTTTTTTCATTGTAAAAATGTTCATTGAAGAAGATTTGATTTATTTTCCATATCCTAGTTTTGAAATAAAGATTCAATTGATGATGTGAAATAATATATCACCCCTTATTTAACAAAATTAGAAAAATTAATGGTTCGTTTCATTAGAACTATTTATAGAAGACTACGTGAGAACCTACTTGGATATTTTTCTGACACCAAACATTTTACTTTAGGCATTTATATATTTTGTTATTCTAGGTCAGGGAAAAAGGAAATATCCATAAGGAAGTGGTTGTAGTGAATGATCTGTAAGACTCTAAAGTGATGGTGGTGACTGGGGGAGCTATGGTCCACATGTTTCATAGGGATTATGAGACCCTATATTGATGAATGTTGTATTCTCATTTAATTTATCATGTACCCTGGGATGTAATTATATAATAATATGTTACCTTCTTCATTTTGAGTTTTTGGAATAATTAATTTCTAGGGGTTCATATTCCACTATTTTATTATACAAGTAGAAAATTCATTCCCTTTGATGTTGATATTATTCTATGTTCTAGTTTCCAACACATTGTGATTTTGAATCCCCTTTGGGATATGTTAGTGCCATCTCAAGTATCAGTGTACAGGGGAATATGGGTTAGTTCATGAAAATGTAGGTTGTTTCATGGTCCATGGGGATATAATTTAAGAGGGTTTTAGGTTGAGAACGGATATGGCATAGGTGGTTGGATACACCACAGAATTTTGAAGACTAGATTACATATCCCCTTCCAATTTTATCCTAGCAATGACAAAGATACATGGCTGTGGAACATAACCTTTTAAAAGTTTTGCCTTGAGTTTCATAGGGATTAATATGTATTGGATGATTAAGTGAGTGATTTGGGTGCTAATACCCCTTTTTTCATTTCTGAGATGTGAATGGTTGGTCGAGGTGTGAAACTCTTCAATTATTTTACCTTTTTGAGGGATGTTATGGAATGGAGTACATTCTACATAGTAGCCTTACCACCGAGTGATGAGGATACGAGTGAGGTCCAGGACATGTTTTTAAGATTTTGGTTCACTAGGAGGGGATTTGATGTGTTTTTTGAGTGTATAACATGAAATGGGGAGATTTAACCATTCTTTACCATTTATATGTATGGTTGAGATATGGTCTCTATTTTATAGACATTAAATTCTCTGAGTCCATGTGTTTTCCAAACAACTATAACTCAAACTTCATTCAATATTTTCATCTTTTGAAGTCCCCTAAGAGGATTTTGACTCTTCTAACATCCTCTCTTATCTAATTTAATCTCCATTAGATAAATTTAATCTATCTCTAGTAATAAAAAATTACTATTATATTTGAATCGTTCTTTTTCATATTATATAATTTGAGAGTATTTAATCCTCATGTTATTTATTAATTAGAAACCCATACTAATGGGGTGGATTTCTTGGGATTCCTTCATGATCCTCTACAGCATTGACTCTGTATTGTAGTTTCTGTTCTAGGTGTCTGAATGATTTATCTTGTGGCTAAAGGTTAGTGGTTATGTAAGGATTTTACCCACAATTGAAATTATGATTTCTTTCTTGTATTGTAATGAATTTCCAAATATTTTATAAATAATAAATTATGATTATTTTATTATTTATTTAAATGGAAAGAGATTTTTGAAATTAAATCCATTTTAAAAGGATTTGAAAATATTTTGTGATTTGAGAAAAGATGCCTTAGAATTACATAATTTTGATAGTTGTGAAAAATGGTTACAAATGAAAGATGACTTTAAAATGAAGGAAATTTTTGAAAATATATGTTTTGTTTTTTAAATTCAAATAGAATATTGAAACATGGAATTGGGAATTGAAATATGTATTGCTTTGAAATGAATGAATTTTCAATTGATTGATTGATTTATTGATTCAAGGAATATGAGATCCTAATTAATTAGTGGCTGATTAAGAAAATAATTATAGGAATATACTCCCATGAGATGGATTGAAGATAAAAAAAAACTAAACCATGATGTAAATTTCTTCCCCACTGGGGTGTTGATTGATTCCATCTTAATGGACTGAGCCTAGGGATATGCACAAATAGACTAATTAATGTTGATTGACTAATATGTGTGGGGATCTTATAGATAGAAACTAACCAACCATAGGGCTTATGTATATGTTTAGTGATTTTTATTTTATTATTAGATGAAAAAAATTATAATCTTTTTATTTATGTATTTTTTTCTTTATGAAAATGTTCATTTAATAAATTATTATGTATTATCCATCTCTTCATTTTGAAAGTATGTTTTGATTGAAAATGATAAATGATCTACTGTGACTTGTTTTATTTAAATTAAATCTTTAACAGTTAATTGTATTTTAAATTCTTATGGAACGATTGGTGAGAGCATACTAGGCCATTTTTGTCAAACCTCACATTTACATTCATGTTTTATAAGACTTTTTTTCCTCTATATCTAGGAAAATTGAAAGCACCACATGAAGGTGGCAGTTTTACTTGATCTGTGGGACTCGAGAGTTATGTTGGTGACTGGTGGTGTTGTGGTCCACTTGTTTCATAGGTATTGTGAGACCACATCTTGAATGATGTTGTGTTTTAATTTTGATCATGTTTTAACGTAGGATGTGTTTCCATCTATTTATGGTACTCTATCCTTGTAGAGTATTTCATATTCTGAATTTATTTCGTTTTATCGTTCCTTATTTAATTATACTTGTGAAAAAACCGTTCCTATTAATGGTGATATGATTTCAGGTGTTAGCCAACAACCCGTAGGGATCCATAAGTCCCTTTGGGTGATGTTATGGTTAGGTTAGGTATCATTGTGCCTGGGTATATGCATTGGTTCATAAAAAATAGATATGAAATGTGGTTTTGTGTCTTTCCTGGACATTGGTATGCCATTTGGGATTTATTGGCAGATAATAGGTATACTTTAATGGACTTATGAGGTAGTTACAAGTGAGTTTATAGCCATATCTCATTGTAGTGAGCCTTATGTTACTATGGTAGTGTTGGAAATGATTCTTTTATGAATAATCAATACAATTAAATATTTTTTGATGTTTGATCTATGTGATTTGATTTCCCTATATATCTTGATTGAGTTTTTATCTATGTATCAATGTTAATGTTTTTGTATTTAATGCTGATTTTGTGTACTAAAATTCATCAAATAAGATGTCTAAACATACCTATTGAGGGAGCTTCTGTAAAAACATGGATGTTGAACCCTCTAGTTAATTATAATCCTGTTGAGATATTGGCGCATACAGTCTAATCTATTGGATAGGTTGATTCACACGTTCCCATTTAGTCTCATATTTTAGAACCTTAAGGGGATTAATCTTGGTATCATTCTTAGAAGGTTATTCCAAAGAAACCAGTAACTTTACTAGGCTCTAATGATCCTCATGATGTAGAGGATTGGTTGGAATATATTTAGCTACCCTCTATGTTTCATGAAATTTCCGATCTGATAACGTTTAAATGTACCAACATTAAGATGGGAGGGTCTAGAAAGAGATGGTCAAAATCAATAGTTATGTTGATGAACCATGAGATCATGGGGTATAATTACATTAATTAACTTTGAAAAAATCAGTTCTATCAATATTTTATGGTTAGGAAATTTATATGGGGGTTATAATCCTCCAATAGGGTGATAAGACCACAAATTAGTATATAAACTGATTTGGTGAAATTATTCATTTTTCTAATGTGGTGGTGTGTAATGTGAAACTAAACGCACAAATGTTTGAGATGTTTCATAAATATGACATCTGATTATGGTTTTTCATGTTCAAGATCACTTCTTATGCCGATGTACTAAATATAGAGATGATGGATGAGAAAGACATGGCTAGTATGTTTAGGTTAACAAGGTTTTCTCTTACTCTCAGTTGCAATTCTATTGGACCCTTAAAGGAAAAAAGGAATCATGATGAGTATTATTAAATATTTTTGTAGAAAGAATCATCCAAACCAATTATAGTGTTTGGTAGAGGCCCTTTTACATTGTTTTAATGTTTCAAGGTCTGGAATTCAAAATGTGATTTTATCAAAACACCCAACAATCTTTGTAGGCCACTTGAGTTATTTTCAACCCCACATAGAGGAATGGGATCATCAACTCAAAAAATTATTATAGTGAAAATATATTCTTTAAGAACTAAATAATTCTAGCCATATGAATCATATTTGAACCTTATTAACATAGTGTAAGATTCTCTAGAGGAATCCAATGCTTGTATAGTGATGGTGAAATGAATCATAAGTATAGATTCATATGTAGTGGATAATTTATTTGATTCCAGTTCATGTGAACCATTCATAGAGTCTTGTATTTAATTTTTTTAATATTCCAATAATGTTTTTCTCTATTTTGATTATTATTTCTATTTCCCTCAGAACAAAGAGAGAGTAAGGTCTCTAATTCCATTCTTATGACTTTTAATTATTATATATCATGCTGATTTTTTATAGTAATCAACATAAAAGAAATATACGTTTTTCGTAGGATGGATTGGTTGATTCCCATAAGTCCCAAATTGACTATTATTCGTGGAAGGTATTCTTTTCCACACCTGATGAATCATTCCATTTTTTTGATTGAATGAGACCTGAGGTTAACAGGGTCTGGACCTCCTCCTCTATTGTTGGGTAGTGAAATATTTGTGTTTTCATTTGATTTGGGGTAGTAAAATTTGATTGGGGATCTTACTCTAGTGATTTTTTAGTTTCTTTATTTGTTTTCTTCTGAATTTTAGTGTTTTACCTCAATAATGGAATTACTATTTTTTATTGAATTGGTACTAGGTACCACCAATATCTCTTCATTATTACTATATGAAACGAACATAATTTATGGTGTTGAAAACTATTCTATGAAAATTATTTGATAGATCATTTATATAATTGAGCGAGTCACCTTGGGTAGTGACTATATTTTTCGAAAACAAGGTTGATGGGACACATATCTGTTGTTAAATTTTAAAAACCCAATCATCTTTTGAAAAATAATAACTATCCAATTAAAAATATTGATGATCTATTTTATCATTTTAATGGGGTGAAGTTTTTCTCAAAGAATGGTATTCGATCAGATCATCACACTTTTAGAACTCAAAAAATGGCATTGTGAAAAGTTCATTCAGAAGTTGGTATATCCATTGTGAATAACTTTTATTTTCATTAGGTATAACTAATACTCTTGTAGTTTTTATATAACAAATGTTAACTATATTCTACATTTACATTTACTAATTCATGGTAGTCTTTGTAGATGAAATATTGGTTTACTAAAAAAATGAGGAAGACCATGTGATTCATTTAAGGGGAGTTATGGGATCTTTTAGAAATTTATTTACTCATGAAAAGATATTGAAATATAATTTCTCCATTGAGGAAGTGATTTTTAAGGACATGTTATCGTTGGTCATGGTGTTTTAGTTTATCCAAAAAATGTGAAGGTATTTATGTCATTTTAAATAACCTAAAATCTTTTCTAGCTTTAGATACTCTTGGGTTTACCAGACTATTACTGATGGTTCATAAAATATTTATCAAATTTTTCTTCTTTGATGAATTCCATCACCTATAAAGGTGTGATGTTCATGTGGGATAAGAAATTAAATATTTAATTCATTTCATTAGAATGCCTATTTAATTCATCAACAGTGTTGACATTTCTAGAGTATGGTTCGGGTTATGTGTTCTTTCGTGATACAATAGGTTTAGGTTTGTGATGAATTCTCATGAATGTTGATCATATTGTGGAATATGGTTCCTAAAATCATATGACACACATGAAGAGTTATCCAACTCATGATAAAAAACTCACTATCATGATGCATTATCATAAGATTTAATGACATTAATTTTTTAGAGAAAGGTTTACCATATATTATAAACACAAAATTCTGGGTTATATCCTATCAAAAAATATATTTGAGATCTAACAAAAGAATTAGGTGGAGTACCTATAGACATTTGATTTTGAAATTTCCTATACCCATTTAAAGTTTAATGTCATTGATTAGTCCTTAAGAATTAATTTCATATCATAGGTCATGAAGGAATCATTGTAATTGGGTAAATTAATTTCTCTATTTGATCATATACATTAATTGTTCTGGAAGATAAGGATAATATTGTTTTGAAAATACTTAAATCTACTTCATCCCTTCTTGAGAATATTTTTTAGGATTATTAGTTGGAGGATGTGTTCAGTGGTATTGGGAAACCTCTTTATTGTGGGGATGCTATTGGGGAATGGTTATTCTCTTATAAGGGTGTCTTCTGTTTATGGAACCTTTGTATTTTACCCTTTAAATGAGAATGGATGTTATGGAGGATTTCATAATTCCATGTGTGTAGTTCACTAGGGTACCATGAAGATGTTCTATGACATGAGGCAATGATTCTAGTTTATAGGTATGAAATGTGATATCATTGATTTCATTTATCATATTTGTACATTCCAACAGGTCATGACCGAGCACAAGAAACCATTAGGTTTTCTTCCCCCTTCCTATTCCAACATGGAAGTGGAATGATATCACTAAAGACATTGTGGTTAGGATTCCATGTACATGTTAAATGAAGAATGTGATATAGGTAGTGATTTATTAGATAACCTAATCAGTACACCCCATACCAATTCAAGATTCAACCAAAGGTAAGGAAATGGGACACCTGTATGTGAAATTGATAGTTATATTACATGGGGTTTTATCATTTTTAGTTTCTAATAGAGACCCAGTTCACTTCTATAAGGATTTCCCATTCAATTGATATCATGATTTCATTCTTGTTTTGTAATTAATTTTCAAATATCTTCTAAACCATCAATTTTGATGATGTGATGGATGATTTAAAAGTAATTATACTACTTAAATAAAACTTATTTTCAAAGTGAATGAGTAGATGTTATGATTTGAGAAATTATTTCATGAAATGACATGATGTTGACCCTTATAAAAAAGGTTTGATATGAAATATCATTTTGAAAGCCATGAATTTGAAGAAAATCCCAATTTTGTTTTTTCAAATAGATAATGAATATTGAAACATGAAATTGTGAATTGAACTATGAATTCATTTGAAATGTTTGAATTTTCCACTGATCTATTGAATTATTTATTGAAATCACATGTGAGCTACAATAGTTAATTATTGATTAGGTCAAGTATTATAGGTATATTACTTCATATAAATGGTTTGAATTTGGAAACTCTAACTAAACCATGTTTAAAATGATTTCATAAATGGTGTGTTGATTGATTCTATCCCGATGGTCCAACCCTAGGTACATGTGCACACACACTAATCCATGATGAATGGACAATATTTACAATGATCCTATATCCAAAAAACTAACTAATCATGGGTCTTATGTACATTTTTCTTGGTTTTGATTTTATTATTACATGATAATGATTATAAAATTATTTTATGCATGTATGTTTTGCTTTATAAAAATGTTCATTTTAGAATGTTTTGATTTATTTTAAAAATCTTTGTTTTGAAATAATGTCTTCATTGAAGATGTAAAATTATCTATCATGAATTGTTTTATTTAAATTAATTAATTAATGGGTAATTGTGTAGTAACTTCTTATAGAACACTTTTTAATACCCTATGAGGCTATTTTTTTCACACCCTACCATTACCTTTGAGTGTTCCTTGATTTTTTTATCCCAGGTCATGGAAAAGTAAATTCCCTACTTGGAAGTGATAGTTTTTCTTGATCAGTGAGACTTAGGTGCAATGGTGGAAACATGTAGTGCTTGGTTCCACTTATTACACATGGATTGTGAGACCTTGTCTAGATAGATATTGTGCTTTCCTTTGGTTTATGTCTTACCTTTGGATGAGTTTCTATCTATTTATAGTAATTTATCCATATAGAGTGTTAAAAATGTAAACCTTGTATACTTTTATCTTCTATAATTTTATTTTACTTGTGGAAAAAAGTTACATTTGATATTGATATGATTCTAGGTTCTACTCTCCAACCCATTGGGATCTAGAACACCATTCGAGGAATATTAATGATAGCTTGGGTATCAATGTACCCAATTATTTGAGCCAGTTCATGATCAGAAGTGGATTATATTGACTTGCTAATTTCTCCCAAAAGAATCCTTAATATCCATCAAAACTATGAAAATGATGGATCTAAGTAATATTGGTTGGTATGGCCTAACATCAAATAATATATATCTTTTATAGCTCTAAAAATATATTGTTAATTGATATTAAGTTACCCAAAAATATTTTTTTATATCCCAATGTCACTTTTTGATTTTTTGGTACAATTTCTTCTATATTTGATTTATTTGAATAATCCATATGTGATCTTCATGCTCTTACTTTTTATTTCAACATACCAGAATATCATTAAGAAATACTGCCATAAACATATCAAGATAATTTGTAAATACTCTTTTTATTAAACCAATAATGATCACCGGGGAAATAATAGGAAAAAAATGACATCACTATAAATCCATAGTGACTATAACTCCCACATAAGACTATCTAGGGCATGTATTTTCTTTTGAAAATCAATTCATAGTATCCATATCCTATATAATGTATATTCCTAACCTGAGATCCACTAAAAGGTTTCACTAGCTAGTGGTTCACATGGCCTTAAGTGTTCCTCCCAGTACTCCAAATACTACATACTAGTAGAGAGGGTATAAGGTATTCTCAAGGAGATATTATACCCTCAGGATTAGAGTAAAAAAATTGTATCAAATGTAAATAATTAAGATAATCATAACATAAATTAGAATCATTGGTCGGTAAACATCCAGAAAATAAAAGTAATAAAAAAATCTAAGGGAAATATGATATTAAAAATTAGAAGTTTGTGAATCTATAAAAAAGGAAAGAAATATATTGAAATATAAATCCAATACATTGCATTTTTCAAGTTTCAAACATACAAAAATAACTATCTCTTGATAGCACAATGATAATAATCACTCATATTATCCCATATTAGTATGTACAGTCAATCATGAATCTGATGTGGGTGCTGGTCCAGGTCCCTACATGCATCCATGAATTCTATCTATGTATCAATAGTTGGTATGAATGGGGTGAATAATTACACTAATTAAGGCACCACCAATGGGGTTTATAACAAGTCTAGTCTATGTATAAAAGACAAAGAAGTGTGAAATTTATTAAATAAATATAAATTAATAACTATAATTAATACTATCAAACCCACAAGCCTCCCTATAAACAAGAAACCGTAAAAAGGTCTAGCTTTAAATCATGATTATATACGAGTGATACTGTCTAGTATAACATCTATAATCAATTAATCATAACAAAGTATATCTATAAAGCATGATAAACAAAAATTGTGGCTTATGTTGACTAATCTAGTGTTAGGCCTATAAGGGACAGATACAAGGTAAAAAATTACCATGGAATCCTCATCGACTACATGGAGAATCTCCATTGTAGAATCGATAATGACATAGGTGGAGACCAAAATTCATTTCCAGGTTGTTCCATGCAATCCATATTGAATAATAAGAAATGTACTTGGAAATCAATGCAATCGAGATACATAGAATAGAAATGTCCATGGAATTCAATGTAATCGGGATCCATGGAGTAGAAATGTTCATGGAATCCAGTGTAATTAAGATCCATGGATTAGAAATTTACATGGAATAAAATTATAATATAACCATTTTTGTAAAAATTTAATTATACATTTCAGATTCATACATACTCCATGGGTTCATCAAACTAATTGCACATTTTCAATTTCCAACATTTAACTATATTATTAATCTATAATCACATGGAAAATGAGGCATAATCCATCTCCTAATATCATATTTAATTCATTAATTATCTACCTAAGATTGAGAGATCACACACACCCAATGGGATGGAATTTCATGGAAATATAAATAAGAAAACCTCATGGGTAGTTTGATTTGAGGATAAAAACCTCCAACCATATTATGATGCTTAGTGGGAATCCTAACAATGTTTCTACAATTTATTCAACGAATTAAATTAATTTAGGAATAGTGTTGGAAAGTTAATATTTAAACACGATGAAAATTTACTTCTAAACAATATTTGTTAGAGGGAAAATGTATAGAAAACCTATATTATGATCGTGGTAGAACACTAATCCAATATCGACTCCTAAATCGACCCAGATTAAATGAAAATAAAATAACAGAAAAACAACTTAGAAATATGGAATATTATATTGCAGTAAAATAGTTTCTCTAATAGCATGAAAAGTAGATAAAGGAGACTATGGAAATAAAAAATCACTGAACAACATTCAATGAGATTAAAGGTGTCTAAATAAGACGTTGGAAGAAGGAATTAGATAAAGGCCTAGGTTATGTTTGAAAAATATCTCTAATTTTAGATGGAGGGAAGGACACTGGAGGAAAATAAGAAAATAACAAGAGGGTAAAATAATTTAAGAACTATGGAAAAAATGGTCATTTTCCCTCTAAATATTGGGGTGAAAAGTTTTCCCACACATTTAGCCAAATTGTGTGCCTACCATAAACACATATTTGCCTCAAGGACTCCCTCAAATGATTTATTCACATGGATATGGGAACCATGTGAAAACCATACTATTTCCATCTATTAAATACAAAAGAGAACCTTCATGGGAATATAACCCATGTTTCATGGTTTCATCAAACTATGTGCCCTGGAAAGTGCACCAGTATAACCCATTCAATTATCACAGTTTTTACTAACCATGAATCCTAACTGTTTTCACCGTAAAATCGAGTTTCGGGCTCTAAACAAGCCACAAACACTCGAGTTTCCTCAATATTATCACAAGGAATTCAAATTTGGCCAAAACATACGAATTAAAAAAAAATCAAGAGATACATACCTATTAAAAAAACTAAAGATGTGACAATCTCCCCCTTTTTAGACAACTCACCCCCAAGTTGCTCTTATGAAGGTAGTAAAACATCAAAAAAGAGATATGCACATAGATAATATAAATTTTACTCTCTTTGTCATGTCTCATCATGCACAAGGATGTGATTTCATAACACCCAAAATAAAATAACTAACCTACCTCAGCGAGTATTCATGCTCTGATCAATGATACATATATGACTACTCAAATGAAGCATCATCGAATAACTCAAAATCATCTGGATAAAGATTATGAGATGGATATAAGTGATAAAAACATATATGAGATACATGTAAGACATCATGAATGGATTGATACATCTGAGGTAACCATGACCTATAGGCTACTGACATGACTCTCTCTAGAATCTCAAAATTCCTAACATATCCCATCAAATGATTACCCCATATTTGATTATGTCTATTCCTCGACCACATAGAGATACGTAAAAAGACTTAATCTCTTACCTCAAACTATAGAGGTCATTGAAAATGACCAGTTAAGGGATTATATATAGAATATGTTATAAAAATAAATTTCTGAATCATCTCAACCTTCACTGAAGTCACCAAGACTAAAAGTGTTCCATAAAGTTCTTCCTACCCTACCTCTATTCTGAATAGAATTGATTTTAATGGAATATCATACAAATCCTCATAGGGTTCCATATTTATAGTTTCCTGGTAGTTTTTGTTTTAGTAAAATTAAACTAAGGGTAAATGCCTATCCCAAGAGCCCCTAAAATGAAGTAAACATGCCCAAATCATGTCCTCTAGAACTTTTTATTGTGAAATCCGATTGGGCATCAATTTGAGGGTGGTATACCATACTCAAAAAAACATATGTAACCTATGAAAATTTGATGACTTTCCAAAAATGAGATATTAACAGGGCATAACTACCCAATACAATGGTATGAGGAACCTCATGAATGTTCACAATCTCATGGATATAAATCCTACCAAACACATATACCAAGAAGGACTCCTTGATAGACCTGAAATGGGTGAACTTCATCAACATTTCCACAATGACACTTAAAACCTCACTAAATCAAGGTGACCTCAGATAACCAATTAATAAATCAATCATAACATCATCCCATTTCCACATGGGAATGGGTAACAACTATAAGAGCCCAATTATTCACTGTTGTTCCACCTTCACTTATTGATAGGTGGAGCACATATTGATAAAGCAATCTATTTTACATTTCATACTATAAAACCAATACCAGTGATGCGAGTCTTATTATATTTTGGTGACACTGATATGTACTTCCAAAACTGAGGCGTGAAATTCCCTCATCATATTCTCACATATGTTTTATGGAACATAGACATTCCAATGCATGTGTTGATTTTCATCCTACCCAATGGTCCAACCAAGAGGTGGGTCCTCACCCACCATGATCTCCCTTAAAACTAATCCCTTAGAATCTGACAGAAGTCTCATACTTACCATATTTATAAAAGTAGAAGTCGCTATCAAGAATGAGAGAAATGTATTTTCATGACCATCCTACACCACCAAGTGAATGTCAGAGAATAAGTCCATAAATTTACACTCACTACTATTCTCCTCAAGTGCATATTAATGTGTATTCCAGATCATAGATTTTGGTACTTCATTTACATTACCAGATATTTAGGGTAGCTCAAAATAAAATGGTTGGAGATACTAAACCCACCTTCTCTAGTGAAGGTTCATGTATCACTGAGTAAATAAGTACACGAGGATTTTTTGGTCTGTGTACACCAAAAAAATCTCTCTTAGAAAATAATTCCTCCCATAATGCAATGAATTAATCTTGGCTTCCAACTTGAGATCATGCATTAGATAATTGGACACATGATATATCTATTAGATAAACCTATATGCCATCACTCTATCCCCATACATTAGGATATCTACCAACCTAATTCCTAATTCATTATAGTAAAATAGAAAACTTCTTCTAGAATATGGATGAATTTTAATTGAATTTGAAGTTATTCTCCCTTTCATCTCTTAAAATGATTTCCCTCAAGAATTTGACCATAAAAAAATGACAAAGTTCATAGTTAAGCCTATATAAGGTTCTGTTAAGAATGAGATGTCCCGTATGAAGCACCTTTAATATCATGATATCCTAGGAAACTTCATTTATCAAACACATTCATGAGTTGCTTCAAGGAAACTACAAAACTCACTTTTTTTGGTCTATAAAAACTATTGTATCTCAGATGATGGAACCAAATAAGTGAAGTTCAACTATCTAGATCTAACATTTTGAGATCATAGAATACAATCTATTATCTCTCAGTATATTCAGAATGATGTTAAGGTTTTTGGAATGATCAGTTCGATTCTAAGAATATTTCAACAGTCTATCCATGAAACAACCATGAAAGAGTCCAAATACGACCAGGAAACCCAATTAATCAAATCAATGAAGATGGATGGAATGTTCATGAGAGAAAAGGACATAACCAGATACTCATATAAACCATGCCTTATAAATAATCTATAAGAGGTATTTCTAATGGAATAACATGAACATGAAGATAACACGATCTCATATCAGTCTTTAAAAACATCAGAGATTCTTAGAGATAGTCCAAGAGAACATATATCAATAGAAAGGGCTACTAGTTCTTGACAAGAAAATGGTTAAATTTTCAGTCATCAACCCATAACCTGATTGTTCTATCCAACTTAATTGAAAAAGCACTAGAGAACCCCATGGATAAGTATTAGGTCATGTAATCCCATTTTATTCTATGTCATCTACCTACCTATTGATCTCTTGCAGACCAGTAGTGGCCATCCTCTAAGGAGGAATGGATAATGGTGCAACTCCTGGAACTAGCTCAATAGAGAACTCAACATATAAATCAATAAGTAATCCAAAAAAATTATCAGAGAATAAATCCTTGAAAAGATCTAATAATGAATGGAATTAATTTTTTCACATTCCTTAATCAACTAGATAAGCGATATTACTCTTGGATGTCACGCCACAAAACCCATGATGCTCTCGTACTTCTCTACCTTCCTGGACATCCCGGGAACCCTTGTGGATATACTTACCACCATTTGGTGAGGTGAAGGATACAATCAAGTGAAATAAATTGATTTGGTCATGTTAATTAACCATTCAATTCATTTTAGTATTATATTAAATCCTTTCATCTTAAGAAGAAATAAATTACATAAGAAGAGATATCCACCTTTCTGAAGGGGTAATTCCCTACAACGACATATATTATCTGATCAAATCCCCAATAAAAGTATCAATTGTCATAAATCCATCATAAAATTTCACATTGAGTCCAAGGAAATCTATAATAGGTACATATATGAAATAATGTGAAGAACCAATATCATAAAGTAAGATACTAGAGTAGGACCTATAGAGATCATACCTAACACTATAGACAACCTTGTGATTTTCACCTAAAGTATATGATTTAATGAATATATTTGGCCTAAATTTTGGCCCTATGAAACAACCTGAATAATATATACAGTACAAATTCACTATTAATGTGAAATTGTTGATAGGATCCTATTAGTTATGACCACCTCTTTGGCCTGAATCACTAATAGTTCTCTAGCTCCAAGCCTAACACAAAGATGTGAACCCCACTCCTAATCATCGAGTCAGTGTCAAACCCTTATAAAAAACTAGTGAAAGAAAGGTCATGCAGAATCATTGAATATGTTCCATCATACCTTAGCATCAACAATCAATTGGGTATTTATCACAATGGATCCTCAGGGGTCCTCACCTTCCATACTGATTAAAGATGAGAAAAGTACCAGTACTCACACCTGGGTTGGTATTCCCCTTACTGAATGTCTCAAAAGACCACTTCATACTACTTGACACTAAACCATGTAGTTAAAGAGCTTCACTACCCACCTATAGGCCCTTTTATTCCCTCAGGTTATGTTTAATAATTAGTTCCGAATCTAGTATCTTATTTATAGTTTTCAATTGAAACATATTCAACTGTGATCAAACGAAATAATTGAGAGTTTCCTCAAAGTGTCTCTCTATAGATGGTTCATCAATAAGATACACTTGTTTAATGTTCAGAAGCTCTATAAAGTGATTTAAATACTCTATAATGTTCATTACACCTTTATGAAAATGCATAAACACACTATCCATTTTTGGTCTTTGAGTCTCAGAAAATAATTAGTCGTAAAATATGATTTCTAAATACCTCCAAACCATTACTTAAAGCTAATCAACCTAGTTAATAATATCCCATGAGCACATAGTGGATCCCAGAAGAAAACACATCATAGGCTTAACTATCTACCATGGAGGATTATCTATGTTCTTGAATATTGACAAGATAGTTTCAACCCATAACTCAGTAGCATGTGGACCACCATACCCTAAAAAAGTGTGTGGATACTAATATAGGAACACATGTTTCAACACATTCATAGTCATGGAAGGATGATGTGATCCTCGAATGGTCTACATAATGTGCTTGAAACCCTCTTAGAACAAGGAATCAACACCCATATCAGGAACAACGGGTAGTGCCACAATTTTAAATACCTGTGGTTCTAAAAGTGGATTAGGGCCCACCACCTCCATAGGATAGTCGTCTCAAACATATGGGTGCATAAATAGATTTCATCATTGCAGAATATCTCTAAAAATTACAAAAACATGCCTACAAGAGATTCAATAATAACCAGATCATAGATATACTCATAGGACAAGAAAAATACCTCTTATAAACAAGACAAACACCTCTTCCCACTCCTAAATCTATGAATAGCTAGAACGAAATATCATCAAGAACACCAGATACACTACCCACTACCCACTACTAAAGTTGGGTATGGGTCAAGCTCTTTATTTCACAACATGGGTCCTGATATGGGGACTATCAATTTAAATTGGAAACTCTATTTAAAGGAAATGTTTCCATTTCAGAATTCAAACTATTTTAAAATTTTATTTATATTAAAATTTTATTTTAATTATTGAGTAATAAATATTAAAATTTAAAATTCACTAGGGCCCATAAATCATATAAATTAAAGCATGAAATCCATTTAATCCAAACAATAACACATTCCTACCCATCTGACCAATGGTGAATGACCCAATTTTCCATAATTGAAAACTTAAGTTATTTACTATAGCCTATACATAAAAATTATAGTTAGGTTAAGACATGCAATTTAACTACCAAATATGTTTCTTAATCCACTATAATAATCTTCAGTCGATAAAAAACTATATAACACAAGGCAAACACAATAAATTTCATATAGTGAATAAATTCATCCTATATGGAATGACATACGCATGGAATGTGAATCCTATAAGCTTCCTAAAATGATGCATGATCCAGGATTCCTTTCAGTATCAATCCAAGAATAAAATTAAATTCCACATTCATAGCAATAATCACATCACATATCTTGTGAATCACCCAATAGTATATTCAATTCAATAATAGTATGGAAAATATAGAACAACAATTATTCCATCCCTAAAACATGGTAATTACCCCAAAGAAGTTTTTGTTACTCCACGAAACGATTATAACAAAGTTCCAACTTTTTCTCAAACTCCTATATATTTTCTCAAAATAGTAATGTAAGAAAAAAGACCGTTTGATAAAAATTTGTAACATCCCATCCCATGAGACACTAAATTGTGCTCCGATGCGGTGGGTCACATGACCTCAAGTGCACCTACCTGTACACAAGAAGCATCTGAATAGAAGTGAGGGTATAAGATAATATCATGGAGAGAATAAAACATCATTATTAGAGTAACACAATAGTATCACAAGTGAATAATAACCATAAAAATATTATAAATCAGTAGAAAAAGTAGATAAACATCCATTAACAATTAATAATAATAAAATTCAAAGGAAATATCATATAAAAAATGAGTATGTCATGTCTCAAAAAAGTAGGAAATACATTAATGTAGACATCCAATACAATACTTGTGTCAAGATTAAAAAACTACAAATTAAATATATTCTCATATCATCATGAGCATAGCTCAGTCATGTGCTACCCTACTCCAAAAAATAATCAATCAAACACCATTAAGTAGATGATTTCCACAGTCCCTACCAGCATCGATAAAGATTTTCTGGGAACCCAAAGGTGGCTCAAAAAGGGCGTGAGATAAAACCCAGTATTCCACTACTAATGGAGTTTATAACATGTTATTTATGTGTATACATGACTAAGAAGTGTGCATTAAATGATAGTAAGACAAATGAATAATTAAGAGTGATACCATCTAACAGAAAACGATCTATATAAATAATAAATTGTAAACATTGGCTAAATGTAAACCATGATAAAGAAGGAGTGATAATTTACACTATAATAACTCTAATCAAGAACCCATAATAAGGGATATATATAAATCATGAGAAAATTAGTTGTGACCTTCATTAGGTAATCCATTATCAGGACTACAAGGCAAAAATACAGGGTATAAAATGACCAAGGAATCCTCATAGAGACTAGAGAGTATCTCCGTAGAAGACACAGTAAAGGCTTGGGTGGATCCTAGTGATCATTTACACAGAGAATTTCTAATGAAGTTCAAGAATACTATATGCGAGGAGTATAAATTTCATTGGAATCCAATGTAATCAAGGTACATGGAATAAAAATGTCCATGGATTCTAATCTAATTAGAATAAATGGAGTAGAAATGTACACATAATCCAATGTAATCCATATTTGTGGAGTATAAATGTCTATGGAATCCAATGTAATCATAACCACTTCATTAATAATTTCATAACCCCTTTCATAGTCATACACAAGCCATGGGTTCATCCAAATCATTCCACATTTTCCATTAAAACCATGTAACCATTTTAATAACATATAACAACATCGAAAGATAAGGATAATTCCTCTCCTAATGTCTCATTCTATTCATTAATTCCCACACTTAGATGGGGAGCTCACACACAACCAATATGGAGGTATATCATGAGGAAGATACAGAAACACACCTCATGGGTGGGTTGGGTTGAGGTTGAAAACCTCCAACCATATCATAGTACTAAGTGGGAATCCTATCAAACTTCCAAAAATTTAATTAATGAATTAAAATATGTTAGGAGAAACACCATAAATTATGGTGCGTGGAACAACAACAACAAGCTATAAAACAACTTGTCTTTGAGAGAAAATATATATCCAACCTACCTTATTCCTATAGAAACACAATCATCTAGTATCAGTTCCTAAATCATCTCAGAATGGAAGAAAATTGATGAACATAAGGATACCCCAAAAATAGGACATATTGTCTTGACCGAAAATAGTTTCACTGATATAAAAGAAAAAAAGAGAAAGGATCCTAAAGAACAAATAACACACTAATGCACATCCAATGAGATGACCAATGTTTGAATCATATGTGAGATGAATGAATTGGATAAAAACCTAGGTTAGTCTTACAAAAAATCTCCAATATGAGAATGGGGGAATACTACTAAAAGAAATGAAGAAAATAAAAGGAAGGTGAAATCATTTAAGAATTAACAGAAAAAAATGGTCTTTTCTCTTATAAATACTAGTCCATAGAATTTGGACATATTTTTTGACAAAGCATGTCCCAAACATAGACACCTCCATGCCTCAATTTTCCCCTCTTACAGTTCGTGCACATAGTTTAGGGAATAATTCAGCAATCATTCTATTTACCTCTATTAAAAACAGAAGATCCCCTATATGGATGCGCAACCAAGTTAAATGGATTCATCAAACCGTGAACCCTATATAGTGAACCAGACCACCCTATATGGTTTACTTAGAACCTATGGTGTGTGGCACACCATTTCTACTGACCATGCTACCTGACCAATTTCTTCAAATACTCGGGCTATGGGATATGAACAAAAATAGACACCCCCAGTTTCTTCTATAGGATAAGTAAGGAATTAATATAAAATTAAAATGATTTGTACATCATAGAAAAACCAGAATCCTTGTAGATAGATCTTGGAAAAATATTACATTCCTCATAATTTATTGAAAAAATCATCAATATGGGGTATATGATATATATTGTTGATTGTGATCTCGTTATCTTCACAATAATAAATATAGAGTTCCATTGAACAATCTTTATTCTAAACATAAATTAATTTTATATGCTATGGTTAGGAACTTGGTCAAATGAATCCCTGGTCTTGATTTTCATGGATTTGAATATCCAATTCATGCAAATCAATCGAGGTCATTTTATAAGGAGTCATTGAAATTGGTGCAGCACCTAGTTTATCTTTTTCTAAAAAATAAACATCACAATTCAAAGGATGACTAGGAAACTCATCAACAATGACATTAAAAATCTCCCTCATAATAGGCATGTCGTCAATTTTGAGTTTCCCTCAAGCATCTGAGATAAGAGCCCATTTTGTGTAAGAATCAGGACCCATATAATGGATTAAATATCCATAGAATGATCATATTTAATGCCACTTAGATATAAATTCATAGGTTAGTTTGGAATATCAAAATTTACATCCCTTCCTTAGAAATAGATTAGGGATTTATGTAAATAAAGTAAACCCATGAAAAAGATAATATCATATTTAACAAGAGGGAGAATAATGATATTTTCAAGATGAAAATTACAACACACTTTAGTCAAAGAATAATTATGGACTTCAGATGCGATAGTCATACCATCAGGGGTTTTCACTAATGATTCAACAAATTATTATTAAGGATTTTATTTTACATCCTTTGATTCATTTCCTAGTATAGATGGATTTATAAAACTAAGTTCAAATATGGTAATTTAACATTTGAGTATATTTGTAACCACATCTTCTTTATCATTCTATTCTCAATACCATAATTGAACCATAATGGTTAGCATGACCATCATGAATATCTAATATGAGTGATTAATAATGAAAAATAATTCATAGGATATCCAAATCATGAAATATTCTTTTCAATCTATAAAACCATGTGTTTAACATAGGTCATTTATGATAATCCTTTATTAAAATCCATCACTATGGTATATAAAAAATGTAATTTATCCCAATAATATCCAATGGGAGTGTAAAATATTTTGTGAAGTAAGGGAACACTCACTATACACTAGAATGATGGTTGAGATATAATCAATCAACTCTTTTTAAGGTTATTACCTCAAGATGATTTTTTCGAGAACAATGTCTACTTGTAGTATCCATACATGGATGATTTGATAAGAAAACCAAACCTATTTATTTATTATAATGTAGGATTTTATCCTTTACATAGAATTATATTAAAGCTTCTCGATAAAGTTTTATCATCCTAGTTTCCAATGATAACTAAACCTTTTTGTCATATGAACTATAGTGACCCATATTTTTCATACATAAATATCAAATCATGTTAGATAAATATTCATTAAATATCATTATGATTCAAGCTATAATTTAGTAGGAATAGTTTGTTTGGAAACATGGATGATCAATTTTTTTTATAAGATATCTATATCATGTACCACTATATTCATCACAACTAGAACCTTGAATAGACATATTATACTCAAAACCATTATTCATAACCTATGGAATAGTAATATAAGAAATGGTGTCCTTAGATGCTTAGTAAGGGTAAATAGGGGAGATATAAATGAAAAATAAATTATGACATAATATAAAATGTATAATAACATGAAATTATCATTTTAAAACCATAACCATGAAATCATATATCATAATCTTGAATCATGTCATAATTCTTAGTAGTTTATAAGATATGAATCATAATGGAATCAAAGAACATGATCCCTAAAGCATAACACTATCATAAGATATAAGATTATTGCATAAAAATAATTGTATAAAATCATTTTCCAAGTATTGTATCACTTCCATGACTATTATAGCTGATTGGGTTCATGCATCATTCCATCATATCCTTTTTCCAACTTTCAATACCAAGACAACCAAAATAGATAGATTTCCTTATATAACTTGTTTCATGCCCTATTCCCATTTTTATTATATCATTAGATATCCATATTTACCCAATTAATTGGAGGGATATATAATTCAGGGCACACCCATCACAAAATAAGAATAATACATATGTAACATCCTATATTTTTTAAAAGGAAAGTCTATGTTTAATAGCTTATAAGGCACACAACACCGATCATAAATGAACAACTAAATATTGTTATTATGTGATAGTTATTACCTAGAAATTGAATTGGTAGGAATGAATATTTTTGAAAGAATTATGAAATATTAAATTTCCCTACTCATTAATAATGTATTAATTAATCTTATAAATTTTATTGTATTCTTCAATTACATTTTATTTAAGAATTATTTTTTTATTCTGTGAGAAAAAAATATAATTAATTTCTATAAATAATTTAAAATTTATTTTCAAAAATAAATATTATTCTTTAAATAAACATATTTAAATCATAATATTGTAAAATTTTAATAATTTTTTGAGAATTTTTACTTTTTTAATGAATAGTGAAAAATATCTCTTTTTATTACTTTTTATTACTTTTTCTAGTATTTACATGGTCAAATTATGTTATGGATTAGTATTAAATTTTAAATAGTTAATTTTTATTTAAAATATTTCAATTATTGGTGTTAAATTTATTTTATTCATGATTTTAGTATAATAACATTTTATAATTAAAAATGTGCAATTTTCTTGAAAAAATGATTTCATTGCGTTTTTCAATTTAATTATAAATTAAATGCTGAATCATTATATTTTAAATTTAGAAAAATGGATTCCATATTTTTGATTAAGAGGTCCAAATATATTAAAAATTCCCCTTTTATTTTTAGTCAATATAAATAGTAACCTTGGTAATTTTTTTACCATGGTAAAGGGTAAATCAGGTAATTAAGGGTAAAAATAATATGATAAGGACTATACAGATTACATGAAACATTATCAAATTTAATTGTATTGTTAATATTCATATATAATCATTCAAGGTTCAAATATATAGCTTTTGTTTTCTATTTGTATGTAATTATGACATTTATAATATTTATTTTAAAAAAATTCAAATATGTCACACTTATATTTTTTTAATAACTATACCATTTTTAATACAGGGTTATCTAGAGGTTATATTCAATAATAAATATCCATTTAAATAAATTATATTTATATTAATTATCGTAATTTAGTTTTAATTTTTAGTAAAGAAATAAGTACCTTAAATGCTTGTGAAATTATAATACAATATTTAATTTAATTACTAAAAAATAAAATAAATGATATAAAAAATACTAACGTTGATATATTTTGGAGGAGTTAATGTTTATATAAAATTTAGTAGATCAATATGATATATTAGAGATATTTTAAATTATTCTAATCAAAAGACCTCTTTTTTTAGGTATTTGAAGTCAAATTAAATTAATAGTTTCAAAATTGACAATAATGATAATATATCAAAATGTTATTTTATTAAATTATTTAATATTTTAAAAAAATATTATATTTAGCCATATGAGTAAAATATTGTTGAAAAAATAAAAATTGGTCCATTTTTGATTATTTTTATTGTTTAGAGTAACACTATTAACCATTTATAATTAAAAAAATGGCTACCAGGGTTAAAGAAAAAAAATAAATAATCAATGGGATAATAAAAAGGCGATTCTTAAATTGACACAAAAAATTATCTAAATTCCTTTTGTTTGTGATATTTAAACATTATAATAACTTATCTATTAATCCGTTTACATTTGGTGTCATCTAGATTGATAAATTTATTTATTATAATTTAATATTTTGAGAAATTCCAAAAGTATCCCTCACCTCAATTGTATAGAGGGACCTCCTTCAACACTTCTTCACAGCACATTGAGTTGTTTATCACGATAAATTCATACAAATTTATCTTACATACATTTTTATCCATTTTATTTAGGTTTTTTCTTTCAAAAGACAAACCCTATACCCCTTAAGAATAAATCTAAAGGCAGTCTGTCGAATAAGAGGTAATCCTCTTCATAGACTCTTTCAAGTTTATTTATTATTCTACATAATATTCATGTGTTGATTCCATGGTTGATTAATTAATATAGAATCATATACATTTTGATATTTTATTATTATTATGGTACAACCATATTCCGTATATTATCCATCCTATGAAAAATAGAAACACCATTCCTTCGTATGTAAGCCTTATTGTCTCCATGAAGTGGTGTAATTAAATTTTCATCTCCACATTACCAAGATGGTTATAATGAAGCAAATAGTGGACATATATGGTACATTAGAAATTATATTAATTTTATGAAAATTAATATACCACACACTTCTTTACCATTTCAGTTATTAAGGGAATGATACCGTCACTTGTGCGTACATTTAACCAATCATCTCCATGAGGTGAGGAAACTCTTTTTCCATATTCAACATTCAAGAATGATAAAAAAATGTATATAATGAGTAAATATGATATCCAGGAAATTAATATTCTTATAGAGATGATGTAATTATATCCTATTAAAAATAAGAAGGACATACATGACTAACCATGTATCAGAAAATGAAGCAGTTAACACCCGAAAAAACGGTAGAAAAAAATTATTATTAAACAATAGGTGATAAAATGACATTGGAGGATCATATGTGATATCATAAATATGAATATTTTATAGAAATAATTAGTAACATTATTAGATCCATATATATTTGGTAAAATAATGTTCAATTAATGCAATGTTCATGGTAAGATATTCTCTTAACTCAATTTCCTTTCATTGGATTAAACTTATACTTCTTTTATTATGTCATGAAAAGATTATCTGTGAAATAAATTTTTACTATATTATCTATATTTCAACTTATTTGATGATTATTTGTAACTAATACACATAATCGGTTCATTTTATTAATTATCACTTCAATTATATTATATTTTTAGGAACTCTTTAACTTAAAAAACTTAGTTTTAGATGTTTTAAAGACTTATTTTTAAAATATTTCTCTATCATATACATGTTTTTAAAATTATTTTTATGGATTTATTTATATGTACATGAATTTTTTAGAAGGTTAATTTTCTAATTTAACACAAATGTTTTCTAATAGGAATATTTTTAAGGTCACATGAGAGGGACATTCAATTAAAAACCCCCTTTTAATGTTTATTTTAAAAAAATGAACATTTTAAAAAAATATATGAAATGACAGTATTTTACTACATGCAAGACAACATAATTTTTCGAATTTTACTTTATAATATTACATGGGAATTTTAAATGAAAACATTTTTCTTTGTTTGTTGAAAACATTCCTTTAAAATATTTTATTTTTCTAAAGGAATGATTTTTTGGATGCAAGTATTATTGTTTTATGATAATTTCCTGGTTCTTGGAAATTGTTTATGATGATGAGTGGTTCCATTATAAACCTAATATAGTCGGGTCCATTATATCCCTCAAATTAATTGGGTTTTCTAGAAGTTGACTGTGATGGCCATTCCAAGTGTAATTTTGATGGTAATACCAATGTATAACCATGGTGGTTATTTTTTGGTATCCTTGGGGGTAAAAACATTTGATATCTATTAGGGTTTAATAATAGGTAAGTAAGAAAATTATTCCCAAGTTACCTATCTTTTTATCTTATTATTTTAATATTTCAAAAGAAATACCATTTTTTCTCAATGTCTGTTATTAAGTTTACCTTTAAAGGGAAATTTTTATAAGTATTAATAGGGAATGATTTTCCTTATTTATTTTTATGTCCCATTGGAACTCTTGTTTTAATAATTTCAAAATGCTAATAATTATGTTACTAATTAGTTTTATGTTTTATGATAGAATTTTATAAAATAAAGATGTTAAATGATAATTTGTCTAAATGTTAAAAAGACTCTCCATTGAAGTTGAGTCACCACAAAAAACCCTACCAAAAGATGACCTACCATCAGCTGGACTCACTGTTGGCCTGACTCACCACCAGACACAAGTCACTGCTAGGTTTTCTCTCCATCGCTAATCTGGTACTTTTGATTTAAATGCATCACAATTATATTTTATTGAAGTTAATGGAGATGTTTATTTAAATGATTATTCTTAAATGGTTATAGGGAATTGTAAAGTATATGTTAAATAGTATTAAAAGGATGATGGAAGATTGTGTTGATTATTCTTTAAATGTATCCCCTCCATGAAGCACCATATATTCAAATAATGCTTCATTGTGCAATACATACAGAAATATCTTTAAAAAGTGTGAATACGTGAAAAAGTGGGGCACTTATTAAAGAACAATACAAACAAAATTCTTATATACATTTTGGCTATGAAAACTCAGAGTACAAAGAACATATGAATAATTTTAGGTAGTTATAATAAAGAAAGATTACAATGATATGTTTAATTAAATTTTTTGAAATAAAGTTCAAGATTCTATCCAATGAACATATGCAGTGACTCAATATTCTAGAGAACATCAAGCTGAGCAACACAATCTTCTCTACATCATTATACATTCCCTTTCTAGTTTTTCTCTTTAATTTTGACCAATGTGATATTTGAACTATTTATCAGCACACGCTATCTACTACACTACAACTGGGGGATAAATGATTTTCCCTTACTATCTATTTTCTTTTTTCATACCCACAGGGTTTGTGGAAGAGGTCTCTTTCAAGCATGCATTTTTTTAAATCACATGGCTATTGTGGAAGAGGTCCATGTGTGGCCTGAGAATATATTTTTCTATTGTGTTCACCTAATTCAGGTTGTGCATCATAATTATATTCATAAAATCTACTTGGTAGTGGGTGATTTCCATGTAGATGGGAAAAGGTCATGGCTTGTGACCGAAGACCATGTTTTTATTGCATTATGGGTTTTTTTTATTTTCTATGATTAAAAAAATTGTTTTAAACTATAAAAAACGATAATTTGATTGTTAATCTTAACTAGGGTTTATATATTTATTTTATTAAGTAAATTGATTTCAAAATACAAAGTTTATTTCATTTTTTAACTGAGTACTAATTAATGTTTGAGAAATATTTTAAAAGATTAAAATTATTTTATACTACAATTTTGATTAACTAATAAATTTATTTTTATTGGGGGATTTTATTCAAGCTTCTTTTAATAATTTTTTTTATTAGAAACACAATTAACCCCATCTTTAGGGACTCAATATGACCAAAATGTCCCTTACTGAGTTTTTTGTGCTCATAACATGTTTTAAAAATGTTTTTATAGTGTTTATGGGTGTCTATGAACAAGGATGCATGAAAATAATTCATGTTTTATTATAATTAAATGTTATTTATGGAGGAAGTGGATATAATATAGAATTTACCAATTGTAATGTATGGATTTAAATTATAAAAGTTTTTTACTAATTCTCCAAAACGTTAACCCAAAAAGAAATTTTACAAATTAAAGTGATTTCTAGTTTTAAAATAACTAGATTATGTATTGTTAAAGGTTGGGTCTTTATAGTTGGTAGCAGACCAATGTTATGACAACATTAAAGATTTTTATGTTTTAATGAGGTTTTATTATGTGTTAGTGTGAAAGTCATGGGTTTATATTTTTATGGTTGACCATAATACCAATTTCTTAGGAACCCATTTTGAGGATTTATGTTATGAAATTTTATGTTGATTAATTATATTTTGGAGGAATTTTTTTATAATTATGGATCATTACATTCCGTTATTCAAATTAAAGCTATGAGATAGCCATTAGTGTTAAATAATTTCCTTAATTTTGAATATATCATGGTTATTTATTATGAAGATTCTCACATTTCTTATAATGTTATAATAATGATAATTTTAGAAAGAAATAGGAAAAAAGGCAGTTCGAGAGAAAACCCATTGTACGTGGAAAGGCCATGATAATTAAACCAAAAACCAAAGGGAAAAGAGGGTTCCTTACCTATAATACCCCGACCCTAGTTACCAAGAGTCTGTGCATTATTACATTACATTGGAATGATCATAAAAGATCAAGTCTCAAAAGATCGATTAGTTTAGTAGCCTTGGAAGTAATAGATACATTCATAAGGTTTAAATTACATCATAAAATGGAAAACTACAACAACATTGTTTCCATAGACAACATCGAGATCCCATATACTATCCTTGTAGGTTAGTCATAATATACATCTTCACATCCTAGTAAAAAACATATAAAGGGGTGAGCTCAGATGCTCAGTAAGGATAACCATATAGCAGAAACTTTCATAAATAATCATAAACATTTAAGGCAACGTATAAGACTAAAAAAATATTTTTAAATGTGAACTTCATCATAATAAGAAAAAGATAAAATCGAATGATTCCATTTGTTTTTTCACATGGATATTCTACTAGTTGAATCATCACATGCAATATCAATAGCCACTTTCATAATGATGGAATGCATAATGCCATACTTTCATAACCACATAGTCCAGGCCTTGTACAAAGTCTACAAATAAGATTTTTGTCAAGGCCTTCTGCCAATACACTAGTTAGTCTCAAGAGACCTTACAATGCATCGAGGAGCTATAATGGTCTCCACCCGTCACTTACTAATTCCAATGCATTCCTCGTATGAAAAGGATTGAATATAACATAAACATTCGTATTAAAACTAGCATACGAAATTTCAATACATTATCCATTAACCATGAATGGTGTAAAAATAACACATCCACAGTAAAACATATCAAAAAACCATCAATAAAATATGAATTTTTTTGTATCATAATAAATAATCTTTAAAGAAGCATAAAATCCATCAAACGATGTTGACATAGATGAAATCAAAACTTTTTTTAGAGAAATTTCTCTTTCTATTTTGAAATAATTTAAAGTTCATATTATTATAAAAGAAAACATTTATTTTGAAAATATTCTTATAAGCTTGTAGGGGATGCTTTGATGTTGTTATAATGGCGGAAAATAGATGCACCTTCCGTATAAGTTAAAAAAACATTCTTACCTTAATTTTGTTGAAAAGGTCATAAAGTACATTGTTTGAGAAAAGATGAAAAGATTTCTTTCAAACCATTTTATAAAAAGTCAAATAAGGGTATAAATTACTTTAAAATATATTCTAGTAAATTTTATTTTTTCTTGAAATAAATTTTTAAGAAACATGGATATGGATAATAAATATTTCCCAGTAGATACTTATGTAAAAACAACCTCGGATAATAAATAGATATTGAAATTAACCCATACTTTGTACTTTTCCTTGGTCAATGGTAGGTTAAACTCCTGTATAATGGTTGAATACTTGTTATTAAATTATACAAGAATCATATACATTCATATGATATCATATATGATCTTTTAACATTGATTTGTTAATAATATCTTAGTATTATCGTCGTTTTGGGTGTTAACTGATACGTTTTCCTTTATATGATTTGTTATGTAAGTAACATATTTTATGTATAGGACGTAAATTTTTCATATTCATAATGATATTAAGTCTTTAAAAATTATTTTGTATCATCTAATGAAAGTTATTTTTGAATGGATATGATGGGGAATGATTCTCATCGTGTTCATGGAGACGGTAACCCGTACGTATGCACGAGATATAATATCATTGTTTTGATATTAAAATCCTATATAATTGGATGGTATATCATATATACATAATAATTATAATTTTATATTAATTATTTACATCATTCATACTCATTATTATAACCATTCAAATAATGAAGTGTTTGAATAACAAACTACACCACGACGTGGATACGGTAAGTCGTACGTACGCATGTATGGTGAAATGTCTTTCGAAGGATGGATAAATTGATTAATATGGTAGTACCATTTTTATAATAACATCATATTATATAGAACATACTAGATTTATTATTTTAGAGTGGAAACAACAAATAAAGATGAAGTGGAAGAAGAAAGGAACATGGAAGAGGTTATGAAAAATTTACCTCTTCTTTAGGTTCTTCCTTTTGATTTGATCAAAAGGGCTCCTTAGATTGGATTTCTGACTAAAGGAAGGCCTGTAGGATTAAAGGAGGACAATTTAGTGGGTATTTGGGCAGTGTTTGGTGGATCCAAATGGATTTTAATGTGTGAATTAGGGAGAAGGGGTAGTGACCTTTTATAAGAAGGGTGAGGGTCACCTTAGGAAAAGCTAGAAATATTATTTTATAATAAAATAATTTTCTATTTCTAATGGCTCAAAAATGAATTATTTAAAGGATAAGGTGGGGATGGTTCGAACAAAACTAAACCAATAGGATTTAGAGTGGGATGGGTCTATATATTAACCCTATCTTTTAGATGTAACTCTTAGTTAAATAGTTTGACATTTAACATGTCTCTTTGTATTTTTATATTATATGGTTAATAAAATTACTATATACTTCCAAGATAACCCCAAGTGGTTAATTAATGATACACCTATCATTATATTAGTATTTTTCTCAATCCATAGATTTTTTGGAATGGAATATCAATTAATAATATAATAGTTGTTTTAAAAACACTTTTATGTCAATTTTGACACTATTTGGTATTTTGTTTTTTCTGAATTCATAACAACATTATTACTTCGAACAAAATTAATCTAACCAACCATTAAAAGTCATATTAACCTAGAAAGTTAGTGTAATTCATAAAATGTATAAAAATACATTTATTTGGATATTTATAATAACAATTATTTTAATATTTCATTAATTAGGTAACTACTCCATCATCATTGTGTCATAAATAAATTAAATTATTTAATGAATAAAAATATAAATAAAATAAAATTATGTAGGAAATATTTTTATATTTCTAATAAATATTTATAGTCTAATTTATTTTATATATAACCTTATATTAAAAATATTTTAGTTATTAAACAATCATTTTAACTCTTTTAACTATTCTTTAAATAAAATAATAATAAATGTCTTATTCTAATCCAGGTGGACCTAAAAGATCATATTTTATTTCAAAGGTTGTTTTTGGTTGAATTAAAATTATACAATAGAATTAGGACAAGATTTAGGGTAATAATAATATCATTTTACCCTTAATTACCCTATTGTCTTTTAACTGTGGTAAATAAAAGAAAAAAGTTACTATTCCCAAAAAAAATATTTTCCTCTTATTGAAGAACATTTTACTTGCTGACATCAACCATATCTCTCATATTTTTGAAATTCAACTCACAGAAGTGGGAAAATTAAGTTTTATATAAATTTGCAAATTCTCATAGGAGGTGGGTAAAAGATAGTAAAAAGTTTAATAAAATTTTTATATATCTAAAATTATTATAAACTGACTCCAATGAATTTCATTGAACTTATATATGTATTATGTATATATTTTGACCTTAAATAATTTTAAATAAAATAAGTAATTATTTAAATAAAAAGTTTGTTTTAAACAATAACTTAGTGTTTTTTCACAATTCATCAAAAATTGAATGTTTTCAGAAATATACAAAAAATTACCCCTAAGATAATTTCGATATTCCGAATCCAAAAATGAAGTCCATTTTGAAAGATAAAATTTATAATATTTCAAAAAAGCTGGTATAACTATTCATAATGGCTAGTTTGATTGGTTGTGGTGTGTTAGAACTCGAAGTTGCGTACAACACACGCTATTGTATTATTCAAAGAGAAGCGTACCGTGGAAGTTTGGGGTGTTACATTCTCCCCTACTTCAAATAATTTCATCCTCGAAATTTTTAGAATATTACTGCATAAAAAGACTGGGGTGGTTCTTCATCATAAGTTCCTCGGGATCCCACGTTGCCTCTTCCATCTTATGGTTTCGCCATAGAACTTTTACCATACGAGTCGTCCGGTTTCTCAGCACTTGTTCTATTTTATCAAGAACCTTGATTGGATATTTGCAATAAGACAGATCTGGTTCCAGTTCTAATTCTTCATAGGTGAGTACATGAGTTGGGTCAGGCATATATTTTCTCAAGAGTGATACATTAAACATATCCTGAACTTTGGAGAGACTTGGAAGCATTGCCAAATGGTAAGCTACAACCCCAATTTGTTCTAGAATTTGGAAAGGTCTGATGTACCTGGGACTCAAATTACCCTTTTTACCAAAAAATATAACACCCTTTTATGGGGATAACTTCAAGAAAACCTGTTCTCCAACCTAAAATTACAAATCGTTTCTTGTGTTATCGACATAGCTCTTCTGCCTACTTTGAGCAGCGTTGGTGTGGGTTTGTATTACCTTTACCTTTTCCATCATTTCCTCCAACAATTCTGTGCCTACGAGTTTTCTTTCACCAACATCATCCAAAAAGGTTGGTGTGTAAAATCTATTTCTGTATAATGCTTCATATGGTGCTGTCTGAATACATGAATGAAATCTATTATTATAGGAAAATTCTACCAGAGGTAAATATCAATCCCACATACCTTGAAAGTCAAGTGAGCATGATCACAACATGTCTTCAAAGGTTTGAATAGTCTGTTAAGATTTTCTATTAGTTTGAGGGTGGTAGGTAGTGCTCAAACAATGTTCAGTATCCAGGGATTTTTGAATAATTTTCTAGAATCTTCTTGTAAAATGGGGATCATGATTAGAAACAATCGATAGTGGTACTCCATGAATTCTTACAACTTCCTAAATATGTAGTCATCCTAAATGTTCAAGTGGTAAATATTCTCTTATAGAAAAAAATGTTATGACTTGGTAAAACGATAAAAAATGACCCATATTTCATCATTCCTTCTAGGAGTATTTGGTAGCCCCATGAAAAAGTCCATCGTGATATCATCCCATTTCTACTCAGGTATGCAAAGAGGTTTCATGACTCCTCCAGGCTATTTCCTTCAAGATTTCACTTGTTGAAAAACCATACCTCTTGACACAAAATAAGCAATCTCCATATTCATGCTGTCCCACCAAAAATGTTCATTCAAATATCTATACATCTTAGTGGTACCTGGGTTTATAGAGAAATTAGAACTATGAGCATCATTGAACAATTCTCTTTTTAGATCAGGTATATCGGGAACACAAATTCTCTTCCAAAATGTCAAAATTTCATCTTCGTACACAATGTCACTCAATCTACCAACATTCACAGCGTTAATCTTCTTTTGAAAGTCTTCATCATTGGTATGAGAACTATTTATCCTTTCTATTAAAGATGATTTGGAAACCATTTGAAAATTTATTGATGTTTCACCTTCTAGGGTGATTCCCATATCCATCATTACTAGATCCATGTATATAAGATCCTTTCCAACTCTCATCTAGTTAAAAACTCCATAACCCTTTCAACTCAAAGCATCTGCCACCTTATTTTCCATCCTCGGGTGGTAGTGTATAGTGCAATAATAATCCTTGAGTAGTTCAATCCATCACCTTTGCCTCATGTTGAGTTCTTTCTGTGAGAAAATATACTTCAAACTCCTGTGATCAGTATATATATCACATTTTTAACCCTAGAGATAATGTCTCAATATCTTCAATGAAATTACTACAACTGATAACTCAAGATCATGAGTGGGATAGTTTTGTTCATGAATTTTTAGCTGTTGTGATGCATAGGCAATAACCTTATCATTCTACATAAGGACACAACCAAGTCCTTTCTTTGAAGAATCACTACAAATAACAAACTCATCATTCCCCGATGGTAGAGTCAATATAGGAGCATTGACTAATCTTCTCTTCAGTTCTTCAAAACATTCTTCACACTCTTTTTTACAATCAAATTTAACCCGTTTACGTGTGATATTGGTTAATGGGTTAGGCAATTGGGCAACATTCTAGCTGAAATGCCCATAATAACCTACTAAACCAATAAAACTGCGTACCTCAGTTATACTCATCAGTGCTAACCATTATTGGATTGCCTTGGTCTTTAAAGGATGAATAGATATTCCATACTTAGAGACAATATGGCCAAGAAAAGAAATCTCTCGAATCCAGAATTCACACTTGCTAAACTTCCCATATAATTCATTTCTTCTAAGAGTCTTCAAGATAATGTGCAAGTGATTTTCAGAATCTTAATAGATTTTTGAGTATACCACGATATCATCAATAGATACCACTAAAAAGTCATAAATATATTACTTGAAAGCCCTATTTATTATATCCATGAATATAGAGGGTAAATTAGTCAATCCAAAAGTCAGTACTATAAATTCTTAATGCCCGTACCTGGTTCGAAATGCTGTCTTAAGAATGTCTTTATTCATCATGCACAACCGATGGTATCTAGATCAAAGGTCAATATTTGAAAATTATTTATCTCCATGAATTTGGTCTAGTAGATCATCAATTTGAGGTAACGGATAATTTTTCATTATTGTTATAACATAGATCTCCCTGTAGTAAATGTACAAACTCATAGATACATCTTTCTTCTTATGAAAAAGGACAAGGGTTCCCCATGGAGAAACACTAGGGTGAATAAATCCTATATTACTCAAATCCTCTAGGTTATTCTTTAGTTACACTAATTCCATAGTGGCCATTCTATAAGAGGTCTTTGATATGAGCCTTGTTCTAGGAATTAAATAAATAGAAAACTCAATTTATCATTCTGGAGGTTGTCTAGGTAAATCATCTAGAAACACATCAACATATTCTTTCACAATATGTACATTCTATATTTGAACATTCCTTTCCTCACCCACAGTTATTTCATTCCCTTCCACATCAATAATTGAATTTAGTTGAGCTATTCTGGTGGATAGATAAGAATCAGGTGGTGACGATTTTGCTCTAATGATAAGGTGTTCTTTATCATCATCATCAAAAATCATAACATCATTCTTCTTATAATAAATTTTTTAATCATGACCCAAAAGACAATCAATATCGATAACTATATAAAATTAAATCTTGGGTATGATGATGATATCAGTAGATAAATTATATTTATATGCCCTAATGGGGACTAATTCATAAAACTTTGTTGCAATGATAATTCCCTTTGGAGTTTTGACTGAAAACTCCCTTGTTAAATAAAATTGGAAATATCTAATTTTCTTATCAAATAGGGAAGATATGAAACAATGTGATGATCTAGAATCAAATAAAGCATTTTCTAATAATGGGGAATCCCTTAAATTACCTTCCACTACGTCTTTAGGAGCTTCAACCTCAGTAGTAGTGATAACATAAGCTTGTCCTTGATCCCATGGACTTTTCTGAGGTAAGTTCCCTGGGCACATTAGACATTCATTTTCATAATTTCCCCTTTATCTACAATTTTATCATTCAATAGTGACAACCTCTTTCTTCCCCTTACAATCATGAGCTTGGTGGCCTTTTCACCACACTTGTAATAGACTCCCAATCCCTTCAAAAAATTACTAGGGTGTTTCTTCCTACATTTATTGCAGGATGGATATTAAACTTTTCCCTTCTTCCCCTTATTTCCATTTCTAGAGTGTTCGGTAGATCTATTCTTCTCTTGCTTTGATTTAAAGTCGTAAGACGTAGAGAATTCTTTTTCTGTCTTGATTGCACATGAGACAATATCTTCATAGGACGAGAAGGATTGTGAGACTAATTCTCTAGGGAGAAATGGTTTTAACCCATAAAAGAAACAATAAATATTATTTCTTGGGTTAAGTATATAATCTACAACATGCCTCACTATCCTTGTAAAGTTAGCCTCATACTTTAAGACATTCTCATCGTCCTTTTACCTCAGACTCAAAAATTGCATTTCCACATCTTCTCGATGGTCATGAGGAAATTATTTTTCTATGAAAATCTCTTTAAACTCTCTCCATTTGATATTTTACACATAATAACCTTCCGTTGTGTTTTGAATCAATGACCACCATTTATTAGCATCTCCAGTGAGGCGGTAAATATCCATGACAACTTTTTCCCTTTCAATACTCCCCAAGGATTGGAATATTTTCTCTAAGGAATTTATCTATTTATCAGCTACTAATATATTTGTACTCCCATTTAATGTTGGTGGTTTTTTCCTCATGAAGTTATGTAACATTGATCATCCACACTCTGGATCCGGGTGCTCCATACGGGTAAGGTTATTATTCATAACCTGAGTGAGTTGTTCTTGTATGGTGATAAGCTGATCAGCACCAGTTGTTTCACAAGCTGCACTATAATTATCTTGAGTAGGAGGGAAATCCCTACTTGGATAACGTGTGATGATATGGTTTCCATTCCTTCCACACAGTTCCATTTCGAAACAACGACATAAACTATATTAGTTTGTGAATCGAAATACATAATTCCAAACTTGTAAAAAACGTAACATAAATTGAACAGTTTATGGATATAATCCATAATCATAAATTTTTTTGGAGGAAGTATATACCAATAAAACCATCATAATGGATTATAAAGAAAATGAGAATTATCCTGACTACATCCCCTAGGAGTGTCGTAACCAAGATTGCAATAAGGCCCATTGTCGTGCACCAGTTCTCATTCGAGTCTAGCTGAAAGTAGTCTTTTCAAATTTCACCCATAGGTACATCTGTTCCAGAGCTGCCTCTACTTGATCATATCCGGAAAGGGATGTATTTCTTGTAGTACTCAAAAAATCTCTACAATACCAAAATTCTAGGAAGTTCTTCTATACTAATCCTCATGTTCTATCTTAGGGTAATGTGCTCTAATCAGAGTTTATCAAATCTAGAATCCATGGTGTGTACTAAACATCCTCTGATACCAACTGTAACGCCCCAACCCCAGTTACTCAGAGTTGGTGCATTATTACATAACATTAGAATGATCACGAAAGATCACGTCTCTAAATACCGATTAGTTTAGTATCTTTGGAAGTACTAGATACATTCATAAGTTTTACATGACATCATAAAATGGAAAACTACAACAAAATTATTTCCATAGACAACACTGAGATCCCATAGACACTCCACACAGGTTAGTCATAATATACTTCTTTTCATCCTGGAAAAAATAAAACATATAAAGGGGTGATCTCAGATAATCAGTAAGGATAAAAATATAGCTGAAACATTCATAAATAATCATAAAAATTTAAAAAAATGTATAAGACTAAAAAAAAATCTTTTTAAACATGAACTTCAGCATAATATGGAAAAGATAAAGTCAAATAATCCCATTTACCTATTCAGATGGATATTCTACTAGTTGAATAATCACATGCAGTATCAATAGCCAATTTAATAATGATGGAATGCATAATGCCAGACTTTCATAACCACATAATCAAAGCCTTGTGCCAAGACTACAAATAATATTTTTCTCAGCGCCTTATTCCAAGTCACTAGTTTTTCCTATGAGACCTACTGATGCATCGAGGAGCTATAGTGGGCTCCACCTGTCACTTACTAAGTCCAAGTCATTCCTCATACAAAAAGGTTTAAACCTAAAAAAAACATTCATATAAATTCTAGCATACGAAATGTCAAGAATTTATCCATAAACCATGAATGGTTTAAAAATTACCCATCCATAGTCAAACATATCACAAAACCATCAATAAATTATGAGAGTTTTGTATCATAATAATTCAACTTCAAGTAATCTTAAAATCCATCAAAGGATGTTGACATAAATGAAATCAAAACTTTTTTTAAGAAATATATCATTCTATTTTTAAATCATTTAAAATTAATATAATTATAAAAGAAAATTTTTATTTTGAAAATATTCTTATATACTTGTATGGTATGCTTCGATGTTGCTATAACAGCTGAAAATAGCTTCACCCGCCAAATAAGTTAAAAAACATTATTACCTTAATTTTGTCAAAAAGGTCCTAAAGTACCTTGTTTGGAAAATGACGGAAATATTACTTTCAAACCATTTTATAAAAAGTAAAATAAGGGTATAAATGAATTTAGCCCATATTGTAGTAAATAGAATGAATGATTTTAAATACATTTATATGAAACATGGAAGTGGATGATAAAGATGTCCCATTAGATACTTATGTAAAAACAACCTCAAATAATAAAGAGATTGTGAAATAAACACTAACCTTGTACTTTTCCTTGGTCGAGGGTTGGGTAACCTCCTGTATAATGGTGAAATAATTGTTATTAAATTATAAAAGAATCATATACATTAATATGATATCATATTTGATCTTTGAACATTACTTTGTTAATAATATCTTAGTATTATTTTCATTTTGGGTGTTAACTGATTTGTTTTCATTTATATGATTTATTACGTACGTAATGTCTGTTATGTATATGATATATCTTATTCATATTCAGAATGATAATAAGACTTTAAACATTACTTTTAATCATCTATTGAACATTATTCTTGAATGGATATGATGGGTAATTAATCTCATCGCGTTTGTGGGGATGGTAATCCGTACATATGCACGAGCGACAATATCATTCTTTTGATATAAATATCATATAACATTGGTTGGTATATCATATATATAGAATCATTATAATGCTATATTTATTATTTACATCATTTATACTCATTATTATACCCATCCAAATGATGAAGTGTTTGAATAACAAACTACATCACGACGTGTATATGGTAATCCGTACGTACGCACATATGGTGACATGTCATTCAAAGGATGGATAAAATAATGAATAGGGTTGTACCGTTTTCATAATAACAAAACTGTATAAAGAAGACACTGGAGTTATTCTTTTAGAATGGAAACAACAAAGAATGCGGAAGTGGAAGAAGAAAGGAACCTGATAGAGGTTATGAAATATTTACCTCTGCTTCGGGTTCTTCCTTTTGATTTGATCAAAAGAGCTACTTAGGTTTTCTTTCTGTAATGACCCACCAATTCTCATTGGATTGAGAGTACACCGATTCATTACTAGTCATTAACTGACATCTCCAAGATTCTAAAGGCTGGCAATAAATGCCGAAGGGTTTCCAATACAAGTTGGGGGACGATTTACCCTTTATGAAATTAACCTATAAAACAACCACAACCAAAAAATAACTATATGATGCATGAAAAAATGAATGACCAATAAACACCTAATTTATATCAAATTACATCAAAGTACACAATAGTAGAAGACCAAATAAATCATAAAAGTATACAGCGGATGAATAACTCAAGTCTCTCAAAAGACACTACCACTCTATGCTCCACAAGCTCCAAGATCCACAATATCTCCCAAGTATCACCACAAGGCACTAGAAATAAGATTCTTTACATTTACCTGTGTCCTAGAATACGACATCTACAAATGTACCAACGTGCCAATGTAGGGGTGAGTATAACACTAATTAGGTTTTCCCCAATGACTTCCCTAATCATTCCACTAGGATATAAGATTTTTCCACATTTATATAAAAACATTTTATATAAAACATTTTCTCAAAACCAGTTTATAACTAAATATAAACAAGTTTACAAAACCATTCATTACCAAAGGCATTCCAAGGGCGATTGAAACAAATTTTCAAGCAATTTATTTTTCTAGAAAAATTACCAAACAAACTTAAGAACCAATTTATGTACATTCCTTTTTGGAATACCCAACTATTTCCCAACCCATGATACTAACCATGCATGCTTTGTTATGACAGTTCCACACTCATGAGTTGTCTCTCATCGATCTACCAGGTCTTCACAAGGTAATTGTTTCACATGTGCCATTACACCTTTGGCACCGAGCACAAGGTCATATTTCAACCAAGCCTCATACATGAAACATGAACACACACCACATATTCCCAACGATCATGCCAAAACAACCTTTCAATAAAAACACCTATTTATTGAAAACCATTTCCATAAAAACCATTTCAATTCCAAACTATTACAATAAAATTCCCTTTTATTGAAACCCAAATCCATCAAAGTCATTTCAATCTCAAACCATTTCAATTCAAAACCATTTTAATAAAACTCCTTTTTTTTGAAAACCAAATCCATCAAAGTCATTTCAATCTCAAACCATTTCAATAAAACGTATTTTTTATTGAAAACAAAATTTTCATCAAGCCATTTACAATTCCAGCAATCATAATTTAAAATCAATAATTTAAATACAAGAAGCCATATCACTTTTCACAACAATTCACCAAGATTTCACAATTACATCAAAACCATATATCATCACTAAAGAAGATTTATTCCATGATTTTCACAATAAAAACGATTCAAATAAACCAATTTGAAACTAATACAACCAATTCTAACAAGAGGAATCGAGAGTAAAGCCTCTTACCTTTAGGGTTTTGATGAAAACCGCAATGAACAAAGAACACACAAGGAAACCGAGTTTCTTTTTAAAAAACCCGCCTTAGATATCTTCTCCTAGAAAAACCAAGACACAATCTCATCATATTTGGCATCTACACACTTAGATATACCCATAACGGGTGTAAATATAATAAACCGAGAGAAGAGGAGAAGTAGATCTAAGTAGATCTATGAAATCGAACATGAACAATGAAGAACGATCACATACCTCAAGAATCCGAATTCAATTCCCCAAGAGTATCCTTCAGATTGCCGCAGGAATGATGGGAGAACCCTCTTTGACCTTAGGAGAAGAAAAATCTAGAGTTGGGGCCACATAGGAGGAAAAAAGGCACTTAGAGGAAAAAACAAGTGAGATTCACTTTTATGGGATCTCATTTATGTGTCTGTACGATTTTCTCGCATGGTTAGACAAAACGTGTGCTAACCGTGCGGTAGCTACTGCCTCGTCCACCCTTCTCACAAGGTTTGGCCACATGGTTTGACAAATCGTGTGCTGCCCATGTGGAAGCTTCAGCCTCCAAGACCAACTATGCATGGTTTGGCCACACAGTTTAGACAAACTGTGCACCGCCCATGCGACTTCTCCTTTTGCCTCAAAACATCATTTAATGTTATCCCGACGATAACATTCGTCACCCTTAATTTAAAACCATTAAAATAATCAATAAAGGTTACAAACTAGAATCCAAGGGTACTATATTCTCCCCACCATTGGTCTTTCCATACTTGGAATGTAGAAAACCTTCACCCGCCTGGAAGAGTTCCGACCACTACTCTTTAATTTCCTTTTCATGTTCCCAAGTCTCTTCCAGAATCTGACCATGCATCCATAAATCCCACACTTGAATGATGATTTTTCCCCACAAGAATTTTTCTTTCTTATCCAAAATCGATACCAGGATATGTATCAACAAAGCATCTGGATCCAGGTCAACTTGATCCCATCTGATCACATGGTCAGGATCAGGCTGATTCTTTTTCAACTGAGATACATGGAACACATTATGCACTAAACTGAACCATGGTGGTAATGCCAACTAACATGCCACCTCTCCAGTCTATTCTAGTATCACAAAAGGGCCAATTTATCTAGAATATAACTTGTCCTAATTCCCAAAATAACGATGTCTAATCCTTGGAGAGATCCTCAAGAATACATGATCACCCACAACGAACGACAACGGTCTTCAATGGAGATCTGCATAATATTTCTGATGACATTTAGCCATCTACATCCTCATTATAATCAAAAAAATATTTTCTATTGTTTCTTGGACAAGGCTCAGCCCACCTAGTAAATTTTAACCAGTTTCCACCCAATATAGTGGAGAACAACAAGGACACCCATACAATGCTTCAAACGGGGCCATGCATATTGAGGATTTATAGCTATTATTGTATGAGAACTCCACTAAGGGTATATGCTCCTCCCATGAGCCACCAAAATCCATTACACAAGCCAACTACATGTCTTCCAATGTTTGTATCGTCCGCTCGGATTGCCCATCCATCCGAGGATAATACACTGTGCTCATAGTCATCTGAGTCCCAAGGGCATGCTGTAATGATTTCCAGAAATGAGATGTGATCCTCGGATATCTATTGGAGACTATAGAAACTGGTACACCATTCCTCTTTACCACTTCTCAGATATATATTTGTGAATTATCTTCCACTATATGAGTTTTAGGAATATGGATGAAATGGGACGAATTAGTTAGATGATCCACTATCACCCAAATGGCATCCTGTTTCCGGACCATTCTTGGAAGACCTATAACAAAATCCATTTCTATATGATCCCATTTCCACACTGGGATAGGCAATGATTTTAACATTCTAACTGATCTATGATGCTCTGATTTAACATGGTGTCAAGTTACGTACCACGAGACGAACTCGGCCACCTTCATTTTCATGCCGCTCCACCCAGACTTCGCCTTCAACACCTTATACATATTCTGTGTACCTGGGTGTAGAGCCCATATTGAATGGTGGCAAGCTTGAAGGTGTTGTTCCTGACAAACCATAGGTATATCAATTTGATCTCTGAAACACAAAACTGATCCCCCATCAATTTTCCAACCATCTATGGTCTCCCCACCATTGAGTTTTGAACTTACAACCTGACATTCTATATTTGATGTTTGTGCTTCTTTGATCATTATTACTAAATTAGGAACAAGTGTAGCTAAAAAGAAAAGAACTAAATCACCTCGGTCTACAAATTCCACTTGCATGTCGGCTAAGTCCGACATCAACTACCATTCGTCTGGAGCTTCTTTTTCCAAATGAGCAATTAACTTTCTACTCAATGAATCCATCAAGAAGTATCCTTTTCCTAGTTTGTATATCAAGTCAACGTCAAAAATATAGAGATACTCCATACATCTCCTTTTCTTCAGATTCAAATCACGCTGTGAGAAAATGTCTTTCATGTTTTTCTGATCCGTGAACACAGTAAATTTCTCATCCATGAGATAAAGTCTCCATGTTTTCAAAGTATGGACGACTATATCTAACTCCAAATCATGTGTTGGGTAATTTTTCTCATGCACCCTCAACTACCTTGAAACATAAGAAACCACATGATCTCTTGACATGGGAACACAACCAAACCCTGATATTGAACTATCACAATACACCTCATACCCCTATCCTAATTCTGGAATGATCAAGATAGGTGTCGATGTAAGACAAACCTTCAGTTCCTAGAAATACATATGACATTCTTTTGTCTATTGGAATGGAGCATTCTTCTTTGTCAGAGCTGTCATTGGTGATGCTAGTCATGAGAAATCATGCACAAAGTGTCTGTATTAACCATCTAGACTAAGAAAACATCTTATCTCAAACACATTCTTCAGTGGTTTCCAAGAGACAACGTCTTCGATCTTTTTAGGATGGACAGAAACACCATTCGTAGAAATGACATGGCCAAGGAAAAGTACTTACTGTATCAAAAAATAACATTCTGATAATTTGGCATACAAATGATGACTCTCAAGATTTTTAACACTATTTCCAGGTGCACCTCATGATCAACCCTTGTTTTTTAATAGACCAAAATATCTTCCACAAACACTACAACAAATGAATCCAGATATTGATGAAATATCTGATTTATCAAAGCCATTAATACCTCTAGTGCATTCGTTATACTGCAAGGAATGACTAAATATTCATAGTGGCCATATCTGCCTCTGAAAGCTGTCTTTGGAATATCCTCCTTTTGAACTACCAATTGGTGATATCTTGATCACAAATCAATCTTAGAGAACCAATGAGATCCCCTTAATTGATTGAATATATAATCAATGCATGGAAGTGGATATCTATTCTTTATCGTAACTTGGTTAAGCTTATGATAATAAACACACAGCCAAAGAGTTCTATCATCCTTCTTCACAAACAACACTGGTGCTGCTCTTGGAGAAGTAATTGGTCGAATGAAACCCTTTTCTTTCCAGCTCATCTAACCACGCTTTCAATTATCGTAACTCTGTTGGTGCCATCCTATAATACGGAAGGGAAGTAGGACTGGTCCTTGGAAGGATATCAATCATAAAATACATATCCCTTAGAGGTGGTAACCCAGAGAAGTTATTGGGAAAGACATCTGGAAATTGATCCACAACAGCTGGAAAACTATTTCCCTCAATCTCTTACGTTGATTCCAAAGTCAATGCTGCCAGTTGGTAAGAGATCATTCCCACCATTTGATCCAACATGCTCTTTACACCTTTCTTTACCATCCTCTCTCCTTTAAAGAGATGGTTGATGCTGTCCTGAGTCGTGAAACTAACTTTTCTCCTATAAAAGTCTATGTGAGCCTTAAACATTTTCAACCAATCTATACGTAGGATTACATCATATAAATCCATTTCCAACATTGATAAGTCCTATTTTAACTTATCTCCAGGAACATTTATAAAACATGCTCTACACACAACATCTTGACATTCTCTTTCACCAAGATGAGTTTTTAGTTTCAAAAAAGAAGGCATCATTTCCAGTTTTAAACATAGAAAGTCAACAACACATGGAGAAATGAAGGAATGAGATGCACCAGTATCAAACAACACTTCCACAAGGGTAGAATTCAAATGAATATTACCACTGACTATATATGGTCCAACCTGATCATTGAAAATCATCTTATCAGATCCATACAATCGCTTCGTCGCTGCACTGTTCTCCTTGTATCCTTACTCAGATTACCCTGGTTGAGGAGTCATGGTATTTTGAAAATCACCGTGGCTAGCTTTGTTATGCTGACGAGACTGATTTTTCTTTCCTCATCCTATCGATGCATATGCTACTTACGATGCCTAAGAAGTGTCACGTCAACCCGATCTTGGAGCATTCCTAAAATAGTGTGGTAGATGACCCCTCTGTTTGCAACTGTGGTATGCTCTATGTTGCACCGTACACTCTCGCTTTATGTGGTGAATCAAACCACATTGAAATAAAACATTTTTTCTCAGGGGTCCTTGCGGAAGGTTCACTGATCCCGCCATCTGGTTATGATTTGCACTCGCACCGTGGAAATAGGTATCACTTTTCCTCTTGTTCCCAGCGGTTGAGTTCCAACCGTTTCTGGTAGGTATCATTATTACTCCTCCTATCAATCCCAAGATATCACGTTCAACAACAATCTCTCTGTTCACAATCTCTGTATAATCCGTAATATAGAGCACCACAATCTTCAATCAAATATCCTGCCTTAGCCCTGATTTGAAGATGTGTGCCTTCAACGATGCACTTACTGCGACCTCTGGTTCAAAATGGACTAAATTCATGAATTTAGCCACATTCTCTGTGACAGAGAGAGTCTCTTGATTCAATATAAATAATTATTTCATTTTCTGGATCTTGAATGTGTGAGGATATAATTGTTTGTTGAACAATTCTTTAAAACACTCATAGGTAAGGCCTTCATCCAATTTAGCATGCACCGCTAAATTCCACCACTGACATTCAAGATCCTCGAGCATATAAATCGCCAAATTTACTTGCAATTCTACTGGTGTGTCGATGAAATCTAAGATACGATTCATCCAACTTAGCCACACCGCCACCTTCTCGGGTTCCACATCCCCCCGAATTTTCGGTGGATTCTGCTTCATGAACTGGATGGTATCATCCAAAAGCCTTGGTTAATTCCTCAGGTTCCCCCTATCCACAACATGAAAATCCAAGACAATACTCTAAACCAACTCTTGGTTCACATGTGGTTCTGGTGCAACCACATCCTATGTAGCCTCTTCGGGATGGTTAAGACGACGCCTACTGGGTTCCATTTTCTAAACCAACAACAACCTCCACCAATCTCACTCTCTAACAACTGATGGCTTAGCATTTCAAATTCTATCACATCATCTATCACAACATTTTTTTCAAGAAAACATTTTTCCCATGATCAAACATTTTTGAAAACATTCCTCATGACTTTTTAAAATCAACGCATTTTAAAAATACACCAAATAACCTGTTGTCAAAATCTTTTACCTGAAAACAATTTCTGCATTTTTCAAAAAATTCACACCTTTCACAACATCCTTACTCATTCCTCACAATGAGATATGAAATCCTAGTGGGAAGTCACTCCTATACAATGCATGTCATGCTTTTCTAATTGGATAAACCCATGATAATGAGATTTACAACATTCTAGAAGTGTATCCAAAACACTTATGTACCCAACACCTTAGTGAATTGAATTTCAGGATAAATAGGTTTGCTACATCCTTTTATGCTATACATTTCAAGTTCCAAAAATCCTACTCCTGTCTATGATTTCGACCCAAGGAATAGACAAAAATGAATTTGAACTGCAAGACCAAGAACATCGATTACTAAATGTTTGGCAAGGAATGAACTATATGATACCATTTGTAATGATTGGGAAATTCTCATTGGCTAGAGAGTACAATAAATCATTACTTGCCCTTAAGAGACATCCCCAAGATGCCAAAGGCTGGAAATAAATGCTGAAGGGTTTTCAATACATGTTGGGGGATGACTTACCCATAATGAAATAAACCCATAAACCGACCATAACTAAACATTCACTATATGATGTGTGAACAAATGAAAGACCAATAAACACCTCATTTATATCAAATTACATCAAAGTATACAACAGAAGAGGACCAAACTAAGCATCAAAGTACACAATGGATGAACAACTCAATACTGTCAAAAGACACTACCACTCCATGCTCTACAAGATCCAAGCTCCACAACATCTCCCAACCATCACCATAAGCCACTACCAATAAGATTCTTTACCATTACCTATGTCCTGGAATCCGACATCTCCAAAAGCACCAACGTGCCAATGCAGTTGTGAGTATAAAACATTGTAGGTTTCACCCAATGAATTCCCTACTCATGCCACTAGGATAGAAGATTTATCCACATTTATATCAAAAAAGTTTAAATAAAACATTTTCTCAAAATTAGATTATAACTAAATATAAACAAGTTTCCAGAACCATTCATAACCAAAGGCATTCCAAGAACAATTGAATCCAATTTTCTAGCAAGTTATTTTTCTAGAAAAATTATCAAAAAATCTTAAGAACCATTTCTCAAACATTCCTTTTTGGCATACCCAACCATTTCCCAACCCATGCTACCAACCATGCATGCTTCTCTATGACAGTTCCATACTCATAGGTGGTCTCTCGTTGATCTAGAAAGTGTTCATAAGGTAATTGCCTCCCATGTTCTATTACACCTTTGGAACTGAGAACAGGTTCATATTTCAACCAAGCCTCATACATAGGGTTACCATAGTGCCATTAAACGTTTGGCACTGAGTACAAGGTCATATTTCAACCAAGCCTCGTACATGCAACATGAACACACACCACATATTCCCAACGATCATCCCAAAACACCCTTTCAATAAAAACACTTTTTTATTGAAAACCATTTCCATCAAAACCATTTCAATTGAAAAAGATTTCAATTAAACTCCCTTTTTATGAAACCCAAATACATCAAATTCATTTCAATATCAAACCATTTTTATTCCAAACCATTACAATAAAACTCTCTTTTTATTAAAAACCAAATCCATCAAAGTCATTTCAGTCTCAAACCATTTCAATAAAAAACCCTTTTTATTGAAAACCCATTTTTCATCAAACCATTTACAATTCCAGAAATTATAATTTAAAATCAAAATTTTAAATTCAAGAAGCCAAATCACTATGCACAACAATTCCCCAAGATTTCACAATTACATCAAAACCATTAATCATTACAAAAGAAGATTTATTCAATGCTTTTCACAATCAAAAGAATTCAAATAAACCAATTTGAAACTAAACCAATCAATTATAATAAGAGGAACAAAACTGAAGCCTCCTAACTTTGGGGTTCTGAACAAAACCACAACGAACGAAGAACGCACAAGGAAACTAGGTTGCTTCTTCAAAAACCCACCTTAGATCTCTTCTCCTAGAAAGACCATGATCAAAACTCATCATATTTGGCATCCACACACATAGATCTACCCATAACGGGCATAGATCTATGAAACCGAGAGAAGATGAGATGTAGATCTAAGTAGATCTAAGAAATAGAACAAGAATGATGAAGAACGATCACATGCCTCAAGAATCCGGCTTCGATTCTCCAAGAAGAGCCTTCAGATCACCTCCGGAACAATGGAAGAAACCTATTTCACCTTAGGAGAAGCAAAACCTAGAGTTAGGGCTTCTTAGGAGAAAAAAAGAGGCACTTAGAGGGAAAAAATGAGTGAGATCCACTTTTATAGTATCTCTTTTAAGTGGCCGCACGGTTTTCTCACACGATTAGACAAACCGTGCGCTAACCGTGTGTTAGCTACTACCTCGACCACCCTTCTTGCATGGTTTGGCCGCATGGTTAGGCAAACCATGTGTCACCCATGCAGAAGCTACTGCCTCCAAGAACATTTACGCATGATTTGGCCACATGGTTTAGACAAACTGTGCGCCGCCCGTGTGACTTCCCCTTTTTTCTCAAACCATCATTTAAATTTCTCTCGACTCTCACATTTGTCACCCTTACTTTAAAACCATTAAAAGCATCAAGAAAGGGTTATATAATCGAAAATTGGGGTTTTTAATTTTCCACACCATTGGTCTTTCCTTCCTTGGAAATTAGAAAACCTTCACCCAACTGAATGAGTTCTGGCCACTGCTCTTTAATTTCCTTTTTACATTACCAAGTCTATTCCTGAATCCGACCATGCTGCCATAAAACCCGCACATTAACAATTATTTTTCCCCACAAGACTTTCTCTTTCCTATCCAAAATCTATACCAGGATATGTATCAACCAAGGATCAGGGTCTAGGTCAACGTGATCCCATATGATCACATGGTCAGGATCAGGCTGATAGTTTTTCAACTGAGATACATGGAATACATTATGCACCAAAATGAACTGTGGAGGTAATGCCAACCGATATTCCACCTCTACAACCCATTCCAGTATCTGAAAAGGGCCAATGTATCAAGGATATAACTTCCCTGCTTCCTGAATCTACAATGTCCAAGCCTTCGAGGGATCCTAAAGAAGACATGATCACCCACAACAAACGAAAATAGGCGTAGTCGGTGAACTACATAAGATTTCTGATGACTCTAAGCCGTCTACATCCTCTTTCTAATTAACTAAATCTTCTCAGTTGTTTCATGGATAGGGCTTGGATGAACTAGTGATGTTTAACCAGTTTACACCCAACAAAGTGGAGAACGACAAGGATTCCCACATAATGCTTCAAACAAGCCCATGCGTGTCGAGGATTTATAGCTATTATTGTATGAGAACTCTACAAAGGGTATATTCTCATCCCCTGATCCATAAAAATCCTTTACACAAGACCACACAATTTTTTACAACTTTTTAATCTTCCACTTAGTTTGACCATCCTTCTGAGGTTGATATGCCATACTCATAGTCAACTGAGTCCCAAGGGCTTGCTGTAATGATATCCAGAAATGAGATGTGAACCTTGGATCTCTATCTGTGACTATAGAAACTGATACATCATGCCTCTTTACCACTCCTCAGATATATATTTTTGAATGATCTTCCACCATATGAGTTTCATGAATAGTGATGAAATTGGCCTACTTTGTTAGACAATACACTATCACCCAAATGGCACCGTGTTTCTGGACCGTTATTGGAAGACCTGTAACAAAATACATTGCTATATGATCCCATTTCCACACCGGGATAGTTCAATATTGTAACATACTAGCTGGTCTCTAATACTCTGCTTTTACCTGCTGACATGTTAAGCACCGCGAGACGAACTCAGCCAACTTCCTTTTCATGCCTCTCCACAAAATAGCACCTTCAATGCCTTATACATCTTTTGTGTACCTAGATGTAAAAAAAATCATGAATGGTGGTAATCATGAAGGATTTGTTCCTAAAAAACCATAGGTACAACCATCGAATATATGAAACACAAAACTGAACCCCCCCATCCAGTTTGCATCCATCAATGCTCTCCCCACCATTTAGTTTTTGAACTTACAACCAGACATTCTGCATCTGATGTTAGTGCTTCTTTGATCATCTTTACTAAATCAAAAACAAGTGTAGCTAAAAAGAAAACAAAAACATCACCTCAGTCTTCACATTCAACATGCATGTTGGCTAAGACTGACATCAACTACCATCTGTCTAGATCTTCTTTTTCCGACTGAGCATATGACTTTCTACTCAATGCATCAGCCACCAAATAGCCTTTTCCTGGTGTGTACATCAAGTCAAAGTCAAACATCTAAAGATACACCATTTATATAATTTGCCTCGGATTCAAATCTCACTATGAGAAAATGTGTTTCATGCTTTTGTGATCCGTGAACATAGTAAATTTTTCACCAAAGAGACAATGTCTCCATGTTTTCAAAGCATGAATGACTGTAGCAAACTCCAAATCATGTGTCGGGTAATTTTTCTCATGCACCCTCAACTGCCCTGAACCAAAAGCAACCACATGATCTCTTTGCATGAGAACACAACCCTACCCTGATCTTGAATCATCACAATACACCACATACCCCTATCTTGATTCAGGCAAGATCAAGATAGATTCCGATGTAAGATGAACATTCAGTTCCTGGAAAGACATCTGGAATTCTTCTATCCGTTGGAATGGAGCACTCTTCTTCGTCAGAGATGTTATTGGTGACACTAGTCCTGAAAAATCACACACAAAGCGTCGCTAGTAACCAGCTAGACCAAGAAAACTTCATATCTCGAACACATTATTCGGTGGTTACAAAGAGATAATGGCTTCTATCTAGTCAGGATCAACAGAAACACATTTCTCAGAAATGACATGGCCAAGGAAATGTACTTCCCGAATCCAAAAATCAGACATTGATAATATGGAAAACAAAAGATGATCTCTCAATATTTTAAGCACTATTTCCAGGTGCACCTCAAGATTAGCCATAGTTTTTGAATAAACCCAAATATCTTCCAAAAACACCACAACAAGAAAATCCAGATATCGCTGAAATATCTGATTTATCAAAGCCAGGAATAATGCTGGTGCATTTTTCTAGACCGAATGGAATGACTACATATTCGTAGTATCCATATCCGCTTCTGAAAGATGTCTTTGGAATATCCTCCTTCCGAACTCACAATTTTTGATATCCCAATCGCAATTCAATTTTTGAGAACCACTGAGATCCCCTTAATTGATCAAACAAATCATCAATACATGGAAGTGGATATCTATTCTTTATCGTAACTTGGTTAAGCTTACGATAATCAACACACAACCGAAGAGTTCCTTATTCCTTATTCACAGACAACACTAGTGCTGCCCTTGGAGAAGTACTTGGTTGAATGAAACCCTAGCTTTCTAGATCCTCTAACTACACATTCAATTTTCTTAACTCTGTTGGTGCCATCCTATACGATAGAAGGGAAATATGAAAGGTCCCTGAAAAGAGATCAATCATAATCTCCTCTTCCTTAGAGGTGGTAACCCTGAAAAGTTATTGGGAAAAATATCTTGAAATTGATCCACAACAGCTAGAAAACTATTTCCCTCAATCTCTTCCATTGATGAAAAATTCAATGCTTCCAGTTGGTATGAGATCGTTCCCACCATTGGTGACAAAAAACTCATTTCACCTTTCTTTACCATCCTCTCTCCTTTGAAGAGATGGTTGATGCCATCCTCAGTCATGAATCTAACCATTCTCCTATAATAGTTGAAGTGAGCCTTAAACATTATTAACAAATCCATACTTAGGATTAAGTCGTAGACATCCATGTCCAACATCAAGAAGTCCCATTTTAACTTAGCTCCATCAACAGTTGTAGCACATGATCTACACACAAAGTCTTGACATTATCTTTCACCAAGAAGAGTTTTCTGTTTCAAAACAGAAGGCATCATTTCTAATTTTTATCATATCAAGTCAACAACATGAGAATAAATGAAGGAATGTGATGCACTAGTATCAAACAACACTTGCACAAGGGTAGAATTCAAAATAATCATACATATCAATGGAGATGGTCCAACACGATCGTCGACAATCATCTGCTCAGCTCCATACAATTGCTTTGTCACTGCACTGTTCTCCTTGTTGCCTTACTGAGATTTCCCTGGTTGAGGAGTCATGGTATTTTAAAAATCACCATGCATATCTCTGCTATTCTGATGATACTGATTCTTCTGTCCTTGTCCTGTCGATGCATACAATGCTTGCGACGCCTGAGAAGTGTCACCTGCACCCGATCTTGGAGTATTCCTACAATAGCGCTATAGATGCCCCATCTGTTTTCAATTGTGGCATGCTATAGGTTCCTCCATACACTCTCTCTTTATGTGGTGAATCAAACCATATTGAAAGCAACCTGCATTTCTCTGGGGTCCTAGAGGAAGGTTCACTGATCCCGCCGTCTGGTTCTGATTTGCACTCTCACCATGGAAATATGTATCCCTTTTCCTCCTTTTCCCAGTGTTTGAGTTCCCACCATTTCCTGTAGGTATCATTATTTCTCCTACTATCGATCCAAAGATATCAAATTCAACAAAATTCCCTCTATTCACCATCTCTGTATAATCTGTAATACAAAGCACTAAAAACTTCGATCAAATCCCCTGCCTTAGGTCTGATTCCAAGATTTGTGCCTTCAATGATGCACTTGATGCGACCTCTGGTTCAAAACGGAATAAACTCATGAATTTAGCCACATACTCTATGATATAGAGAGTCTCTTGTTTCATAATGAAGAAGTCCGTCATTTTTTGGATCTTCAACGTCTAATGCTAGAATTGTTTGTTGAACAATTCATCAAAATTCTCCTAGGTAAGTCCTTCTTCCAATTTAGCCTGCACCGCTATATCCCACCACTGATGTGCAAGATCCTCGAGCATATACGCCGCCAACTTTAATTTCAACTCTATTGGTGTGTCGATGAAATCGAAAATACAATTCATCCTAATTAGCCACACCTCTACCTTCTCAGGTTCAACATCATCCCGAATGCTCGGTGGATTCTACTTCATGAACTGGATGGTATGATCCACATGCCCTGGTTCATTCCTCTAGTTCCCCATATCCACTGCATGACAATCCTGTACAATAATCTAAACCAGCTCTTGGTTCACACGTGGTTATAGTTCAACCACATTCCCTACAGCCTCTTCGGGTTGGTTACGACGACGCCTACTGGGTACCATTTTCTAAACCAATGACAACCTCCAATGTCACTATCTAACAACTGATGTCTTAGAATTTCATATTCTATCACATCATTTATCACAACACTATTTTCAAAACAACCTTTTTCCCATGTTCAAACATTTTGTAAAACATTCCCCATTCCTTTTGAAAATCAACCCATTTTCAAAATACACCAAATACCCTGTTGCCAAAATATTTTACTCGAAAAAAATTTCTGCAGTTTTTGAAATATTCACACCTTGCACAACATCCTTACTCATTCCTCACAATGAGATATGCGATCCTAGTGGGAGGTCATTCCTCTATAATTCATGTCACACTCGTCTCATTGGATAAACCCATGAAAATGGGATTTCCAACATTCTAGAAGTGTATCCAAAACCCTTATGTACACAACACCCTGGTAACATGAAGTTCAACATAAATGGGTTAGCAATGTCCTTTTATGCTATATATTTTATGTTCCGACAATCCTAATCCTATCTAAGATTTCGATCCAAGGAATATAAAATAATGAATTTCAACCCCATGACCAAGAACATCAATGAATACATATTAGGAAAGGACCAAACAAGCTGATACCGTTGTTAATGACCTGCCAATTCTCATTGGCTTGAGAGTACAACAAGTTATTACTAGACCGTAACAGACATCCCGAAGATGCCAAACGTTGGAAATAAATGCCAAAGGTTTTCCAATACAAGTTGGGGGACAATTTACCCTTTAATAAATAAACCCATCAACCATCCATAACCAAACATTCACTATATAATGCAAGAAAAAAATGAAAGACCAATAAAAACCTCATTTATATCAAATTAAATAAAGGTACACAACATCAGAAGACCAAACTAAGCCTCAAAGTACACAACGGATGAACAAATGAAGTCTCTCAAAAGACACTACCACTCCATGCTCCACAAGCTCCATACTCCACAACATCTCCCAAGCCTCACCACAAGCTACTAGCAATAAGATGCTTTACCTTTACCTGTGTCCCCGAATATGACATCTGCAAAAGCTGCAACGTGCCAAAGTAGGGGTGAGTATAAAACTAAGTAGGTTTTCACCAATGACTTCCCTAGTCATGACACTAGGATAGAAGAGTTAACCAAATTTATATAAAAATAGTTTTGATAAAAGATTTTCTAAAAATAAGTTTATAACTAAACATAAACAAGTTTACAAAAAAATTCATAACCAAAGGCATTCCAAGAGAAATTGAAACCAATTTACGAGCAAGTTATTTTTCCAGAACAATTCCCAAATAAGATATATAACCATTTCCGAAACCATTATACCAACCATGCATGCTTCATTGCGACAGTTCCATACTCATGAGCGGTGTCTCATCGATCTACTAAGTTGTCATAAGGTAATTGTTTCCTATGTTCCATTACACATTTGGAATTGAGCACAAGGTCATATTTCAACAAATCCTCGTACATATAGTTACTATTGTTCCATTAAACTTTTAGCACCAACCACAAGGTAAAATTTTAACCTAGCCTCATACATGCTACATAAACACACACCACATATTACCAACGGTCATGCCGAAATACCCTTTCAATAAAAACACCCTTTAATTGAAAACCATTTCCATCAAAACCATTTCAATTCCAAACCATTTCAATAAAAATCCCTTTTTATTGAAACCAAAATCCATCAAAGTCATTTTGATCTCAAACCATTTCAATTACAAATCATTTCAATAAAACACTCTTTTTATTGAATACCAAACTATCAAAGTCATTTAAATATCAAACCATTTCAATAAAACACCCTTTTTATTGAAAACCCATTTTTCATCAAACCATTTACAATTCTCAAAATCGTAATTTATAAAAAAAATTAAAATTTAAGAAGCCAAATCACTTTTCACTACAATTCACCAAGATTTCACAATTACATCAAAACCATATATTACCACTAAAGAATATTTATTCCATGCTTTTCACAATCAAAACCATTCAAATAAACCAATTTCAAACTAAGCTAATAAATTATAACAAGAGGAATTGAGAGTGAAGCCTCCAACCTTTAGGGTTTTGATGAAAACCACAATGAATGAAGAACACCCAAGGAAACCGGGTTGCTTCTTCAAAAAGCAGCCGTAAATCTCTTCTCCTAGCAAGAACAAGACCAAATATCATCATATTTGGCATCCACACACTTAGATCTTCCTATAACGGGCATATATCTAAGAAACTAAGAGAAGAGGAGAAGTAGATCTAAGTAGATCTAAGAAATCGAACAAGAACGATGATGAATGATCACATACCTCAAGAATTCGGCTTTGATTCTCCAAGAGAAGCCATCAGATCGCTTCTAGAATGATGAGAGAACCCTCTTTGACCATTGGAGAAGAAAAATCCTGAGTTAGAGCAACTTAGGAGAAAAAATGTGGAATTTAGAGGCAAAAAATATTGAGATCCACTTTTATAGGATCTCATTTAAGTGGCCGCACAGTTTGCTCGCATGGTTAGACAAGCCATGTGCTAACTGTGCATTAGCTACTACCTCAACCACCCTTCTCGTATGGTTTGGCCGAACAGTAAGACAAAACATACACCGCCCGTGTAGAAGCTACTGCCTCCAAGACCAACTACGCATGGTTTGGCTGCACGGTTTAGAAAAACCTTGCACCGCCCGTTCGACTTCCTCTTTTTCCTCAAAACTTCATTTAAAGTTCTCCCGACTCTCCCATTCGTCACCCTTAATTTAAAACCATTAAAAGCATCATGAACGGGTTACATACCAAAAACCGGGGGTACTATAATTTATGACTAAAGGAAGGCCACTATGAAGAAGGGAGGATAGTTGAAAGGGTATTTGGGTAGAGGTTGGATGAGAAAAATGGCTTTGAAGGTGTGAAATAGAGATAAGGGGGAGTGCCCTATTATAAGTGGGGTGAGGGGCACCTTAGTAAAAGCTAGAAATATTATTTTATAATAAAATCATTTTTTGTTTCTAATGGATCCAAAATGAATTATTTAAAGGATAAGTTGGGGATTGGTAGAAAACCACTCAACCAATAGGTTTTAGACAAGTTTGGGTCACTATATTAACCTTATCTTTTAGAATTACCTCATAGTTAAATAGTTTGACATTTACCATGTCTCTTTGTATTATTATATTATATGGTTAATAAACATACTATATTATATGGTTAATAATCATACTATATAATTCCAAGGGGACCCCAAGTGGATAATTAATGATACACCTATCATTATATAAGTCTTTTGGCCAAACATTATATTTTTAGGAATATAATATCAATTAATAATATAATATTTGTTTTAATAACTCTTTTATGTCAATTTTGACACTTTTTGGTATTTTGTTTTTGCTAAATTTACAACAGCAATATTATTTTGAAATAAATTTATCTAACCAACCCTAACATATCATATTAACCTAAAAAATTAGTGGAATTCATGAAAAGTCTCAAATTACATTTATTTGGATATTTATAATATCAATTATTTTAATATTTCATTAATTAGGTAATTACCGCATCATCATTGTGTCATTAATAAATTAACTTATTTAATGTCTAAAAATATGAATAAAATACCGTTATGTAGGAAATCATTTTAGATTCATAATAAATATTTATATTCGAATTTATCTTATCTATGACCCTATATTAAATATGTTTTAGTTTTTAAACTTTGATTTTAACTCTTTTAACTCTTCTTTAAATAAAATAATAATAAATGTACTAATCTATTCCATGTGGAACTAAAGGATTATATTTTATTCCTAAGGTTGTTTTTGGTCTAATTAAACTTTTAAAATAGAGTTAGGACATGTGTTAAGGTAATAATAATATCATTTTTACCCTTAATAACCCTATTTACTTTTAACCGTGGTAAATAAAAGTAAAAAAGATACAATTCACCAAAAAATAGTTTCATCTTTTTGAATAAAATTATACTTATTGATATCAACCATGTCTCTCAGATTATTGAAAATCAACTTACAAAATCGGTAAAATTAAAATTTATGTAAATTTGCAAATGCTCCCAGGAGGTGGGTAAAAGACAGTAAAATGTTCAATAAATTTTTTATATATCTAAAATTATTATAAAATTACTCCAATGAATTACATTGAACTTATATAGGTAGTATGTATCTATTTTTACATAAATAAATTTAAATTAAATAAATAATTATTTAAATAAAATGTTGGTTTTAAATAATTACTCAGTGTTTTTCACTATTCATCAAAAATTGAATGTTTTCAGAAAAATACCAAAAATCACCCTAAGATAATTTTGATATTCTGAATCCAAAAATGAAGTCCATTTTAGAAGATAAAATTGATAAAATTTCAAAAATTGGGTGTTACTGTTGATAATAGTTAGTTTGATTGGTTGTGGTGTGTAAGAACTCGAAATTGCGTACAGAACATGCTATTGTATTATTCAAAGAGAAGCCTACCGTGGGAGTCTGGTTTGTTACATTACCAACCTATGGACTGATTAATTTCATAGTTTGTATGAAATTGGTTATTATTTTAAATATCTAATGGATAATGGTCGTATTCAGTTTGGGATCAAGGGTTTTATCAAATATTTAACCCTAGGATTGGAAAATGATTTGTTGTTAAGTGATTTCTATTATTTCATAAGTTTTACACATTTGGGAACATTATATGATTAAGGTAAATTGAATATTTTTGGATTTTATATTGGAATTAATTTCTGGATTGTATTTTAGTGGAATATTTGATTTTATTTTTGGATTTATGGAACCTCAATTGATTTGTTGAAATGATTACTAAATCTTGGAGATTATGTGACAAGGGAAATTAAATTTTTGTAAGATAAATTTAAGGTGATTGATATTATTTATGGAATTTATCATTGAATAATATGTGATCAAATCATTTAATTTTTTCATTTCGATCTTATATGATACTATTTTGTGTAATATTAAGGATAGTTATTTATCGAATGATCTATGTTGATCTTCGGTAATTACTATTGAATTTTAGATATTAATGTAATGATTATTTACATAATTGTATATTAATTTGGTGGAATTATGTAATCCTATCCAAATTTTTTTTATTAATTCTTAAAGAAATGATGAAAACATTTTTATCCATTTTTCAATTTAGTGATCCATAAAAGTTTATTCTGATGCCCTAGTGCCGAAAAATTCATAAAAAATATTCATCATTTGGAGAAAAATATTAGATTATGGAGGAAATTAAATAAAGGATGAAATTATAATTTTAAATTAAGTATATATTCTTATTTTATTAATATAATTAGTAAAATAAATCATCAACTTTATGAAAATGCTATTGAAACAAAAACGTTATCCATTTACTATTTTTCCCAAGAAATCAAATACCATTTTACTCATCACAGATTTGTGGTTATGTGATTGTTCAACCTCTTAGGAAAATATTCTCTATCACTCTATATTAGTTCTTGGGTGTTAGATTTTATATTACATGTCCATGTTATTTTATAAAGTAAGCCTAGTTATATGTTATTGCATATGACCTTCATACTTCCCTTCCATTCTTTTAGAGTGAAAGTTTTATTAATCATTTTCCAATGTGGGTTTAAAAAAATAAATTTGAAAATTAAGATATGTGTTACTAAGATCAAATTCAAAATCATGAGGATGAAATTTCCAAAGGAGGGGGGGGGTTAATCTGACATGTTGAATTTTTTGAAAGAAAAGACTATGTTTGATAACATAAAAGATACGCAACATCGATCATATTATGTGACTATTATAATATTGACAATAAAATAGAGTGAATTAATTTAATAAAATGAATTATAAAATACAAAATTGTCCTACTCACTAATAATTTTTTAATTTATACTATAAAATGTCATTTTATTCTTCACATTTACTTTATTTAAGAAAACATTTTATTGATTTTTTGAGAAAACAATATAATAATTTTTTAAAACATTTATAAATTTTGTTTTATTAAATAAATATAATTTTTTAAATCATAATATATAATTTATATTATAGTTAAATTTTGATTATTTTCTGAAAAGTTTTATTTTTCAATGAATAGTGAAAAATTATGATTTGTAGTAAAAATTAAATATTTCAAGTACTAACAAGGTCAAATTTTGTTTTGGTTTAGTTTTAATTATTATTAGAACAATATGATTTAAAATAATCAAATTTTAGGTTTTAAATGTATTTTATACTTGAATTTAGTATGATAAAATTTTATACTTAGAAAAGAGCATTTTTCTGATAAACTATTTTGCACTGCGTTTTATTGGTTGGAATATAAATTAAATTCTAAAAATTTTTATTTTTTAATTTTTAAAAATTGATTCCATATTTGGAATAAGGAGGTTGAAATTTACTTAGTATAACCATAACTTTTGTAGTCAATATGAACAGTATGTTAGGCAATTCTTATTTCCACAGTAAACGGTAAATTGGGTAATTTAGGCTAAAAATAATATGATATGGAATATAAAATTACACATAAAATAGATCCAATTTTAGTGGATGAGTAATATCCTTCCATAATAAATATTATTTATAATATATGGACCCTGTTTAAATTTCTAAGTGATTATTAAATTTATAATATTTATTTAATGAAATGTCAGAGATGTAACACTCGTACTTATTTGTTAACCGAATCTATTTTAATATAGGGTTATCCAGATGTTATTTTGGAATAGATATATTAATTTTAATTCTAATATATTTTTCTTCTCTAATGTATTTTTTATATTTTTTGTGAATAAATAAGTACCTTAAATTCTTGTGAATTTTTAATATAGTATTTATTTAATTCATATTAAAATAAAATAAATGATGTTAAAAATAATAATTTATCATTTGGATGAGATAATTTTTATATGAAATTTTATAGATCTGTATAATATATTAATGATTTTTGAAAACATTATATTCAAAATACACAGTTTTCTTCATGTATTTGAAGTCAAATTAAATAGATAGTGTCAAAATTTACATTAATTGTAATTTTTAAAAATAATGTTTTATTAAATTTTTTAAAATTCATAAAAATAATATATGTGGCCATGTGAATATAATATAGTCGAATAAATCATAAATGGTCTATTTATGAGTTTTTATTCATTTATAGTAACCTTATTAAACCTTTATAATTAATATAATGGTTACCATGATTAAGGTCAAAAATAATTAACCAAGGGGTTAATAAAAATAGTAAGGATTAATATGACACCAAAACATTTCTAAATTATATTATTTAATTATATTAAGACCCTAAACTATCTTATTTTTTATTCCCTTTCCATTTTGAAAATTTTTTCATGATAAATTAATTTATTATACTTTAATATTTTAATGAATTTGAAAAGTGACCCTCACCTCAATTATAAAGGGAACCACCTCCCTCACTTCTTCACAACACATTGAGCTATTTATCCCGACCAATCCCAACCCATTTCTCTTCCAAACATCCTTATCCAATTTATGGATGTTTTTTTCTTAAAAATACCATTGCTTGATCCCTTAACATGAAATCTAATGAAAGTATGTGAAGAAGTGGTAATCATCATTACAGACTTTTGTAGGTTTATTTCTTCCTATACATCCTCTTCAAGAGTGGTTTCCATTGTAAAGTTATAAATATAGTATCATATATAAGTTAAGATTTTATTATTATTATGTTACAACAATATTTCTCCTTTTATCAATCATATGAAAAATAGAAACATCGTGCATACGTACGTACAACTTACCGTCTCTATGCAGCGATGTAATTCATTTTTAATAACCATTTTAAATGGATGGTTATAAATAAGAAAATAGTAGATATATATGTTACTTATGAAATGATATTAATTCTATAAAATTATTATACAATACACTTATTTACCTTTTCAACCAATAATGGAATGATACCGTTGCTTGTGCGTACGTGTGTGCTACCACCTCCATGAAATGATTCACCTAATTTCCATACCAAATATTAAATAATGATTATAAAAATTTATATAATGACTAAATATGATCCCAATGAAATTAATATATATTTTTAGATGATGTAACTATATCCTTTTCACATCAATCCAGACTTACATGACAAATCATGAATTGTAAAATGAATTAGTTAACACCCATACAATGGCCAGACAAGCTTTAGAGGGGACATATTTATGGCCTCTTGGGATATTATAGAAGATCAGGTGTTTGAGGCAGTGGTGGACTTTTTCCAAGGTAGTGGTCCTAATAGGGCTATGTGTGATTCGAATTCGGTCCTCATCCCCATGGTGAAGGGCCACACTGTGATCAGCTAGTATTGGCCCATTTTTGTGTAAGTTTAATTATAAGATCCTTGCTCATATTCTCAAAAGTAGTATTTTCTAGTTTCTCCCCAATATCCTATTTTAGGATCAACATGACTTCGTCCAAGGTAGTAATATACAATGAGTGGATGGCTTGGCTAGTGAGGGGCTGGGAGACCACAATAGGAAGGTCATTGGGAACAACATTGTGGTTAAGGAGGACATGTAAAAGGCTTTCAATAAGATGAAATAGTCTTTTGTTATCTGGGTAATGAGGTGATTTGGTTTCTCAGAGATGGCCTATGACCTCTTCCAGTAGTGTTACACCTCACCTAGTATCTCTATCTCCCTTGTATAAAATGGGTTTAGTTTCATCAAATTTGTGAGGGGGCAGCGGCAAGAAGAACCTATGTCCCCCAGCCTCTTCATTTTGGAAAAAGAGGTCCGATAGAGTTCCATAAATATCCATATGGAGGATGGTTCTTTGGATCTTTTCAGAGATAGAGTTGGATCTCCATTTATTTCACATTTAATGTTCGTAGATAATGCCATGTTCTTCAAGAATGGAAATTAATGATCAACTTATCCCTTAATCTGGTCCTTGGATGTATATGGTATGTTGAGTGGGAAAATGGTTAGCATGGAGAATATTGTCATATTATTTCCATATATATTCATGGGTAGTAGAAGGGGCAGTTTAGGGAGAAGCTGGGCATGCTAGTGAAGGATCTTCCATTTGTGTACCATGGTGTTCTGATTTTCGATAGTTGTATTCACATGTAGGGGTTTGTTTGTATTGTCAATGACAATGTAGGGCACATTCTGAACTTTAATAAAAAGATAATATCATTTGGAGGTAATATTACCCTTATCAATAATGTTCTCACTTGTCTTCCCATGCATGTCTTGGTAGTGACCAATCCTCCCAAAGGGATGATTCAACTGATGGAATGAGTGTTGTCTAGCTTCGTGTGGGATGGCCCTTTAGACAGGAAATGACACTGGGAATCGTGGGAGAGTGTTTACAATAATATGAGGTAGGGGAATCAGACTTATGCATCTTAAGTAAAGTATGATAGCTCTCTAATCATAGCTTTCTTTGGAAATCATTTAAGGCAGGACCCTATGGGCCTTGTTCATGCGTGGGAGATAGGTAGATGACTGTAGGAGTAGTGGGGAAATCAAAGGAGACTGTCGAGATTGGACAAAGGGTTGATAGAGTTCTTAGATGGTGTCAAGGGTTGGTAATGGGGACATTCATTTCTCTGAGGATCCCTAGGCGGGGGGATCCACCTTTCATTCTAGGGTGCTTGGCCACTGATATTTCTTTTAGGGAGGCTAGTGGCTAGGAGATATTCGTAGAGGTTGTTCTTGATTATGAGTTGAAGATTATCTGAGACAGAATCACATTATGTGTAGACCATGATAGGTGAAAATTTGGGGGTTTGGATAATGGAGGTTTTAACAGTAGGGCATTTTGTGATGGCTTGGTTTGGGTGGAGGGTTATGATGAACTGGTGCTGAAGGCATGGTGAAAGTTTTTTCCAGTGAAATATAACTTCTTAGTCTAGATGGGGATGCATTCCACTCTTCCTATAGATGATAATTTTATGATAAGGGGGATATATATGTCCTCTTGGTGCTATTGTTGTGAGAGTCTGAGGGGAGAGTCTTTGCGACATTTGTTCATTGAGAGTGACTAGGATTGGTCTTGTTGGTCTTTTGTGGCATAGAATCTTAGCCTTTGCATGTATGAGAGAATATTGGTAGAGTTTCTTAGGTATAGTGTTTGAGATATGATGGATTACTGGGGAAACAACTAGGTGTGTGCAGTAGTGATAACAACGGTGGGATTGGTCCTATGGGTGGAAAGGAATCACAAAAGGAATGGCTGGAGGTCTTTGTGCTTGGGGGTTCAGGTTCTCTTGGCTCCTCTATTGGATGACGTCCATGCCCAGTGTCATAGTATGAGGTTCTCAAAAATATTGTTCAATATTTTCCCAAGCCTAGGAAGAGGACTCCCTAGGATTTTCAATCCATGTAGGGGCCGCTGGCTCAGGTGGAATGCTCCTATGTTGGGGATGAAACTCAATGTTGATATATCATGTGTGCATGGGATCATGTATGGAGGTGCTTTAGTTAAGGACAGTAGTGGCTCGTTTTAGACCATCTTCAGTGTGTTTCTAGGCCCCGAGAATTTGGTGGGAGATGAAGTGGGGGCCCTCCATTGTGTTATTGTGATATGAAACATTTATGTCTTGAAGATCAACAATGTCGAGACAGAATCACTAGTTTTCAAGAGTTTTCTAGTAAATAGTAAGATTCCTCCGTTGGACCTAGCCATAATTCTGAGGGACTATAGAGAGTGGATCAGAGAAGGGGTGGAGATCATGTATACCCTTAGGGAAGGATATTTGGTGGCAGATACCCTTTCTAAATGTGCGGATGAGGCAGTGAATTTTTCACTTTTCTAAAACTTCAAATCCCTTCCTTCGACCAGTAAGGGTTAGGTTTGTTGCGATTCCATGGGGCTCCACCACTTATGACTTTCATAATTGTTCATGTGTTTTCTCATACCTCCAATAAATAAAAAAATTAAGTTAGAGATTTAATTAATGTGTGATAAAAATATATAATAGGATTTTATATGATATAATAACTATGAAAACTTATTATTTTATGAATTTATAACATCATTGAAAAAATTATACTTGACTTTAAAGAACATTCAATTAAAGGAAAGCATAAGGTAATGTATTTTCTTAACTCAATTTCAATTCATTGGGTAAAACTTATACTTCTATTATCATGTCATGATAAGATTATATGAAAAATGAATTTTAATTATATTATTCTTATTTAGAATTCATTTTTTTAATGTTGATACACATAATCAATTCATTTTAAATTTTTTTACATTAATTACATTGTAGTCGTAAGGGACTCTTTATCTTAAAAACGTCATTTTAAATGCTTTATGGATTTATATTATAAAAATTTCTCCATCATTTCCATTTTTTCATAAAGATTTGTTAAATTTATTTATATTTTTTAGAAGGTTTCTAAAATTTAATTTTCTATTTTTTTTCAAATGTGGAAAAAATGCGATATTTATAATGTTTCATGAAAGGGAATTTCCTTTAAAATTCATATTTTAATATATTTTTTTACAAAATTTAAAAGTAATGCTTATAAACATATAAGGAATGAGGGGATTTTCTTTATTTCATGATTCCTTATTGTTTTTTAGATTTTTTTACAAGATTACATTATTACTGTAAAATATTTTTTCCTTTTTATGTGAATAATATTTCTTTTAAAATAAGTGACTTTCCCAATGAAAGATTTTTATTATGAAAGTATTAATGTTTTATGGTCATGTTCATGTTCATCAAAACTAATTATGGTGATGGGTGGTTCCATGATAAACCAAAATGGGTGAGTCCATGATATCCCTCTAATGCATTGGGTATGTTGGATGTTTACTGTGATGGTTATTCAAAGTGAAACTATTATGGTTATATCCATGTATAACTACATGGGCTAATTTATAGTAGCTATGAGGGTTATAACATATAATAGTCATGAAGGTTACATCATAAGTATGTAAGAAAATTATACCCCATGTTAACCATATATTTCACTTATGATTGAAATGTTTTTATATAAATATCCTTTTTTTCTCAAGGTAAGCAATTTATTTTATATTCAAAGGAAAATTTAATAAGTATTAATGAAATAATGATTATTCTTTATTCTTATTATGTCACTTAAATATTTTTTGTGTGTTCTTACCATATTTTACAATGTTTTTTATATGATTTAAGGGAGTGTAAGAACGTGGATGAGGTCATGAAGAAATTTGTGAATATTTATGAGGAAAATAAATCACGTTTAATATTAATGACTTTTTTATGGAAGAAATGAATACTACATAGAAGTACCTATTTTTAATAAATGGGTTTACTTTGTATGTTTTATTTCATAATTCTATATAAATATAAACTTGATATATCTTTGGGAAAAGGAAGTGATGTTTTTTAACATAAAATAACTAGAATATGTATTTTTAAGCCCATGTCTTTATTGTATAGGCGTGCAGAAGATCATAAAACATTAATAATATCATATAACACTGAAAGGTAACTGTATTCATAAAAATTTCATCATAAAATCATAGAATAACTAGTAGAAAAGAAATTTCTTTCACAAACATTTCATTATAACTTGATTAACTTAGAAAAAATAATTAGGTTTCATAGAATTACCCATATATCAACATCATAATCCATTCATAGAATAGAATTGGATGGTATTATTATATCAAATCCATTGTAAATAAAAAGTAACGATAAATTTTTTTTTATAAATGAAAAATTATTTTAGAAGATCTTTTGAACATTTCACGATTAAAATACAATATTACATTATATCACTTATTAAAAATATAAAAAATTCCCCATTATTTATGAAAAAATTACAAAATGTTTTAAAAAATTATTTATAAATATATTTAGATACTTTTAAAGGAATATCTAAAACCTAGTGTGGTTGTTATGGAGTTAAATTATATTCAATATGTGAATATTTTTTTTAAAATTCTCCTTTTAAATTTTGAGTAAAAAATCCAATAGTACATTATTCATAAAATGGAAAGAAGATTCCTTTTAAATTTTCTTTTAAAATTAAATCACAAGTAAAAATGAATTTAAACAATAAAATTATAATATAAAAATTTTATTGAAAACTTTTTTAGAAAACATATATTAGGGGGGAAAGGATTTTTAATGTAAGAGTGAAGTAAAACCATTTTAGTAAATAAAAAAATAATATTTCAATCACATGGGTACTAAAAGGTAAGAATGTGAAATGAAAATATGTTTTATCTAGAAAATATTAGATTACTAGAAAATTAATGATATTTTTGGAATATATATAATGAAATTCCAACATCATAACCTTAATCATAATCAGTCTCCGTAAACTATGTAATGGAAACACAAAACCCTTACCACTTTCGTAACATTTAAATCCAGAGCTCAAGAATGTGGTAGCATTATATGGGTATGTATATATTCATAATTTTCTTAAAAATTATCATAAACTATACTCATGGGTAATATATACACCACAAAAATAATAAATTTGTGAATACAAATATTGTCTCATAGAAATAAAAGTGAGTTGCAAAATCCCTTATGTTAAGTTAGAGGTATATTGAAAGTAATCTAAAATATTTTATAATACAATTAATTTCATTATAATTATATAATATAGTATTTTACATACTTATAATACCATATATTATCCACTTATAACATTTTGACTCACATTTATTAATAAGTCTTTAACAAAATCACAGTCTTTGGGTGTTAACTGTTTCATTTTTGAAGCGAATTTTTGTTCATTTACTCCATCCCTTGTACACTGATCAGGGTTCCATAATCTACATAATTTAAATAATGATATAAATATAATATATATTCATTATATATATGATTAGAGTCATATATAAAGGATATAAATAGAAAAATTAATTGTAGTGTTCATCAAGACAATAAGATGTGAGTACGCATGAACGTTGTTTTCACTGTTCAACAGATGAAACAAAAGAAAGATAAATATTCAGTTATATTTCCATAATCCTTATAATATATTATATATCATATATATTAATTAAATATATGTGTATTATCATCAATGTAAAGTGTATATTAGAAATGAATCACATCCCTTTGTGGATGTGCTGGTCCACATATACACAATAGCGACATTATTAATTTTTAACGAATTGGAAGGTAAGGCTGTATATATGATATTATAATTATATAAGATTAGTTATTTTATAAATATCATTTATAAAATTTTAACCCATGATAATAAAAATCCCTAAAATATTTTTATAGAAAATGAATTGTATCGCTACGTGGAGGTGGTAATCCACACATACAGATGAGCGATACTTTCACTTCTCAATTGATTGAATAAAGGGTGGATATTTAAGGATACATAGTCAATAAAGAAATTTAATATATTTTTAATATTTAATTTATTATTTTTTGTTGAATAATAAATATTTAGATAATGTATATTAAAAATAAAATTGAAAGAGATCGGGTAAAAATATTACCTCTTCTTCGATTAGCCTTATTTAGATCCTATCATAATGACCTTTGAAATGGTATTTTATAGAAGCCTAAAACATTTAAATAATGACTAGGTAAGTATATAGGTGAATTTATTTGGATTTGGATGATATAAAAGAATAAAAGTGCTGTAAATAAGAGAAATGAAGAGTGTCCTTTTATAAGTGGGGGGAGGGACACACTTGAAATTTCTTAAAATAATAAAATATAATATTTTCATTATCAAGAAACGTGATTCCAAATGAACTAATATTAAATGGAGGGTTATTATTAAGATTAAATATAACCTTAAAATAGTTTTTAGATATTTTTAATTAAGAAAATTACTAATATCTCAATTTTTGACCACCGATTAACCTGTTTTAACCTTAAGAGAGATGAATTTTTTTAATGTTTTTACTGTTTATTATTAAATAATAAAAGAGTAAACACTGATAAATTTTAAAATTATTCTTTAAAATATGGAATAAATAATATCATATTAGATATCTATATTTGGAATAAATTAATTATAATAAAAACTCACAAAGCGTGAGGAAAAATGTTTTTCAAGAACAAAGGCTCTCTCCAGTATACATTTTATTACCAAAAAACAAAAAACAATATAATTAAAATGTATATAATAGGATTGTTGATAATATAAAAGAACTAATTTTAGTTTTAAAAAATTTTTAAAACCAAATGGAACTTTGTAAATTATTTAATCGAAAAGGATATTTTCATTTCAAATCAGAATTTTTCACAATTCTTTGAAAATTTATTATTTTTAGAATATTCTGAAAATTTATTTCTAATAAAATTTTGAAATTTTTTTTACATTTTAATATCATTTTTTAAAATTAATTTTATATTTTTGAAAAAATTATTTATATTATTTTATCATAAAATAGAAAAACCATCTTTTTTTTTGAGAAAATGTATTTTTAAGACATATGGTGACTTTATTAAAAATTGAGTAATTATTTATAAATATTTTTTATATTGAAAACCATTATTAATATTTTGAGAATGTTGTTATTAATTTTAATACCACCAATTTAATGTCTATGTTATAAATTTATACTATATTAAAATTTATTTAGACTTAAGGTTGTATGTACAATAAGCTTTCAAAAAACAATTATTTAAAATACATATTTCATACAGTAATGGGAAGTTACATTATACCCAAAATAAAATGGATTATTAATAAAAATTACATCACCCTGATACTGAAAAATGTGGATATCTCTATTTCATCACATCCTCGGGTTACAATGTAGCTTCTTGGAATTTTAGATTTTTCCAGTGAATATTAAGTAGGCGAGTTATCTTGTTTTGAAATACTTTTTCTATATGATAATAAATTAGTATTATTTATTATTAATGGTAATGATAATTGTCCTATGATATAAACTTCATGTTCAATTCTTGTGAATGATCAGGTATGTAACTCTTTATGAGAGACAAATGGAACACATCATGAACTTGAGAGAGGATCATCGGAAGTGCCAACTAATAAGTTGTTTCCTCGACACAATCAATAATATATAAATGTTAAATATACCTAGGTATTAAAATTACTATATTTATGAATATAATAACCTTATAAAAATAATTAATTCATTGTAATACCTCCCCACCAATATCAAATTCCATTTTTATTGATGATTATCCGCAAAAATTTTCTTTTAAAACTGAGATGCCTTAATGTGTTGATGAATGGATGTAATTTTCAATGCCATTTACTTAGATAAATCCGGTAACAATATCCTTTTTTCATAAAATATCGTCCCATTATATTGGATTTTTACATTTTTTACATATATGTATTCTTAAGGATCTATATGATTCTTCATATAAAAGCAATTCTTGTAAGAAAAATCACCCAGAAGAAGGTGTTGATCCCAACCACCTTAAAAACCAATAAAAGGCCAAATCATATACTATAGAATTTTAATGGATCGCTTAGACTAACCATAAATATGTTGATAATAAGAATTTCTAAAAAAACCAAATCAAGAGCCTGTTAGAGGCTACACCATATGGTAAACCCAAGATACCAACTAGATACAAAAGAATGTGGTTCTACATGCTTCCATGAATCTTATTTACTATATATTTTTGAAATATTATAAATAAATAAATCCAATATAATAGTTATGAAGTGTGATTCCTTCATAATGTGATCGACTATAACAAAAATAGAATTATATCCCTTAGGAATTATTTCTATTCTGATGAAAAAAACCCATAGTGATGTTTTACCTTTTCTATTCTAGAATAGATAATTATTATAACTTCAAATTTGTATTCTATCTCTCATGATTAAATTTATGACATACTAATCACTGAGATACATACTCATAAATATCTATATTCATTTTTTCCCATAAAAACACTCTTACAAATCCTTAAAAAACTTTTTTTACTTCCATGTTGTATAGAAAATGATAAGCTCTGAGCTATATCTAATATGTCCTTGTTATAATCTTGTATAAACATGATATATAATTTGTTTCTAAATCTTATCATTATATTATAATCAATGTTTAACTCATTAGCATTTCAAACCTTCTTTTTCTATTATCTATCTTCCATTTTTCCTATTTTATCATGAACTTAATAGATGGCTGAACACTTATTAGAGAATGATAATATTTCTCCACTTACATCAATATTTCTAGATCCATACCTTTCTAAATACAGAAATATTTGATCTATTGTGATCCTCATCATAGATAATCAAGTATGATCCTTTAAATTTAAATCATTAACCACCTTATTATCTTTGCTAGGGGTATAATGTATTGACCAATCATAATAATTAATAAACTCCAACCCTCTTCTACTGTTCATATTTTGATTTTTATGGGTGAATATATAGTTTTATATTTTAGTCTTAGTATATATATAACACATTTCTCCATAAATATAATGAATCTACATATTTAATGAAAACATTATACTAGCTAACTCAAATTCATCTGGTGGGTAAATTTTCTAATGAAAAATTAATTTACATGACATATATGCGATTACAATATCATTTTGAAGGAGGATACATAACAACCCCTCCTTTGGTATATCAATATAGATCATAGACCATTCCCCACTATAGGGTATTATACAAACCAGTGAAATAACTAACCTTAAAATAAGTTCCTTGAACGTTTCCTCACATTGATCTATCTAAATGAACATGTATCATTTAACAATATATTGGTTAATAGATTATATATCCCTAATAAATTTCCCATAATGTATTGATAATATCTATATAAACAATGAAAAGTGCATATATCAGTCATAGTTATTGGTCTAGTTCAAAATTCAATATCTATCATCTCGGATGGATCCAAGGATATACCATTACATGAGAATATATTCCTAAAAAATGAGACATTTTGTAGCTAAATTTCACAGTTTAAATTTTTTTAAACTAATGCTCATTCCTTATGGTCTTTCGTAAAATCCGCACATGATATTAATTATCCTCCATTCTATATATATATATATAATATTATAATATATAAATACTACCAAAAACATGTCTAGGTAATCACTGAATACTCTATTAAATAATTCCATGAATATAGCAGGGGAATTAGTATAAAAAATGGAATAACATTATATTCATAGTGTCTACAGCTCGTATGAATGGCTGTCTTGGTTATGTGTTCACATTTTATCATAAACTGATAGTATCATTATAAATGATAAATCTATTAAAAATATTTTTCTCCTTGTAATTTATTGAAAAACACATCAATTGGGGGTATGCAATTCGTATTCTTGATTATGATCTTGTTATATTCCCATTAATAAATGTAGTGTGACACTGATCCATCATTATTCTTAAAAAATTAATAGTTTCACCCAAAACTAACACATATGGATGAATGATTCCCTTTTAAACATTATCATACAATTTATTCTTCAAATTGTATAACTCAATCGGGTCTATCCTATATGGAGTCTTTAAAAGTGGTGTAGAACCAAGTAAAAGTTCTATTGAAAAATCAACTTCATAATTTAGTGGATGAATAAGAAACCCTTATGGAAGGACAAAAATAACCCATAAATAATTGGAATATATTCAATGATGGGTTTCTACAAAAAAATATAAGATAAACACCCTTTTAATAGGAATCAAAACACTTAAAATTGATTCAATTTACATGAGAGGATTTTTTTTCTCTACACTGATAGAAGAATGATTGTTGGTTTAAAATTTCAAAAGCGACTAGCCTTCCTCAGAAATTATTGTGTGATTTATGTAAGGAATTTCATTAAATTCATAAGATAACATTAAATTAATATTAAGTGGGAATAAATAAATTTTTTGGATTGACATTCCCATAAACATCAATCAGAGGAGAATTATAAACAATAGATGTGATCATCATACAGTGAAGGGTTTTCACTAATAATTAAAAATCAAATAATTGAGGATATAAATTAACATTCATTGAGACTTTTCCTAGTATAGAGGAATTTATATTAATAATATCAAATATTTTCATTTAATATTTTATCATATCTCCCTAGTAAACATTATTTTTATCATGATGGATTTTTAATATCAATTATTTATAATAGATATGAAAAAATCTTTTTCACGTTGGTTATTTTATAACTAATATAAAATTCACGCTGTTTTTATTATCAATGTTAGTTATCTGGAAACTAACATTTAAAATTAGGCTTATAACATCAATTTTAAAATAATAAACATTGAAATTAAATTTATAACATCTATCTTATTTAACCAAAAATTAAAATGTTTTTCTACATTGGTTATTAAATAACCAACGTGATATAAGATTTAAAATTTTAAAAAAAATTGGTGGAAACCTTTTGAAGTCTTTATTTTTTATTATTGTTGTATATTTTATGTCATGTGGAATCTGTGACCCTTCATTTCTTTGATCTAGTAGAATCTAATCGCTTTTATTTTTAATTACCATATTCCTCAAACTTTTGGTATCATCGATTGCTGCTTGAGATCTATCTGAACTGTATTTCTATTGACATCGCCTCCTCATTCACCACAATATATTTATATTTGTTTTTTCCATTTTTTTTCAATTCTCCCTACAACATGCTATGTTTTAATTAATGAATGTTTATTTCATAATGTTTCTTAAATCATCCCATCTGATGCCAATATTTTTTTCATATATTCATTATTTTTACTTTCTATTTAAATAATTCAGTCATGTGAGGTATTTTTTAATTGATGTATATTTTTTATGGTTTGTTTATTTGATTATTTGGTGGAATATTTTTATCAATAACTTTAATTTATAGATTAATATATTTCTAAGGTATGTTTTGTGTCTTTATTGGAATATAATCTCATTCATTTGGTATTACCACCATCATCCACCCTTTGGTATCATCACTTACCACATTCAGTATGTCAACATTATATTTCCATTGATGTTATCTCTTAATTCATCCAAAATCAGGTATATATTTTAGGTCCATGTTTAGTTTTTCATTTTATTTTGTAAAAAGTTAGGTTTTAATTGATTGATGTTGATTTCATATTATTTTCATGAATCACACCTCTACTGTTAATATTTTTCATCACATCTTTATTTTAATTTTATGTAATGATTCATCACACTAGTGAGGAATTTATAAATTATTGTATATTTTTTGGAAGTTTGATTATATGACTATTTAATGAAATATTGTTAGAAATAATGTTAATTTACTTATTAATATATACCTAAGGTATGTTTTTATCTGCATTAGACTCTAATATCATTTATTTGGCCTCACCACTATCATTTACCCATATGTATCTTCAGTCCCCACCATCGATATCATTGCACCATATTTCCATTATTTTCAAATTCATATTTATCCCTCATTTGGTATATATTTTGTGTTTATATTTATTTGTTCGATTTTTCATGCATGTTTTAATTGATAAATGTTGATGTTAGATTGCTTTAGTGAATCGTCCCTTCCATAGCTAATATTTTTTTTTCATATGTTCATTCTTTTTTGTTTTCAATTCCAATTATTCATTAATTTCAGGTACTTTTAAGTTTATATATATTTATTTTAAGGTTTGATTAAATAATTATTTGATGAAATCTTGTTATGAATAATTTTAATTTATTGATTAATGTGAATGTATGATATGATTTATTTAATTGAGTTGGAATGAGAAAAATGAATGTATAATGGATTTTAATGTTTGAATATATTTATCTTATTAGGATAATTACATGATAGGTTATTATTTTTTAATTGAAATAATTGTAAATTTATATTTTCATTATGATATTTTATATCAATTTTTTTCATTTATTTTTGAAATTTGTTATGATATTTTATTATTAAAATTTATAAAACTAAATTAGAAATTATAATAACTTTTTTTCAATTCATTATATTTTTTAGATAATAATGAGAGTATGTTGGATTAATTCAATTCAAATAAATGATGAATATGAAGAAGTCATCGATGAAATTTTTGAAATTTTTGAATGAAATATTACAATCAATGACATGTTTTTTTCTCCATGCCTGAAATGTTAAAATATAAATAAGTTGAAATTAAGAGAGGTAAAAGATCATTTTATTTTTCGTGGTTTTAATAAGAGTAACATCCCTAGGATTTGGCATGGTGAAACTAGGCATAATTTCATATCTATTGATGAATATTATTTGAAATATCACAAGTTTTATCAAATTTAGGAAATGATTCGTGATATTAAAGTTGAGGAAATTGAGAAAGAACCAAAAATTGAGTATCTATATGGTGATGATGAAAAGCTACTATATTAGGGTTTTATGAACATTATTTTTTTATTTACTTTGTAAATATTGTTTAAATTAAAGGGAAAATATTGGTGGAGTAACAAGAGTTTTATAGAGTTTCTAAAATTGTTAAAAGATATTATTTATAAAGAAACAATCCTTTAGATTCACATTAGAAAGTGAATTAGATATGATAACCGATAAGATTTGTGTATAAGAAAATACAAACTATCATGAATGAATGTAGAGACCCGAAGCTTATCGTACATGGACATTACATTACATTTGCGGAATACTTAGTACATAACAAAAACACACACACAAGGATCGTAATAGTTTAGTGTCTTTGGAAACTCGGAATAAAATCTTCTAATTGTGGTGGAAGATCTTCAACATCTCCCATAAAGATCTTCCTTTTTATACCTAAAACCTTTCTTTATATCCTGGGGAAAAGAAAACATAAAAGGGTGAGCTCAAATGCTCAGTAAGGGTAAACAAAGGAAATATCAATCACATAATTTTCATAAGAACATAACATTTTTTGGAAATCTTAACCTGCAAAAGAGAGAATAATTTCATAACATGTGATAAATCATAGTAGTGAAATGAAATCATAACTTAAAACATTACTCATTGTGGCATACACACATAATCATAGAGAATCATTTCTTGTTAGTCAAGACTCATTGCCAAGACTATCTTAGTGGACAAAGTCCCTTTCTGAATCGAGTAATCCTCGTTTCAGTCCTGTTTCACTGAACCGGTATAACCTACCATTCCAGCCATGTCTATCTCATGAGATATGAAATCTTTACCCAATGAATTGGAGGGAGATATAGGTCCCACCCATTTTATAATGAATCCTTTCTTATGTGTGCCACATAAATCATAAATCATACATCATCGCATAACACATGTAATAAAAAATGGGATTCTTGAAACATCATGACATCATAAAACAAATCATATAAGGTAAATGACTTCATAAAAATAATTCACTTACAACATAATCAAATCAATGTAATAATAGGGATAAAAACAGAACCCTTTATTATCTTATATGGAAAATAATTTTGATAAAACACTTGAACTCCATTCTTGAGGAAAATATCCTTTCTTCTTCAAAAACATTTTTCCTTTCATAGCATGTCATAAGACTTGAAAATAAAAGAAGTTGATTAAAAATAAACTTGAAAACTTGTAAAGGAAGCTTCTTGGAAATAATGTTTTAAAAATCCATTCATGCCGTATAAGTTAAAAAAAACATTCTTCGTACTTTTTTCGGAAAAGTCAAAAAGTACCTCGTACGGAAAAACGACAAAAGATTCCTTTCATATTCTTTACTAAAAACTCACCTAAGGGTAAAATTGGATTTAAACTATTGCAAGTGGATGGAAACAATATTTCATATTGAGGGAACATGGATGTGGATGATAAAATACACCCCAGTAAATACTTACGAATAAACAATCTCGGATAAAAATGAGATTGTGATATTTCCCTTACCTTAGGTCCGACTTGCTTTTTAAGGGTCCGAACCTCCTGTATAATGATTTAAATCATGTTATTGACTTATTACAGAATCATATTCATTGTTATGATATCATATATGGTTCACTTATGACATTATATTACCCGTTCTTTTGTAAATTCCATGTTAAAGAAGCGTTTTGGGTAAAATCGTTTCATTTATCGTAGGTGTTTTGACTTGTTGTTCTTGACATCATTATTACTTATATCATGATTTAATTACTTCCATAATATAAAATATGATTTATATATCATATATATTCAGTATATATATATATATAATAGATAGATAAATAAAATGAAAAACACCGTTCATGGAGACGGTAGTCCGTACGTACGCATGAACGCTGTTTTACTTTCCTTATTGTCTTGAAATGGAAGTAAGTAGATGGCATACATATATATTTATACATAAATCCAGTAGCTTTAAAATGTCATATACTTCATTATTATTTCTTATATATACTTTATAATCATTCTTAAATGGTTAACATGGAGAATGAATCTCATCGCGTCGTGGAGACGGTAGTCCGTACGTACGCACGAGCGATGATATCATTTCTATAAATATTGAATTGAATTGGAGTGGATTATACAATATATCATAATCAATATGATGTTGTAATAACTATGTATAGTTATTCTTTACACCATTATACCCATCCATGTAAGGTGGTGGTGGAAAATAGATTACACCACGGCGTGGAGACGGTATTCCGTACGTACGCACGCGCGGTGATTTCTTTTTCCGTAGGATGGATAGATGGTGAAATAGGGTTGTTTCATACTTATAATAACATATCAGTATATGAGTGATACTGATGTTATTACTTCATAATGAAACAACCTAAGAAGAAGAAGTGGAAGAAGAAATAAAGATGAAAGAATTGGTAACGGTAATTACCTCTTCTTTGAAGTGCCTCTTTGAGACCTCTTCTTAGGGCACTAGAATTGGTCTTTGAGGAAGACCAGAACCTCTAGGATGTTTCTAGGGAAGTGGAGAAGGGATTTTGGCAGGGGTTGGCCGAGCTTGAGTGCTCAAATTGGTGTGAGGAGGAGGGGGAGGAGGTGTCCTTTTATAGGGGAGGAGAGGGGCACCTTAGGAATATCTCAAAATATTATTTTATATTAAAGTCAAAATCGGTTTATAATGGTTCCAAAGGGTCTTATTTCGAAGCTAAAGTGGGGATGGGTCGAAATACTATCAACCAATAGAATTTAGACAAGTTTAGGATATTATTTTAACCTTATCAATTAGATTTAACTCTAAGTTAAATAATTTAACTTTTACCATGTCTTTTTGTTTTCTTTCACAATATGGTTAATACACTTACTATAACATGCCAAACGAACCCCAAATTGTTTATTATTAATATATATATCCTTATCTAAGTCATTTGGCCGAACCTTAGATTTTTAGGAATAAAATAACAATTAATAATATAATATTTGATTTAAAAACTATTTTGTGTCAATTTTGACACTATTTGATATATGATTTTTGTGAAAGTCATAACAGAATTATATGTTCGAACCAAGTTGATTAAATCATCACTAATATATCATAGTAACCTAGAAAATTAGTGGAATTCATAAAAAGTCTTAAATTACATTTATTTTGGTATTTATATTATCAATTATGTCAATATTTCATTAATAAGATAATTACTGCATCATCTTTGTGTCATAAATAAATTATATTATTTGATGTCTAAAAATTACAAATAAACTACCATCATGTAGGAAATCTTTTTATCTTTCTAATGAATATTTATAGTCTAATTTATCTTATGTATAACCCCATATTAAAAATGATTTACTTATTAAACTTTGATTTTAACTATTTTAACCCTTCTTTAAATAAATTAATAATAAATGTCCTAATCTAATCCAAGTGGGCCTAAATGGTCATATTTTATTCCTAAGTTTGTTTTTGGTCGAATTACACTTGTCCAATAGAATTAGGACATGTGTTAGGGTAATATTAATATCATATTTACCCTTAGTTACCCTATTTACTATTAACCGCGGTAAAAATCGTAAAAAGTTACTATTCACCAAAAAATTATTTTCATCTCATTGAACCACATTTTAGTCCTTGATATTAACCGTGTCTCTCGGATTTTCGAAATTCCATTCACAGAAGCGGTAAAATTAAGTTTTATGCAAAATTCAGTTTTTAACCTACCACTTAGTGGTTTCACTATTCATCAAAAATTGATGTTTTTCAGAACAATGCCAAAATTTCATCCCAAGCTATATTTCATATTCCGAATTCAAAAATGAAGTCTATTTTACCAAATTCATAACATAAAAGTTGCATTAATTAATTTTATAATTAAATCCCGCTGTTAAAACAAATAGCGTGTTTTTAAAAGATTGACACTTGTTTATGTCTAGTTTAAATGTGAAATTACGTCCAATGACCAACATTGTATTAAATTGTAAAAATATATTCTAAATATACTTTAAAACCACTCAAATTAATGATTTATCACTATTAATTATTTCGATTAAAAAAGTTGTTTTTAATTATAATTTAGTAATTTTCACTATTCATGAGAATATGAAAGTTATCCGAAAAGTACCAAAATTTCACCTTAGGCTAAATTCGATACTCCGAATCCAAAAATAAAGTTCATTTTGAAAAATAAGATTTACTGGATTTCAAAAAGTGGTTATTACTATTCATAACGGCTAGTTTTAATAATATTTTTATAGCATATCGTTGTTTAGTGAAACTCGGTATTGCGTACTACACACGCTATCGAGGAAGGTCGCGATTGCGTGTAATGCAAGACAAGTCAAGGATGTGTGTTGTGCAAGCTCCTTTTGGTGTAGCGTACAACACAAGACATTAATAAAATTAAAAAGAATATTTTTTTATAAAATCTTGGGCTGTTACATTCTACCCCCCTTAAAATGAATTTCGCCCTCGAAATTCGTCGGGGTTATAAATGGTTTACTATTTGAAAGTTTCTTTAATAGAAACCCACATCATAAAAGGGAATACCAAAACTTGGCTTTAAAAACTAAAGTATGAAATGTAACGATTACCCAAATAAACTAATCACTGGGTTTCCACATAGGTGAAAATATGGATATGGAAGAGAAATCTAACCATCATGTTCTGATGGAGAGTGGTAGAGAACATGGCTATGGAAAATCCAGTAATCACAAATCCATAAATTTGTGACGATCTAAGGTACCATCTGATTCATCAGGTATAAGAGAACTAGGACAACATTTTTGGTTTTCAAGATCATTTCCCTAAAGTTAAAGAATTTGAATTAGAATAAATACTTACTTTATTTTGGTACAATCTCACTGTTGTTCGTGCCTTTAACAATTTCCACTTCATCTCTTAAATAAATGAAGTTGAATTTGTTATTCGTGAAGTGTTAGCAGATCATGTGATAGAATGACGGGTCATTCCATCTGTTTCAAACAAAAGGTTAGCAAAATTATATACATAAGTCGATCTATAGTGAGATTAATCACATATGGACTTATACTTCATATATCATACTGCTTAATATAATAAAACTAGTTTCTACTAAACAGGGACTTCCTGTAGGCTAGTGGTAGGCGATAAAGGCCAGTCGCACTTCGGTTGTGGGTTCGATTGCTACAGCCTTGTCCGAAGCGATGGGCTGTCACCCATCCTGTAGGTTGTCCCTTTTTCTAAAACTACATTACTATAACATCCCATCAATAATATCGAAAAAAAACTTCTATCAATAATCACTTATGTCCAACATAATCCATTTCAATCTTTAGGCTTATCCATAATACTGCAGTCCACTCTCATAACATAGTGAAAACGATTACCAGAGATTTAATACCATCGTTGATCCCCATATATCATAAGATATGTCTTGTTGGTCACATTCCAAACATTCAAAGTCCTTAATCGTGTATTCTCTTGAATACCTTAGTGAAAACATGAGTGCAGTTAAAAGTTAACACTTTCCACATACCAAAATCCTCAAAATTCTATATACTCAAACCATTATATCACTTAGTCCTTATATCAATCATGAGCTCATGAATACTATTAAACATTTCATTTTCTCGTCTTCATTATGCGCATATCATCTTATTTCCAAAAAATATCTCAATCACTTTGAATACCACATCAATAAATATTGCAATACTCAATGATACAACATTATTTTGGAATCCCATTACATAAACACTTAATCATTCCACCACATCGTTGTCATATTCAACATTGCCAATAGTGATCGCATGTGACTTCCCTTTGTCCTTTGCCTTCAGTGGTTTCTCATGTTGATCATCACTAACCCTTGGATTAGGGCAATTATTAGCATAATGCCCCATTTCCTTGCACTTGAAGCATTGAAGTGTTGGTGGTGCGTTCTCTGCAGTGTTTGCTTTATTCACATCGTTAGAAACCCTTTTTCCATTACTTCGACACTCAGCTGCTCGATGACCTTCTTTTCCACACTTAAAACATTTTCTAGTTCCTTTAGGACAATCTCCACCATGCTTCTTTCCACACTTTGTGCATAAGGAAACATTCATCTTCTTTTCACCATTATTATGAGATTTCTCCTTGAACTCCATCTTTCGTTTCTTGTCAAAACCATGAGATGGATATGTAACACCAACTTCCATTTCTACCTTGATAGCACAACGCACAATTTCTTCATAGCTACTGAAGTCTCTTATAGCTAATGCCCTTCGAAGACTTGGTTTTAAGCCACTGAAAAATCGATCAACTTTACTTTCAGGTTGGATGATAATTCCAGAAGCATACCTTGCAAGTCTTGTAAAATTTGCTTCATAGGTACCAACAGATTCATCATCCCTTTGCTTCAGTTCAAGAAACTCTTTCTCCATCTTTGTTCGAAGAATACGAGGGAAGTACTTACTGAAAAACAAGTTCTTGAACTCGTCCCATTCCATGGACTCAATTTCATCTCTTGGCCTCGTATTCTTGATAAGATTCCACCATTGATCAGCTTCACCTTCCAAACGATATACTGCTAAGATGACTTTATCATGTTCAGAACATTGAAGAACTGAAAATATCTTTTCAGTAGTACTAATCCATTGTTCAGCAACTAATGGATCAGTAGACCCACTGAAAGAAGGTGGACGTTGCCTCATGAAGGACTCAATAGAATATTGTTCCCTTCTCTGCTCATTTGGAAGTCCAGAATGATTCATAGCTTGTGTAAGTATAGAAATAAGATTTTGCACTCCATCTCCCATAACATTTGTTTGTTCAGGAGGGAAATCATTGCATTGTCCATTGCATTGATCAACACGGTTCCTTCGGGTTCCAGCCATCGTCTAAAACCCATAAAGAATAGTGTGAGAGGCAAAAATCATGCTAGGGAAAACAACATAATAAAGGGGGAGTACCTTCAATATCCAACATCTTAGGTTTAATTCTATGATCGTTAGCGTAATTCTATTACTATAACCTATACGTATACTTAACCTTAGAGACATCCCTAGACATACCTTAGAAATATCTCTAGGGATCTCACTAACGTTTTCGCATCCTAGTTTCCAAAGGTTGACTAAACCTTTCCTCTAATACCAACTGTAGAGACCCGAAGCTTATCATACATGGACATTACATTACATTTGCGGAATACTTAGTACATAACAAAAACACACACACAAGGATCGTAATAGTTTAGTGTATTTGGAAACTCGGAATAAAATCTTCTAATTGTGGTGGAAGATCTTCAACATCTCCCATAAAGATCTTCCTTTTTATACCTAAAACCTTTCTTTATATCCTGGGGAAAAGAAAACATAAAAGGGTGAGCTCAAATGCTCAGTAAGGGTAAACAAAGGAAATATCAATCACATAATTTTCATAAGAACATAACATTTTTTGGAAATCTTAACCTGCAAAAGAGAGAATAATTTCATAACATGGGATAAATCATAGTAGTGAAATGAAATCATAACTTAAAACATTACTCATTGTGGCATACACACATAATCATAGAGAATCATTTCTTGTTAGTCAAGACTCATTGCCAAGACTATCTTAGTGGACAAAGTCCCTTTCTGAATCGAGTAATCCTCGTTTCAGTCCTGTTTCACTGAACCGGTATAACCTACCATTCCAGCCATGTCTATGTCATGAGATATGAAATCTTTACCCAATGCATTGGAGGGAGATATAGGTCCCACCCATCTTATAATGAATCCTTTCTTATGTGTGCCACATAAATCATAAATCATACATCATCGCATAACACATGTAATAAAAAATGGGATTCTTGAAACATCATGACATCATAAAACAAATCATATAAGGTAAATGACTTCATAAAAATAATTCACTTACAACATAATAAAATCAATGTAATAATAGGGATAAAAACAGAACCCTTTATTATCTTATATGGAAAATAATTTTGATAAAACACTTGAACTCCATTCTTGAGGAAAATATCCTTTCTTCTTCAAAAACATTTTTCCTTTCATAGCATGTCATACGACTTTAAAATAAAAGAAGTTGATTAAAAATAAACTTGAAAACTTGTAAAGGAAGCTTCTTGGAAATAATTTTTTAAAAATCCATTCATGCCGTATAAGTTAGAAAAAACATTCTTCGTACTTTTTTCGGAAAAGTCAAAAAGTACCTCGTACGGAAAAACGACAAAAGATTCCTTTCATATTCTTTACTAAAAACTCACCTAAGGGTAAAATTGGATTTAAACTATTGCAAGTGGATGGAAAAAATATTTCATATTGAGGGAACATGGATGTGGATGATAAAATACACCCCAGTAAATACTTACGAATAAACAATCTCGGATAAAAATGAGATTGTGATATTTCCCTTACCTTAGGTCCGACTTGCTTTGTAAGGGTCCGAACCTCCTGTATAATGATTTAAATCATGTTATTGACTTATTACAGAATCATATTCATTGTTATGATATAATATATGGTTCACTTATGACATTATATTACCTGTTCTTTTGTAAATTCCATGTTAAAGAAGCGTTTTGGGTAAAATCGTTTCATTTATCGTAGGTGTTTTGACTTGTTGTTCTTGACATCATTATTACTTATATCATGATTTAATTACTTCCAGAATATAAAATATGATTTATATATCATATATATTCAGTATATATATATATATATATAATAGATAGATAAATAAAATGAAAAACACCGTTCATGGAGACGGTAGTCCGTACGTACGCATGAACGCTGTTTTACTTTCCTTATTGTCTTGAAATGGAAGTAAGTAGATGGCATACATATATATTTATACATAAATCTAGTAGCTTTAAAATGTCATATATTTCATTATTATTTCTTATATATACTTTATAATCATTCTTAAATGGTTAACATGGAGAATGAATCTCATCGCGTCGTGGAGACGGTAGTCCGTACGTACGCACGAGCGATGATATCATTTCTATAAATATTGAATTTAATTGGAGTGGATTATACAATATATCAGAATCAATATGATGTTGTAATAACTATGTATAGTTATTCTTTACACCATTATACCCATCCATGTAAGGTGGTGGTGGAAAATAGATTACACCACGGCGTGGAGACAGTATTCCGTACGTACGCACGCACGGTGATTTCTTTTTCCGTAGGATGGATAGATGGTGAAATAGGGTTGTTTAATACTTATAATAACATATCAGTATATGAGTGATACTGATGTTATTACTTCATAATGAAACAACCTAAGAAGAAGAAGTGGAAGAAGAAATAAAGATGAAAGAATTGGTAACGGTAATTACCTCTTCTTTGAAGTGCCTCTTTGAGACCTCTTCTTAGGGCACTAGAATTGGTCTTTGAGGAAGACCAGAACCTCTAGGATGTTGGTAGGGAAGTGGAGAAGGGATTTTGGCAGGGTTTGGCCGAGCTTGAGTGCTCAAATTGGTGTGAGGAGGAGGGGGAGGAGGTGTCCTTTTATAGGGGAGGAGAGGGGCACCTTAGGAATATCTCAAAATATTATTTTATATTAAAGTCAAAATCGGTTTATAATGGTTCCAAAGGGTCTTATTTCGAAGCTAAAGTTGGGATGGGTCGAAATACTATCAACCAATAGAATTTAGACAAGTTTAGGATATTATTTTAACCTTATCAATTTGATTTAACTCTAAGTTAAATAATTTAACTTTTACCATGTCTTTTTGTTTTCTTTCACAATATGGTTAATACACTTACTATAACATGCCAAACGAACCCCAAATTGTTTATTATTAATATATATATCCTTATCTAAGTCATTTTGACGAACCTTAGATTTTTAGGAATAAAATAACAATTAATAATATAATATTTGATTTAAAAACTATTTTGTGTCAATTTTGACACTATTTGATATATGATTTTTGTGAAAGTCATAGCAGAATTATATGTTCGAACCAAGTTGATTACATCATCACTAATATATCATAGTAACCTAGAAAATTAGTGGAATTCATAAAAAGTCTTAAATTACATTTATTGTGGTATTTATATTATCAATTATGTCAATATTTCATTAATAAGATAATTACTGCATCATCTTTGTGTCATAAATAAACTATATTATTTGATGTCTAAAAATTACAAATAAAATACCATCATGTAGGAAATCTTTTTAGCTTTCTAATGAATATTTATAGTCTAATTTATCTTATGGATAACCCCATATTAAAAATGATTTACTTATTAAACTTTGATTTTAACTATTTTAACCCTTCTTTAAATAAATTAATAATAAATGTCCTAATCTAATCCAAGTGGGCCTAAATGGTCATATTTTATTCCTAAGTTTGTTTTTGGTCGAATTACACTTGTCCAATAGAATTAGGACATGTGTTAGGGTAATATTAATATCATATTTACCCTTAGTTACCCTATTTACTATTAACCGCGGTAAAAATCGTAAAAAGTTACTATTCACCAAAAAATTATTTTCATCTCATTGAACCACATTTTAGTCCTTGATATTAACCGTGTCTCTCGGATTTTCGAAATTCCATTCACAGAAGCGGTAAAATTAAGTTTTATGCAAAATTCAGTTTTTAACCTACCACTTAGTGGTTTCACTATTCATCAAAAATTGATGTTTTTCAGAACAATGCCAAAATTTCATCCCAAGATATATTTCATATTCCGAATTCAAAAATGAAGTCTATTTTACCAAATTCATAACATAAAAGTTGCATTAATTAATTTTATAATTAAATCCCGCTGTTAAAACAAATAGCGTGTTTTTAAAAGATTGACACTTGTTTATGTCTAGTTTAAATGTGAAATTACGTCCAATGACCAACATTGTATTAAATTGTAAAAATATATTCTAAATATACTTTAAAACCACTCAAATTAATGATTTATCACTATTAATTATTTCGATTAAAAAAGTTGTTTTTAATTATAATTTAGTAATTTTCACTATTCATCAGAATATGAAAGTTATCCGAAAAGTACCAAAATTTCACCTTAGGCTAAATTCGATACTCCGAATCCAAAAATAAAGTTCATTTTGAAAAATAATATTTACTGGATTTCAAAAAGTGGTTATTACTATTCATAACGGCTAGTTTTAATAATATTTTTATAGCATATCGTTGTTTAGTGAAACTCGGTATTGCGTACTACACATGCTATCGAGGAAGGTCGCGATTGCGTGTAATGCAAGACAAGTCAAGGATGTGTGTTGTGAAAGCTCCTTTTGGTGTAGCGTACAACACAAGACATTAATAAAATTAAAAAGAATATTTTTTTATAAAATCTTGGGCTGTTACATTCTACCCCCCTTAAAATGAATTTCGCCCTCGAAATTCGTCGGGGTTATAAATGGTTTACTATTTGAAAGTATCTTTAATAGAAACCCACATCATAAAAGGGAATACCAAAACTTGGCTTTAAAAACTAAAGTATGAAATGTAACGATTACCCAAATAAACTAATCACTGGGTTTCCACATAGGTGAAAATATGGATATGGAAGAGAAATCTAACCATCATGTTCTGATGGAGAGTGGTAGAGAACATGGCTATGGAAAATCCAGTAATCACAAATCCATAAATTTGTGACGATCTAAGGTACCATCTGATTCATCAGGTATAAGAGAACTAGGACAACATTTTTGGTTTTCAAGATCATTTCCCTAAAGTTAAAGAATTTGAATTAGAATAAATACTTACTTTATTTTGGTACAATCTCACTGTTGTTCGTGCCTTTAACAATTTCCACTTCATCTCTTAAATAAATGAAGTTGAATTTGTTATTCGTGAAGTGTTAGCAGATCATGTGATAGAATGACGGGTCATTCCATCTGTTTCAAACAAAAGGTTAGCAAAATTATATACATAAGTCGATCTATAGTGAGATTAATCACATATGGACTTATACTTCATATATCATACTGCTTAATATAATAAAACTAGTTTCTACTAAACAGGGACTTCCTGTAGGCTAGTGGTAGGCGATAAAGGCCAGTCGCACTTCGGTTGTGGGTTCGATTCCTACAGCCTTGTCCGAAGCGATGGGCTGTCGCCCGTCCTGTAGGTTGTCCCTTTTTCTAAAACTACATTACTATAACATCCCATCAATAATATCGAAAAAAAACTTCTATCAATAATCACTTATGTCCAACATAATCCATTTCAATCTTTAGGCTTATCCATAATACTGCAGTCCACTCTCATAACATAGTGAAAACGATTACCAGAGATTTAATACCATCGTTGATCCCCATATATCATAAGATATGTCTTGTTGGTCACATTCCAAACATTCAAAGTCCTTAATCGTGTATTCTCTTGAATACCTTAGTGAAAACATGAGTGCAGTTAAAAGTTAACACTTTCCACATACCAAAATCCTCAAAATTCTATATACTCAAACCATGATATCACTTAGTCCTTATATCAATGATGAGCTCATGAATACTATTAAACATTTCATTTTCTCGTCTTCATTATGCGCATATCATCTTATTTCCAAAAAATATCTCAATCACTTTGAATACCACATCAATAAATATTGCAATACTCAATGATACAACATTATTTTGGAATCCCATTACATAAACACTTAATCATTCCACCACATCGTTGTCATATTCAACATTGCCAATAGTGATCGCATGTGACTTCCCTTTGTCCTTTGCCTTCAGTGGTTGCTCATGTTGATCATCACTAACCCTTGGATTAGGGCAATTATTAGCATAATGCCCCATTTCCTTGCACTTGAAGCATTGAAGTGTTGGTGGTGCGTTCTCTGCAGTGTTTGCTTTATTCACATCATTAGAAACCCTTTTTCCATTACTTCGACATTCAGCTGCTCGATGACCTTCTTTTCCACACTTAAAACATTTTCTAGTTCCTTTAAGACAATCTCCACCATGCTTCTTTCCACACTTTGTGCATAAGGAAACATTCATCTTCTTTTCACCATTATTATGAGATTTCTCCTTGAACTCCATCTTTCGTTTCTTGTCAAAACCATGAGATGGATATGTAACACCAACTTCCATTTCTACCTTGATAGCACAACGCACAATTTCTTCATAGCTACTGAAGTCTCTTATAGCTAATGCCCTTCAAAGACTTGGTTTTAAGCCACTGAAAAATCGATCAACTTTACTTTCAGGTTGGATGATAATTCCAGAAGCATACCTTGCAAGTCTTGTAAAATTTGCTTCATAGGTACCAACAGATTCATCATCCCTTTGCTTCAGTTCAAGAAACTCTTTCTCCATCTTTGTTCGAAGAATACGAGGGAAGTACTTACTGAAAAACAAGTTCTTGAACTCGTCCCATTCCATGGACTCAATTTCATCTCTTGGCCTCGTATTCTTGATAAGATTCCACCATTGATCAGCTTCACCTTCCAAACGATATACTGCTAAGATGACTTTATCATGTTCAGAACATTGAAGAACTGAAAATATCTTTTCAGTAGTACTAATCCATTGTTCAGCAACTAATGGATCAGTAGACCCACTGAAAGAAGGTGGACGTTGCCTCATGAAGGACTCAATAGAATATTGTTCCCTTCTCTGCTCATTTGGAAGTCCAGAATGATTCATAGCTTGTGTAAGTATAGAAATAAGATTTTGCACTCCATCTCCCATAACATTTGTTTGTTCAGGAGGGCAATCATTGCATTGTCCATTGCATTGATCAACACGGTTCCTTCGGGTTCCAGCCATCGTCTAAAACCCATAAAGAATAGTGTGAGAGGCAAAAATCATGCTAGGGAAAACAACATAATAAAGGGGGAGTACCTTCAATATCCAACATCTTAGGTTTAATTCTATGATCGTTAGCGTAATTCTATTACTATAACCTATACGTATACTTAACCTTAGAGACATCCCTAGACATACCTTAGAAATATCTCTAGGGATCTCACTAACATTTTCGCATCCTAGTTTCCAAAGGTTGACTAAACCTTTCCTCTGATACCAACTGTAGAGACCCTAAGCTTATCGTACATGGACATTACATTACATTTGCGGAATACTTAGTACATAACAAAAACACACACACAAGGATCGTAATAGTTTAGTGTCTTTGGAAACTCGGAATAAAATCTTCTAATTGTGGTGGAAGATCTTCAACATCTCCCATAAAGATCTTCCTTTTTATACCTAAAACCTTTCTTTATATCCTGGGGAAAAGAAAACATAAAAGGGTGAGCTCAAATGCTCAGTAAGGGTAAACAAAGGAAATATCAATCACATAATTTTCATAAGAACATAACATTTTTTGGAAATCTTAACCTGCAAAAGAGAGAATAATTTCATAACATGGGATAAATAATAGTAGTGAAATGAAATCATAACTTAAAACATTACTCATTGTGGCATACACACATAATCATAGAGAATCATTTCTTGTTAGTCAAGACTCATTGCCAAGACTATCTTAGTGGACAAAGTCCCTATCTGAATCGAGTAATCCTCGTTTTAGTCCTGTTTCACTGAACCGGTATAACCTACCATTCCAGCCATGTCTATCTCATGAGATATGAAATCTTTACCCAATGCATTGGAGGGAGATATAGGTCCCACCCATCTTATAATGAATCCTTTCTTATGTGTGCCACATAAATCATAAATCATACATCATCGCATAACACATGTAATAAAAAATGGGATTCTTGAAACATCATGACATCATAAAACAAATCATATAAGGTAAATGACTTCATAAAAATAATTCACTTACAACATAATCAAATCAATGTAATAATAGGGATAAAAACAGAACCCTTTATTATCTTATACGTAAAATAATTTTGATAAAACACTTGAACTCCATTCTTGAGGAAAATATCCTTTCTTCTTCAAAAACATTTTTCCTTTCATAGCATGTCATACGACTTTAAAATAAAAGAAGTTGATTAAAAATAAACTTGAAAACTTGTAAAGGAAGCTTCTTGGAAATAATGTTTTAAAAATCCATTCATGCCGTATAAGTTAAAAAAAACATTCTTCGTACTTTTTTCGGAAAAGTCAAAAAGTACCTCGTACGGAAAAACGACAAAAGATTCCTTTCATATTCTTTACTAAAAACTCACCTAAGGGTAAAATTGGATTTAAACTATTGCAAGTGGATGGAAACAATATTTCATATTGAGGGAACATGGATGTGGATGATAAAATACACCCCAGTAAATACTTACGAATAAACAATCTCGGATAAAAATGAGATTGTGATATTTCCCTTACCTTAGGTCCGACTTGCTTTGTAAGGGTCCGAACCTCCTGTATAATGATTTAAATCATGTTATTGAATTATTACAGAATAATATTCATTGTTATGATATCATATATGGTTCACTTATGACATTATATTACCCGTTCTTTTGTAAATTCCATGTTAAAGAAGCGTTTTGGGTAAAATCGTTTCATTTATCGTAGGTGTTTTGACTTGTTGTTCTTGACATCATTATTACTTATATCATGATTTAATTACTTCCAGAATATAAAATATGATTTATATATCATATATATTCAGTATATATATATATATATATAATAGATAGATAAATAAAATGAAAAACACCGTTCATGGAGACGGTAGTCCGTACGTACGCATGAACGCTGTTTTACTTTCCTTATTGTCTTGAAATGGAAGTAAGTAGATGGCATACATATATATTTATACATAAATCCAGTAGCTTTAAAATGTCATATATTTCATTATTATTTCTTATATATACTTTATAATCATTCTTAAATGGTTAACATGGAGAATGAATCTCATCGCGTCGTGGAGACGGTAGTCCGTACGTACGCACGAGTGATGATATCATTTCTATAAATATTGAATTGAATTGGAGTGGATTATACAATATATCAGAATCAATATGATGTTTTAATAACTATGTATAGTTATTCTTTACACCATTATACCCATCCATGTAAGGTGGTGGTGGAAAATAGATTACACCACGGCGTGGAGACGGTATTCCGTACGTACGCACGCGCGGTGATTTCTTTTTCCGTAGGATGGATAGATGGTGAAATAGGGTTGTTTAATACTTATAATAACATATAAGTATATGAGTGATACTGATGTTATTACTTCATAATGAAACAACCTAAGAAGAAGAAGTGGAAGAAGAAATAAAGATGAAAGAATTGGTAACGGTAATTACCTCTTCTTTGAAGTGCCTCTTTGAGACCTCTTCTTAGGGCACTAGAATTGGTCTTTGAGGAAGACCAGAACCTCTATGATGTTTCTAGGGAAGTGGAGAAGGGATTTTGGCAGGGGTTGGCCGAGCTTGAGTGCTCAAATTGGTGTGAGGAGGAGGGGGAGGAGGTGTCCTTTTATAGGGGAGGAGAGGGGCACCTTAGGAATATCTCAAAATATTATTTTATATTAAAGTCAAAATCGGTTTATAATGGTTCCAAAGGGTCTTATTTCGAAGCTAAAGTGGGGATGGGTCGAAATCCTATCAACAAATAGAATTTAGACAAGTTTGGGATATTATTTTAACCTTATCAATTAGATTTAACTCTAAGTTAAATAATTTAACTTTTACCATGTCTTTTTGTTTTCTTTCACAATATGGTTAATACACTTACTATAACATGCCAAACGAACCCCAAATTGTTTATTATTAATATATATATCCTTATCTAAGTCATTTGGCCGAACCTTAGATTTTTAGGAATAAAATAACAATTAATAATATAATAGTTGATTTAAAAACTATTTTGTGTCAATTTTGACACTATTTGATATATGATTTTTGTGAAAGTAATAACAGAATTATATGTTCGAACCAAGTTAATTAAATCATCACTAATATATCATAGTAACCTATAAAATTAGTGGAATTCATAAAAAGTCTTAAATTACATTTATTTTGGTATTTATATTATCAATTATGTCAATATTTCATTAATAAGATAATTACTGCATCATCTTTGTGTCATAAATAAATTATATTATTTGATGTCTAAAAATTACAAATAAAATACCATCATGTAGGAAATCGTTTTAGCTTTCTAATGAATATTTATAGTCTAATTTATCTTATGTATAACCCCATATTAAAAATTATTTACTTATTAAACTTTGATTTTAACTATTTTAACCCTTCTTTAAATAAATTAATAATAAATGTCCTAATCTAATCCAAGTGGGCCTAAATGGTCATATTTTATTCCTAAGTTTGTTTTTGGTCGAATTACACTTGTCCAATAGAATTAGGACATGTGTTAGGGTAATATTAATATCATATTTACCCTTAGTTACCCTATTTACTATTAACCGCGGTAAAAATCGTAAAAAGTTACTATTCACCAAAAAATTATTTTCATCTCATTGAACCACATTTTAGTCCTTGATATTAACCGTGTCTCTCGGATTTTCGAAATTCCATTCACAGAAGCGGTAAAATTAAGTTTTATGCAAAATTCAGTTTTTAACCTACCACTTAGTGGTTTCACTATTCATCAAAAATTGATGTTTTTCAGAACAATGCCAAAATTTCATCCCAAGCTATATTTCATATTCCGAATTCAAAAATGAAGTCTATTTTACCAAATTCATAACATAAAAGTTGCATTAATTAATTTTATAATTAAATCCCGCTGTTAAAACAAATAGCGTGTTTTTAAGAAACAATATGTATCAAAAGATTGACACTTGTTTATGTCTAGTTTAAATGTGAAATTACGTCCAATGACCAACATTGTATTAAATTGTAAAAATATATTCTAAATATACTTTAAAACCACTCAAATTAATGATTTATCACTATTAATTATTTCGATTAAAAAATTTGTTTTTAATTATAATTTAGTAATTTTCACTATTCATCAGAATATGAAAGTTATCCGAAAAGTACCAAAATTTCACCTTAGGCTAAATTCGATACTCCGAATCCAAAAATAAAGTTCATTTTGAAAAATAAGATTTACTGGATTTCAAAAAGTGGTTATTACTATTCATAACGGCTAGTTTTAATAATATTTTTATAGCATATCGTTGTTTAGTGAAACTCGGTATTGCGTACTACACACGCTATCGAGGAAGGTCGCGATTGCGTGTAATGCAAGACAAGTCAAGGATGTGTGTTGTGCAAGCTCCTTTTGGTGTAGTGTACAACACAAGACATTAATAAAATTAAAAAGAATACTTTTTTATAAAATCTTGGGCTGTTACAATGAATATGTATTATATAGTAAGGAATACGTATTTTAGTATGGGTTCACTAATTGTGGGATGTCACAGTGTTAGATAAAAAAAATTATATGCTGATTCATCTGTTACAGACACCCCTTCCTCGTTATTTTGGTAAATTACTATATTTCCTCATTGGAAAAACATTTTTTCAAATTAAACTGATGAAAAAATGTTAATTTTGTAAGTAGATGATCTAATATGTGATGTAAAATTATTTCATACAACTGATTTTACACAATGGATGAAAAGTGATCCAGAGTTTCCAACATTTTGAAATGATTTTAGAAATCTAATTATTGGACTATTATTATATATAATGAATCCATATAAAAGCCTAAGTGGAAATCATAGATAAAGTATTTATTTATTTGAAAATTTAAATTTATCTCATGCATTTATTAGGAATAAATAATATATCATGTTGAGTTTAATGATATATGGAAGAAAACAGATCAGAAATTACATTTATGTTTTCTTGTCACCATTAATTGATGATTTGAATATTTTGTGGGTGGAAGGTATTAGGGTTTATTATTCTTATAAAATTGAATATATTCAATTACATTCGATTATTATTTTCACTATAAATGACTTCCATGAATATGGAAATTTTTATGGAAACATTGTTACAGGGCATAACGACTGTCCATTTTATGAACAACAGAGTTTATATTATCAACTGAAACATGGGAGAAAAAAGTATACATGGGGAAACTATGGTTTTTTTTCTATGGATCACTCTTATATAATTTTAAAAAATTCATTAAATGGATCATAATAATTTGATATTTATCCAAAATCTTTGTCCACCGATCAATATTTTGAGAGGGTGAATAATATTAACATGAAATTCTAAAGGACACAAAAATATTGAAATAATAGAAATATTGGAAAGAAATAGTGAATATTATTTGAGCTACCATACTGGGTATATCTTGAGGTCAAACATAAAATTGATTTTATCAATTGGAGAAGAATATCTATGACTGGTTAATTGAATCATTTTTTGACATTAAAGGGATTACTAAAGATGTATTGAATTCATGATTGAACATACTATTAATGTGAAGAAGTTTGGATTTATCTCCCACACCTGATGGAAGGTGATCTTTTCTACCATTGGATTTTCAAACATTATCCTGGAGGGAAAAAAATTTCTTTTATTAGTATCTTTATTATATTAATGTGCAATAGTGTTATTCCTCAAATGTAATATTTTTTGTGTCATTAATGGGTTTGATGTTGATAGGTATGAAATCTCATGATTTTCAGGTCATGATGCAACCACTCCTACCAATTTTATTTTATGGAATACTTTCCATCTGTGTTAAAATGACTATCATGAAGGTGTGTTATTTTTTAAAATCTAATTTATAATATGATGATTCATTTTAATTATTTGAAAAATTTGGAGAATGAAGTTATTTATATACATTTTCAATTAAAAATGTATTTTCCTACATCTTTTTTTGATATCTTGGTGCATTTGATGTTTTATCTGGTTCAAGAAATAATACTTTCTGAACATGTATATCTATGGTGTGTATATCATTTTGAAAGTTATATGAAGATATTGAAGGGGTAAGTTAAGAATCCATATCAACATGAATCCTCCATTTTTGAGATGTATATTTATCAGGAGATTGAAAATATTTGTAGAATCTAATTTTTTGTAGAGGAGAACATCAGTTTGCCTACATCTCACCTTGAATGAGTTAATTATTGGGGAAAGGGGATTTGTGGATCGAAAGTAATATCATTAACTTCTGAACAGATAAAAAGGTACATTTATACATCTCAGATCACATAAATATTTCTAAAAAAATTATAATTGTGAATATTAATGGGCGAAAGAAAAGATATAAAAAGAAGAAAGCTATGTGAATTTTGAATGTTCATGTAAAATTTTTTTTCCATGGTTTATAGAGACCATTCTTGGAAGATTAAATGCATTAGAAACATTGATATAGTTTTTTAGTTATCCAAGTTAAAAATTTATAACATATGTCATGTATGAAATTAATGGATATACATTTCATATAAATGATCAAGAAAATAATAGTAAAGTTTATAATATTTTTGTAGTGGTGTTACAGAAGAAATGAATTTTTTTGGGTGCCAAAGACCAAAAAATACAATCTCTACATTATGTTTCTATTATGGTGTCCTTGAAGAACTATGGGTGGTTGATTATATTTAATTTTGAGTTACAATGTTAAACCTTAAATTGTTTATTATTAACAAAAATTTCAAACAAAATGAATTTGGAATGATATTATATAATTTGAATACATTGGAATAAACACTAGATCCTCACATGAATTTTTTTTATATTCTATTGATAAATCATTTTGAAGTGGTCTATTTTTATACAAGGAAATAATTGTATATTGGTGATGATAATATTGATGATGATTTTTATTTATATGAGTTTCATACTTCCATGGAAACTCTTAGATAATATCATTATGCACATCATAGACATGGTTTGTACCATACAGAATGATAATTATTAAGGAATTTGGGAATAAATTTATTTAGTAAATTCATAATATTATAGGTAAAATATGTTTATTTCTTATTTACCTTTTTAAATTTCATAAAAATTTAAATTTATTATTTTTTATTTCCATATTAAAAAACATATTACAACTAAAAAGTGATCTTTTTTGTTTATATTAGTTTTTTTTGGTTTATTTTACTATGTGTTCCCCTCTTTATCTTATAAATTTGTTGAATCTATAAAAATATAATTTTTTGAATCTAATATAATAAATAAAAAAATTTCTAAGAGTATATTCAAAATATATTCCTTTTAGTTTAAAAAATGATTTAATACATTAGATCATTTTTAATATCCACACACAATTTTTGGATTTATTTTCACTGATATTATATTTTCATATCCCATTATTTTTTTCACTTTATAGTTAACTAATCAAACAAATTTTAATAAATAAATTTTTCTATTCAGTTTACTTTTTTATAGGATCATTTTTTGTATATTCATAGAATATTATTTTTTGTATAAATAAATATGTAATACATTTGAGGAATTTTACTATTCAAACTCCATTTTTTATTTATTTTCATTTTTATATAATTTTATCTCATATTAATGTTGTTATAATTTTTGTTAATTGTAGAGACCTAAATCTTAACGTACATGGACATTACATTACTTTTGCGGAATACTTAATACATAACATAAACACACACACAAGGATCATAATAGTTTAGTGTCTTTGGAAACTCGGAATATAATCTTCTAATCGTGGTGAAAGATCTTCAACATCTCCCATAAAGATCTTCCTTTTTTTACCTAAAACCATTCTTTATATCCTGGGGAAAAGAAAACATAAAAGGGTGAGCTCAAATGCTCAGTAAGGGTAAACAAAAGAAATATCAGTCACATCATATACATAAGAACATAACTTTTGGAAATCTTAACCTGAAAAAGTGAGCATAATTTAATAACATGGGATAAATCATAGTAATGAAATGTAATCCCAATAATCATAACTTAAAACATGAAACTTTTTGGAATACACACATAATCATAGAGAATCATTTCTTGTAAGTCAAGACTCATTTCCACGACTATCTTAGTGGACAAAGTCCCTTTCTGAACCGAGTCACCCTTGTTTTAGTCCTGTTTCACTGAACCGGTATAACCTACCATTCCAGCCATGTCTATCTCATGAGATATAAAATCTTTACCCAATTCATTGGAGGGATATATAGGTCCCACCCATCTCATAATGATACCATTCTTATTTGTGCCACAAAATCATAAACCATACATCATAGCATAACCCATGTAACAAAAATGGGATTCTTAAACAACATGACATCATAAAACAATTCATATAAGAGAAAGGAATTCATAAAAATAATTCCATCACAACATAATAAAATCAATGTAATAATAGGGATAGAAATAGAACCCTTTATTATCTTATATGGAAAATAATTTTGATGAAACACTTGAACTCCATTCTTGAGGAAAATATCCTTTCTGCTTCAAAAACACTTTTCCTTTCTTAACATGTCGTGCAATTATAATCTAAAAGAAGTTGATTAAAAATAAACTTGAAAACTTGTAAAGGTAGATTCTTGGAAATAATGTTTTAAAAATCCATTCATGTTGTATTAGTTAAAAAAACATTCTTCGTACTTTTGTCAGAAATGTCAAAAAGTACCTCGTATGAAAAACGACAAAAGATTCCTTTCATATCGTTTACTAAAAACTCACCGAAGGGTAAAATTGGATTTAAAAAATTTTAGGTGGATGGAAATAATATTACATATTGACGAAACATGGATTTGTATGATAAAATACACCCCAGTAAATGCCAAAGTATAAACAATCTCGGATAAAAATGAGATTGTGATATTTCCCTTACCTTAGATCCGATTTGCATCATAAGTGTCCGAACCTCCTGTATAGTGATTTAAATAATGTCATTGACTTATTAAAGAATCATATTCATCGTTATTATATCATATATGGTTCACTTATGACGTTATATTACCCGTTCTTTTGTAAATTCATTTTAAAGTAGCGTTTTGGGTAAAATAGTCCCATTTGTCGTTCGTGTTTTAACTTGTAATTATTCATATGATTACTTAGATCATGATTACATAATTCCAGAATATAAAACATGATTTATATATAATATATATTCAGAATATACATATATATAATGGAACGATAAATGGAAAGAAATACACCGTTCATGGAGACGGTAGGCCGTACGCACGCATGAACGCTGTTTTCGTTTCCTTATTGAATTGAGTGGAATTAAGTAGATGACATAAATATATATATATACATAAGTCCAGTAGTATTATTATGTCATATATTTCATGACTAATTATTATATATACTTTATAATCATTCATGAATGGTTAACGTGGAGAATGAATCTCATCGCGTCGTGGAGACGGTAGTCCGTACGTACGCACGAGCGATGATATCGTTCTCAGGATCGTGGGATTGTATTGAAGTGTATGTATACTATTTCAGAATAAATATCACTTTATAATAATCATATATAGTTACTCATTACACCATTACACCCATCCAATTAAGGTGGTGGCGGAAAATAGATTACACCACGGCGTGGAGACGGTATTCCGTACGTACGCACGCGCGATGATTTCCTTTTTCCATAGGATGGATAGAAGGTTAATTAGAGTTGTTTCATATTTATAATAACATATGAGTATATAATAAATACTGATGTTATTACTTTATCATGAAACAACTATAGAAGAAGAAGTTGAGGAAGAAATAAATTGAAAAAGATCGGTAATGGATATTACCTCTTTTTGACGAGCCTTTTCTTAACCTCCACTTAAAGAACTAAGGGTGGTCTTTGAAGAAGACCAGGACCTCTATGATGATACTAGGGAAGTGGAGAAGAGATTTTGGCAGGTTTTGGCCGAGCATGAATGCTCAAATTGGTGTGAGGAGGAGAGGGAGGAGGTGCCCATTTATAAGGGAGGAGAGGGGCACCTTAGGAAAATCTCAAAATATTATTTTATATTAAGGTCAAATTCGGATTATAATGGTTCCAAAGGGTCTTATTTAGAAGCTAAAGTGGGGATGAGTCTCAATCCTCTCATAAAATAGGATTTAGACAAGTTTAGGTTATTATTTTAACCTTATCAATTAGATTTAACTCTAAGTTAAATAATTTAACTTTTACCATGTCTTTCTGTTTTCATACACTATATGGTTAATAAACTAACCATAACAAGCCAAAGGAACCCCAAGTTGTTTATTATTAATATATATAATCTTATCTAAGTCATTTGGTCGAACCTTAGATTTTTAAGAATAAAATAACAATTAATAATATAATATTTGTTTTAAAAACTAATTTATGTCAATTTTGACACTATTTGGTACATGATTTTTATGAAATTCATAACAGAATGATAATTTTGAAAAAAGTTACTTATATCAACAATAACATGTCATATTAACCTAGAAAATTAGTGTAAGTACTAAAAAGTCTCAAATTACATTTATTTGGGTATTTATAACATCAATTATATCAATATTTCATTAATAAGACAATTACTACATCATCTTTGTGTCATAATAAATGACAATTATTTAATACCTAAAAATTCTAAAAATATTTCTATGATGTATATAATTGTATTATAATTCTGTAGACTATTCATGTTCGAAGTTTCATGAAGTTTATCAATAGATTAAAATTATTATACTAATAATATTTAAGAAAGTGACATGTTGTAACATTCTTTGGTTTTAATAATAATTAAATTATTAAATGAATCTAATCCTACCCTTAGGTGATATGGGTAGACTTTTATTCATCCAATAGGATTTTTACATTTTTTAGGGTAATTTTAAAATATTATATTTACCCTTAATTACCCGATTTACCTTTAACTATGGTAAATAAAATTTACCGTAGTTACTATTCATAATTCCCAAAAATAAAAAGTAGCTTATTAACATAATTTGGATCCACTGATTCCAAATATGGAATCCATTTTTCCAATTTCAATACAAAAAAGTTGCAGAAATTAAATTAAAATTAATCCTGTTGTCGAAAGAAAACGGGTTTTTCTTTAAAACATTGCAAAAGATTGAATTGATTTAACCTACGAATTCAAGGTAAAATCAATGCTAATTACATACATTATATTAAATGGTAAAAATATATTCTATTTATAATTTAAAACCATTAAATATTATAATTTAACCACATAAGATATTACGATGAAAAAAGTTGTTTTTAATTAAAATATAGCGTGTTTTTACTATTCATTAAAATATGAAAGTTATCGGAAAAATATCAAAACTTTATCTAATGTAAATTTTTATATCCTGATTCAAAAGAAGAATTTTATTTTGTCAAATTTAACTTATAAACATGTCAAAAACTAGATTTAAAGTGGTAGCGCCATCAAAAGGCGGCAAAACTGTATTTTTTGAAAAATACTTATTTTACCTGAAAAATTTATTTTGTTCTTATAGCATGTTTTAGAAAATGTGTAGGACGAATAATAATGTTATAAGATTAAAAATTTAGTTAATACTATTCATAACGGCTTGTTCATAATAATATTATAATAATATATTGTTGTTTAGTAAAACCCGGTATTGCGTACAACACATGCTATCGAAGAAGGTCGTGATTGTGTGTAATGCAAGCCAAGTCAGAGTTGCGTGCAGTGCAAGAATCCTTCGTTGTTTCGTATATCATAATCCAACCATATTTCATTTATAAATTTAATATATATATATACTCAATGTTGCGTAGAATAACTATTATCAAAATTGTGTGTAACACGATCCAAGAATAGTGTTGCGTATACTGCAAGATAATACGGTGTTGCGTATAGCGCAAGGTAATCTTGTTGTAGCACAATACATTAATGAAATTAAAAGAATATTTTTCATAAAATCTCGGGGTGTTACATTCTACCCCCCTTAAAATGAATTTCTCCCTCGAAATTCGTTGGGGTTATAAATGGTTTACTACTCGAAAGTTTGCTTAATAGAAACCCACATCGTAAAAAGGAATACCAAAACATGGCTTTTAAAAACTAAAGTATGAAATGTAACAGTTACCCAAATTACCTCATCACGGGGTTTCTACATAGGAGAACATAGGTGAAAATATGGATATGGAAGAAAAATCTAACCATCAAGTTCTAATGGAGAGTGGTAGAGAACATGGCTATGAAAAAGGCAACAATCATAAAGCTATTGATTTGTGATGATCTAAGGTACCATCTGATTAATCGGATATAAGGGAACTAGGACTACATTTTTGGTTTTCAAGATCATTTCCCTAAAGTTGATGAATTAAAATAAATACTTACATGATTTTGGAACAATCTCACTGTTGTTCATGAATTGAACAATTTCCACTTCATCCCTTAAAGAAATGAAGTTGAATTTGTTATTCGTGGTGTGTTAGCAGATAATGTGATAGAATGATTGGTCATTCCATCTCTTTCAAAAAAAAGTTAGAAAAAGTTATAAGTCCATCTTATGGTTATATTAACCGTATATGGTTCCAAAAATGAACTTATAATTCATATATCATGCCACTTAATAAAATAAAACTAGTTTCTACTAACCAGGGACTTCCTGTAGGCAGGCGATAAAGGCCAGTCGCACTTTACTTGTGGGTTCGATTCCTACAGCCTTGTCCAATGCGATGGGCTGTCGCCCGTCTTGCAGGTTTTCCTTTTTCTAAAACTATATTACTATAACATCCCATCAATAATATCGAAAAAACTTCTATCCTCAAACAATACTAACTTATGTCCAACATAATCCATTCCAATCTTTAGGCTTATCCATAATACTGCAGTCCACTCTCATAATATAGTGAAAATGATTACCAGAGATTTAATACCATTGTTGATGCCCATATATCATAAGATATGTCTTGTTGGTCACATTCCAAACATTCAAAAAATATGTCTTAGTGAAAACATGAATGCTGTCAAAAGTTAACTCTTTCCACATACCAAAATCAAAAAATTCTATATACTCAAACCATGATATAACCTTCTCCTTATATCAGTCATGAGCTCATGAATACTGTCAAACATTTAATTTTCTCCTTATCCTTTTATTATGCGCATATAATCTACTTTCCAAAAATAACTGAATAACCTTTCATGGTTACTAGTACCATTAATCATACACTTTCAAAACTTAGGAAAGACAACAGTGTAACAATCCTTAGATGTCGCTTTATTCCATAGTACCATGAGATTACTTATACAACATTACACTTGATAAACATGTAATCATTCCACTACCTTCTTAAACCATTGACCAAGCTTCAACAATTCTTTCGTCTCACATATCATTTGTAGTATCTTCATCATCATCAACATAAATATTACCCATACGACCATGATGATTCTCTTCATGAGACTTTCCTTTAGGGTATTGGTTTGAATAATGCCCGTACATTCCACATTTAAAACATTTAACGATTGTTGATGTCGTAGAAATACCATTATCCTCATCCATGGTGTTAACTGAACCTTTTCCTTTGCACTTACTGGCTTTATGTCCTTCTTTTACACACCCAAATCATATTCCAGTTCCTTTGAGACATTCTCCTTGATTCCTCTTCCCACATGATTTACATAGGGGAAATTGAACTTTCTTTCCTCTATGACCATCATGAAACTCCATCTTTCTCTTATTAGCCGAGTCTGGAAACTTACCAAAATTTACTTTATTGATCATATTATGAGATTGATGATTCGGCATAATAATGATGTTTGGACTTCCAAATACCATTTCATTTGTTTTCTCATCATTCCATTGTCCATCATATCCTCCATTATCGTGAATCATCTTGTCTCCATCCATTTTCTAAAACCCAAAAAGAATATTGTGAGAGGCAAAAATCATGCTAGGGAAAAAACATAATAAAGGGGGAGTACCTTAAATATCTAACATCTTAGGTTATATTCTAAGATTGTTACCGTAGTTCTAGAACTATATCCTATATGTATACTTATCCTTAGGGACATCCCTAGACATACCTTAGAAATATCTCTAGGGATCTCACTAACGTTTTCGCACCCTAGTTTCCAAAGGTTGACTAAACCTTTCCTCTGATACCAACTGTAGAGACCCGAAGCTTAACGTACATGGACATTACATTACTTTTTCGGAATACTTAATACATAACAAAAACACACACACAAGGATCGTAATAGTTTAGTGTCTTTGGAAACTCGGAATATAATCTTCTAATCATGGTGAAAGATATTCAACATCTCCCATAAAGATCTTCCTTTTTTTTTTACCTAAAACCTTTCTTTATATCCTCGGGAAAAGAAAACATAAAAGGGTGAGCTCAAATGATAAGTAAGGGTAAACAAAAGAAATATCAATCACATCATATACATAAGAACATAACTTTTGTAAATCTTAACCTGCAAAAGAGAGCATAATTTCATAACATGGGATAAATCACAGTAGTGAAATGTAATCCCAATAATCATAACTTAAAACATGAAACTTTTTGGCATACACACATAATCATAGAGAATCATTTCTTGTTAGTCAAGACTCATTTCCAAGACTATCTTAGTGGACAAAGTCCCTTTCTAAACTGAGTCACCCTCGTTTCAGTCCTGTTTCACTGAACCGGTAAACCTACCATTCCATCCATGTATATCACATGAGATATAAAATCTTTACCCAATGAATTGGAGGGAGATATAGGTCCCACCCATATCATAATGATACCATTCTTATGTGTGCCACAAAATCATAAACCATACATCATAGCATAACCCATGTAACAAAAATGAGATTCTTAAACAACATGACATCATAAAACAATTCATATAAGAGAAAGGAATTAATAAAAATAATTTCATAACAACATAATAAAATCAATGTAATAATAGGGATAGAAACATAACCCTTTATTATCTTATATGGAAAATAATTTTGATAAAACACTTGAACTCCATTCTTGAGGAAAATATCCTTTCTGCTTCAAAAACACTTTTCCTATCTTAACATGTCGTACAATTATAAACTAAAAGAATTTGATTAAAAATAAACTTGAAAACTTTTAAAGGAAGATTCTTGGAAATAATGTTTTAAAAATACATTCATGCCGTATAAGTTAAAAAAACATTCTTCGTACTTTTGTCGGTAAAGTCAAAAAGTACCTCGTACGAAAAACAACAAAAGATTCCTTTCATATCTTTTACTAAAAACTCAAAGAAGGGTAAAATTGGATTTAAAAAATTGTAGGTGGATGGAAATAATATTACATATTGAGGAAACATGGATTTGGATGATAAAATACATCCCAGTAAATGCCAAAGTATAAACAATCTTGGATAAAAATGAGATTGTGATATTTCCCTTACCTTAGATCCGATTTGCTTCGTAAGTGTCTGAAACTCCTGTATAATGATTTAAATAATGTCATTGACTTATTACAGAATCATATTCATCGTTATTATATCATATATGGTTCACTTATGATGTTATATTACCCGTTCTTTTGTAAATTCATGTTAAAGTAGCGTTTTGGGTAAAATCGTCTCATTTGTCGTTCGCGTTTTAACTTGTAATTATTCATATGATTACTTAGATCATTATTACTTAATTCCAGAATATAAAACATGATTTATATATAATATATATTCAGAATATACATATATATAATGGATCGATAAACGGAACGAAATACACCGTTCATGGAGACGGTAGGCTGTACGTACGCATGAACGCTGTTTTCGTTTCCTTATTGAATTGAGTGGAATTAAGTAGATGACATAAATATATATATATATACATAAATCCAGTAGTATTATTATGTCATATATTTCATGACTACTTATTATATATACTTTATAATCATTCATGAATGGTTAATGTGGAGAATGAATCTCATCGCGTCGTGGAGACGGTAGTCCGTACGTACACACGAGCGATGATATCGTTCTCATGATCTTGGGATTGTATTGAAGTGTATGTATACTATTTCAGAATCAATATCACTTTATAATAATTATATATAGTTACTCATTACACCATTATACCCATCCAATTAAGTTGGTGGCGGAAAATAGATTACACCACGGCGTGGAGACGGTATTCCGTACGTACGCACGCGCGGTGATTTCCTTTTTCCGTAGGATGGATAGAAGGTTAATTAGAGTTGTTTAATATTTATAATAACATATCAGTATATAATAAATACTGATGTTATTACTTTATCATGAAACAATTAAAGAAGTAGAAGTTGAGGAAGAAAGAAATTGAAAAAGATCGATAATGGATATTACCTCTTTTTGACGCGCCTTTTCTTAACCTCCACTTAAAGAACTAAGGATGGTCTTTGAAAAAGACCAGGACCTCTAGGATGATACTAGGGAAGTGGAGAAGAGATTTTTTCAGGGGTTGGACAAGCTTTAATGCTAAAATTAGTGTGAGGAGGAAAGGGAGGAGGTTCCCTTTTATAAGGGAGGAGAGGGGCACCTTAGGAAAATCTCAAAATATTATTTTATATTAAGGTAAAATTCAGTTTATAATGGTTTAAAAGGGTCTTATTTCGAAGATAAAGTGGGTATGGGTCGAAATCCTCTCATCAAATAGGATTTATCCAAGTTTAGATTATTATTTTAACCTTATCAATTAGATTTAACTCTATGTTAAGTAATTTAACTTTTGCCATGTCTTTTTGTTTTCTTAAACTATATGGTTAATAAACTTACCATAACAAGCCAAACGAACCCAAAATTTTTTATTATTAATATATATAATCTTTTCTAAGTCATTTGGCTGAACCTTAGATTTTTACGAATAAAATAACAATTAATAATATAATATTTGTTTTAAAAACTAATTTATGTCAATTTTGACATTATTTGGTACATGATTTTTATGAAATTCATAACATAATGATATGTTCGAAAAAAGTTACTTAAATCAACAATAACATGTCATATTAACCTAGAAAATTAGTGTCAGTCATAAAAAGTCTCAAATTACATTTATTTGGGCATTTATAACATCAATTATGTCAATATTTCATTAATAAGACAATTACTGCATCATCTCTGTGTCATAATAAATGACAATTATTTAATACCTAAAAATTATAAATAAATTCCTATGATGTATATAATTGTATTAGATTTCTGGATACTATTCATGTTCGACGTTTAATGAAGTTTATCACTAGATTAAAATTATTATACTTATAAGATTTAAGAAAGTGACATGTTGTCACTTTCTTTGGTTTTAATAATAATTAAATTATTAAATGAATCTAATCCGACCCTTAGGTGATATGGGTGGAATTTTAGTCATCCAATAGGATTTTGACATTTGTTAGGGTAATTTTAAAATATTATATTTACCCTTAATTACACGATTTACCTTTAACTATGGTAAATAAAATTTACCATAGTTACTATTCATAATTCCCAAAAATAAAAAGTAGCTTATTAACATAATTTAGATCCACTGATTCCAAATATGGAATCCATTTTTCCAAATTCAATACACAAAAGTTTCAGAAATTGAATTAAAATTAATCCTTTTGTCGAAAGAAAACGGGTTTTTTCTTTAAAACATTGCAAAAGATTGAATTGATTTAACCTACGAATTCACGGTAAAATCAATGCTAATGACATACATTATATTAAATGGTAAAAATATATTATTTTTATTTTTTAAAACCATTCAATATTATAATTTAACCACATAAGATATTACGATGAAAAAAGTTGTTTTTAATTAAAATATAGAGTGTTTTTACTATTTATTAAAATATGAAAGTTATCGGAAAAATATCAAAAATTTATCTAATGTAAATTTTTATATCCTGATTCAAAAGAAGAATTTTATTTTGTCAAATTGAACTTATTAACATGTCAAAAACTATATTTAAAGTGGGTGCTCCTTCAAAAGGCGGCAAAACTGTATTTTTTGAAAAATACTTATTTTACCTGAAAAATTTATTTTGTTCTTATACCATGTTTTAGAAAATGTGTAAGACAAATAATAATGTTATAAGATTAAAATTTTAGTTAATACTATTCATAAAGGCTAGTTCATAATAATATTATAATAATATATCGTTGTTTAGTAAAACCCGGTATTGCGTACAACACATGCTATCGATGAAGGTCGTGATTCTGTGTAATGCAAGCCAAGTCAGAGTTGCGTGCTGTGCAAGAATCCTTCGTTGTTTCGTATATCATAATCCAACCATATTTCATTTATACATTGAATATATATATATATATACTCAATGTTGCATAGAATAACTATTATCAAAATTGTGTGTAACACGATCCATGAATAGTGTTGCGTATACTGCAAGCTAATACGGTGTTGCGTATAGCGCAAGGTAATCTTGGTGTAGCACAAGAAATTAATGAAATTAAAAGAACATTTTTCATAAAATCTTGGGGTGTTACATTCTACCCCCCTTAAAATGAATTTCGCCCTCGAAATTCGTTGGGGTTATAAATGGTTTACTACTCGAAAGTTTGCTTAATAGAAACCCACATCGTAAAAAGGAATACCAAAACATGGCTTTTAAAAACTAAAGTATGAAATGTAACGGTTACCCAAATTAACTCATCACGGGGTTTCCACATAGGAGAACATAAGTGAAAATATGGATATGGAAGAAAAATCTAACCATCATGTTCTGATGGAGAGTGGTAGAGAACACGGCTATGAAAAAGGCAACAATCACAAAGCAATTGATTTGTGATGATCTAGGGTACCATCTGATTAATCGGATATAAGGGAACTAGGACTACATTTTTGGTTTTCAAGATCATTTCCCTAAAGTTGATGAATTAAAAGAAATAATTACATGATTATGGAACAATCTCACTATTGTTCATGAATTGAACAATTTCCACTTCATCCCTTAAAGAAATGAAGTTGAATTTTTTATTCGTTGTGTGTTAGCAGATAATGTGATAGAATGATGGGTCATTCATTCATTTCAAAAAAAAGTTAGCAAAAGTTATAAGTCCATATTATGGTTATATTAACCGTATATGGTACAAAAAATGAACTTATAATTCATATATCATGCCGCATAATAAAATAAAACTAGTTTCTACTAACCAGGGACTTCCTGTAGGCAGGCGATAAAGGCCAGTCGCACTTCAGTTGTGGGTTCGATTCCTACAGCCATGTCCGACGCGATGGGATGTCACCCGTCCTGCAGGTTGTCCTTTTTCTAAAACTATATTACTATAACATCTCATCATTAATATCAAAAAAACTTCTATCCTCAAACAATACTAACTTATGTCCAACATAATCCATTCCAATCTTTAGGCTTATCCATAATACTGCAGTCCACTCTCATAATATAGTGAAAATGATTACCAGAGATTTAATACCATTGTTGATCCCCATATATCATAAGATATGTCTTGTTGGTCACATTCCAAACATTCGAGATAAAAAATGGAAGAGGGCTCAAATGAAAAAAATGACAATATCTTATGGAAGTGTCGAGGTTTGTAGCTAAGGGGATTGTAAGATATAGACATTATTTATTTATTTTAGTTATGTCAATTATTTATATTTTGTGATTCACTATGGTTTTTTTCAAATATTATATTCAATAATACCTTGAGTAGATCACATAAGAGTCTTCACAGCTGAGAGTAGTAAGGTTATTTTACCTATAAAATTAGGAAAGCCCAGAAAACTAGGTTGTGTATGAGGATACCCAGATGGTGTACTAGTAAAAAGAGAATTTCCACATTCATAAGTATCATAAAAATTTTGTTTATATAAAAAATATATAATATTTTAGAGCTATATTTTAGGATATTCATGAGATGATGGAGGAAGGGATCATAGCTTCATTACAGTTGATGCTTCTAGACATGAAATAAATGTTTCAGGTAGTAGATCTCACTCCTTCACCTCTACCTATAGATCCCACTCCACTTATGCATCCAACTCTTACACATCTATATATGAATATAATTCCTCATATATATCCAACTCCCACACCTCCACCTCCACATCCTCGCATTTATTATGAGTTATATGTTGATGATTACCACCGTCATATTTTTTAATTTGAGATTCTATATTATATTAGTGATATAATTCATCATCAATAGACATAGATAAAGAATCATAGGGTCAATGTACATGATATTAATTACATATTTATAAGAATACCATTTTATATAGACGAGATCAGTACATTTGGACAAAGTATCAGCCCATTTTAGTTTAGACATTTAGAATTGTTTGAAAAAATTTAATATATTTATATGTATATTATTTCCTTTATTTCATTTTATTGTTTTTTTGTTTTACCATTTTATATATTATACATTCATGAACTTTTATTGGATCAATTTAATGGTAAATAAATAGTTTATAGACATCAAAAAATGAATTTTTTTTGACATCTGATAAAATACCTACTAGTATTGATAGACTTACAACATATTCAAATATATGGTTGGGTATTTATATGAATCCAATAGAACCTAAAATATTTTTGTGTGAAATAAATGTGATGATTTCTAGAAAAGTTACCGTGGATATTGTAACTAGAGATTAGTTGGGCATCAAAAAGTTGTATGTTATTTCATATAAGTTGATTAACATAAATATTTCAATTATTTTAATTTATAAAAAATGTATACATATTGTTATTTTGTATTAGGTATATTTTTAAAAAAATTATGAATAATGAAATGAAATAAATATATGGTTTTGTGGAACAATAATTTATTTCTCTTATAGCAAAGATAATGACTAGTGCAAAAAAGAATTAATCATATTGGTGAAAGATTTCAAATGAATGCAATTATTTAGTGTTAGATGTTTCTTTATCTTAAAGAGTATGGAACATATATCTCATAATGTGTTTTATATGTAATAAAATAACAACCACTCAAATTATTTTTTTCATTCATTAGTTTCTATGGGATGTAGTGTATTTTGTTTAAAGGGTGAAGAAACTTTACATGCTATGCTTTATCCAAGGTGAAGTGAGAGATAATGTTATGACTGTATGGAACATGTAAGTTTGAAAATTTTAATAATTGTATATATTAAATTAAAATTAAATTTATTTTATTTATATTATTTTCAAAAAAGTCATGGATTTTCTTTAAAGAGAGAAGAGTGAAGAATAGTTCCAATGTCGGTTATGTAAAATTAATGTGGAAATTTCATTTTAAATTTCTAAATTTTTACTATATTACTTTAAAATTTATTTCAAAATGATGATTTATTTTATACATAAATTTTATAAAAAACATGGAGTAAATTAATGTTCATACTCTTTTATAATATATATATGTTTTAAATAATTTCAATCGTGATAGACACGATGTTCCTGAAGGATAGATTTTGTTAGAAGCATTTCCTTTAAATTTTCCTCATTTTTATTCATAATATATTCTTAATACATCCTTTTTAATTTGTAGCATTTTGATTACCCACATCCTTATAATAGAATATAGCTAAGATGCGTACAAATTGAATGGGAGAGTCTTTTCACATATCTGATTGGGTCTTAGTTTATTTGTAAAACACATTCTCAACATAAAAATAAGAATTGTAAATATTTGTGTTTTATTTGATTATATACTATTCTTCTATTTTTATGGGGAATTAATATTGGTAGGGGAGAAATATTGGAATTTTTTTAAAAAATAATTTTCACATTGGTAATAAAAAACCTATATAAAAAATTAAATACAACATTTCCAATATCAGTTAAAATATGATGTGGAAAACATGTTTTTAGATTGATTATTTCGTAACTAATGTGAAAAGTATATCAAATTTTATTTTTCACTTCATTTTTCATATAAAAAATTTTAAAAATTATATATGATATAATTTTAACCCAAATTATGAAATAACTAATGTGAAAATGTTTTTTCCACACTAGTTTGAAAAAACATACATTATAAATGATTTTTCCATGATAGTTATTTGATAATTTAGATGAAATAAATCAACTAAAATGAATTTATAACATATATTTTTATTAACCGTTTTTAAAAAAAATATTTAAAATATATCTTAATTTTTTTTGGTACTAAACCAAATCAAAAAATAAAAATAAAAGTTGTGAAAAGATTATTATTAACTAGTGTTTGTTACAACCTCAACTTCCTTGGTATATGTTTAGTACTACACTAAGTCAAAATTGGATTTCATTACCATCACGAATCTTTAATCTAAGAGATCAATCATGGAAAATAAGTCATACAACAGGTAAAATAAGAAACCTTCAATTAATTATATAACACCTTAGGCTTAACCTAGGATATTCATGGTCATCATCAATTCAAATCATTTACAATAGATGATATTGAAAATGTGACTTAACCCAAGAAAAACCCTATGGTGTATCCAATGAGGTGAATAATATGGTCACCTACACCATGCACCATAATAATGGTTTAGATATATTCAACCAACTGTTTTTAGGGTAATTACCCCAAGATACATTTTTTTACACAATTACCACTTTTAGTGTCCATATAAGGATTATTTTTCTTGAAAAACTATACTCCTTTAAGTATAATAACATATTAATTTATCAATACATATTTTTATTCTAAAGGTTCTCACTAAATTGTTCTCATACTAGTTTCCATATGTAACTAAAACATTCTATTATTTTAAAAATTGTTACCCATCCTTTTAATACATAAACCATTCATTTTATATGAATAAATCTCATTAAACAACAATATGATACAATACAGAATCATATAGGTCCAGTGTATTTGGAATCTTTGATATATAAAAACATTTCATAAGACATTTACATCATGTCCTATTATTTTGTTCATAAAATTCACCCTTATTAATCATTTCAAACACAAAACATTTCTCATAATCTTAGTAAAGGATATATAAGAAAGGGTGAGTTTATATAAACAATAATGGTAAACAAGGGATATATTAATGATCACTAAAACCGAAAATGGGAATAAGGGTATGATTAAATGTGGAAAACATTTGATAAAAATAACTATAATATCATAGATCATAATGTTTAATCATTTTATAATTAACGTATGTTAACAAGAAAGGAATTATAAAATTATAAAAGAAAATGATCTACGTGAGCATAAATTTGGAAGAAGACATAATTTAGTTGAGTACACATAATTATAGGAAATCGTTTCATTAATGAAGGATTACTGGCCAGAAAATTATAGTGGATTGTGTTCACTCATAATACCATCATATATTTATTCGAGGTTCACTCCCAAGACTATCAATTTGGAAGAGTCAGTTGTTGAACTGGGTTTACTCCACATTCCATTCCTTATTTTCTCATTATATTTCCATATTTAACCAATGAAATGGAGGGATATATAATTTTGGTTGCACCCATAACATAATGAAAATAAAACCTACGTGCTCTAAAAGATCATAAAAAAATCATCATATCTTAATCCATGGAATAGAAGCTGGTGTCATAAACATTTCATTATAACTTTATTAACTCATGGAAAAAATGAGTTTCATTAAATCATCCTCGTATCATCATCTTAATCCATATAAATATTGAATAAGAATAGTATGTTTAATAAAATATCCTATTAAATAATAATTATCATTAAATGATATTATCATATTTTAACATTTCATTTAAAATATCATTGTAACATTTCTCGATGAAAATACACTTTTATATATTTAATAACATATTTAAAATCTTAAAAAATTTCAATTATTAAGTAAAAATTTCACATAAAAATGAATATTGGAATGTTTTTAAGGATGATTAATAACATTTAGTTTTCATGATGAAGTTAAATTCCAATCTTACAATGTACTTTAAAACTATGATTCTTTTCACATTTTCGATAGAAAAAGACAAAATCTCCACATTCAGAAAATGAAAACCTAATTCATTTTAATATATTTAATAAAAATTAAAAAATTGGTAAAAATTACATCAAGTGATTATATTATATTATTAATAATTTTATTGAGATAACTTTTAGAAAAAATAGATATGGAAGAAAGATTATTTTTGAATAAAGTATGAAATAAAGTCATTTTTTGCTTCAAAAATATATTTTTGTATCTTCATTACATAAATAAATGAAATTGAAGTAAAAAAATAAATTATACATAAGAAAATTGAGTATTGTAAAATTAATTTAATTATTGAGTTATAGATCAGGATATTCCAACATAAGAAACTTACTCATAAATAATCCCAGCACACAATGAGATTGTAACATAACCCACTTACCACTTCAGTAAATTATGTCTCAAAACAAAATGAATGATAGGGCCTATAATAGATATGTATATCCCCAAAATTTTAATTATAATAATCATAAAATATAGTCATGGGTAGTATATACACTACATAAAATAATGAATTGGATAATATGGAATGTGTGTGGTATTGGAATAAAAGTTAGATGAAAATCCATTACCTAAAATTTGAATTTCTTGAAAAACTATCTATCCTCGTATATAATAAATTAAAATTTACTCCAAATATATTATAGTGTTATTTATACTATAATAATATAATATATAATTCATTAATAGAATTTCAACACCAATTTATTAATAATTCTTTATTAAAATCATAGTTTATAGGTGTTTACTATTTTATTTTTCATGAGAATTTGAGTTAGGTAGTTCAGATACTTGTACATTGATCATAGTACATAAAATAATTAATTTTAATCATGATATAAATATCATTTTTTTCATTATTTTTATCTTTATATTAATCTATAAATGATAGAGAGATAAAAATTAATTACACCATTCATGGAGACGATAATATGCAAGTATGCATGAATTTTGTTTTCACTTATCGAAAGATAAATTCAAAGAAAGGTAACTATAAATAAAAATTTAAATAACTATTATTATATCATATAAATAATAAATATAAATATATATTTTTATATTCAATTAATCTATCAATATTACCATCTATATAAAGAAGAAATGAAAACCCAATCACATCACTTTGTGGAGGCATCAGTCCTTACATGCGAACGAGAGACATTATAATTTTCCAATTGTTTAGTAGTTAAGAAGGTAAATGTGATATTATAATTTCAGAAGAATTATTATTTAATAAATATCATATAAAAACATTTACCCCATAATAGTAGCATTCTTTGATATATGGTGATGGAAAATGAACTGTATCGCTACATGGAGGTGGTAATCCACAAATACACACATGCGATACTCTAACACACCATTTGATTTAATAATATATGTATATTAGTGGTTAAATTTTCATAATATCATTTTATTATATTTATTATAATAATTTTATTAAATAATGATTAATACCACATATTTAGACATTGTAAAAGAAGAATGAAATTGTTAGAGTTCATGTACGATGATTAGCTCTCCTTTAATTGAAATCCTTTAGATCCTCCATAAGGACATTTGGAATGGTCTTTTAAGAATAAAAGAACCTATAATTATTTTATAGGTATGTTTATAAGATAATATATTAGGTTTTAGTTGATATATATTCTCAAATGGGTGTAAATAATATAATAGATAAGCATCTATTTATTAGAGTGGGAGAAAACACACATGGAATTTATTAAAATAATAAAATACCATAAAGTTATCCTCAAGTAAAATTATTCGAAATGGAAAAATATTCTAATTTAGGATAGTATGGGGTCCAAATATGTCTATAAAATTGTATTTTTACATGTATAATTTTGAAATTTACCCTTAATCGTCTAGTAAACTAATTTTAACATTAAATGTGGTGACACATTTTTACTATTTTTACTATTTAGTATGAAAAAAATGAAAATTTATTCAATAATTTTGTTACAGTATGATTCCAAATATATAATCCATTTTATCAAATGTAATCGCTAGACAATTTTAAAATAATGTTTAATATAAAATCGTATAACATGAATAAAAACAGTTTTCAAGAAAAGATGTTGTTTAATTGTATTATGTTTTTATTCTAAAATCTGCATAAAATTAATTTCAATTATCATGATTCAATTATTTATAATACTAATTAACAAATTTTAATGTTTAAAAACATTTTAAATAAAAAATGAAACTTTTAAATTCTTTAAATGAAAATAAATTATTCAATTAAAATCAATTTTTTCAATATTCATCAGAAACCTAATCATTTTAGAAAATTATAAAATTTTTAATATATGATAATACTGTAATTTTTATTTTAAAAAATATTTTCATTTAAGAAGATAAGTTTTATTAAATTGGAAATAGTTATCAAAATTATTTTCAAACAGAAATCAATAAATACAATTTTTTAGATAAAGTATTTTTATAAGATATAATGACTTTATTAAAAATTAATTAATTATTAATAAATATATTTTACATATCTAAAAACATTAAGAATATTATAAAAATTTGGTTATTAATATTTGTAAGACTTATTTAATGACTAGGTTATAATAGTATACTATACTAAGGTTTATTTATACTTGTGGAAAAGTGTATCACAAGTAGTTGAATAAAATATTTTTTAAGAAAATCATTTTTCATAAATTTTCAATGATTTACATTGTTGGTTTATTTATTGTACGTTGTATTGTATTAATGGTTATATTTATTTGTAGAAACGTTCCAGATATTTTTTATTAGTGTTTTATTCTGGGCTAGTGCTGTTATATGTGAACCCATATGTTTTTTAATGCATGTTATCAATTATATTGTATTTTAATTTTATTTATACACACAACCAAAATTTGTTGGATAAATTTATTAATGAATAAATGGTTTAGGATTTGGATGTTTTCCTTAAAAAATAATTTTGTGGTGAATCCTATGTATGGTTACTACCTCTTTGCCTATATTCCTTTAGCATTAGTGATGATAAAGGCTGGTGGTTGAGAAGGCTAGTGGTGATGATCACTGGTGATGTAAGTACCTAGTGAAGATGATATATGGTGTTAGATATTCCTAGTGATAATGAGAATATAATATGTTCTTAGAGTCACACATTGTTAAGAAGGGTGTAACAACCACGAATCTACCCTTCTAGATTTAGTGCTAAAACATAAAATTTACATTTCGGGCTTTGATATAGACAAATGTAACCCAATTTTTTTTATTTCCATACAAGTCTTACAATATAAAAACAAAATACTAGATCACTTGAATACCCTAATATCTATTTTTTTACAGTTTCAAATAATTATGATGAACAAATAAAGAATTGGATTCATAAAAAACTAACTAATAATTATCAACACTATCTCCTAGTATACTAAAATTTTCTTATTTCACAATAGGTTATAAACATCATCTATGTGGAATAATTCTATAAATAACTCATTTAATATCATTCCTCATAACCTGGGTAAAAATAACTATAATTAGTGTGATCTGAAATGATCAGTAAGTGTAAATAAGGGAGATATCAATGATAATTTAAGCATATCATGAGAAAAAGGGTATGATAACATGATATTATCATCTGAAATAATTACCCATCATGAAAAATATATTAAGTGATGACACAAAATTTTTTAATCCATAAGATATGAGTCGTAAAGGACTTAATGAAAATAATCCATGAGAATAAAACATATACATAAAATATAAAATTGTGGCATACAAATGGGCCTAGAAAATCCAAGGGTGGCTATACTTCTATGGTGGGACACACCACTATCCTAACCGGCATCCATTTCATTATATTGGAATGGGTTTACTACTTAAATCATTATTGTAGTCAAGGTTCAATCCCAAGACCATCATATCAAAAAAGGTCCCTTATTGATCCAATTTCACTCCCTATTATTGTCTTACATATCTCATGAGATATAAATCATCACCCAATGAATTAGAGGGAGATATTGGCCCCATAAAACAAATAATGAAAATAATTCATATATGTTCCATATGAAAATAAATCATTTATCATATTATAACCAATATAAGTAACTGGGTTTCCTAAGCATTTCATCATAACATAACCTGTGGAAAAATAAATGGTTTCATAAATAGTATACTATCATAAACAAAAACCAATAAGAGAAAGAAAAAGGATGGTATACATCGATCATACTCCCACTAAGGCATTAGTAACATCCATTAATGTTATTTTATATGGAAAAATTATTTTAAAGGATCAATTGAAATAATTCTGGAAGAAAATAACCTTTCAATTTTTAAATCATTTATTTTAAAAGCCACATAACTGTAAAGGTAAACAATTTATTTGAAAAGAAAAATTTAATAATTTAAATTTAACATAAAATAATTATTGAATTATGAGGGTGTGAAATTACAATCATGAAATGTAAGTTAAAAAACAATAATTATGCAATTATCTCAGAAATTTCACAATGTACCTCATTTGTAAAATGATAAAAATTCTCCTTTCAAACCATTTTGTAGATAGTAAAACATTAGTAGAATTATTTTTAAACAATTTTAAGAGAATAGTAAAAACAATTTTGATTTCTTTTAGAAAACATAGACATGGAAGATAAATATACTTAACTAAGACATAAAAATAATTAATCTTCAAAAATGATAAAACTATAAACGAACCCCATACACCCTGGGTAATTTTTTTTAATCATAATATCCATGAGAGAATTAAAACCAAATGAAATATTAAATACCATTTATAAAAATATATTAATGATATATTATACCAAAGGGGTAATATTTACACTACAAAAAATAAATAAGTGGCGAATATGTCAGATGTATCATAGATGTAAAAGGGAGATGAGAAACTCATACCACATTGTAATAATTTGAATCATATGACCCATGAATGAATATCATTTATCTTAAAATTAAATATAATTATAGTTAAAAACATCAGGATATAACATGTAAATTATTCTTTATATACACCAAATAAAAGAATATAGGTTCATAAAATACAAATATGCCTTAATGAAATAAAATTAAAATTAATTCCCTTACAAATATCATATCATTGAAGTGAGATTTAATTAAAATAAAAGATAATTTATATAATAAATAAAATGATCTAAATCATGTTTAAATAAATAATTATATAATCAAAATTCATTTCACACATAAACTTTTCATGAAATAATCAATGAAGTTGAGGTTTTACCCAAACAGTAGAAATTGAGTTAAAAATTCCCTCACCCTAAGATCAATTTCCTTTGTATATGTTTAAACCTACCATAAAATAAATATATATTTATTGAAAATATATTAACAAAAACATTATAATATATATCATACCATATTATTTTTATATTTAATATTTCATCACTTTTTTATTATCTATTCATTGTTAAAATCACTATTTTCAGGTGGTAAGTGCCTTATTTTTTATGTACGTTTCGATTTAGAAGTCTTGGTCCCAATTTATTTATCATGATATAATCATATTAAGAATATGAGGCATATTTTAAAAATATTATATACACATATTTGTAATCATTATTATAAATTATATATAGAAAAATGAATGACACTGTTCATAGAGATGGTAGGTTGTACGTACGCATGAATATTCTTTCCCTTTTTCGACTAATGGAATGAAGGAATGTTAAATAATAATACACCTCTAAAAAACATTATTATATTATATATAACATTATTATTTAATAAATTCATACTTATTACCATCCATGTGAATTGTAAATGAAAAACGAATCAAATCACATTGTAGATATGGTAGTCCATAGGCACTGTAACATCCTAGCCCTTCTTACCCGAGAATTGGTAGCCAGACCGATTTCCACATGACCTTTACCAAATCTCCCCATACACCTGAGGCTACCGACAAGCATCCAGGGTCTATGGATAGTCTATGTGTAGACTATACCCTTATATTCAAAGTTCACAACATAAATAGATAATTAACTCAGACCAAAATAGAAGCATATATAATTAAATGGTCAAATAAATAAATAAAGTGGTCAACAACAGTTTGTAAAATACATTCATGTCATGGTTATATATACCTAAAACCATTAAACAAAACATAATTGTTTAAATCTTGGTATATAAATAAAGAAAATACTCAAAACACCAAGGGTGATATCCACGAGAATCCCAAGCCCCCACTCTATCCTTTACTTCTAACATTCAAGTATAACCAAACAGAAAAAACCAAGATCTACGTTCCTACAAACAATTAGAGTCTACTCAGGTACCCTAGTGTAATGGAGGCCCAAGTAGGGTGTGAGATATAAATCTCAGTTGGTCAGGACCACTGGTTTTCAGCTCAATGAGGCAATTAAATATTATTAAATAGTGTGCTGGAATAATGAAGTTATAACAGAATTGAATAAATAAACTACATCCCATCCAGGTTCTTAAGGGACACCTGACGGAGATACCTACTTCAGCTCATAGCCAGAAATAATATTCTAAAAAGAAGTATATATATAATGCATAAATAAACTATTTAATACATTATTTGAAATTCTTCATTTAACCAAAAAAAATCCCCAGGTTCCCCAGGACTATTTTATCTCAATACCCATCATAGTTGTGCTGGAGTCTGAACCATTTATCATATTCAACTAAAAAATGATTACATCACATTGTATTTCATTAACCATTCAATTCAATTCATGTATAACCAATTGAACCCATAGTCTAATGTCAATTAATGGGTGTAGAACGTCATGTCAAGTACCCTCGTGAGTATTTGGAGCATCAATCCTAGCCATAAAACCCATGAGAATTTCAAGCAGAATCCTCATCCTATAAAAGAGAATTTTCTATCCTCATTGTTGTAGAATGCCATCTCTAGAACCTTGTGAGTATTTTTAGGATTTTTCCTTGTCTCTTAACCCTTTTATCAAGAAGATTCATATATATATCATGGGTGTAGAATGTCGTGTCTAGCACCCCAAGATCCCATCCATTAATTAAATCATAAATTAATTAATCAAGTCAGTTAATTAATCCAATAACTCATTAAAAACATTGCATTCACAACTAGCTCAAAAAATAGTTAAACACAACAATTCCATTAGTTAACTCAAGTATTAATGAATAATTACTTTAATATTAAGTAATTCAACCGTTAATTAATCACATAAAATTTATCTTGTTAAATTAACAGTTAAATAATCAAGAGAAATCCATATCAATATCATGTAATTAATTCGAAAATTAATTATTACACGAAAATAATCTCAATATTACATAACTAATTATCCAATTAATTATTAAAACAAAAACCATCTCAAAATTACCAAATTAATTCACAAAATAATTATTTCATGGAAACTATCCTAATATCGTATAATTAATTCACAAAATAATTATCTCAAAGAAATAATCCAAATATGACAAAATTAATTCAAAAATTAATTATCTCTATAGAATTTGTTTTAATATCTCAATATTAATTCAAAAATTAATTATCAAAAGGAAGCAATTCCAATATTACATAATTAATTTAAAATTAATTATCTCAAATTAGACCAAATGAATATCTCAAAATTAACACCAGATTAATTATTTATATTATAATTTCATAACACATAATTAATTCTCAATTAATTATATCACATTAACTAGAATAATTACTCAAAATTAATCCCTTGATTAATTATCGCCTCAAAGAACATAATTAATTCATAATCAATTGTCTCAACAAAAACAAATTAATTACTGATAATTAATCACCTGATTTATAATCTGTTATTACAACCTCAATGCATTTAATTAATTCATAATTACTAATCTCATTCCAAAAAAAACAATTTAATCAAACATTGCATTCAACTTTATCAAAATAAATAAACCCCCAAAACATAATTTTATTAATTAAGAAAAGTCTCGAAACCTACCTTAATGAATTTTGATGAGCTAAATCTTGCTAACTAAAATGGTAACCCACTCGCTTACACACACCTCAACAGAAGCACCCACACACTTAGAATTTATCACCTCACTCGAAATTGATGAGGTAATGAAAAAAATCGAGTCGAACCACTTCACATTCGGTGGCGATCATCAAAATACAAACCAATGAGTCATGTGACATTTTTCACACCACCTTACTGAGATGAACATCTTTTTTGAAGGAACCAGAAGGAGATAGCCACACAAAGAGAGATTTTGAGAAGAGTGTGGTGCTCACCCATGGGTGCGGCACCATGGGTGTGTTATGCCCCCTGTAGGAGGAGGGAGAGGTGTACCTCAGTCTTCATTTCTAGCTTAAAAAATTTAAATTCTAATTTAAAATATAAGAATTAATATAATAATAATAATAACCATTATATTATTATTATTACATTTTAATATTATACTCGTTTGATAAAATCTAAACTCTAATTTACACATTATTTAATTAAATTATTCTCCATCAAATTTAATTAAATGATTTCTCGAACTCATACTATTTAGCTAAATTCTCTCAAGAATCAAACCAATTAAAATAAAACCATTATTTTTCATTAATTAATTAATTTTTTTCATACTTGAATTTATTTTAATCAAACCCTTATTTCACATCATTTAATTAAATTACATTTATCTTAGTTTAATTAAATAAAAATATCCATCATACCTCATTCAATAAAATTCTTTAACCTCAATTTAATTAAATTAAACTACAATAATATTAACCATTAATGTTTTTATCATTTAATAAAATGTTTAATTGATAAAACCCAAAACATCCCATTTAAACATCATTTTATTTAATTATTATCCATAATTTTAATTAAATAAAACCCTCAATTCACATCATTAAATTAAATTATATTAACTTAATTTAATTAAATAGAATTATACATCCCACCTCGTTTAATTAAATTCTTCAACCTAATTTAATTAAATAAAACTATCATAATAATAATCATTAATAATATTATTATTATCATTTGATAAAATGATTCTTTGATAAAACCCATAACTCCTCAATTAATCATTAATTAATTATATTGTTCTCCAACGTATTTAATTAAATAAATTCTCTAACACATCAATATTTTATTAAATTAAATAAATAAAACTTAATTAAATAAAACACCTACTTTTCCAAAGAATGGTATTAAAACATAACCGTGCATTAAATGAAGAAGTTCAAAAACATTCATATTTTTTCCATGTCCATAAACAAAGGACATTACAATTTATTCACTTTAAAAACTTATCTTCACCAAGAATCCAACGGGAGAAACTACAGCTCTACGAAATCGACCATGGTCAAGAATTCTAGTTTGAACGATTGTGTTGTGTTACAAAACAACCAACACACCTTTAAGACACTAATATACCTAAAATCTAACATTTGGATCCCATTTATGTAAAGAGCCGTAAAATTAAAGGAAAAGTTTTTCTTAATTTTCTTTGGGATTTTACAAGAACATAGTTTTTGACGGAACATGATTCTGAGGCCTGGTGTGATCGGAATTTCTATCCGAAGTTTAGCTCGAGTACGTTTAGTGAACGAACGAATGGGAATTTCTAACTTTTGAACCGGTGTTCAGAATCTAATTCCGAGGGCACCGATGGATTCGCAGTGCCGATAATTGCTTAGGAACACCTTTTCCGGAGATGCGGTTTCATGAGAGAAGTTGATAAAAATTGTGGAAGTTAAAATAAAAATTTAACTACAATTTTTATTTTACTCTAAGTGGTCTAAAGCTTGGGGTGGAAGTTGGGGAAAACCACCCAACTTCCATTTGGAGGTTATGAGGGTAGTGGGGCCCACACGAACCCTACCCCTTCAACTTCTCTAACCTTCCATAACCTTTCATTAAATTTGACAACTTGTGATAATTAATTATGTGGATTAATTCAAACTTTTGAATTTCAAACCTTAAGTTGTGTTATTAAAATAAGTAAGGGACTTGTTTTATTTTCGGTTGGAGGATTGTTGCTTGAGAGGTTTGGGGAGAGAAGCTATGGGAGACTTGAGTTTCTTCATCCTCTTCGTCGAAGAACACGATGAACGTGAAGAACGCAAAGAACACCGGATTCCTCAGAGGTCGATGTCTCCTTCCGTGATGTCTCCTTCTGCGACACCTCTTCCCGCGACGGTTATCTCCGCGACGAATCCTCACCCAACTAGTTTGACGTGGTAGGGGTTATTTTATTTTTTTCATGATTTCTACCTTGACGTTCTTCGTGAATTATGTCCATTTTCTATTGATTAACGAGAGGGGGCCGGACCGCACAAACACGGCCGACCCTCCTCTTTTATCTATGTTGTTGTTTCTGTTGTGGATTGAAACGGGAATGGCGCGGTGCTATCGCACCGCGCGGGATCGTGCGGCAAGGAATGCGCAGCGCTGTCGTGCCGCGCCGTGCCATGAAATCGAACAAGGACGCGACGCCGTCATACCGCGTCGGAGAAAACCAAAGACACCACGGCCGGAGCGGGGCCACAACAGAGGGGCGCGATGCCGTCACGCCGCGCCAGACGAACCAAGGCCGCGGCCGGCTCTCGGCCGCGTCGGAGCAGGGAGACCAGCGGCCGGTTCCAGGCCTCCGGCGTCGGAACAAGGGGGGAACCAGCCGTCGGCAGTCCGTGGTGGCAGAATCCGGCCGGCCAGAGCGGGCTGTCCGGACAAGGGAAGGCCGGGGGTTACAAACCCCCGGTGGCCAGCTCAAGTGTCCCCCCATAATGGGGGCCGCAGTTACAATGCCAGGGGGGCAGGCGCCCCCCCCCCCCTTCAAACGGCTCGGCCGTTTGGCCGAGCTCCTGGCCAGCGTGCCCAGCGCGCCGCGCCAGCTGGGCTGGGCCACGCCCAAGCGGGCCGGACTCGGACCCGGTTTAGGTCGACCCGGTTAGGGCCGACCCTGGGAGTATCGGGCCGGGTCGGACCGGGCCTGAACCCCTTAGTACTGAACCTCTTCCGGTCGGACGTCCACAACATGAGCTACGTGCCTCCGATCGACGCACCGTCAGTTGCGATGCGATCCTTCGATCGAGACGGACGTTTTGGTATATTGCACTCAAGGTTTAGGAATACTTTGGGTTTGGCTGAGTTGGTTCGTACACGAAACCAACCGGGCCCTCGGAGCGGAAACACTCATAACATGAGTTCCGGACGTCCAATTGACGTGCCGTCGACTTTGATGGATTCTTCTTAGTGAGACAGATCTTTTGGCTTACTACGCCTGAGGTTTGGACGCAGGTGGAGTATGGTCTGGATGGTTTTGACTTAAAAACCAACCGGGCCCTTGGAATGAAAACGCCAATAACATCCAGATCGGGCGTCCGATTGACGCGCTGTCTGTGACACTGAGTTCCTGTTGACGATACGGAACTTTTGGATACTTCAACTCCAGACTTGTGTCAGTTGATGTATCAGCCTTTCGGCTCATGGAGAGGACCCTCCCAAATGAGCTTGCTCTGTGCGGGAACCCTAGAGCTGGCTGTGACTGTGACGACGACGACGACTATACGGAGATCCTCAGTGGATTCGACGGCGACGACTACAGCACTCAACGATCCTACGTGGATCAGTGCTACCAATCCTGTGTGGGTCCGATCCTATGTGGGTCAGCGCTCAACGGTTCTGTGTGAGCCAGCACCTACAAATCCTTTGTGGGTCCGATCCTATGTGGGTCTTTGCGGGGGTTAGTTACCGATCGATCCTGTGTGGGTCAGATCCTTTGTGGGTCATTGCGAGGGTTAATACATATCTATCTTTTGTGGGTCCGATGACTTAGATGAATCAGTGGAAATATCTGATCATCTCTATCTTCATTCGAAGATGTATACCAGTGTGAGCTTAATCTTGTTTTTCTTTCTATTGTGGATTGTGTTGTGCTATCCTGTGTGGATTTCGTTTTGCTTTCTTGTGTGGACTGTGTTGTACTTGGGCTCGGATGTTGGAGCCGAACTTGGAATCGATGACTTAGGTATATGTATGGGCATATACCTAAGCAGTGTCGAATGTTACTTTGTGATTTTATCGTTCCTTTGTGGATTATCCTTTGTGGATTCTGGGAGACCTTCGGGGGTCTCGGGGTCCCTACTGAGTAGCTTATACTCACCCTTGCACGGGCTATGCCCGCACTACGTTGTGTTGGTTGAAGACGACGGACATCGCTGATCGGGGTTGAGGCTTGCGGAGTAGGACGTTACCTGGAGGTGGACCACTAGGCGGGATGTACTCAGAGCGGACGGTTGGACCCGAGGAGCTGTGGAGGCTATCTGTACCCACCCTTCAGGTGGGACTTCCAGTGGACGGATCGACGTTGCGGATTTTCTTTCAGTTGTTGTTTTACCTTTCCAGTTGTACCTTACTTTCAGTTTGGGTTTTTATTCTGGCCCAGTTACTCTTCTGCACTTACTATTGTACTATGTTTTTACTTCGTGTTTACTACTACTGCTTTCTTGCTCTGTGGTGTTTGTTTACTTTACAAAGGCAATGCTTTCCCTTTTTACCAGGATCTACGCCTTGGGGCTAGTCGCCAGCCCCTGGCCTACTGAAGGCGGGCTTTGGGTAGTCACGGCATGGGCCCCGAGGACGGGTCGTGACAAATTGGTATCAAAGGAGTTTGGTTCTACCGCAGAACTTGGGACTCTGATCTTTTTCTATGTGAAGAAATAGTGTTAAGAGTATATGGTGTGGTTATCAGTCCAGGGAGTCCAGTGTTGGTGCGGCGGCCGACGTATCCGTACACCAGGACCCTGACTTTTGATTTCTGACTTAATGCACGAAAACATTGATTGCATGTGTGTTTCAAGTTTTCTATGTGATTACTTTATGTCAGCTCACAAGGTATACTGTTTGACCGTGGCACACCAGTTTCTTTTCAGGATGGCCCCACGATGGCAGCCAGCTAGGGTTCCGAGAGTTGTGCGTGATGACATCCCACCGAGAGACGAGGCCTCGGTGCAGGGCCCTTTGACAGTAGAGGCACCGGCGGTACCTCTACCCGCCGAGCCACCGATGCTACCAGCCCCATCCGCTAACGATGCACGTCGCCTTAATGCACTGCACGAGTTTTAATCACCAGCGACCGCCCAGGTTCTGTGGGGAGACAGACCCCCAGGCAGCCGAGGACTGGCTAGAGGCAGTCGTATGAGTTTTCAGGTTAGTGAGGACACCAGTAGACCTCATGGTGATCCTTGCAGCGAGCCTACTGCACGCGGCAACAGGCAGATGGTGGATCTTGATGCTTCAGGTGCACGACGAGGCATCTCTCCTCTAGACGGACTTTGAGAGCCTCTTCTGCTCATAGTTTGTCCCATCCACCCTCCGTGTGGTGCGCATCCGGGAGCTTCTACAACTACGGCATGGAAGTTTGAAAGTCACCCAGTACTCGACGAGATTTTCTGATCTCTCGCGCTACTTGACAAACAAGGTATGAGACCCGTTCTTCAGAGCACAGACCTTCAAGCAGGGATTGAGGCAGGAGATCAGGGCATCACTGATCTCCCTCATCATTCTGACTCAGGCGGGAGTACTTGAGCGAGACCTTCTGATCGAGATTTTTCTTGCTGAGTCTACACCAGTGGGGAGACCCACCGCGGGGTGGCATGTAGAAGATTCTTCTACAGTAGGCAGTCGATGGATGACTCATGTGTCCAGGAAGACCAGACCCTCAGGTAGACGACCTTAGGACATAGGCTCAGTAGTGTGGGGCACTCCGCGCGGAGCCAGTCTTTCAAGAGGCAGACAGTGCTATGCATGCGGCGGGCACGACCACATGGCTTGTGACTGCCCAACCCGCCATGCCGAGGAGTATCAGATGGTTGAGGGACCACCCAGGCAGAGGCAGAGGGTCGACCATGTCGGTCCACAGGGAGCAGGCGGATGAGGCATGTGAGCTGGCCGAGCAGCAGGTGGTGGGCAACGCTTTGAGGCCCTCCCACCACCAGCACCAGGAGGTCCACCCCGACCACAGGGAGCTGGCGGGCAGAGACAGGCAAAACTCTAGGAAGTGGAGGCCTACGACCACGATGCGCCTGAGATGATTCGAGGTACTATCTCTGTCTATTCCACCCTTGCTACAGTTCTTATAGACACAGGAGCGAGTCACTTTTTCATAGCTGCTACCCTAGTTCGGAGCTCAAAGATTCCAACAGAGTCGGTGGCTCGATCCTTACAGCTAGAGACTCTTACGGGAGCAGACTCGACGATTACGCACTGGTGCCGGCAGTATGAGCTTACTCTAGGAGGCGATAGCTTCGGCTGGGATCTTCTTATAGCGGCGTCGAGGCCTTACGACGTCATCTTGGGCATTGATTGGTTATCTACAGTCCAAGCTCAGATTGACTGTTTTAGGCGCAAGGTGCGATGTGTACACACCGACGAGAGAAGGTTCACCTTCACCAGCGAGAAGGTAGTGTTTGCAGAACAGGATGGACTCTCGCAGAGGAGAGGACAACCCATCCCTCATCAGTTGGCTAGCCTCATCCTAGTAGCAGTTGACGTGCCAAGTCCTGGTTTTCCTGCAGTGGTGGATCAGTATGCAGACGTTTTCTCCGACGACGTCCCAGGGCTACCTCCTTGTAGAGAGGTAGACTTTTATGTTGATCTGTACCCTGAGACATCCCTGATATCGACTCCAGTGTATCGGATGTCCCTCGCTGAGCTTAGAGAGCTACGACTATAGTTGAAGGACTTGTAGGGAAAGGGATTCCTCCGACTCAGTGTTTCACCCTGGGCTTCCCCGATTTTGTTCGCCAAGAAGGCGGACGGGAGCTTGCGACTTTGTGTGGACTATCATCACCTGAACCAGGTGACAGTGAGGAACAAGTATCTACTACCGAGGATTGATGACCTATTCGATCAGCTCAAGGGAGCATGGTGGTTCTCAAAGATAGACCTCAGGTCAGGCTATCATCAGCTCAGAGTTCAAGACGAGGACATGCAGAAGATGGCCTTCAGGTGTCGGTATGGCCACTATGATTTACTCGACCACTGAGGAGGAGCACGCCTACCACTTAAGGGTTGTACTAGACACACTTCGAGAGCACCAGATTTTTGGAAAGCTCTCAAAGTGTCAGTTCTGGATACGCGAGGTCCACTTCTTGGGACACGTCATCTCTAAGGCGGGAGTTTCGGTGGATCCTGCAAAGATCGAGGCAGTGCTAGCTTGGGAGCCACCCAATTGTGTGACTGAGGTACGGAGCATCTTGGGTTTAGCTGGATACTATTAGAGATTTGTACAAGACTTATCCAGAGTTGTGGCACCACTATCATATTTGAAGAAGAAGGGGAAACCCTTTCTGTGGTTAGACAGATGTCAGCAGAGCTTCCAAGAGCTGAGACAGAGATTGACCAGTGCACCTATCTTGAGGTTGCCGAAGGAGGGAGTAGGGTACGTAGTCTACTGCAATGCATCAGGGGCTGGACTCGAATGTGTCCTAATGCAGGAGGGGGCAGTGATCGCCTATGGATCATGTCAGTTGAGGCCGCATGAGCAGAACTATGCCACCCATGACTTGGAGTTAGCAGTAGTGGTCTTCGCTCTGAAAATGTGGCGACACTATCTGATGGGCGAGTGCATTACAGTCTATTCTGACCATCTGAGTCTCAGGTACATCTTATCTTAGAAGGACCTACTCCTGATACAATGGCGATGGCTTGAGTTCCTCCAGGAAAATGACTTTGAGATAGTCTATAATCCTGGGAAGGGGAATGTGGTAGCTGATGCTCTCAGTAGGAGGACATGCATTCAGCTACTTGAGGAGGTGACAGAGCAGGTAGCCGCTTTACAGATATCCTTCATGGATAGAGATAGAGCAGCCTTCCTTTAGTCACTAACAGTCACTCCTCCACTACTATAGCGAGTCAGAGAGGCACAGCGTGGGGACACAGACTGTGAGACGCGGCGTGCGCAGATATCCTCAGGACAGGCACGTGATGGTTTCTCTTTAGGAGGAGAGCACGCCGTTCTATTCATAGGGCGTACATTGGTACCAGTTTATTTGCAATAGGAGGTGCTGAGAGAGTATCACACATCCCCTTTGGTGGTACATCCTGGAGTGGCGAAGATTTACCAGGATCTCAGATTACAGCACTGGTGGCCAGGCATGAAGAAGGATGTGGCAGAGTTATTTTCTCGATGCCTCATCTAACTGTAGGTGAAGGCAGAGCACCAGGTACCAGCAGGCTTGGTACAACCCTTGGAGATCCTAGAGTGGAAGTGGGACCGATTATCTATGGACTTCGTGACTGGACTTCCACACACTTCCAGAGGTCACGACTCCATTTGGGTTATTGTCGACCGACTCACCAAGTCGGCTCACTTCTTACCCATTCGAGAGCAGGGCTCAGTGAAGATCTTGGGGCGACATTACATTCAAGAGATTGTATGGCTTCACGGTATGCCAAAATCTATCGTCTCCGATCTAGATACTCGCTTTACTTTCCGGCTTTGGAAGGGGTTGCAGGAGGTGTTCGGGACGCAGCTACGTCTGAGCACCGCCTTTCACCCTCAGACGGATGGTCAGACGGAGAGGACCATTCAGACGCTCGAGAACATGCTCCGCGCATGTGTCCTCGACTTTGGTCATAGCTGGGTGGAGCACCTACACTTGGTGTATTTTGCGTAGAAAAACATCTACCACTCCACCATTGGAATGGTACCTTACGAGGCGTTGTACGGCCAACCCTACAGATCACCACTGTGCTGGACAGAACCAGGGGAGTTAGAACTTGTGGGACCGGAGATGGTCCAGGCCATGCAAAGAAGGTCCATGTCATCCAAGAGTGGATGAGGACAGCTCCGAGATGGCTGAAGTCTTATGCGGATAGGAGGCGGAGGCCACTGAAGTGTGAGGATGGTGACCACGTCTTCTTGCGAGTCTCACCTCGACGTGGTATACAGAGATTTGGCCGAGGCAGAAAGTTGTCTCCATGCTTCATCGGACCATTCCTGGTACTCAACAGGATTGGAGAGGTGGCTTATCGCCTGGCTCTACCACCTCAGTTGCACCGAGTGCACGATGTCTTCCACGTATCTCAGCTGAGGAGATATGTGCACGACCCGATGCATATCATTGATAATGGGGAGCTGAACATTGATGATGGGGCGAATTTTACGGAGGTCCTAGTAGAGATCGAGGATCGACAGGAGCAGGTCCTATGTGGATGGTTGATTCCTCTAGTGCGCATTAGATGGAAGCACAAGAATCTCCAGGAGATCACTTGGGAGCGGGAGGCTCAGATGCGCTCTCAGTACCCACATTTGTTTCCCTAGTTATGATGTATCTTTACGGGGACATAAATCCCTGAAGTGGGAGTAATGTAAAGACCTGTAAAATTCAAGGAAATTTTTTTCTTAGTTTTCTTTGGGATTTTACAAGAACGCAGTTTCTAACGGCACTTGATTCCGAGGCACGGTGTGCCCGGAATTTCTATCCGAAGTTTAGCTCGGGTACGTTCAGTGAACGAACGAGCGAGAATTTCTAACTTTTAAAACGGTGCTCAGAATCGAATTCTGAGGGCACCGATGGATTCGCAGCGCTGGTAATTGCTTAGGAACACCTTTTTCGGAGTTGCGTTTTCACGAGAGAGGTTGATTAAAATTGCGGAAGTTCAAATAAAAATTTAACTACAATTTTTATTTTACTCTAAGTGGTTTAAATCATGGGGTGGAAGTTCGGGAAAACCACCCAACATCCATTTGGAGGTTATGAGGGTAGTGGGGCCCACACGAACCCTACCCCTTCACCTTCTCTAACCTTCCATAACCTTTCATTAAATTTGACAACTTATGATAATTAATTATGTGGATTAATTCGAACTTTTGAATTTCAAACCTTAAGTTATGTTAATAAAATAAGTAAGGGAATTATTTTATTTTGGGTTGGAGGCTTGTTGCATGAGGGCTTTTGGGAGAAAATCTAAGGGAGACTTGATTTTTTTCATCCTCTTCATCGATGAACACGAAGAACACAAAGAACGCCGGATTCCTCGGAGGTCGATGATGTCTCCTTCCGCGGCACCTCTTCCCGCGATGGTTATCTCTGCGATGAATCCTCACCCAACTCGTTCGACAAGGTATGGGTTATTTTATTTTTGTTTGTGATTTCTACCTTGACGTTCTTCGTGAATTATGACCATTTTCTATCGATTAACGGGAGGGGGCTGGACCGTACAAACACGGCCAACCCTCCTATCTTATTTATGTTGTTGTTTCTATTGTGGATTGAAAAGGGGATGGCGCGGTGCCGTCGCACCGTACGGGATCGTGCGGCAAGGAATGCGCAGCACCGTCACGCCACGCCGTGAAATCGAACAAGGACGCAACGCCGTCGCACCACGTCGGAGAAAACCAAAGACACTGTGGATGGAGCGGGGCCGCGGCGGAGGGGCGCGGCGCTGTCGCACCGCGCCGGACGAACCAAGGCCACGGTCGGTTCTGGGCCATGGCGGAGCAGGGAGACCGGCGGCCAGTTCCGAGTTGCCGGCGTCAGAACAAGGGGAGAACCGACCGTCGCCGGTCCATGGCGGTAGAAGACGGCCGGCCAGAGTGGGCCAACCGGACAAGGGAAGGCCGGGGGTTACAAACCTCCGACGACCAGCTCAAGTGGCCCCCCATAATGGGGGCCATAGTTACAAAGCCAGGGGGCATGCGCCCCCCCCTTCAAACGGCTCGGCCGTTTGGCAGAGCGCCTGGCCAGCGCGCCCCGGCCGGGCCAGCTGCCTGGCCGGTCCGCCAGGGCGGGCCACGCCCAGGCCAGGCCGGGCCGCGCCGGCCGAGCCGCGCCCAAGCGGGCTGGACCCGGACCCGGTTCGGGTCTCCCCGGTTCGGGCCGACCCGGGGAGTATCGGGCCGGGTCGGACCGGGCCCGAACCCCTTAGTACCGAACCTCTTCCGGTCGGACGTCCATAACTTGTGCTAAGGGCCTCCGATCTACGCACCGTTAGTTGAGATGCGATCCTTGGATCGAGATAGACATTTCGGTATATTGCTCTCAAGGTTTCACAATACTTTGGGTTCGGCTGAGTTGGTTCACACACGAAACCAACCGGGCCCTCAGAGTAGAAATGCTCATAACTTGAGCTCCGGACGTCCGATTGATGTGCCGTCGACTTTGTTGGATTCCTCTTAGTGAGACGAATCATTTGTCTTACTCTGCCCAAGGTTTGGACGCAGGTGGAGTATGGTCGGGATGGTTTTGAATTAAAAAGCAACCGGGCCCCTGGAACCAAAAAGCCAACAACTTCCAGACCGTGCGTCTGATTGACGCGCCATCTGTGACACTGCGTTCCTATTGACGATACAGAACTTTTTGATACATCAACTCTGGACTTGTGTCAGTTGATGTATCAAAATATCGGCTCATGGAGAGGACCCTCCCAAATGAGCTTGTTGTGTGCGGGAACCCTAGAGCTGGATGCGACTATGACGATGACGAAGAATGTACGGAGATCCTCAGTGGATTCGACGGCGACGGCTACAGCACTCAGCGATCCTACGTGGATCAGTGCTACCGATCTTGTGTGGGTCTGATCCTGTGTGGGTCAGTGCTCAGCAGTTCTGTGTGAGCCAGTGCCTACAGATCCTGTGTGGGTCCGATCCTATGTTATAACGACCCACACTTTACATACATTGTTAATACTTCAAAATTGAAGCACACTTATTACAACATATGACAAAACCACAAAGGACCGTATAGGTATAGTGTCTTTAGAAACTGGGAAACATAAACAACTGGTTCATAAATCTTCTACAGTGTCTCCCATTTATTTCATCATATCTAGGGTCCCTTTTAGCATATTCTACTTAATATCCATCTTCCTGACCTGGGGAAAAGAAAACATAAAAGGGTGAGCTCAAATGATCAGGAAGGGCAAATAAAGGAAATAAAAATCATATCATATCTTTATGAAAATCAAAACCTGCAAAAGAGATCATAATATCTTAACATGGAATAAATCATAGAAGTGAAAATGAGATCTCCATAATCATAACATAAAACTTGAATCTTTGTGGCATGCACACATAATCATGGAAAATCATTTCTTGTTAGTCATGACTCATTGCCAAGACTATATTAGTGGACAAAGTCCCTTTCTGAATCGAGTTCACTCCTCGTTTCAGTCCTGTATCACTGAACCGAAATAACCTTCCGTTCCAGCCATGTCTATCTCATGAGATATAAAATCTTTACCCAATGCATTGGAGGGAGATATAGGTCCCACCCATCTTATAATGAATCCTTTCTTATGTGTTCCACATAATCATAAAACATACATCATCGCATAACACATGTAACAAAAATGGGATTCTTGAAACATCATGACATCATAAATCAATTCATATAAGATAAAGGAATTCATAAACATAATTCCATCACAACATAGTCAAATCAATGTAAAAATATGGATAGAAACAGAACCCTTTATTATCTTAGATGGAAAATAATTTTGATAAAACACTTGAATTGAATTCTTGAGGAAAATATCCTTTCTTCTTCAAAATCAATTTCTTTTCACAAAAAATCATGCAATTTTAAAAGAAAGATATTTTATTGATAATAGACATGAAATCTTTTAGAGGAAGCTTCATGAAAATAAGGCTTTATAAAACAGTAGAAATCCGTTCGTGCCGTATAAGTTAAAAAAAACATTCTTCGTACTTTTGTCAGAAAAGTCAAAAAGTACCTCGTATGACAAAAGATTCCTTTCATAGATATTACTAAAAACTCACCGAAGGGTAAAAATGGATTTAAACAATTATAGGTGGATGGAAATAATATTACATATTGATGAAACATGGATGTGGATGATAAAATACACCCCAGTAAATACTTATGAATAAACAATCTCAGATAAAAATGAGATTGTGATATTTCCCTTACCTTAGGTCCGATTTGCTTTGTTCGTGTCCGAATCTCCTGTATAATGGTTTAAATAATGTTATTGACTTATTCCAGAATCATACATATTGATATGAGATCATATATGGTCATATTATTAGCTTCTTGTTAGTAATATTTCATTGTTACTTGTTACTCGGGTCTTTATAACTTTTTGTTCTTATGCGTGTTTTGTCGAATAAATTCTTATTCTTATATTTAGGTTATAGATAATTCATTTCCAGAATGGTATTAGTTTAGTATATACCATATTCATTCATTCAATTCATTTATATAATCATTATGAAATGAAGATCATGTAGAACGAGTCGCATCACATCGTGGAGACGGTATTCCGTACGTACGCACGAGTGATGATATCGTTCCTATGATCATGGAATTGTATTGGAGTATATATATATATTATTTCAGTATCAATATTACTTAATAATAATCATATATAGTTACTCATTACACCATTATACCCATCCTTGTAAGGTGATGGTGGAAAATAGATTACACCACGGCGTGGAGACGGTATTCCGTACGTACGCACGCACGGTGATTTCATTTTTCCGTAGGATGGATAGAAGGTGAATTAGGGTTGTTTCATATTTATAATAACATATCAGTATGTAAGTAATACTGACGTTATTACTTTATCATGAAACAACTAAAGAAGAAGAAGTTGAAGAAGAAAGAAATTGAAAAGATCGGTAATGGATATTACCTCTTCTTTGGAACGCCTCTTTGAATCCTCCACTTAAGGAACTAATATTGGTCTTTGGAGAAGACCAGGACCTCTAGGATTATTCTAGGGAAGTGGAGAGGAGAAAATGACAGGGGTTGGCCGAGCTTTAGTGCTCAAATTGGTGTGAGGAGGAGGGGGAGGAGGTGCCCTTTTATAAGGGAGGAGAGGGGCACCTTAGGAATATCTCAAAATATTATTTTATATTAAAGTCAAAATCGGTTTATAATAGTTCCAAAGGGTCTTATTTCGAAGATAAAGTGGGGATGGGTTGAAATCCTATCAACCAATAGGATTTAGACAAGTTTAGGGTATTATTTTAACCTTATCAATTAGATTTAACTCTAAGTTAATTAATTTAACTTTTACCGTGTCTTTTTGTTTTCTTTCACTATATGGTTAATACACTTACTATAACATGCCAAACGAACCCCAAATTGTTTATTATTAATATATATCCTTATCTAAGTCATTTGGCCGAACCTTAGATTTTTAGGAATAAAATAACAATTAATAATATAATATTTGATTTAAAAACTATTTTGTGTCAATTTTGACACTATTTGATATATGATTTTTGTGAAAGTCATAACAGAATTATATGTTCGAACCAAGTTGATTAAATCAACATTAATATATAATAGTAACCTAGAAAATTAGTGGAATTCATAAAAAGTCTCAAATTACATTTATTTTGGTGTTTATAACATCAATTATGTCAATATTTCATTAATAAGATAATTACTGCATCATCATTATTCCATAAATAAATTAAATTATTTAGTGTCTAAAAATTACAAATAAAATACCCTTATGTATGAAATCTTTTTAGCTTTCTAATGAATATTTACAATCGAATTTATCTTATGTATAACCCCATATTAAAAATGATTTACTTATTAAACTTTGATTTTAACTATTTTAACCCTTCTTTAAATAAATTAATAATAAATGTCCTAATCTAATCCAAGTGGGCCTAAATGGTCATATTTTATTCCTAAGTTTGTTTTTGGTCGAATTACACTTGTCCAATAGAATTAGGACATGTGTTAGGGTAATATTGATATCATATTTACCCTTAGTTACCCTATTTACTATTAACCACGGTAAAAATAGTAAAAAGTTACTATTCACCAAAAAATTATTTTCATCTCATTGAACCACATTTTAGTCCTTGATATTAACCGTGTCTCTCGGATTTTTGAAATTCCATTCACAGAAGCGGTAAAATTAATTTTTATGCAAAATTCAGTTTTTAACCTACCACTTAGTGGTTTCACTATTCATCAAAAATTGAAAGTTTTCAGAAAAATACCAAAATTTCACCCTAGGCTAATTTCGATATTCTGAGTCCAAAAATGAAGTCCATTTTGAAAAATAAAATTTATAAAATTTTAAAAAGTGGTTATTACTATTCATAAAGGCTAGTTTTAATAGCATATTGTTGTTTAGTGAAACTCGGTATTGCGTACGACGCAAGCTATCGAGGAAGGTCGCGATTGCGTGCAAAGCAAGCCAAGCAAGTATTGTGTAGAAAAAGATTCCTTGGATGGTTTATATAACATAAAAGTCTCGGGTGTTACATTCTACCCTCCTTAAAAAGAATTTCGCCCTCGAAATTCGTCACTTTGTAACAAACAAATGAGGATACTTCTCCCTCATCATATCCTCAAGCTCCCATGTAGCTTCTTCAAGTTGGTGGTTCCTCCATAAAACTTTCACCAAGCGAGTGGTCTTGTTTCGTAGGACTTTTTCGCTACGATCCAGAATCTCTATCGGCTGTTCTTCATAAGAAAGATCTTGCTCCAACGGTACAACTTCTGAGCTGAGTACATGTGAAGGATCTGGTATGTACTTTCTCAGGAGAGATACGTGGAACACATCGTGAACTTGAGAGAGATTCGGTGGAAGCGCCAATCGGTAAGCTACCTTCCCAACACGATCCAGTATTTCGAAAGGACCGATATATCTAGGGCTCAACTTCCCCTTCTTTCCAAATCTCATAACCCTCTTCCAGGGAGATATTCTTAAGAACACTTTATCACCCACTTCAAACTCTAGGTCTTTTCTTCTGTTGTCGGCATAACTTTTCTGTCGACTCTGAGCTGCTCTTATGTGTTGTTGAATAGATCTGACCTTTTCTGCCATTTCATCAACGAGATCAGGTCCTAATAGCTTTCTTTCCCCAACTTCATCCCAGCAAGTTGGAGTCCTGCATTTCTTTCCATAGAGAGCTTCATAAGGAGCCATCTGAATACTGGAGTGAAAGCTATTATTATAAGAAAATTCCACCAAAGGTAGGTGTTGATCCCAACCTCCTTTGAAATCCATAGAGCAAGCTCTCAACATATCTTCTAGGGTTTGAATTGTTCTCTCAGACTGACCGTCAGTCTGGGGATGATAAGCAGTGCTGAAACTCAACTCTGTATCCAGAGTATGCTGAAGACTTCTCCAGAACTTCGAGGTAAATCTCGGATCCCGATCAGATATAGTAGAAAGTGGTACTCCATGCAATCTTACCACTTCCTTTATATATATCCTGGCAAGCTGATCTAGAGAGAAATCCTCTCTAATAGCAATGAAGTGTGCAGACTTTGTAAGATGATCAACTATGACCCAGATAGCATTATTGCCTTTGGATGTTTTAGGAAGTCCTGTGACAAAGTCCATAGTGATGTTTTCCCATTTCCATTCGGGTATGGGTAATGGTTGTAACATCCCCTTAGACTTCTGTCTCTCAGCTTTAACTTGTTGACAAACCAAGCATCGAGAGACATATTCAGCAACATCTCTTTTCATGCCATCCCACCAGAAGTACTCTTTCAGGTCCCTATACAACTTCGTGCTTCCAGGATGAATAGAGAATGAAGAGCTATGAGCCTCATCCAGCATCTCTTTCTTTAATTCGGGGATGGGAGGAACACAAACCCGATTCCTGAACTTTATTATCCCATCACAATCAAGGTTGAATTTAGGAACATTTCTCACCTTCTTTTGTAACTCGACATCTTCTTTCTGTGCCTCTTTAATCTTCACATGTATAGATGGTTGAACATTCACTTGAGAAAGATACGATTTTTCCCCTTCCATTATAATTCCAAGATCCATCCTTTGTAAATCCATAAATATTGGATCTTTTGTGATCCTCATCATGGATAAACTAGCATGGTCTTGTCGACTTAATGCATCTTCCACCTTGTTTGCTTTCCCAGGGTGGTAATGGATTGAGCAGTCATAATCCTTAATTAGCTCCAACCATCTTCTTTGACGCATATTCAACTCCTTTTGTGTGAAAATATACTTTAAACTTTTATGATCAGTATAAATATCACACCTTTCACCATAAAGGTAATGCCTCCAAATATTTAATGCAAAGATTACCGCAACCAACTCCAAATCATGTGTTGGGTAATTTTGCTCATGGATTTTCAACTATCATGAGGCATAAGCTATCACCATATCATTTTGCATAAGAACACACCCCAATCCCTTCTTGGATGCATCACTGTAGATCAAAAACCTTTCTCCACTACAAGGCAGTGTGAGCACAGGTGCACTGGATAACCTTCTTTTCAACTCCTTGAAATTCTCTTCACATTCCTTTGTCCAGACAAACTTAACTCCTTTCCGAGTCAACTTGGTGATTGGATTAGATAATCGTGAAAAATCTTTTACAAAACGTCGATAATATCCAGACAAACCAAGAAAACTTCGAATCTCAGTTACTGTTGTTGGTCTCGACCATCTTTCGATAACCTCTGTTTTTGCTGGATCCACAGATATCCCCTCTTTTGAGATTATGTGACCCAAAAATGCAACTTTTTGAAGCCAAAATTCACACTTGGTAAATTTGGCATAAAGCTTCTCCTTTCTCAGGGTCTTCAATATAATTCTCAAGTGATCTTCATGCTCTTCCTTGCTCTTTGAATATACAAGAATATCGTCTATAAAGACTACCACAAATTGATCAAGATAGTCTCTAAAGACTCTATTCATTAGATCCATGAAGATAGTAGGGGCATTAGTAAGACCAAATGGCATCACTATAAATTCATAGTGTCCATACCTTGTACGGAAAGCTGTCTTTGGTATATCCTCCCTTTTGACCCTTAATTGATGATACCCTGAACGAAGATCAATCTTGGAAAAGTATTGAGCTCCGCGTAGTTGGTCAAATAAGTCATCAATGCGTGGGAGAGGATATTTGTTCTTGATAGTGATCTTGTTAAGTTCTCGATAATCAATGCAGAGTCTCGTTGATCCATCTTTCTTCTTAACAAATAGAACAGGTGCTCCCCAAGGTGACGCACTAGGGCGTATGAATCCCTTATCAAGATTCTCTTGGAGTTGCTTCTTCAATTCCTGCAACTCAATTGGGGCCCTTCTATAAGGTGTCTTTGAAATAGGCAAAGCACCCGGTACGAGTTCTATTGAAAACTCAACTTCACGATTTGGTGGAAGACCCGGTAGTTCATCCGGAAAGACATCATAAAACTCCCGTACAATGGGCATATTCTTAATCGCGAGTTTCTCACCAACCATTTGAGATAAATAACCTTCATTTAGTGGAATCAATACCCATAAGATGGAAGAAATTTCCACTGGAAGGTTATGTTCATCCTTGCATTGATAGACAATCATAGATTGATCTGGAATATGAAATGTGACTTCCCTTCTTTGGCAATCGATATGAGCTCCATGTAGAGAAAGCCAATCCATGCCAAGAATCACATCAAATTCCACTAAAGGAAGGATCACAAGATTTGCAGGAAGCACTTTCCCACAAACTTCGATCGGAGAAGAATTATAAACTTTTGATGCGATTGATGTGCCATTAGGTGTTGTCACAGCTAACTCAACATCTAATTGTTGAGGTAATACGGTGATACCCTTAGAAAAGTCTTCAGAAATAAAAGAGTGGGTGGATCCAGAATCAAATAAAACATTTGCTACTTTAGAGTGGATGGTAAGTGTACCTTTCACCACATCGTTATCGTACTCCACATCGCTGATAGAAATTGCATGTGACTTTCCTTTGTCTTTAGCCTTAAGAGTTTGTTGACGTCGACCATCATCATCAACCCTTGGATTTGGGCATTGATTGGCATAATGCCCCATCTCCTTGCACTTGAAACATTGAAGTGTAGTAGGTTCATTCTGTGTATCCCTTCCTTTGATTGCATCATTAGACATCTTCTTCCCATTATCACGGCATTCAAATGCCCGATGACCTTCCTTTCCACATTTAAAACATTTACTTGTCCCTTTAAGACAACTCCCTCCATGTTTCTTTCCACACTTTGAGCATAAGGGAAAGTTCATCTTCTTTTCTGTGTGCTCTTTAGATTTTTCTTTGAATTCCATCTTCCTCTTCTTATCAAACCCATGTGACTGATGGGTTACTCCAATCTCCATCTCGACTTTGAGAGCACATCGAACGATTTCCTCATAGCTATTGAAGTCCCTTATGGCTAACTCCCTTAGAAGACTTGGTTTTAAGCCACTAAAGAATCGATCGATCTTACTCTCAGGTTGGATAATAATACCAGAAGCGTACCTTGCAAGTCTTGTAAAATTTGCTTCATAGGTACCAACAGATTCATCATCCCTTTGCTTCAGTTAAAGAAACTCTTTCTCCATCTTTGTTCGGAGAATACGAGGGAAGTAATTATTGAAAAATAAGTTCTTGAACTCGTCCCATTCCATAGACTCAATTTCATCCCTTTGCCTCGTATTCTTAACAAGATTACACCATTGATCAACATCTCTTTCCAAATGATACACTACTAGGATGACTTTATCATGCTCAGAACATTGAAGAACTGAAAATATCTTTTCAGTAGTACTAATCCATTGTTCAGAAACTAATGGATCAGTAGACCCGCTGAAAGATGGTGGACGCTGCCTCATGAAGGATTCAACAGAATGTTGCTCCCTCCTTTGTTCGTTTGGAAATCCTGCATGATTCATAGCTTGAGAAAGTTGTGTGAGAATGGCTACAAGATTTTGCATTCCAGCTCCCATATCGTTTGGTTGCTCAGGGGGACAATCATTGCATTGCCCATCGCATTCCGCATTAACACGGTTCCTTCGGGTTCCAGCCATTGACTAAAACCAAGAAGAATAGTGTGAGCAAAACTAATTATAATAGGAAAACCACATAATTCGAGAATAAAATTTTCATGCTTAAGGTCTTATCTTAGGTTATTCAAGGCCATTTCTAAAACACTAAGACTGTGTTCTATGCTTAGACTTATCCTTAGGGTTCTTACTAAGGCTTTCACATCCTAGTTTCCAAAGGTTGACTATACCTTTCCTCTGATACCAACTATAGCGGTCTAGAATTACTTCTAGTGGACTACAATTGATACCTATCAGGGCACTCCATGGGCGGCTACACCCCCTGGGCGGGACACACCACCATCCCCAGTGGCAGCCATTTCCTCATGAAGCCCTTGGGCGGAGAGCCATGCTTCATCCAACGCTCACATGTGAGAGTTCCCAAGGATCGGATACATTCCTACCTCTTTTGCCTCTGATACCAACTATAACGACCCACACTTTACATACATTGTTAATACTTCAAAATTGAAGCACACTTATTACAACATATGACAAAACCACAAAGGACCGTATAGGTATAGTGTCTTTAGAAACTGGGAAACATAAACAACTGGTTCATAAATCTTCTACAGTGGCTCCCATTTATTTCATAATATCTAGGGTCCCTTTTAGCATATTCTACTTAATATCCATCTTCCTGACCTGGGGAAAAGAAAACATAAAAGGGTGAGCTCAAATGCTCAGCAAGGGTAAATAAAGGAAATAAAAATCATATCATATCTTTATGAAAATCAAAACCTGCAAAAGAGATCATAATATCTTAACATGGAATAAATCATAGAAGTGAAAATGAGATCCCCATAATCATAACATAAAACTTGAAACTTTGTGGCATGCACACATAATCATGGAAAATCATTTCTTGTTAGTCATGACTCATTGCCAAGACTATCTTAGTGGACAAAGTCCCTTTCTGAATCAAGTTCACTCCTCGTTTCAGTCCTGTATCACTGAACCGAAATAACCCTCCGTTCCAGCCATGTCTATCTCATGAGATATAAAATCTTTACCCAATGCATTGGAGGGAGATATAGGTCCCACCCATCTTATAATGAATCCTTTCTTATGTGTGCCACATAATCATAAAACATACATCATCGCATAACACATGTAACAAAAATGGGATTCTTGAAACATCATGACATCATAAATCAATTCATATAAGATAAAGGAATTCATAAACATAATTCCATCACAACATAGTCAAATAAATGTAAAAAAATGGATAGAAACAGAACCCTTTATTATCTTAGATGGAAAATAATTTTGATAAAACACTTGAATTGAATTCTTGAGGAAAATATCCTTTCTTCTTCAAAATCAATTTCTTTTCACAAAACATCATGCAATTTTAAAAGAAAGAGATTTTATTGATAATAGACATGAAATCTTTTAGAGGAAGCTTCATGAAAATAAGGCTTTATAAAACAGTAGAAATCCGTTCGTGCCGTATAAGTTAAAAAAAACATTCTTCGTACTTTTGTCGGAAAAGTCAAAAAGTACCTTGTTTGACAAAAGATTCCTTTCATAGATATTACTAAAAACTCACCGAAGGGTAAAAATGGATTTAAACAATTGTAGGTGGATGGAAATAATATTACATATTGATGAAACATGGATTTGGATGATAAAAAACACCCCAGTAAATACTTATGAATAAACAATCTCGGATAAAAATGAGATTGTGATATTTCCCTTACCTTAGGTCCGATTTGCTTTGTTCGTGTCCGAAGCTCCTGTATAATGGTTTAAATAATGTTATTGACTTATTCCAGAATCATACATACTGATATGAGATCATATATGGTCATATTATTAGCTTCTTGTTAGTAATATTTCATTGTTACTTGTTACTCGGGTCTTTATAACTTTTTGTTCTTATGCGTGTTTTGTCGAATAAATTCTTATTCTTATCTATAGGTTATAGATAATTCATTTCCAGAATGGTATTAGTGTAGTATATACCATATTCATTCATTCAATTCATTTATATAATCATTATGAAATTAAGATCATGTAGAACGAGTCGCATCACATCGTGGAGACGGTATTCCGTACGTACGCACGAGTGATGATATCGTTCCTATGATCGTGGAATTGTATTGGAGTATATATATATATTATTTCAGTATCAATATTACTTAATAATAATCATATATAGTTACTCATTACACCATTATACCCATCCTTGTAAGGTGATGGTGGAAAATAGATTACACCACGGCGTGGAGACGGTATTCCGTACGTACGCACGCGCGGTGATTTCATTTTTCCGTAGGATGGATAGAAGGTGAATTAGGGTTGTTTCATATTTATAATAACATATCAGCATGTAAGTAATACTGATGTTATTACTTTATCATGAAACAACTAAAGAAGAAGAAGTTGAAGAAGAAAGAAATTGAAAACATCGGTAATGGATATTACCTCTTCTTTGGAACGCCTCTTTGAATCCTCCACTTAAGGAACTAAGATTGGTCTTTGGAGAAGACCAGGACCTCTAGTATTATTCTAGGGAAGTGGAGACGAAAAAATGGCAGGGGTTGGCCGAGCTTTAGTGCTCAAATTGGTGTGAGGAGGAGGGGGAGGAGGTGCCCTTTTATAAGGGAGGAGAGGGGCACCTTAGGAATATCTCAAAATATTATTTTATATTAAAGTCAAAATCGGTTTATAATAGTTCCAAAGGGTCTTATTTCGAAGCTAAAGTGGGGATGGGTCGAAAGCCTATCAACCAATAGGATTTAGACAAGTTTAGGGTATTATTTTAACCTTATCAATTAGATTTAACTCTATGTTAATTAATTTAACTTTTACCGTGTCTTTTTGTTTTCTTTCACTATATGGTTAATACACTTACTATAACATGCCAAACGAACCCCAAATTGTTTATTATTAATATATATCCTTATCTAAGTCATTTGGCCGAACCTTAGAGTTTTAGGAATAAAATAACAATTAATAATATAATATTTGATTTAAAACCTATTTTGTGTCAATTTTGACACTATTTGATATATGATTTTTGTGAAAGTCATAACAGAATTATATGTTCGAACCAAGTTGATTAAATCAACATTAATATATCATAGTAACCTAGAAAATTAGTGGAATTCATAAAAAGTCTCAAATTACATTTATTTTGGTGTTTATAACATCAATTATGTCAATATTTCATTAATAAGATAATTACTGCATCATCATTGTGCCATAAATAAATTAAATTATTTAGTGTCTAAAAATTACAAATAAAATACCCTTATGTAGGAAATCTTTTTATCTTTATAATGAATATTTAAAATCGAATTTAGCTTATGTATAACCCCATATTAAAAATGATTTACTTATTAAACTTTGATTTTAACTATTTTAACCCTTCTTTAAATAAATTAATAATAAATGTTCTAATCTAATCCAAGTGGGCCGAAATGGTCATATTTTATTCCTAAGTTTGTTTTTGGTCGAATTACACTTGTCCAATAGAATTAGGACATGTGTTAGGGTAATATTGATATCATATTTACCCTTAGTTACCCTATTTACTATTAACCGCGGTAAAAATAGTAAAAAGTTACTATTCACCAAAAAATTATTTTCATCTCATTGAACCACATTTTAGTCCTTGATATTAACCGTGTCTCTCGGATTTTTGAAATTCCATTCACAGAAGCGGTAAAATTAATTTTTATGCAAAATTCAGTTTTTAACCTACCACTTAGTGGTTTCACTATTCATCAAAAATTGAAAGTTTTCAGAAAAATACCAAAATTTCACCCTAGGCTAATTTCGATATTCTGAGTCCAAAAATGAAGTCCATTTTGAAAAATAAAATTTATAAAATTTTAAAAAGTGGTTATTACTATTCATAACGGCTAGTTTTAATAGCATATTGTTGTTTAGTGAAACTCGGTATTGCGTACGACGCAAGCTATCGAGGAAGGTCGCGATTGCGTGCAAAGCAAGCCAAGCAAGTATTGTGTAGAAAAAGATTCCTTTGATGGTTTATATAACATAAAAGTCTCGGGTGTTACATATGTGGGTCTTTGCGGGGGTTAGTTACCTATCGATCCTGTGTGGGTCAGATCCTTTGTGGGTCATTGTGGGGGTTAGTACCTATCGATCCTTTGTGGGTACGATGACTTAGATTAATTAGTGGCAATATCTGATCATCTCTATCGTCATTCAAAGAAGTATACCTGTGTGAGATGACTTCTGTTTTTCTTTATTTTGTGGATTGTGTTGTGCTATCCTTTACGGATTTCGTTTTGCTTTCCTGTGTGGACTAGGTTGTACTTGGGATCGGATGTTGGAGCCGAACATGGAATTGATGACTTAGGAGTATGTATGGTCATATACCTAAGCAGTGTCGAATGTTACTTCGTGATTGTATCTTTCCTTTGTGGATTATCTTTTGTGGATTCTGGGAGACCTTCGGGGGTCTCGGGGTCCCTACTGAGTAGCTTATACTCACCCCTGCATGGGCTATGCCCGCACTACGTTGTGTTGGTTGCAGACGATAGACAACGTTGATCGTGGTTGAGGCTTGCGGAGTAGGACGGTACCTAGAGGTGGACCACTAGGCGGGACGTACTCAGAGCGGACGGTTGGACCCGAGGAGATGTGGAGGCTATCTGTACCCACCCTTCAGGTGGGACTTCCAGTGGACGGCTCGACATTGCAGCTTTACTATAATTTGTTGTTTTCTCTTTCCAGTTGTACTTTACTTTCATTTTGGGTTTGTATTCTGGCCCACTTAGTTTTCTGCACTTACTATTGTACTCAGTTTTTACTTAGTGTTTACTACTACTGCTTGCTTTCTCTGTGGTGTTTGTTTACTTTACAAAGGCAATGCCTTCCCTTTTTACCGGGATCTATGCCTTGGTGCTAGTCGGCAGCCCCTGGCCTATGGAAGGCGGGCTAGGGGTAGTCACGGCATGGGCCCTGAGGACGGGTCGTGACAATTTATCACAAAAAATTCCTTTGACCTTTAAACATTATCAGATAATTTTAAACTGTTTGAAAACATAGGTTATCTTTTTCCCAATGATAAGCATCCCATAAACCATACAAATTAAAATGGGTCCCATTATAAACGCAAAAAATCAATGTTCCAATCCTGAAACCATTTACATATAAATACATCTCTAAAATGTTTTCATTAGTAGAAACATAATAAGATGTTACAACATAGAAGTATGGAACAAATGAAAAATATTCTAATACATAGGTAGCATGACATATAAACACCCAAGCATGTAATATCTATCATTAAGGAATGCTATCTAATGGGGTAGGCTAATGAAAATCAAAACATGACATTTCATCCATGGCATATAATAAAAATTAGCAGGTGTCCTACTAATGGAACAACATGTCATGGCATATGCATGTAATGTGATTCTATATGTTCTTAAGATGATGCATACAATGCAATTTGTTTTCCACATCAGGCCTTGGAAAATTTTCAAAATTCTTAAATCATTAAGCAGTTGAAAATATAATAGTCACTTGAGGTGGAATCATATCTATTGTAACCACGAATAATATAAACATCAATTCCCATACTTGAAAACGTGGTCATTTTATGTACATGGAGTGTTTAGTCTCAGACATGACTATTAACTGAGCATTAACACTTTCCTACTCTCCAATCTATAAAACCAAAACATAATGACAAAGGAAAAAAAGAATGAAAACCTAAACACTCTGATACCACTTTGTAATGTCCCATCCCAACTTACCCATGAATCGGTAACCGAACTGGTCTCCACATGACCTCAAGCACATCTCCCCGTATGCCCGAGGCTACCAAATAACAGTGAGGGTCTACAGATAGTCAGTGGGGAGACTATTCCCCCATATTCATAGTGAACATCTAATATAGATAATAAACTCAGAAAAAAAATAGATGCAAATATAAAGCAATAGTCAACCAAATAAATAAAGTGTCCAATGCCAATTTATACAATGCATCCATGTCATGGTGATACAAATATGAAACTAGTAAACAAAACAATATCATTTTCATATTAGTAAATAAATAAGGAAAAGACTCAAAGCCCAAACGGTGATACCCACAAGCTTCCCAATCTCCCACTCGTTCCTTTGCTCATAAATCCCAAGTACAAACAAACAACAATATGAAAGATATAAGGTCTTGAAAACAAGTAGAGTCTACTCGGGTACCCCAGTGCAATGGAGACTCAAGTAGGGTGTGAGATATAAAGATCAGTAGGAAAAAACACTAGTTTCCATCTCAATCTAGAAAATTCAATATAATTAAACACTATAAAAGTATAATGATGTAATAATAGAATCGAATAAATAAACTACAACCCATCTATGTTCCTAAGGGACACCTGACAGTGATACCTATTTCATCTCATAGCCCAAAATAAGAATATTAATAGGAACTATATATATAGAATGCATAAATAAATTGTTTAAAACATTATTTGATATTCTTTATTTAACCTCAATAGATCCCCAGGTTCCCCTAGACACCCATATATCAATACTTATCTCAGTAGTGTTGGAGTTTTAACTATTTCTCATATTCAATTCACAAATCATTACTTCACATAGGCCTCCATTAACCAGTTAATTCAATTCATGTACAACCAATTAGACCCAAAGTATAATGCAATTTAATGGGTTTTGAACACCTTGTCTAGAACCCTCGTGAGTATTTGAAGCATCATTCCTTGTAGAACAACCCATGGGAAATTGGAGCGTCAGTCAATGTCCCATGAAATAAACTTTCTTACATGATGGGTGTAGAACGCCATGTATGGAACCCTGTGAGTATTTAGAGCATCATTCTATGTCTCACAACCCATTTATCAATCATATATATATATATATATATATATCATGGGTCTATAATTTCATGTCTAGAACCCCAATACCCCATCAATTAATTAATTCATAAATTAATTAACAGAGTCTCTTAATTATTTCAACAACTCTTTAACAAGATTTCATTCACTACAAACTCAAAATACAGTGAAACAAAATGATTCCTTTAGATAACTCAACAATTAACTAATAATTACTATAACATTAATTAATTAAACAATTACTTAATCTCAAAAATTTCTCAAGATAATTCAACAATTATATAATCAAAAGGTTAGCATCTCTATATCACATAATTATTTCTACAATTAATTATTACACACAAACCATATCAATATTACATAATTAATTCTAAAATTAATTATTACACTGAAACCATCTCAATATTACACAATTAATTCACAAAATGATTATCTCAAGGAATCCATCCCAATATTAGATAATTAATTCAAAAAATAATTATCTCAAGGAAACCGTCCCAATATCACATAATTAACTCACCAAATAATTATCTCATAGAAACCATTCCAATATCAAAAAACTCATTAATGAATTGATTATCTCTAAATAAACTGTTTCAATATCTCATAATCAATTAAAAAATTAATTTTCAAATGATAGTCATTTCAATATAACATAATTAATTCGCAAATTAATTATCTCAACTTAGCCCAAATATATATATATCTCCCAATTAACCCCTGATTAATTATCTATATTATAATTTCATAACACATAATTAACTCACAATTAATTATCTCAACTTAACTTGATTAATTACTCATAATTAATCCCTCAATTAATTACTCATAATTAATCCCTCGATTAATTATCATCTCAAAGCACAAAATAAATACATAATTAATTTTCTGAACAAAACAGAATTAGTTATTAAGAATTAATCGAAAAATTAATTATATATTTTTACAACCTCAAAGAATATAATTAATTCATAATTAATCATCTCATTCCCAAAATAAATATTTTAATCTAATATTTCAATCAACATTATCAAAAGCAATAAATCAAAAAAACCGCATTGTATTTTTTATTGAACGTTTAGAACCCCACCTCAATGAATTTGGCCAAGCCAAATCTTCCTAACTCAAATCGTGACATGCTCATGTACACACACCTCAACAAAAATGCAAACACAATCGTAATTTATAATCGTACCCGAAAATGACATGGCGGTGAACCGAATCGAGTGGAACCACTTAACCTTCGATGTAAGTCATCGTAATACGGACCAAAAGGTCAGGAGATATCTTCCACAGAACATTTCCAAGATAAACGATTTTTATGAATGAACCGGTAAGAGATAGCCACACTGAGAGAGATCTGAAGAGGAGGGAAGAGCTCCACCCATGGGTGATGAACCATGGGTGTGTCGTTCCCCATGGAGGAGGAGAGAGATGTGTACCTCCCTCTTCTATTCTCCATTAAATTAATTGAATTTCTAATTTATATTATAAGAATTAATATACAAATAATAATAATAATAATAATAACCATAATGTTATTATTATTACTCTATAATATTATACCCCTTTAATGAACTTCAAACTCACATTCACACATTATGTAATTAAATCATCTTCATCCTAATTTAATTAAGTGATTTCTCCAACTCATGATATTTAGTTAAATTATATCAATATTCAAATTAAATAAAATAATACCCCTATTTTGAATCAATTAATCGAATTTTTATTAACCTTGAATTTAATTAAATTAAACCCTCATATCACATCATTTAATTAAATTTCATTTAACATAATTTAATTAAATAAAATTCTCCATCTCACTTCATTCAATTAAATTCCTCAACATCAATTTAATTAAATAATACTACCATAATAATAATCATTAACATTATTATCATTTAATAAAATTCTTCCTTGATAAAACCCAAAAATCCCCATTTAAACATCATTTAATTAAATTAATCTTAATAATTTTAATTAAATAAAACTCCCACTTCATATAATTTTATTAAATTACGTTTAGCTTAATTTAATGAAAATAATTCTCCATATCACCTCATTTAATTAAATTCCACAACCCCAATTTCATTAAATAAAAACACCATAATAATAACCATTTATATTATTATCATTTAATAAACAGATTTTTTGATAAAACCCAAAAATCCCCAATTACACATCATTTAATTAGATTATTTTTCAATGAATTTAATTAAATAAATTCTCCAACATAACATTATTTATTCAAATTATCTTAATACAACTTAATTATATATAAAACCATTTTTAATCTAATAATTAAATTCATATTAACCTTGAATTTAATTATATAAAACCCAAACTCCACATTTAAGGCATCATTTAATTATATTCCATTCCAAACAAATTTAGTTAAATAAAATTTATAACTCATCATTATTTAATTAAATTGTATCAATATAAATTAATTAAAAAACCCCAAAACCTCATTAATAAACATTTAAATAAATTAATTCCAACTGAATTTAACTAGATATTTTCTTCAATTCATGTTATTTAATTATTTTAGCTATACAAAATTTAATTAAATTAAAAACCCCAACCAAAAAACATTATTTAGTTATATTCTATCAACCTCAATTTAATTAAACTATAATCCCCAATTCGTAATAACAAATTAAATTCTTCTTAACCTTGAATTTAATTAAGTAAAAATTCAAATTCACATTAATTAATTAAATTAATCTTTTCCTCGAATTTAATTAAATTGAACCCCAACACCTTATTTACTAATCATCTAATTATTTTTTGTTAATCTAAATTTAATTAAATAAATACTCCAGCTCATCATTATTAAAAATAAATGTAATACTTTTCATCTCAATTGAATTAAACAAATCCTGCATCTCAATGTCACTTAATTATATTCTATCAAATTTAATTTAATTAAAATAACCCTCAATAACGCATTTATTTAAATTTATTTCCACTATGAATTTAATTTAATTAATCTAAACTAAAACCCAAAACTCAGTAGACCGTATGGTTTTACTTTCATGGTCAAACAGACTGTGCACAGAACGTACATCCACTATCAGATACCTTATTTATTATTAATAGCTGAAACCCATGATTTTGACAAACCGTAAACTTCCCATGTGAACATCACTATCTGGACCGGTTCTCCCAAAACACATCCTTCCATCTGGGAAACTCCACGAGCATTTATCCATGTCCTTTATCAACACAATAATATAACCTAACTTGTAAAACTTATATCCAAATATTGGTTTTAAAATTAAACCATGTAGTAAATGAAAAAGGGCAAAACATTCATATTTTAGCCCAGTCTCAAAACACTGGAGTTTACACGTATGCATGAGTGATGATATCATTACTCAAGAGATTAGATGATAAGAAAATAGATATGATATTATCATTATATAAGAATAGATATATCATAAATATCATATATATATATATATATTAAACCCTTCATAATACATATCCATAAATTATGGTGATAAAAAATGAATTGTATCTCTATATGGAGATGGTTAGTCGTACTTTAGCATTAGCGATACTTCCACTTATTTTTTGGTGGGAAAGAAAGTGTATAATGGTGTTTAAAAAATCATAATAAAATTTCACAATATTTAGGATAAAAAATATATTATTTTATAACAGATATTATAGATTTTGGGGAGGTAAAAAATTGTAGAAAAATATTGTGATCAGTTAGACTGATCACCTATTCTTTAAAACGACTCCATTAAATTTTATCTAAGGAGTACTAGGGTTGGTATTTTGGGAAGTAGAGAACATCATGAACATGTATAACGATGTGGAGAATATAATTGTTCATAGTGTGGTTGATATATAAGGCTCATTGTTGTGAAATAAATTGTGGGAGAAGAAGTCCTTTTATAATTGAAGTGAGGGGCACTTTTAAAATTTCCACAAAATTTGAAAGTAAAAAAATTCTATTCTAGATAAAAATTCTTAAAAATAGCCTATAAATTATTATGTGAAGAAATTATTGACAATATATTATAAAATTTATGATTATTTAATATTTTTATGTTTCTTAATGAATACATGAAAATAATAATCCCATAAAATATTATTATTGTAAAGTTTGATACTATTCATTGCATTTACTTTAAAAACATCATGAAAACAATTATAAATTAACCGAAATATTTTATTATATCATAAAAATCTCAATGTAATATAAATAATTATTTTGTTATATTAAATATATAAAATAATATTTATTTTAATATATTTAATATCATTTATTTAATTTTTCGATTAATTGAATAATTACTACATCAGCTTTGTGGAATAATTTAAGGTAATTATTTATTTACTAAAAATTAAAAATAATTTATCTTGATGATGATGAATCTTTTATATTTAAATGTAATATATATAATTGAACATATCCTCTATATAACAACATATTGTAAATATTTTAGTGAATAAAAACAATAGTTTGACATATTGGGCATTTCATTAAATAAAATATTATTATTTTTTAATCATATCAAAGTGGATCCAAAATTTCATAAATTAAACTATTTCAGGATTATGGTATGTATATTCTAATAAAATATTATTTAAACACGTGATTGTGGCATGTAGTCATACTTATAATTTTATTTTTAGTGTTTTTAAAATCATTTTATTCAATTTTCTTGTATTTGCATAAGCACTTCTTTAGTGTTGCAAACGAATTTAAGGTAATTATTTCATATATAAATATTATAACTAATTCCAAATAACTAAAAAAATTCATTTCTCTCAATATAATAATTTATATTATTTCATAATGGGTATTTATTCATCTCCAAGTCATGAAAATGTTTTTAACTTATTATTTTGAATTTTCTACCCTTGTTCAAGTATTGCACAATTATTTGGATACAATTATTGTTATATAAATCAAAAAAGAAAAATTACCACCAAAAATGTTAATTTATTAATGATATTTAATATAATTTACATGGAAAGTCACTATAAATATCAATTATTTTCAATAAGGCATCGAATTTTACTTCTTCAATGTTGTACAAGCACTATGTTAACCCTGAAAATAATTTCAATATTTATCATGAAATAAATTATATTTTAGATGTTCTTTATGTTTTATGATATTTATGTCATAATATCAAACATGTTCCATTAAATATGATTAATAATTTTTTATTTCAAAATTATGAATTGATGATTTCACAAAAGATACCTTATTTTAAAAAAGAAATTGTATTTTTTACTACTAAAAATATTTATCTTCTTTTCAGAAAATTATGAACATTTTATTTTAAAATAGTTTTTATAAGTTGATTTAAAAAACTAAATATATTTTTTCAATTTTTTTTATAAAACTCATATAAATTAATTATAATATGTACTCATAAAAAAACAAGTAAACCCATTTTTGAAGAATAAAATAACTTTTCCCAAAAAATTAGTTATTATTTTTATAGTAGTTTAATATTAATTTTATATTGAATTATATATATATATTTTATAAATCTTTTTTTTTGTATTTATACACACCAATTTAACTGCTAGATTGTAAAAATCCCATCAAAATAATAATATTTCTTTGTTCGTTTAAGCTTAGTTTTGTGTATCTTGTATACAGTTGAATATTGAATTTTATTTTAGAGTCACGGGGTATTAAATTATCCCAAATTAAAAAAAATATCCTTGAATTTTGGGCATGGATTCTATATCAACAGGTTTGGCTATTCAAACAATCTTTATTGAAATCACATTTCGTAAAAACAGTATATAAAAAATCCACATAAATAGTGATAAAGGGATATAAAATGGCCATGTGAAGGAACACATACTAGGTTTCCATGTAAGAAAAAAGTGTTAGAATGTAAAATATGGATATGGAAGAGAAAACTAAAGCCCAAGGACTGATGAGTGTGACATAGAACATGGTCATGTGGAATTTTACAAGCACAAAATTGTAAATCAGTGATGATTTAAAAGGCCACTAATTTTTTTATAAGAAAAGGAAATAGATAATTTTTTATCAAAAATAAATTTCTTAGAGTTAAGGAATTATTTTAATTCTTGGAGTAAGTATATCATGAAATATACTTTCCTAACATGTTGTGTTTTATACTTTAATCGATTTCCACCACAATCATATCTTTTTCTCCAAATTATGAGATATTCAAGATGAAGTTTTCAATCCTCAAGAACTAAAAAAAATTTTAATCAATCACACAACCTTAAAAATAATAAAAATAACTTCTACTTATCATTAAGAAATAACCTAAACAAAAATATTTAGTAATATAATTCCAAAAATAATTTAATCTCCAAAATTCAACAGTAGTACCAAATGCCAAAATTAGATCATTTGATAAATAATTTACCATAAAATTCATCAAAGTGATCACAACTAAGATTGAAATAATGAAATGTGAAGTATTCGATAATATAATATTCCATGATACAAATAATATTTATCTCCAAATAACTTAAATCACTCTTAAGGTCCCATACCAAAAAATATATATTCACTAATCATAAAATCTCTAAGATAGGAGTATTGTATCTATTAATGAATATAATCCCCATTAAACCACACTAATATCATATATTATTCCAAAATATTGTTCATCTTTTATTCCTAATATAAAATTACATAATATTATATTTTCTATAATCAGATAAGGCATCCAAAATAAACAATGACAGAAAAAATTCATACTAAGCTATACATGACATAGGCCTGTGGTAGGCACCAAATCAATTTTCCCTTTGATTATTGGTTCAAGACTCATGGCCTTGCCAGATGCAATTAGTTTTCCCTCAACATGTGGGTTGTACTTTTCTCAAAAACTATATTTATTATAACATTAATAAAAATGATAGAAACATCCTAAAAACTAACTATAATATATTAAACACTAACTAAATGTTTTAACCATTAAGGTTATTTCATACTATTTATTTTGTATCCCAAAAATTACTAACCCATAATTACCTCAAAAATAAATCTCTCTTAAATTACAGTTAATCACATTAAAACATCATAACTCTCTAAAAAGGGTGTCTATGACTCTAAAATGACGGTCTAATATTCCCATGATGGAAGATTTGATTCGTAAAGTAACATCTAATAAAAACATAATAATCTCTATTGTTATCTAAACCATGTTATGATAATAACTATAATATCCTGGAACCCTACTTTCACATTTAGTGCTAAACCCCTAAAATTTACATTTTTGTCTTTGATACTAGTAAATGAGAAAAAAATCATCCAATAATTAAAACATCCAAAGGAAATTTTGGATCACTATAATACCATATGACCCTTTAGGTTTATAGTCTTAGAGAATTAAGACAAATAAATAATGACTTGGAATCATAAAGAACTGGCTCATAATGATCAAATTTATCTCCCACCATAACCAGTTTTTCATATTTCACAATAGGTCCTAAAAAATATTTATATAGAATCATTTTAAACATAATTCATTTGACATATTTCCTCATAACCCAAGGAAAAATAAATATAATAAGGGTGAAATCAAATTCTTGGTAAGGGAAGATAAGTGAGATGTCAATGATCATATAAGAATAATATGAGAAAGGGTATGAGAACATGAGATTATAATTTGAAATCATTAAAATTAAAATAAAATATCTTAATCTTGAGTGATGACATAAATATTTATAGTTCATAAGATATGATTCATCAAGTAAGTAAAGAATATGATCCATGAGAATATATCATATACATAAAATATAATATTATGGCATACACATAATCATATAATATACATGGGTGGATACAACTACTAGGTGGGACACAACACCATCCCTAGTGGAATAAATTTCCTCATAGTGGAATGGGTTCCCTCCCCAATCCATAATTATTTTAAAGGTTCACTCCTAAGACCATTATAATAGACAAATTCCCTTACTGAACCGAGTACACTCCCTGTTATATTCATGTCTGTATCATGAGTTACAAATCATTAGCTAGTGAATTGGATGGAGATATAGGTCCACCCATCACATAATAAAAACTATATATATGTGTTTCATAGTAGTATAAACCATTCATAATATTAGAACCCTTTTAAATAAATCGGTTTCATAAAAACGCCTTCATATTATAACACGGTGAAAAAGAACAGGTTTTATAAATATCGTACCATCATAAACATAAACCAACAAGACAAAGGGAAATGGTTGTATCATTATATTATGTGACTAATAAATAATAAATAACATCAAATAAAGTTATATTATAAGGAAATATTATTTTTAAATATCACTAAAATAATTATTATGGAAAATATAAGTTCCATTTTTAAATCATCTACTTTGAATGATCTGAAATTATATTGGAAAACATTTTCTTTGATAAGATCATTTTAATTTTGTGAAGGAATCTAAAAATAATTTACTAATAATTATGAAAGTATTATAATTTCATGTTTTATATGTTTAAAAAAAATCCTTCCATATTGGGTTTTTTCAAAAAAATCACAGTGTCCATCATTGGTAAAATAATAAAAAGATTCCTTTGAATCCATTTTTTAAAAAGTCAATCATTGGTAAATATGACATTAAATATTTTTATGAGAATATTAAAAACATTTTTGAAACAATTTTTTGAAATCATGGACATGGAATATAAAGATCCTCAATAGAGACATAAAAACAAACAATGCCATATAATGATAAAATTGTAAAATAGACCCTTAGTACTTGGGTATATTATTTGAATCATAATCCCCATGAAATAAATAACATCAAATGAATATTTAAATACCATGAATAATAATATATTAATTATATAATTGGTAAAAGGGGAATTATATATTAAATAAAAAAATAAGTGGTGAATAAGGCATATGCCCTAACGGAAGTAAAAGTGAGACCAGAAACCCCTATCACTTTATAATTAATTGAATCATATTCCCCATCACTGAATATCATTTGAAAAAAAATAAAATATGATTAGAATAAATATAATAATAATATAAAATGTAAAATGGTCATTGTATATACATCATAAATCAATATATGTTCATAACATCAAAATATTACTCAATGAATGAAAATTGAGATGAAGTCCCTTACAAGTATCATATCATTGAAGTGAGAATTAATACAAATAATATATTATTTTTATCATATCTAAATCAAATTAAAAAACTTATAAATAATACAGTAGAAAATATAAATTCATTTTACACATAATCTTATCCTAACATAATCAACAAAATTGAGGTTTAACGCAACAAACTAAAATTGAGTTATGAATTCCCTCACCTCATGTCCTTTTTATTTTGTACATGTTTTAACATTATATATAATAAATATTATATATATAAATAATAATAATAATATATACAATACCATATATTATTTACTTATAATAGTATATCACTTATTTATTATAAATACATTTCAAAAATCATTGTTTTCAGGTGGTAACCGCTTCACTTATCATAAATATTTCAGTTTAGAAGTATCAATGCTTATACTTTTATAACAATAAAATCATTTAAAAAATGTATATAATGGTATAAAAATAAAAAATATATATTAATTTAATACAAATTTATATTCATTTATAAAAATTATAGATGGAAAATTGAAATACACAGTTCATGGAGACGGTAGGTTGTACATACACATGATCATTGTTTCCATTTTAGTCTGACAGAATAAAAGATATTTAAATAAACATACTCCATTTTAGAATCATTATTAAGTTACATATATAATGTTTATTCAAAAAATACTTCCTCATTACCATCCATGTGAAATATAAATGAAAAATGAATCACATCGCATCCTGAAGATGGCAGTCCATACGTACGCACAAGTGATGTTATAGTTTCGCAAAATATTGAATGATAAGAAAATAAGTTTGATATTATCATTATATAATTATATTTATTTTTTTAAATATCATATATAAACATAAAAACGATCGTAAAACCCATTAAAAAAATATAATGATAATAAATTAATTATATCGGTACATGGAGAAGATAAGTTATACGTACGTGCGAGTAATATTTTCACTTATTTTTTGCGAGAAAGTGGTTGTATAATGGTGTTTTAATAATAATAATAATAAAATTTAAAAATATCTAGGAATTTGTTTTTACTATTTTATGGTTTACATTTTTGATTTTTTTGAGGTAAATATGATTAGAAAAAGAAAGTGATTGTTTAGAGCGATTACCTCTTTTTTGAAACGCCTCCTTTAGATCTTCAGTAAAGGGCTCTAAGGTTGGCATTTTGAAAAAAAAATAACTTATATAATGTCGATAGATAAGTGGATAATAGATTTTTTATATAATGGTTGATATATAAGGTTAAAATGTTTGAAATTAAGTTTGGGAGAAGAAGTTTTTTAATGATTGAAGTGAGTGACACTTTTGGAATTTCTCAAAAGATTAAAATATAATAATAAAATTCAAGAAATAAATTCATAAAAATAGGATATAAATGAAACTCGGATGACATTATAGACCATATATTATCATATTTATGATTATTTAATATATTTTATATATTTATATAATTAAATAAAATAATAATCACATAAAATATCATTATTTTCTATTTTGATATTATTCATTACATTGAATTTAAAAACATCAAGATAAGAAGGGAAGTTCAAAAAACTATTATTATATCCTAAAAATTAAAAATTCATTTAAATAATTCGTTTATAATCTTAAATATCTCAAATTCTATATTTTTTAATATTATTTATTTTATTTTTCCCATATTTGTATAATTACCACATCAATGTTGTGTAAGAATTTAAAATAATTAATCATACACTAAAATATAACAAAATATACATAATTGAAATAAATATTTTAGATTTATAAATACTAATTAAATTTTAACACATCCTCTATATAACCATATATTAGAAATATTTTTTTTTAAAAACAATAATTTGACATATTTGACTTTTCATCAAATAAAATATTATAAAAGACATAATGTTATAAAAATGGATCCAAAATGTATTAAATTTGACCCATGGATGATTATGGTAAATATATAATTATTAAATAACATATGTTGTTGTTTTTGAGACATTTAATGTTTGTTATAATTTTATTTTTGTATCTTCTAAAATTATTTTATTGATTTTTGCTTCTGTTTTCATATGCACTGTATTAGTGTTTCATTAAATTTAAGGAAAATTATATATATATATATATGTAATCTAAAAATAAAATTATATCATTAAGATAAATAAATTATTCTCAATATAATCATTTATATTTGTTCACCATGAGTATTTACCCATATCCATGTCAAGACAACATTTTTAATTAGTTATTTTGAGTTTTCTTGCATTGTGGAAGCATTGCACAATCATTTATATAAGAATCGTGTTATATAACGGAAATTATAGAAATTATCAGTCTCAATCATAATTTATATAATATATTGAATACAAATTATGCTAATAAATTCTACCTATCAATTACTAGATATAAGAGACCAAATTTTACTTTTTATGTGCTCTACAAGAACTACTTCATCACCAAAAAAGATTTTCATATTTATAAAGAAATGAATTATAATTTGAATGTTATAACTTATTTTTTTTATTATATTTACATTATAATATCATATAGGAATAATTCATAATTTGTTTAAAAAAATATGTCATAATTGTGTATTTATGATATCCTCAAAGATTCAATAGTTTATAAAAAACTGTATTATTTATTATTCACTAAAAATTTATTTTTTATAGAAAATTATAATAATTTCACCATATAATTGGTTTAATACAATAATTTTTAAAATTAAATTCATTTTCTAAAACCTTAAAAAATTATTTAAAATATTTACACATAAAAAACTAGAAAACCCATTTTTGAAGAAAATGTATTCATGAAAAGTAAAATGAACTTACTAAAAAAATGTTATTATTTTCAATTCATTTCTAAATAAATAAATATATATATATATTTCATAAATAATTTATTACTATTCATGACCACCAATTTTACCACCATATTATAATGTTAACATTTAAATAATAACATTTTGTTGTTCATTTATGATCGGTGTTTCATATCTTGTATACAATAAAACATAGTATTTACTTTTAAAATATTGAGGTATTACAAATTTAATGAGGATTATTTACTCAACATTAATGAAACCCTAACACCCAGGTTATGTGGTGAAGTTATTATAGGGATATTTTCATGTTCCAACATGAGATGCAAGACATTATGAATGAGGGGAAGGTATGGATGTATCTTAACCCACATAAAATATATATGAAGTTGTGATGTTATTTCATTTATTTAATTGGATCACATGGAATTTTAGGATGGGATGTGATAGTGGAAAATACACTATGAAGTGGTTACATGGGACCTTTTCATATATTTATCTCTCAATGATATGTTATTATACGTTTATGTTTTATTTAGTGAGTGTTCCTTGGTGAGGTTGTGATTAGATAGTTATTTTATTATGATTATCTTGGGTTATACTATTCATTCACTACTACATTAGCATGCTATTTCCACTTTTACATGAGATAATTTTGTTAAGATCCTAATAATTATAAATGTTATTCTCATTCTATAAATATATAAACTATTTTTCAACATTACATTTGGATATTAGTGATAATTTTGAAGATTACGAGCTTTGGAATTGGAGTTTTTGTCCATTTTAATCCATTTTTGGTACCCACTAAGATACTCTATTTGTATCTTTATGACTTTTCATGCATTTTGTTATGGTTTACCCACTTTTTAGTATTATATGAATTTTTTTGCTTGATTAACTATCTCATAATCCTATATAATAATTATTGAGGGCAATTCATTGAATATGTGTGATTTTTTTACCCTCACTGGGTGTATACAATCTAGGGCCTACTGGAAATGAGGATCATTAGTCATTATTTATCTTCATTCATTGAAGTCCCCATAGGGTAACATTTGGTTGCAGGTGGATGTGATAGAGTGGAATCAATGATTTTGGTTGAGATCAAGGATAAAACCTAGGGTTAGGAACTTGTGGGGAATGCATGGGTTAGTTGGGAAATGATATTAATAGATGCTGGTCTGTGACACTGGCTAAGGAGATCAGAAAGGAAATGTGATTTCAGGGCGTATTTCATTAAATATATGTAATTTGAGTATATCAAACAACCATGTTATGTGGTTTTACATACAAGGTAGATACCAAAGAGAGAAACCAGATTCATTTTGCTCTATTCATATGATTTAATAGTGAAATATTATGAAATTAATATGAATTTAATTAAAATAATATTTAATTTTATTATTCTACCAATATTAGAGATTCCGATATATTTTTGAAAATGAATCATGGTAATCATAAAAATACTATTTAGGTCATGTATGTTTATTATTCTGATCCATTTTATTGTTAGAGGTTTGATCCGAAATAAGAGGATGGGAAATGGATAGGCCCTCGTGTGTTTTTAGCAACAGATCCTAGATAAGTATGAAATAAGTGTCTCTAATATGGAGAATAAGAACATGTTGGAGGATATCAATATTTATTTTAGTTTTTTTGATATGAAGATGAGTTTTGGGTTACTTTTATAGCCACCCAGATGTGAGGGGAGGTGTTTATGTGATGGAAATTATATCTCAACGATTAGTATGACAATGTTGTTTATTAGGATTACTTCTTAAAAGAGTTTTATATGAATTGATTTTCATATATGATGATGGAAAAAAAGAGGAAGGATCTTATTTCAATTTTTAATAGACCTTGAGTATTGATATATTAGGATAATGTGTAAGGGCTTTTTAAGTTTTTATCATGACCACTTTCTAGATAAGGATTTGATATATTGATGTCTAGATGAGGAACTTTGACTCATGATCAGATATACAGTCATCCCATTTATTCTCTCTATATAATAATTGTCATAGAAAATGGTGGAGGTTATTAAGGAAAAGATAACTTTGGGTGTAGTTCCCTAATATAGAGTAAAATAATGAATCTTGAGGGGTAGATCTCCAAGTAGTTGATCATGGTTGTTAGGAAAGTTTAGGTTTCAACTAGATGGGAGACGAATCTGATAGTCTTTCATATATAATCATGGGAATAATAATTCTAGAGTTTATATTTTGGGATTTCCATTTATGTGTCATTTTTGTAGGGGTGGAGGTCTTCATCAGTATTAGTGTAATGTCTCGGTGGACTAATTAGTGAATTGGTTGTTTTTAGGTTCACTATGGCTAGATCCATGTTAGCATGAATATCACATTCATTATATGGGTGAGATATCTTTTTTGCTTCATACCACATATTGGATATCATTAATTGTTCTACTATATCTTACTTTATGTTATCTTAATGGGTTGGGTTGGGTGACCCTGTATAAACTATATTATTATAAATTTCTAATGATTGCCTTAGTCAAATCCTCCCCCAGATAGTAAATCATGGAAATATTAAACCTATCCATTATTCTAGGGGTATTGATGTTCCAATATATTTAATTAATGAAAATGAAATTATTCACCTACTACATGTTACCAAGAGGAAAATTCAGATCCACAAAAACATAATATGGCATTATTCAATATTATAGGGAAAATTACTTAGTTAGGAAAATTATTCCATTTATTTGAAATACATTTCTACCTACCATAGAGTCTAAAATTCTTATATTAATGGGAATTAAAGAGGTATATATTCACCTCACATATGATAATGTTCCTCTATTATAAGGGAGACAAAAATTGAACTACTTATTTAATCATCGTATCCAGATTAAAAAATATCTCTTGTCTTGGATGGGAAAGTCACTCTCAATGGATGGTCATATTTCTATTTTTATGTGAAACAATTTCCTATAATTTTGAACTCCTTCATGATATATAGAAGGCGAATAGTGGTGATCAAAAACCTAAATTACTAGATTAAAAATATTTTTTTGAGTGGTAACATTCATTATTGGAATGGTAACTATTTCCTAGAAAAAATGTTATAAAAATCTCACCAGTTGTGTAATTGGTATCATGAGTATCAAACAATTCAATTAAGATCATTGACATTGATTCACCAGAAACCTTATTAGTAAGAATATTAGGGAATTTGGATTTCTTAGATATTGTTATTTTGAAATATTGAAGTAAGAAAACAATAATTACATGGATTCATAGATTTTTCCAGTAATTGAATACACTTACTTAGGCATATAGGCCCACTCAATATGGACATATAGTAAGAACTCTTATTTTAAATTTGGGATGGATAATTGGATTAGATATCCTCTGATTTATTTATTACATCTTTTCAATTATTATTCTGAATAATTTATCTCTATTAAATACATCTTTAGATTGCCTACCAATTCATATATAGAAATAATCTAGTGTTATCATGAAGAGATATACATTCTGTCAATTTAATGATGATATTATTTCAGAACTAGATAAGAATAGAAATTATAGTGGCCGACTATATTATCAGTTCACTACAATGGTTTCCCATCATAATTTGGATTGGATTAAAATATTAAAAAATTCATATATTAATCCCTTACAACAAACTCAGATATAGAGATTAGCACCAAATATAAATATAATGGATTCATACTTAAAATAGTTTGGTGTTTATCTCTACAAAAATATATTTTTATGTAAACGACACAAGAAGGAAGAAAATAATATTTTTCTTAAGCACAACACTAATATAAGCATTTGGATGGTGTTTTATTATTTTTTTGAATTGCTACTGTTGATTTTAGAGTTTTTCGGATAAATACATCCACATGAAAATTGATATTTAGACTATCGGGTCCCTAATATTTCTTATATTTTCATGGTAGAGGTTTTATACATCATTTTGTATGTTTTTAATTTACAGATTCAATGAAACATTCCTTTCATCCTTCAGTTTGTCATTTTAAATATCATAATTAATATCAGGGAATCCAATGTGCTCCAAAGATATTTTTATGATAACACCATCATATATTTCTCCATTTTGAGAATATTCTCCATTTTTTGAACTTAAATCTTCCATGTAATAAATTTTATTTTTTCAAGAAGGATACATTCAAAAATTGGATCAAAATTAACACTAATGTTTGTTTGAAAGGTAACCATGGCCTCACAGGATGTGGAAATATCAATTGTGACCATAATGAAAAAATTATTAGTTACTTATATGGATCATGTATATTAAAATAGTATCATGAAGATGAAATTCTGAGAGTCATCAATGTTGTATCAATTTCAAAATATAAAGGTTTGAATAATTTATGGCTTTTATGAAAGTCCACATCAACTATTCAATCTAAAATAAATGGTTTGATTAATCGTTCATGGAGTTTTACACTTTGATAGATGAAATTTATGTGTTTTTACTCTCACCACAATAACATTATCACACATTTTTTTGGGAGGAAAATCATCTTACAAATGGTCTCTCCAATAATGAAATTTATATGAATCTTACGTAGTTTAATTTTCTTCCTTATGAATTGATTTACCATTATGAAATATATTGTTCTAAAATCACAATATTCAAGATTCTATGTCTCTCATTTTTAATAAATTATTATAGCATATTTTCTCTAAATAGTCATTCAAAAAACTGGGTTAAACCATTTTGTTTTTCAAGTCATGTTGCTCCTGAAGGATGCCTATGTGAAACAAGAAGATCTAAATGTCCAATGTTTTGGCATTTTCATTACAAGAAATATATATTTTCCCACCAGTTTTTTAATATTTTTAATGCTTTTTTTCCAAAATTGATGTATGTAACATTGAAAATAATATTTTCAAGTATAGTTTTTAGAAATATAACCTAAATATTTAAATTTAAAAGAAAATTTAAGTTTTAAAGAACCTAAATAAAATAACTTAGAGCTTATAACCACATTATTAAATTGAAATATGATAGAAGTGATCACATACCAATGAACCAAATAGTTTAGTAATACTGGTAAAATTGATTCATACTTGAGTCATGTGTTGAATTTGAAAACATGAATTACAATATATTGAAAGTAAAAATTTCACATCCTTAAACTCATTCAATTAATCCTTCTTGACATTCTATTCTACAGAAATAAATGGTGTGCTCAAATACTCTGAAATAGTTAAATAAAGTGGTAACTATCATGAAAAAGAACCAAAATCCATAAGGAATAAAAAATCTAGTAAGAAAAATATATTAACAAACATAAATTTTAATCAATAAATTGAATATCATGATAATATAAGGTATAATCAACATGGAATGATAAATAATTGAAAAAACATTCTACTTAATTGAGGACGAAATGCATTTAGATATTTTATCAATGAAAAAATATCATAGATAATAATATAAACTAAATTCCGAATGAAGTAAATTATTAGTTATTTAAAGTTATTTTATTAAGAATCAAGATACATATACAATCAATATCATTTCAGAAGGTGGTATAAAACTAGTGGATATATATATATATATACTATATCCCTATTTAAAAAATGATATCCAACTGATTCATATCTTGAGATTACCATGAATCATGTGTATATATATAACCAATCCCTACCATAACTTCAAGTATAATGAATATCTCATATATTAAATTATGTATTTAATCTAGTGAAAATATACCTTTTCAACAATATATGCATTGAGTAAAGAGTAAAGATTTATCAAAATTTTCCAAGATGATCAAATAACATTCAATGTAAACACCATATGTAAAATTGGAATATAGTCTAAAAAATAATCCTATCCATGAAAAACATATTATAGATAATAAAATTATTGGATACTATAAAACATAAATTATATTTTCGTTTAATTATATAAAAATAAATCGAAAAATAATGTCAGATTGTAAAACAGACTCACACCACTTCAGTGACATTTAATATGTAGAAACATGAAAGATTAAACATAAATAGAAAAATGAAAAATCATTAATAAATAGGTATTCAGTAAAAATAGATAAATGTGGCTCTATATAAACCACATAAAATGGAAAGGGAGCATATTAATTAATATGTCTCAAAGAAATGGAAATTGAGACCAAATTGCTTATAATGATGAAATATTGAAGTGTGAATTATTAAATAGATTTATTTTGTGTATAAAATGTAAATAAACCCAAAATAAGGGTAATTAAAACGTAATAAAATAAAAATTCATTACACACATAATCTTATAAAATTAAATATTATTAAGAAGTAATATTACCTAATAAAAATAAACCGAGTTATGAAAGTCCTCACAACTTGGAAAATTTCAAGTAAAATCCACTAAGATGAAATAATTCAAATTTTAATATAAATTAATATGAAATAAGAAATATTAATTATATTTAATTTAAAATTCTTAGTACATGCACCATATGAAAACAATTAAGTACACAACATTATAACAATCCTCAATAAAAGGAATTTAAGATGAAATCACTTAACATATGTGTACCATTAATTGAACATGATTTAAAATCCAATATATATTTTTTAAAATGTTATTAATTTATATAAGATCCATATTTATATTTATAATATCATATTTTATTCATTGATAACATATTATCACTCATTTGTTAATTTTTTTTATTTAAACCAATGTTTCGGGTGTCATTTTTCTTATGTTATCATGCATGTTTTGTTATAAATATTTTAGTTCTTGTATATATGGTACATATACATCAGATAAATAATTATATTAGTGTATTAAATATCATATTTACTCATCAAATATATTTTTAAACCATTATTTAATGTATTTTATTGAAAATGAATAACATTGTTTTATAGAGATGATATACCATACGTAAGCACAAGCGATGATATCATTCCCTTAATGGGTGAAAGGGTAATTAATTTGATTATATATTAATTTTAAATAATAAATATGATGTCATATATATCACATATATTCATTATGTTTATTTTTATTACATTCTGGGTAAATCAGAAGTGAAAAAAATCACAGCGCTTCACGAGGCGGTAGTCCGCCATACAAAAAAGCAACATTATCGTATTTTAAACTACATGAAAGTAACAAGTTCAATGTGATATTATTATTTCATAAGTGTAATACAATCATAAATATTATATAAATACATTAAATTCATCCTTATATGAAATAGGGAGATGTGTTGACGGAAAACCAGTTACATCAGTTTGTGTGTTAGTAGTCTGCCATACAGACTATTGATGATTTAATTTACCTTTTGGTGGAAGTAGAAATTTATAAAATTTATTCCATAAACATAATATAATCTAGGTATATTAAATATAAAGGTGTTATTAAATTGGTATTATTATATAATAATTTATGTTTTTAAATGAAAAATGAAAAATAAAGTGCTCCATTGAGAGGATTAACTACACTTAAAGAAACCGCCTTTGAGTTGCTTCTTAAGGACCCTTGTGTTAGTATTTTCAGAATAAAATAACCTCTAGAATGCTTCTATTTATTTTGGGTAGATATTTTATAGGGGTTGGTTGTATAAGGCCCCATCCATAAACATTTCACAATCTTGAGATAAGTCATTAATTTTTATTTAATTCACATTGAGGATCCTTTCAGGTGTAGAATTTAGAGAATTTGGCCATAACTCACACATATCAACATAAACATTACATTGTAGAAACATATAATCACTATAATTTTTTTTCATAAAAAAACATTTAAAAATAAATATTGTTTTATTTCATCTGTAAAAATCATAGCCTTTCCATGATCTCATTTTGACGCAATTCTCCTTTAAATACAGTGAAAAATATTTCAAAACCTCGGATGAGAACAAAAGGATAATTAATGGATACAAAAATTAGGAAAAAATGTTAGTCTTGTGAAAACATGTAATCTTTGAATATTTTATCATTAATTAATAATTTTTACCATTATGAATTAGTAAATACTCTCAAATAAATATAAGCTCATTGCATACCATTTTTGCAACAAAAATATTACCATAAAACCAATAGAAAGAAACATATAACATATAAAGGTAACATGGGACATAATCATACATAAATGGAATAACCACACAGTCGACTTCCACACATATCATTACTACAAATGGGATATCCATATGAATGAATCCCATACAAAATTCATTGGAGGATATAACGTAGCCACCTGTCCTTGGGTTTTTATGGAGCCACCCATCCTTGGTTTATCACATAACCACCCATCTTGGGTTTATCACATAACCACCCATAAAACATCCAAGTACCATTATATAATCATAACACCTAAAAGATTGTAATCATCAATATTTCGTTCGTAGAATTTCATTTGCAATCACAAGAAATCATTTCAAGATATTGAAATAGTCAATCCACTTTTAAAACTATTTCCAATAAAAAACACAAAAAAATGGAACAAGGGATTTATTTTTCATTTAAAAAAAATTAACACTTATAGAAGAAACCAAATATCAAATAACAGTTACATTGATAAAGAACTAATTATTTCTCCATATATTAAAAGTACATTACTTATTTAATTTTGTAAGTAATGTGAAAAAATTATTATAAAATATTCCTTTTGAATACCTCAGAATGAATTAAAATCTATTAGGGTTAATTATACACCGTATAAAAGTAAGGTGGAACATAACATCAAAATATGCCTCAATGAATGAAGATTGTGACGAAGTCCCTTACCAGGAGTCGGACTCGTCATATACAACCTTTATATTCTAAAATTATAAACTTTGATTAATTTATACTTTCCTGAGATCCTTTTTCAGGTTTATTGTTTCTTTTATATCACTTATTACCGTTTTATAAAAATATCATAATTATTTATGTTGATATCGTACGTTTAGTCAATATTCGGTACAAGAGTAAAAAATGAACATGAGTTGATGTCACTAATACATGTGGTCATAAGTCCTCAATATCTAGAATAATATTCATGAAATTATTCTAATTTTTGAATATAAATTATACCTTTATATAAAACTATAATGTTTGGTTATGAAAAATTAACAACGTTATTTTCATGGAGACAGTGAGTCGTACGTACACATGAGTAACGTTTTCAAAATTTCACTAATATTTATGATAAAAAGTTAAGTATTATTTTATATTTATATAATTATGATATTTCCATTAATATAATATTAATCATTTATATATATAGATATATACAGCATACAAGTGATATCAAGAGTAAAAACGAGTCACATCGCTTTGTGGAGATGATATTTAACACATACACACGAACGACATTATCATTTTTATACACATGGAAAGTAAGAGAATAATTGATATATTATTATCATATAATGATTAATATGTCATGAATATCAAATATGAACATTAATTATAATATTATAACTAGTTATTATAGATAGATAAGGAAAATTAATTAGATTGGATCGTGGAGGTGATAGTTGACACACACTCACAAACACTTAATTCCATTCCAATAAAATGGAAGATGAGATGGATTTACAGGATTATATTAACATAATAACATCTTAGTATATTTTTTATACTGAATTTATTATTTCATATTGGATGAATAATATTTAAAGGATGTGGAATAAGAAATAAGATATAAATTCTTAAATAAAATGATACATCTTCTTCTATTGATCACCTTTGAAGAACACCTTAACACCCCTATGAATGGAGTTATGCCTAAAAATGGATTCAAGAATGTGGGGAGGAATTTTAGGATGAGTTTTGGCCAGATCATGGCTAAATCATGCTTTGGAAGTGTGAGTAATAGAGAGGAATGAGTTTATTTTTATAGGAGAGGAGAGAGAACCCTTGGAATTATTAAAAGTATTAAATTAATGTAAATTTAATCTTGCTTCCAAAAGATAAAAAACAAATTTATTTCAAATATAATATGTGTATATTTTGAAAAAATTTCATATATTTTTTTATAAATGTATTGAATTTATCATAACCCTTATCTTTCTAGTTTACCCATAATTATTCTCCTTTAATTTTAATTATGGTATCAACATTATTAAATATCAAGAGTGTATAAATTTTACTTATATGGGGTCAAATTTCTATAAATAGAGATTTTATGAACTCTTTGACATTATCATTGCATCTTTTCAATTTTTAAATATTTTTATGATTTTTAAGAAATTTAATAAAATATTATTTTTATAAAATATCAATAGTGTCATTTATAACACTATTCATTTCATTGAAATTACATTAAATCAAAAAAGAGAGATAACTTCTAAAAAATAGTTTAATGGACATATATAATATCATAGTCACCTATATCCTTATTGGATTACCATAATTAGTTCAAATTATATTTATTTTAATTTTATTAGTATCATTTATTTGATTCTTCCTTTAATAAATCTAGTATTTCATCCTCATTGTTTCATAGTTTTATTTAATTATATAATTATTAAAATTTTTAAATAAATATACATGATGTAGAAAATATTTTAATATTTATAATTAATATTTATAGTCTGAAAGATCACTTATATAACCACATATTAAAAAAATAGTAATAAAAGGCACGTTTATGATATATTTTCCTATACTTTAAATTAAATGTTATATGTTTCATAATCACACCTATGTGGCTTAAAAAAACAAAATATAGTCCCATGGATTACCTTACTCAGCCATAACTCATCCAATAAAAATTATGACAAGTGTTAGGGTAGTTTTATATTATTATAATATTATTTTTACCTTGAATTACCCTATACAGCTTTAAGTGTGGAAAATAAAAATTATTTAAGTTACTTTTCATAATTTCCAAAAATAAAAGAGACCAATTTAAATAATTTGTACCTTATGATTAAAAATATTGAATACATTTTTTCAAATCCAAAACATATAATTTTAACAAATTAAATAAAAAATTTATCTTACTGACAGAATGAAAAATGTGTTTTTTAAGTAAAATATTCATAAGATCACATAGTTTTTATGTTAAATTTCATTGAAAAATTGATTCCAATGACAAATATTTAATTAAATAATAAATAATTGATTATATTATATTTAAAACCAATTAAAAATATAATCTTACTATATAAATAAATTTAATGAAAAATATTTTTGAATTTAAATGCCGTATTTTTCACTATTCATTACAATAATGAATTTTATTAGAAAAATAACAAAATCTCAATAAAAGTAAATTTTGATGTCTCTCTTGAAAATAAGAATTTTTTCTGTCAAATAGAACATATAAAAGTGATTAAAAATTTATTTAAAAATAGTTCTCTATCAAAAGGTTGTAAAACTACCTTTTAAAAATATTTGGGTATTTTATGATTAAAATTGGATTCACTCTCATTTAATAATTTAAAATTTATTAGATGAAATTTAAAACATGTAATAAACATGTGTCAACATAACATATTTTTTTTCTATTAATTCTTTATAGTACAATGTCTAAGTGAAAACATCAATTTCTAATAATAATATTACAACATATTATTATATTTTCATATAACTCGATCTTATATAAAATTTAAGATCTCAAAGAGACCCATTTTTTCATGTCAGGTATTCAATTGAAAATAGAATCCCATTAAGGTAAAATTAAAATCCATTTCATAAATATTAATAAATATGAAAAATAATTATTCTATAAATACCTTGGATTTTACATCCATCCCTCCTTTTGGAAATTGTGTCCACACAAATTTATTTAATTTTCAAATAATTAGCATTATTTCACCCTCATAGCATTTTTATATTCCCATGTTTCCTCATAAACAATACATATTTTCCAAAAAAACCTTATCCTGATAAATCACCTTATTCTGCAACACTTATCCCTATGGTTAAATATCTAGAGTGGTTATTCCTCATAAAAAAGATTCTCTTCTAACTGTACTACTTCTTAATTGAAAACATGATATAAATCTGGAATATACTTTCTTAACATTGAAACATGAAAAACATTTTGTACCTAGGATAAAATCTAAGGTAAATACACTTTCTTGGAAATTCATCCAATTTTATCATGGATTTCATAGGTTCTAATGAACCATGGACTCAGCTTCCCCTTATTACCAAATGACATCACACTTTTCCATAGAGAAACTTTGAGAAAGACATGATCACCTACCTCAAATGATAGATCCTTCCTCTGATTATTCATGTAACTTTTTTTCATACTCTATTATATACCAATGTTTCTATGAATCAAATAAACTTTCTCTGCTATTCCCTCTACCAATTCTAGTACCATAAACTTCCTTCCACCCACTTCGTCCCAAAAAGTTTGCGTTTGACACTGGTTTATATATAATGCTTGAAATGGTTCCCTATATATAATTGAATCACAAATTTTTTTATAAGAAAACATAACCAAAGAAATATGTTGATCCAAATTTCCATGGTAATCCATTGACCATGAACATATCATATCCTCCAACATCTAAATTGTTTATTTTAACTCCCCTTTTGATTGTGGAAGAAAGCATGTACTAAAATTTAATTCAGTACTCAATGACTACTAAAGACCTTTCAAAAAGTTACAAGTGAAACTGGGATCATGATCAGATATAATGAATAGAGGGACTCCATGTAATATAACTATCTCTTTAATATATAACCAATAATGTTGATATAGTGATATAGTATATATAATAGGAAGAAAATGGACTAATTATGTCAATCAATCAACAATAACCCATATCAAATTGTTACCTCCATATGTTTTTGTTTATACCACGAAAAAATAGATGGATATATTTTCCCTTTTACACTCTAGAATTGGAAAAGGTAGAAGAATCCATTTCAATAAATGTTGTTCTTCTTTAAAATATTCAAAAATCAAACACCTCTAGATAAAGTCAGCAATATTTCTTTTCATTCCATCCAACGAGTAATACCCCCAAATGACTTTTTATTTCATAGTTCTTCCAGGATGATATAAAAATTGAGAACCAAGATCTTCACATAAAAAATATTTCATAAACATTGAATAATTACGAAAACATAATCTCTTTCCATAAATCAAAACACAGTCTTTATCAATGTTAAATTTAGGTAACTTACCCTTCTGAACCAATTCAACGTTTTTTGCAACTCACAATATTATTTCTAAAAATTCTCTATTCTCTCTGATAGAGTTTATTTTACATCGACGTAAAAAAATAGTGGAATTTCCTACACCAACAACATCCAATCCAAAATCCATCAAATCATTAAACAAACGATCTCCTTCGAAATGTATCATGGTTAATGTAACAATATTTTTTTGACTCATAGCATCAGACACATTATTTTCTTTTACTGTATGGTAATGAATTATGAAAGTGTAATATATAATTAATTATATCCATGTCCACTATCTCATGTTCAATTTAGTCTGAGTTAATATATACTTAAAACGTTTCTGATCAGAATATATTTTAGACTTTATTCCCTATAAATGATACATTCAAATATTTAATGCAAAACAAGAGCAGTTAATTCCAAATCATGTGTAGGGTAATTTAACTCATGATGATTAAAATAACTTGAATCCTAATTAATTACATGATAATTATGAATTAAGACACAACCAAGTCCTTTAAATTTAGCATAACTATAGATAACAAATTCTCTATTCCTCGAAATCATGTCCAAAATTGGGGAATTTAAAAAATATCTTTTGAGTTCCTAAAAACAATCATCACATTTTTTTATACAAATTAATTTAACTCCCTTACGTGTAAACTTAGTTATTGGGATAGAAAATCAAGAAAAAAATTCAACAAACCTTCATTAATAACCCTATAATCCATGAAAACTATAAATATTTATGATATTGGTAGGTCTTTGGGACTTTTCAACAAATTTTGATTGAGAAGGGTTTACAATTATGCTATATATAAAAACAATATGGCCAAGGAATGTATTTTTTTCAAAAACAATTACTCTTACTAGACTTTCCATATTGATTCTTTTATTTTAAGGTTTTCAAAACAATACATATGTGACTTTCATGTTCCGCCTTATATTTAGAATATAGCGAAATATCATCTATAAATACAACAAAAAAACTAGTATAAAAAGTGATGAAAGATTCCATTAATGTGACTCATAAATATAGAAAGGGCATTAGATAACCCAATAGGAATAACTACAAACTCATAATTCCAATATCTCATTTGGAACACTGTCAATGTAATTTCATGTTACTTCATCTTCAACTGATGGTACCCAGACCTCAAATCAATCTTCAAAAAATAATGAGCTCCCTGGAGTTGATCAAAAAAATCATCGATATGAGGAAAAATATACTTGTTCTTAATAGTAATGTTATTCAATAGTATATAATCAATAAAATTTCTCATAGAACCGTTTTTATTTTTCAAAAAAAAATAGAAGCACCCTATGGTGATGTTCTAGGTCAAATGAAATCTTTATCAAGAAATTATTGCAACTGTTTTCTAGTTCCACCAATTCTAATATATTAGTGAAGGAAATTATATATTAGTGAAGGAAAATATAAATTATTGGATGTCTTGTTCTAAGAAATGATGATACCCATACTATCAAGGCCTTTTAAAAATTGGTTAAAACTAATGGGTATGTATACAGTCGAAACTAATTTACATAAGGGTAGCCTAATGATTAATCTCATGAGACTACCGATGCATTGAGGTGCTATATATAATCAGGCCCCACTCAAAACTTCTTATCCAATGAATTCATCATATATTTAATTATTGATTTAATTCATTAAAAATATTACTTATTAACAAATATCTGTATTGGGTAAATATTATAGATTTTTTAATATTTCACAATTCAATATAATAACATTCAATGTAATAACTTTATGAAAAAATGGAATATATTTTAAGAAAGAATAATATGTATGATACAAATAATATGTATAATAAAATTGTTGGATATTATGAAGGATAAATAATAAGAATCATTTAATTAGAGTGAAAGAAATCCAATAAAAAGTGAGATTCTAAAACCAATTCTTGTAACTTTGGTAACTTTTAATTTACCACATATTGAATGAATAAAATTGAATTAAAACATAAACCATTATAAAAAAATGTATTCATGTATAATACATAAAATGAAACATATATAAATCATATTAATGTGAATATTATCATATTAAGAAATAAGTATCAATGAAATGGAAATTGATATTTAATCCATCATAATGATCATAATGTTGAAGTGAGAATTAAATAATGGATTGATTATGTTTATCAAAGGTAATACAAGTGTAAATATAACATAGGACAATAAAATTATATTACACACATAATCTAATAATATCAAGGACAATAAAGAAGTAATATAACCTAATAAAAAGAAATTGATGAATGAAATTCCTTACACCACAGTAAAAATCAAGTCAAATCATCTTGGATGAGATAATTTAAAATAAAACATAAAATTTCCATAAAACTAATGAATTAAAGCTGTTACTTGTAAAAATGGTAGTACAAACACCATATAAAAATAAATTTGGTGCATAACATTAAAAAAAATCAATAAAAATAAATTGAGATGAAATAAATTACCTCATACATCCCTTTAATTGAAGCTAATTTATCCTCATGTATAATGTATTTAAAAAAGTTATTAGTTTAAACCAAAACTAGATTAATTTTACAAAAACATATATTATCCTTTTATAACTCATTATCCCATTTTAATTAATAATATTTCATTTTTACAATGGTTTCAGGTGTTAATTACCTTGTATTATTGTGCATGTTTTGTTATGCAATATCATGTTATTGTACATAGGATTTATATCCATAATATAAATTAATGATAATAAAGTTCTAAATGTCATATTTTCTCATAATGTAAATTTTATAACCTTAATTTAATGTTTGAAATTGAAAAATAATCACATCCCTTCATAGAGACGGTCTGTCGTACGTACACACAAGTGATGATATTATTCCCCTAATCAGAGAAAGTGTACTAAATTGGACGATTTATTAATTTTAAATAATAAATATCAAGTATTACATATCTCATATATTCATTAAAGTTACCCATATTACATTTTATTGGAATCCTCATATATTAATCATGTTTTAATGATCACAAATCCTATTTAGTTTATATTCCATGATAAATCTATATAATATATCTCGCAAAAAATGTAAAATAGCTTAGTAAAAGATATCCCAAGCTCTTTAGTGTTATACACTCAGTTTGGTTACTATTTTATTTCTATTGATTCACTTTACAATGATTTATCTGAAAAATGTATAAGTTTAATTCATTTCATAAATAATACTTCTTATGTATGAATACATATATTTTTTCTAAGTCATGAGACATCGTGACGAGCGGATATCGTGACATACAGACACTATGACAAGTATACACCATGACATCCAGACATCGTGACATTCAGATACCGTGGCATCCAGACATCGTGACAAGCATACACCGTGATATCTAGACACTGTGAATAGGACAGAGTGAACACGAAGACACCGAGAACATGAGACACCATGAAAACGAGACACCATGACTGTGAGGCATTGTGACCAATCCAAACACCGTGTGAAGGAGACACTATTTCCATGACATACTGTGACACAATATCCTAAAATATTTTTTTCATCATTTAATTTAATATCTATCAGAAATATTTGATGATTTTAATTCACTAGCATAATTAATGTTTCTTTATTGACATGTCATCAGACAGTACAAGGTAGGTGGTGCAGAATAAATTCTACCTATCAGCCCCAACACATGCACTCCAAGAAAAAAGATTAATGTGGCCCAGAAAAAGAAATAAGTAGCACGATTCTAAAAAAAGCTGGTGGGTGTGAGCGTAAGAAAAAAAATATAGTTAGAGAATTTTCTCCTGAAACTCGACTATACTGAAGAACACATGAAGCCAACTGCAATCCCAAAAACATAATTTCACTATATAACGCCATGAAAAACACAAGATGAATATGTCTGACATGTGAAACTCTGTTTTCCATACGAGGACTGGAGTTCAGAATTTGACTCATCTCAGAAGTCTAGAGAAGCAAATACAAACACTCAAAGCAATTCCAAACCTATCTCAATATTACTGCAATGTTTTGTAACATTTTATTAATTTTCGAGCAGAGTGTGTATCTTTATAGCAACATGCTCTGTCTTCTGAATTAAACATAAGGATACAAGATATCTCTCAATAATTATTTTAATCTTTTGTATACCCACATATAAGTGTGGAATAATTCCTTTTGTGGCCTGGTTGTTTGTACCCACAAAGAACTGTAGAAGAGGTCCCTATGTGGCCTAGGTTGTACTGTGTACTATTGTTAAACCTGATCCAGGGTGCAAATCAAGTATATTTATATAAAATTCATGGTGGAAGGTGACCACCAAGTGGAGTGGATTATGTCTTGGTTTGAGACTGAACCACTTGTTTCATATCCATTATTCTGCTTAATTTAGTATTCTCTTTTTTACTTCTCTACTTTATAATTCAGAAATATCTAAATTCACATTAATAGTTACTCTAGGAATTAAGTAATAATTGGTTTCCATAGAAGAATAGATTCATATGTAATATTAATAATTGAGATTACAATTATTGATAAATAATCAATCTTCTATGAAGTTATTGAAATAGTCAAACTCTTATAATAGTATAACCTTGATTAACTGGGCTTTATTTAATTTTTTGCGGAAAAATTTTAGAAATAGATTTTAACTATAAATTTTTATAGATACTCAATTCACCCCCTCTTGAGTAATCTACTCTGAACATCATTTGGTATCAAAGGTTGTGTATTAAGACTTTGTTTAACCTACTTCAACTGTGATTGTAGTTATACTTTAAAGATCTAAAAATTTCATTTAATTCTAAATTTCAAACTCATTCAAAATATTTTTGTATTATGGATAATAGATTGGAAGGTGCTGCAACCATAAGACCACAATTTTTTAATTGAACGAACTATGCTCAATGGATATTTAAAATGAAAATGTATTTATAGAGTATGGGTTTTAAAATTATGTCTTCCATTATAGATGAATATAAGATTCCTAATACTGATAGAATCACATGGGATGAGCATATAAAAACTGCATTTAATAAAAATTGAAAAGTTATGAATTCTTTATACTGCACTTTAGTGGATGAAGAATTCAATAAAATTTCTTCTTGTAAAACTACCCATGAAATTTCGGATACCCTGTCTGTCTCACATGAAGGAACATCTAGTGTAAAAGAAATGAGACTTAATAAATATATTATTAAATATGATAACATTAAAATGAAACCTGATGATCCTATATCTGACATGTATCTTAGATTTAATGACATTTTCAACACAATGATTCCTTTTGGAAGAGAAGTCACTCTCAAAGAACAAAAAAAGAGAATTTTCAGATGTCTGCCTAAGAGATGGAGAAAACCTCTGTCTCTATTAGAGAATCATGCAACATCAGAAATCAACCAATAAAAGCACTTATTGGGAAAATGATTGTGTATGAAGAGGAAATGAAATTCAGGAAGGAAGAGGAGGATGAACCAAAGAGGAAATCTGTTGCATTCAAGACCACCACGTCTAAGTACAGAGTCAAAGGGAAATTGGAAGCTTCTATAGAATGTTTTAATAGTGAAACATCATCACCTGAAAATGATGAGGGGATGGCTCAATTAGCCAGAAAAATCCATAAATCATATAAGAATAAGAACTTTTTCCGAAAGCCTAACATCAAGGGAAAATATGACCAAAAAGTAAATTAGAAGAAAGACTAAAAAAGAAGTGACAAGGCTAATGAGATTGTCTTCTATGAATGTAAGCACAAAGGACATATCATGGAAGACAATCCAAAGCTCAAGTACAAAAAGGTATATGAGGACAAGGATAGTAAGTATAAAAAGGCTATGAAAGATACCTGGAGTGATAATAAGCATAGTTCAAGAGACTTAGAAACATCACATGATAAATAGGAAAAAAGACTATATGTGTTTTATGACAGATACATATAAGGTAACACTGAAATCTCCTGTTTATAATTAATACTATTATAAAATTGAGAATGAATATAAAAATATGACTAATGAAGAAATGTTTGAATACTATAACATGATTGAAGAAACATTAAATCAAGTAAAAGAAAAATTTAAATCATTGAGGAAACAATATGCTCTTACTGAGATTGTTAAATCTGAACTCACAACTGAAGAATAGAAAAATGCTCAACTGATCAAAGAGAACAACGAATTAAAAATTTCTAATGAGAAATTGAAGAATAACCTGGAAAATATTACCAATGGGAAAAATACTCTTACTAAAATTCTAGGGAAATAATATCCCCTAAATAAAACAATGGAACAAGTTATTAACCTAAAAAAATACATCTTGGTAGAACAATTTTTTTTTCCAAATCTAGGACATATAGTTTTACTCTACGTTCTAGACACAAATTGACTAATTCTATTCATAATACATTTTCTACTACATCATGTTCATTTAGACCAAATAGAGTTTATTTTTCAAATACTCTAATTAATGCTTATAGTAAACCTATGAGGAAGATATGGGTTTCTAAAGTACTTTTTACTAATATTACTATACCCAAACAAGTATGGGTACCAAAATATTTTTTTGATTAATCTTTTTGTAGGAAAGCTGCATAATGAGTTCCTGTAAAAATGCATGGCATTTGGATAATGGATGTTTAAGACACATGAAAGGAGAATACTCATGCTTCAATAATCTAATAAAAATAAATGGTGGAAATGCCACATTTGGTGACAATTCCAAAGGAAAGATCAATGGCCTCGACCAAATTGGAAACTCTAACTCATTTTAATATCTAAAGTACTTGTTCTTGATGGATTAAAATATAATATACATAGTATCTCATAATTATGTGATGGTGGATTCATTTTAGATTTGAAATTGATTCTTGAAATGTCTGTAATTTCAATGATGAACTAGTGTTTTCTGCTTTATGAAATGAAAATGTTTACTTTGTTAACATAGATTCCTTAATTTCTCAAGACACTTCATGTTTAAGCATATTTCATAAAGATTCTTGGGTCTGGAATAGGAGACTAGGACATTATAACGTTTAGTCCCTTAGAAAGCTTACTAGAGAAAGCTTCGTTAATGACTTACCCAAACATGAGTTTCCAAATGAAAAAGTATGTAATCCCTATCAAAAGGGAAAACAACACAAAATTTCCTTCAAACCATAGAAAGTAGTTTCAACTTCTCAACCTCTCAAACAGGTTCATAGGATTTATTTGGATCATTTAGAGTTTTTAGATTAAATGGGAAGCACTATATCTATGTTCTTGTATATTACATTTCTAGATATACATGGAATTTCTTTCTGGATCACAAAATTGAAGCTTGCTATTATTTTACTAAATATGCCAAGTCTGTGTAAAATATTAGTGGACTTAGAATCAAATCCTTAAGAAATGATCATGGCTCTGAGTTTGAAAATCAAGTGTTTGAATCATTTTTCTCACAATATGGTTATAGTAACAATTTCTCTACCCCTAGAACACCTCAACAAAATGGATTTGTATAATGAAGAAATAGAACCCTGCAATATATTGCTAGAACAATGCTTTGTGAATATGACCAAACTATTTTTTTGGGCTGAAGCTATCAATACAACATGCTACACGATCAATAGAGTGTTGGTCAAACCCATTATAAAGAGGAATCTTTATGAGTTATGGAATAATAGAAAACTGAAGGTTAACTTCCTCAACGTTTTTGGTTTCAAATTCTATATTCTTAATACTAAGTACAATATTGACAAATTTGCATCAAAGAGGGATGAATGTATCTTTTTAGGAAATTCTATATCCTGTAAAGCCTATAGGGTGTTCAATAAAAGAATTAAATGTGTGGAAGAATATTTCTATGTAAAATTTGATGAAACGTATGCACGTGAGCCTAAAACCATTCTAGAGAACCTAGAGGATGATCTATAGAATCTAAACATTAATCCAAAATCCTCAAACTATTCTGTGAAATAATATGTGAAAACTCCCAATTCTAGATGTTCCTTAGACATAATCCATAATGATCCTGAACCTGTTGATGAACCTAAAATTTATATTCCTCCCATTACTAGAACCGTTAGAACTCTTAAGAACTATCCTTTAGATGCTATTGTAGGAGAGCTAGACAAAGGAACACAAAATAGAGATTCTCTTAGAAATCAAGTTGAACATCAACTCTTCTTGTCACGACTTGAATCTAAAAACATTAATGATGCCATCAATGATGGATTTTGGGTGATGACTATGCAAGAAGAACTTAATCAAATTGAATGAAACAGTTTTTGGATACTTGTTGAAATACCAAAGGATACATTCACTGTAGTCACTAAATGGGTGCTTATAAATAAGGTAGATGTGGATAGTAACATAGTTAGAGAAAAGGACAGATTAGTTTCACAAGTCTATAGTCAAGAAGAAGGAATTTACCATGAGGAGACCTTTTCACCAATCAATAGACTTGAGGCCATCAGAAACCTTCTTGCTTATACTGCACATCTAAATGAAAAATTATATCAAACGGATGTTAAGTGCGCATTCTTAAATGGGTATATAGCTGAGGATGACTTTGTAGAACAATCCCCTAGTTTTACAAACCCCCATTTGCAAAATCATATTTCTAAATTATCAAAATATTTATATGGTTTATAAAAATCTCCCAGAGCCTTGTATGATCGGTTAAGTACTTTTCATATTTGTAATGGTTTTAGAAAAGGAATAACTCATCCTACACTTTTTATGAAACATATTTCTAATAATGTTTTTGTTGTTCATATCTTTGTAGATGAAATTATCATTGGATCCTCAAGAAATTCATTATGTGTTGATTTTTATAAAATGATGCAAAAATAAATTTGAAATGCGTTTAATGGGTGAACTAAAATTTGTTCTTGGATTTCAAATATTTCAAAATAATGATGGTATTATATTAAATCACTGTAAATATACAATAGGTATTCTAAAACATTTTGGATTGGATAGAACTAAAAATAGTAACACTCCCATGAGTACCACATAAAAGTTAGATCTTGATAGAGATAGAATATTTATTGATCAAACCACTTATAGAGGAATGATTGGAAGTTTACTCTGCTTAACTTCTAGTCGACCTGACATTATGTTTAGTGTGTGTATGTGTGATTGTTTTCAGCAAATCCAAAGGAATCTCAATTAAATGTTGTAAATAGAATTTTCAAATACCTCAAGAAGACACCCAATATAGCACTATTCTATTATAGTGGAAAATCGTTTGAATTAGTTAGTATTTAAAATGCTGATTTAGGTAGATGTAATTTAGATAGAAAATGCACTGTTGGGACATATCACTTTTTTCGAAAGTCACAAGTATCATTGTGTAGTAAGAAACAAAATTATTTTGCATTATCTACTAAAGAATCTAAATACATAGATGTTGGCAGATTTTGTGCACAAATCTTGTAGATAAAACACACATTAATAGATTATGGATATCAATTTCGGCATGTAACTATAAATTGTGTCAACACAATTGATATTAACATCTCAAAAAAATCCTATTTCACATTCTAGGACAAATCATATTGATGTAAGACATCAATTTTTGAGAGATCATTATCAAAAGGGTGATATCACATTGGAATTCATTAGTATTGAGTATCATCTTGCTGATATATTTACCAAACCATTAAATTCTGAAATAATAGACTACATCATACAAGAATTAGGCATGATAAATCTTAAGTAAACCTCTTACTGTTTTATATCTTACTATTTCATGTTTACAATATCATAGTTAGTATTTCATTATTACTGTATAACAGTTACAATCTCATTGTAATGCTCATTTATAGTCTCACGGTGAACTTCATTCACTATCTCATCGTAACACTCATTTACTATCTCACAGTGAAGTTCATTCACTGTCACACTATAACACTCGGTTACTGTCTCACTATAATATTAGTTCTATGTCTCATCGTAAAGACCCAATATTGTCCCACCGTAATGATTTATTTATGATTTTTAGGTATGAATTAAAAATTGTATCACAGTAATTATTCATTTCACCTCTTTATTTTACTGCATATTTTACTTCTGTAATGTTTGGTATTCAAAAATGATAATATAAATGAATAATTACTTGTCCTTCACTCGAATATTTTTCTATTCACTCAATTTGTAACCCTTCTCCAACCCTTCAAACTTTCTCTCTCTCTCGAACCTTCGGTTAATGCCCAAGATAAAACTCTATTCATCATTGAATCTTGAGAAACATATCTCAAAGAAGAATAAAATTACACCCGAGCAAGCACCCGAAGGTCCCCTAAACCCAAATCTGGTAAACCCAGTTGTAGTACCTGAGAAAGAGGTTTTACCCAAATGTCTTCTGTCAAGTAAGTCTCTGGTTCTGAATTTTTTAAATGAGAAAGGCTGGTTAGAGTGGTTTTTGAAGGAAGAAAGACCCATTTACCCTAGGTTAGTGTCTCAATTATATCAATATGTTCAATTCTCCTTTGATTTTGAAGAGGGATATATTGTGAGAAGCTGGATCAATAGGCAAAAATTATCATTCTCATTGAGGTTATGGGTTGCATGCCTTAGGATAACTGTTGAAGGCATCTTTGAGAATTATTAGAGAGGACCTCCACCTTCTAGTGAATTCTTTGTCATGGAAGATGCTCTGAAAAGATTGAATGGAAATGGCACCAAGAGAAGAGTCGTTGCTTCTAAACTAGATGGAAAATCAAGTATTTTGTTTATATTTATATAGAACCTGATTATCCCAAGAAATGGTGATATTGTTATATTGAAATATCATGATGTGTTTCTGATTTATCTTTTGAAAAATGGGCGTTAGATCAACCTTTGTAAATATATCATACAACATATGTGTGAACTGATCAAATCCATATCCAAGTCAACCTACCTGTTTTACTCTTGGTTTATCTCAGTCATGATTCATGCCAAAGGCATGGTTGGACCAAATGAAGAATTTATCAGGGATTATGAGTATTGCCTTCCAAAAGTCACTGTTAAGAGTATGAACATAAATTGGAATCCTTGGAAAATGGAAAGGGGGAAGGCAATGATCGAATTTATGAAAAATTAAATCTTTTATATCGTCCCTCAAGACCAAGAGATATTTCCGATCCTAGTTTGGAACCATATGACGTTGTTGATTATTCTCAAGAAGAGGAAGAATAATCTGTTGTTCCCCCTAGGGAAACTGTTTCTATTGAGGAAGATAGTACTCCTATCCCTCATGATGTAAGTGAAAAGGAAATCCTTTCTTAAAAAGAAGTTGTTAAACTTGTAGATCAACCCGAGGATAAAAAATAATCTTCTGTAAAAAAATATGAGAAGAATGTTGTGGAAGAATCCATATAAGAAGAATTACCTGCTACGCCAGAAGCTGATCTTGAAGAAATCTCAGTGGACCAATATATTTCTGAAGTCATTCCTTTGGCTGAGTAAAGGATGGAGCTGGATTTTAATTTGGTTTGATAGGAAATGAGAGAGGAAATAAGAGATGAGATTTTGGAATTAGATCAAGACCCTAAGCGTCTCAGTCTCGAGAAGGATGAAACTGTTGAGTGGGAGGAAACCACAAATCTGGAATCTAGTAATGTAACAAACCCGATTATTTCAATCCCTATAGACACTCAGTACAAGTTCCATAGATTCTATGATATGGATGAATCTCTACAAGTTTTAGTAAAAGTCCCTGACCATTCTACTATGTTCCAACTGAAATATGTCTCTAATATTCCTCTTGATAAGGAACCAGAGCCTGTATTAGTCCCTATTTTTGAACCTTCATCATAATAACCATCCTTTGTGATTAAATATGATCTGAAAGAATTTGGTGCTACTCTTTTGTCTGGTGTTGAAAAAGTCCGGACATACCAAGATGCTATTGTGACACATCTCTGTGAGAAATATGGCTCATTGTTGTTGGAGAATGTTTTTTGGAAAATACAACCCAAAATGTTTCATGAGATTCAAGAAGTCAAAGTTGAAAATAAAATTATTAGTGATCTTTTGAAGACTCAAAGAGGTATGATTGAAGAAATGCAGTGAGAGATGCATTCAAGATCAGAGATTTCTTCTCATCATGTGGATCCTGTTGTTCCTCAAACCCTGTCAAATATTTTCTCTCAAATTAATCCTCATTTATCTTCCTTAGATAAAAAGGTCACTGAAAGTAACAAATAGATTGTGAAAGATATGAGAGAGCTGGTTTTTAATCTTAACAAACTCACTGATGAGTATACATGGTGTCCTCAAATGGTTCTAAAACAACTGAAATAACAGACCACAACTATCAATGCTTCTAAGCCGTCAAGGAAATCATCTCAAACATCCTTAGACAGTGACTTGCTCAGAATAGTGTTCAAAGAAGATCTTTATGCTGTGCTTAGTGGCTTAAATAAAAATTCTCAAAATATAGTTATCAAGAACAGTGACATAGTTCTTGATCTTTTCCGAATCGATTAAAAAATTTCCAATGATGCTCAATAAGAAATTTCCAAAAAAGTGGATTTCCACTTCAATAAAATCTTCTCAAGGATTGAAATGACCAATAACTTTAAATATCTTGTCGAAAATTTGAGGATTCCTCTTATTACTCAAGATTTCAAGACCCAAGTTCAAAATATCCCAACATTCACTCATCTGTTGGATATGTATATGGAAAACAAGTATGACTTTGAGAAAGCTATGCAGTATGGTGGAGAGATTATTAAGGATTTTATAATGCTTCTGAGGCCCTATCTTCATGTAAAGAGTACAACCAGTGTTGCTCCTACGACTACCCCTCTGAGACCTGGTCTACCAACATTCACCTCTTCCATGTCCTCCACTTCTATTTCTATCAATTAGGAACTGAGTTAGATTAGGCATTTTATCCTTGATCAACAATAGCCATGCAATTCTATGACACCTACTCATTCTCCCTCTATATTTTAAGGTATTCCTTTACCTTCTCTATCAACTAGCTCACTCCCTTCTTCTACCTCCACTTCTCCTCCTATGGCTTCCTCTTCTTCTGCTGCTTCTGTTAAGGGAAATCAAAAGATCAACCAGTGAAAGAAGGAAAATGTTTACTCTATTTTTATGGGGATCTTATTTCCTTAGTTTTTCATTTTTAATGCCCCTCTCATTATATAATACATTATGCACTTTTTTGTCTCTTTTCATACTGCCTTTTGATAATCCCAAAAGGGGGAAAAATTTATCAGACATGTAAATATGGGAATTATATGAGAAATATATGGGAGATAGAAATAATTCTATATATGTTATATTCTCATTCAAACTATGTTGTTAGAACAAATGTACACTCTAAAGTTACATGATTTGTGATCATCAAAAAAGAGGAGATTATTGGACTCCTTAGATATTAATAATATTTTTATGATCCAAAATACTCTTTAGTTTATAAACCATGTTAACTCTATGTAATATATCTCACATAAAATGTACAATAGCTTAGTAAAATCTATCCAAAGCTCTTATGTTCTATACACTCAGTTTGGTTACTATGCACTTTATCTTGTTTCACTTTATAATGATTTATCTAACAAATGATTAAGCTTGATTCAATTAATAAATAATATTAATTATGTTTGAATACAGAGATTTGCCTAAGTCATGAGACACCGTGACAAGGAGAAACCGTGACATCTGGACACTGTGACTAGCAGACACCATGACACCATGACATCCAGACACCATGACATCCAAACACTGTAACATGCAGACACCATGACAATAAGACACCGTGTTATCCAAACACCATGAAGGATACACCGTGAACAAGTAGACACCATGACCATGAGACACCGTGACCATGTCACACCGTGATTGCGAGACATCGTGACCAATCCAGAAACTGTGTGAAGGGGACACCGTTTCCATGGCATACTGTGACACCATTTCCTAATATATTTTGTAATCTCTCAATTTAATATCTAACGGTCATATTTGAAAATTTTAACACATTGAAATAATTAATGTATATTTGTAGACATTTCCTTAGATAGTACAAGGTATCAGGTGACAAATACATGAAACCTGTCATCCCCAACACATGCTCTCCAAGATAAATAAGTAATACAATCTAGAAAATGCAAGAATTAACATGATATGAAGGAAAATGCTGGTGGGCATGAGCGTGACCACAAAATACATTTAGATAATTGGATCATGCAACTAGACTCTGTGGAAGAACACTTGAAGTATAATGGAATCATGAGAAAATCATCACACTGTAGAACACCACGAAGAACACAAGTCGAATCTCTCTAACTTACGACACTCTGTTTTCCATACGAGGACTGGAGTTCTGCATCTACCTCATCTCAGAAGTCCAGAGCGGCAAAGACCAACACTCATAGAACTTCTAAACCTATCTAAACATTACTACTATGTTGTGTGTCATTTAATTAATTTTCAAGCTGAGTGTGTATCTCTGTAGAAACATGCTCTGTCTATAGTATTAAACTGAAGGAAATAATATATCACTACTCAAGCATTATTTTACTCATGAGTATACCCAAAGATTACTGTGGAAGAGGTCCTTGGGTGGCCGAGATGTTTGTACCCATGAAGAACTGTGGAATAGGTCCATGTGGGGCCTGGACAGTACTATGTACTGTTGTTAACCCTCATCGAGGGTGTGGATCAAGTTTATTTATATAAATTGCTTGGTGGCAGGTGATCACCATATGGAGTGGATTAGTTCATGTCTTGGGACTGAACCACTTGTTTCATATCTGATTTCCAGCTTATTTTAGTCTTCTCTATTTTACTACTTTACTATATAAATCAGAAATCTCAAAATTCACATTGATATTTACTCTTCGAAAGAAGTTGTAATTATTTTGACTTAGTAAAATAGATTCAAAAGTAATATCAATTATTGATATTAAGATTACTGAGAACTAATAAATCTTCTACGAATTTATTTAAACAGTCAAACTTTTATAATAGTATAACCTTGATTAACTGGGCTGTATTTAATCTTTTGGGGAAACAATTTAGAAATAATTTTTAATCAAATTTTTTTATAGATACTCTATTCACCCCCTTCTTGAGTAGTATACTCCAACCAACACATTCCATGTAAATTATATGTGAAAAAAAATCACATCGCTTTGTGAGGTGGTTGTATGTCATACACATGAGTAACATTACCATATTTTAAATGTCATGGAAAGTAAAAAATTGTCTATAAAATTATAATTTAATAATAATAATAATATAATAAATATTATATATATATTCTTTAAATCCATAATTTTATAAAATCATGATATGTATTGATTTAAAATGACTTATATCATTTCGTGAGGTAGTAGTATGATATACACATGATTGATGTTTTCTATTCATATTTAATAGAAGGCGAGATGAATAAATATAATAATAAAAACATAATAATATAAAATGATATTAGATAAAATTGTTTATTATATATCATGTTTGTATACATAATTTATTATTGTACATGAATAAAGAAAAACAAATATCATCATTAAGATGGTTGTCTTCTATTAAAGGAGCCTCCTTTGGATATCATATCAAGGACCCTAGGGTTGGAATTTAGGGAAATAAATACTATAAAAATTATATAAGGATGTTAGGGAGATATATTTTTAGTGTATTTTAGATACAAATAGATTTAGATATATGAGTAATTGAGGGGAGGGAGTGCATTTTTATAATTGATGAATGGCACACTTGTAAATACCAAAAAATATTCAGAAATGGGAAGTCACTCTCACCCAAAGTGTCTCCAATGTTTATAATTAATGGAGTTGTTGTAGGATATGATATATCCACACCTCCAAAAAACAAAAAAAAACTTTTTAAACATTTTTTTCCTTAACTTCTATGTTTCCTTACTTTTACCATTTGAGATTTCACTACGATAACTAATCTTTTTAACGAGCTAATTTATCATTTGATACTCGAAATAAATTAGACTATTTACATTATGTTTACCAAATAGTCATAAATATGAACAAAATTATAATATAAAAGATCTATGTTTGTGGAAAATTAATTTTAACATAAAATCATGTAACACACAAAACTTTGTTTTTCAACTTATAATTGTAATGATGTTTTTAATATATTTGGGACAATATGATTTTTATCAAATAAAATCAAACCATGAATGAACTATGGTTGATATTTTTAAAAATACAACAATAATTTGGTAGATTGTTTTATTTTTATGAATTTTTTGTCATTTAAAAAAATATTATTTAAAATAATATAATATTAATGACAATTTTGACACTATTCATTATATTTGAAATTAAAAACCTGATGAAAAATGTGTAATTCAAATATATTATTTTAAAAATTATCTATAAAGTTATATTTATAAGAAAAATCATATAATATGATAATTCACTCAATTTAAATTAGTTTTAATGTTTTTAGTATCATTTATTTTATTTTTGTATTAATTAATTATTTTTTATGTTGTCGTTACATAATAATTTCATGTAATTATATAATTATTAAAAATTAAAAAGAAATTACCCTCATGAAATTATTTTATGTATTCTTAAAATTCTAACCATTCTCATTCAGGTATTTCATTATTCCTTTGGGAACCTATATGTCAAATTGAAAAGCTAGATGACAATAGTTTATCTTTTTATTTATATAAATTATTATATTAGTCACCATCATTGAAAAGCATCCCAAAAAACTCATTAAAATAAATCATAAGTTAATATGATTCAAAACACATACATGAAATAGAAGTTCATTTTTAATCATTATATTTTCATTTTAACCCCATTGTAAACTCGTTTTAACATTAACCATTGTAACACATTTATATTGTATTTAAAATTTATTATGAAAAAAATTAAGTGAAAATTATTATATAATATTAATTATTCTAATTAAAAAATGGATTTTTTTTTAAAAAATACAGTTAAAATAATTCTCAAAATATTATTTTTAACATAACGCATAGACGGAATAAAAAATGTGAGTTTCCAAAGAAATAATTCTCATAATTATTGAATGATGTAATATCAAAATTCAATTTGAAATTGACTCCACTAACCTAAATAGTATTTTTTTATTATAATTGAACAAATTTTATGTTTAATATTTTTAAAATCAATATGGAACCAATAAATTCTTAAAATTAAATGCATTTTTTATTAAAAAAGAGCATTTTTTTACTATTCATCGAAAAATTAATGTTTTCAAAAAATAAAAAAAAATTCACTATAAATTAATTTTTTCATGATGATTTTGAAAATAAAATTCATTTTTAAATATTTATTTCTAGAAGTGGTAAAAATTAATTTTAAAATAAGTGTGTAGTGTACGATGTACCATTATTTAATAGAAATATGTGTTTTCAGAAAACAATTTGTTTTTCTTTCAAATGAATCTATTTATTTAACTATAATCAATAGATAACCATTAAAACCATTTTATACATGTGTAAATCATGTTATTTTCATAATTTAGTTAGTCATATTCATACCTACCAATTTAATATCTAGCTTAAAACGCTATATTATATTATAGTTCTTTAAGACTCGGGGTTGTGTGCATCACAAAATATCAAAGAGAGTGAATTTATTTTGAAAATATATATCACAACATCTCAGGAAGTTACACTATATTCTAATTTTGGTACTTCCTTTCATATATGTTATCTAACATCATGTTCCTATTTTAAAATCTCAAGTTGTTACATAAGTTGTTTGTTAGATTTGGACTTTTCAAAAAGAAGATGTAGAATATCACTTTCCACCCCGATTTTATGATTTAACCAATTTTGAAATAGTAAAAAACAACCATTCCATATTAGTTTTTTATATAACATATGTAGAAAAATTCTTAAAATTTATAGAATTTACCATGTAGGTTTTACATTAAAAATTACATGAAAATGGGCTTTCAATATGAGTTTCTACCTAAAAACAGTGTAAAAAACCTAAAACAATTATCTTTCCATAGTGGGTTTCAATAAAAAATTTGTTCAAGTATTCCAAATAATAAATAATTGTTCTATTTGGTTTTACCTTAAAACGACATCAAAATGGTTTTTTGATATTGGTTTTTGGTAAAAAAAAATGACCTAGAAAGCCCCATTTTACATCATTTTCATGGAAGAATGACTTGAAACAACTCCTAAAACATTACAAAACTTTCCAAATTAGTTTTTTACTATAAAATAAACATGTAATGTAGAATTTGATGTCATTTTTGGGTAAAAACTGATGCCAAAATCCATATATTTATGATTCCTCATTAGTTTATAACAAAACTAGAATGAAACGTTCTAATTTTATTTTTTAAAATAAAAAATAAATACATGATCTATGAACATTAAAATGTTTTCCTAGAAAAAATAATAGAAAAATTATATATAAAGAAGAAAAATATTTTCTAAATACAAATTTTATAAACATTAATTAAAAGAAAAATACATGACACTCAATTTAAAAATTAATCATATCGAAAAAATAATGTTCAAAAAAAGTTGTAAGGTGGGTAAGGGATTCGTCCACATATGGTATGACATCATTGAATATATATAATAATAATGAATTTATAAGATAAAAAATAAAATATTTTAATATAGAACCTAAATTATTTAAAATAAAAAACATTAACAATTTTACTCATCACCCCTGGTGTGATGATCTCAAATAGGAATCATAAAATATAATACCAATATTCAAAATTTTATTTTCCATTATGATGATCCTATGGTAGTGGAATATTAAATTTAGGATACATATAAATATATATATATATATATATATATAACAAAAGTATAACACCATAATAATTAAAAATACTAACGTCTTGTTAGATAGAATATATGAAGAAAAAAGAAATATTATAAGAGAATATAACACAGTGAGACTTACAAAATATATTTTTTTCAAAAAAATTTATTATCTTCGCTAGCATGTATTTTGATATAAAAACTTTTTAAACATTAAAAATTATTTTTTCGGAAAAAAAATTTGACAAGTCTGTGAGATTATCTTTAAATTGAATTCTTCCACTTATGTTGATTGAATTTAGAAAAATAGATTCTTTATTTGTAATCAAAGCAATTTATATTATCTAATTTGGTGAACATTTTTTTAGATTAACTAATAGTGAAAATAGTTAAAATTAATTACCATGGTAAAAGTAAAGATGGGTTTATCATGGGTTAAAATAATAAGATAAGGGATTAAAATGATTGAAAACTATTCAAAAACAAATTTTATTGAAATATTTCTACCTTATCACTCAGATGGTTCTATAATGAACAATTTTTTAGACTTCTATCATGAGTGAACATGGGTATCACTTTATCTTTTCCAAAATTCCATATGGGCCCTCTCCCCCACATATAAAATAAAATATCTCTCTTCCCCTCTTTATACTTTAAAAACCATCTGGATAAGACAATAACTAACTAAATATCTTATAAATAAATTTCACACGACCTAGATTAATTATTTTTTAGGGAGTCCCCATAAGAAAGATTTATTTATAATCATAAAGAGGCTCCATGAAGAGGTGGTAAAATTCCTAAACATGTGTATTTGTTTTATTTAATCATGAAACAAATCAAATTTTTTCTCAAAAATGATAATATAGTAACTATATAATCACCTATATACTGAAATATTAATATTTTAATGGAATAACAAAGATCCATCTCAGCTTCCATCAAATGGGAAACAAAATCGTTAATTGTGTGTATGAAGAACTACATCCTTGCGAACCAATGTGATTTATTTTCCATAACCACCATTAAAGAAAAAATATAATGATGTATTTGAATTATTTAAATTATAATTATAAAATTATTATTCTTATGGAAATGGTATATAACATATTCCTTCATAATTTACATTTCATGAGTGATATGATAACGTAACTCCTGTGTGTGAAGGACAACGACCTCACAAAGTAATATTAATCATTTTTTACTTACGATTTAAATGGAAGGTAATAAGGTAAAAATTAATTAATATATTTGATATTTATGGCTTAAAAACATCTATAAATACAATATCACATTTAAATTCTAAACATCCAATCCATTGTAATGCAATGATGCTACTTGTGAGTATTTGTGGAATCTCGGCTCCACGAAGTAATGTGAAATGTTTTTCAATTAAATTTAATAGGGATTATAATAAAGTGTATTGGATTAATATAAATTATAGATTAGAAATAATAGTTATCATTTAATTATGAATTAACATTTAGTTTTCTTTCATTCCATCTTTTGTGGAAAATGGAAATAGAGTTCATCCACACATAGGACTTAACATCAACATGAAAAATGTCATCCATTTGTTATCTGTGTCTTTAATTTATTAAAATAATTGAATATATATTTTATTTATATTATATTTAAGTCATGGTTTAAATTCTAGAGATGTTGGATCTAGGATTAATGCAAAAGAACTGAAATTACAATACCAAAACATACAAAAAAAATGACGCGATTATCACCTAAAAATTTGATTTTAATAAAGAAATGTTAATAAATGGGTAATAATAGAATATAAGTAAATAATATATGACATTATATAAGTGGGTACGGTTTGTTAATATATTTATAATAAATATATATTTAGTATACAAGAGTTTTTAAAATGTACTATGAAATCGTACCCAAGGTAAAGGTTTCTTGTCTCAATTTTACTTCCATGAGATATACACCATATTAACCACTTATTCCATTGAGTTTCATATATAATAAAAATTTTGATTTGTTATGCCGTGAATAATTTTCTATTCATGGAATTTTATCAATAATTCTACTTAATTTCATTCATTGAGCTAATGAATCAAAATTTAAAAAAGTGGTAAGGGTTTATTTCACAATCTCAACTATATTCTAGAATGTATTTGTTTAAGTCTCAATTAGGGGAATTATTTAATATTTATATGTTAGTATAAATTTAACTTCTTATAATATGGTTATTTATGAAATTTTTTACTTAATAATACCTATTTTCCTTTATTCATTACTTAAAATGACTCAGAAAATGATTTGAAGAAAATTTTACTTTATTTCATTCTTTGGTCAAAGATAATATTTCAACAAAATACATGTTTTCAATTTTTTATAAAATTTAATATTTTTGAAATTATTAGTTAAATTATTTTTTACCAATTATTATTTTTTTCATTTTTTGAGTGTATTCTTAATATCATTTTCAAAAAGTTTATTTTACATTTAGAGAAAATGAGAAAATAATATTTTTTTAAACATTTAAAACTGATCATAATTCACCATCATTAACAAAAATAAATGTTTTAATGCATCCATTATAATTTTATGTGTTTATTTTCAAATAAATTTATTTTAAATTTTTTTAACTTTTTGGTCTAAAAATATTTTCAATGGAAAAAAATTTATTTTCCTCAAGAGTGTTTTAATGAAATTTATAGGGAGTTTATATTCATTAAAACCCGTTATTTTGACAAATGTTCCATTGGGAATATATAATAAGGATAATGTCCTTATTTTTTCTCCATATGGTTTAGGATTAGTTTGAATGGGGATGTACAATTTTGATACCATTCTCCATATTACTCTGGAGATTTATGATTATGTTAATTGGTTGGTAATGTATTAAAACAATTTCTAATTTATTTTCATTATTAATGTTTATATTGATTATATTCCATCCCACTAATATGTGGAATTAATTAGCCTCAATTAGTTATTGGAAGTGCCACCTATAACCCCTTGTTGTATTGATAGGTCTCATGAGACAAACTAGCTTAGTTTTTTGGTTGAGTCCTTAACCAATTATGTAAGATGTCTTGGAACGAGGCCTTGATGGTATGGTCATGATGTCTGGAATTATGAATTTCCCCATTAGAATATTATTTAATGATGTTATGTGTGATTATTCAATTAGTAAAAATATCCATGGTTATGTTTCAAGATCATGTGATTAGTTACATGACACTATTTGACCATTATTTATTCCAACCATATTATAATCATTTGATGATTAAATGACATGTGTTTCAGTTATGTTATTTTCTATATTGATTTTGAATTATTTATTCATATAATCCACTAATAAAATACCCTTCATGAGCATTATACCTCCCCATTTTTAATTTTTATTCTTTTTAGGATGTTAGGAAGTGTAATTTGATTGATATGTAGGGATATCCTAAATTGAATAGTGGTGTAATCATATTAAAAAAATTTGTATTTTATATTATCAATTATAATTGAAATTTCAAGTATATTTCTAGTTTACAGCCAAATAAATATTTGTTCCATTGGGATGTGATTCCTTATATCTTATTCTAATTTATAAAGTAATAAAGAACTCGTGGTCACTAGGGTTTGGGTATTTATAGGTGGTATGATCAGAATATTAATAAAAATCATGGGAACATGATTTATAAGAAAATGTAGATTTGATAACATATACCTATGATTGGATTTGAGGATATGTATAGAAGAACATCCAAATGTTATTCTATAGAATATATTATGTATTTTTCCTTGAAATATATCCCTGTAAGGATATTATAATTGGACAAGGTTTTGGAACAGAAGTATGTTGCGCTAATGACCCAAAAAGGTGTGTAAGGCATGACATGAGCGTTACCTAGTACACAATAAAGGAACATACTTCAAACAAGGTTTTACACTCTTGGGTGATATCATTTTTATAATTAAAATTTTATTTACTGAATATTATAAAGGATTTTAAAATACATTAATTATTTTAAAAACATTTCAATGAATTAATTTGGATTATTTTGAGATTATCCGTGCATAAAATTTTGAATTTATGCTAAGTCTCTTACTCGGTTTTGGAATTATAAATTATGTTTCATAATATTTTTATCAAATATAGTATATTATATTATTTAAAAATGTAACTTGATAGAAGGAAGTGGAAACATATCAATATACATACTCTATATAGGGATTTCCCAACTAGGAAAGATAATGAAGCTGGAGTTGGAACTGTAGCTCATAGTGATCAAAATAAAATCATTCCATGGAATCAGAATTAGGCTATGTGTAATAACATTTCTCATATGGTGTAACCTTTTGATATACCATGTGGAGTAATAATTTTATGCCTTTTATATTCCAACTACCACCACTATTTTATTAGACTACAAATTAATTTTTATCCGATCAACGGGTAATTTCATTAGAGAATATATTTCTCACATTATAAAGAAATGAATGTGATAATATTTTCATTATAGTTTATTGTCTCTTATGAAATTCAGATTAGTGGTTTATATTGATTAAAAAAATAAGTATAAAGAAAAAATAATAAATATGTTATGAAATTATTTTAATGCACTCTTCTTGGAAAAGAATATTCTTCATGGGAAACAAGAGGATATAGAGATATAATTAAAATTTCCATGAAAAAAGAATGAATAAAAGGTTACTATGTGTGAAAATAATATTACAAGGTTAGGAAGGAATTCCATAGACAACATACATAATCCAAATATCCTTATTGGACTTTTATTTATAGGCTAAAGAAAATTATTCGAAGGGAAATAATATCCAAAACATTCTCATTAAATGAAGAAATAATATCATGTAGTAAAATAAATATATGTATTACTCTTAGTTTTATGGATTATAATGTATTCAAGATAATAATAGGGTGGAATAGAAAAATATATATAAGGATAATAAGGGATATATGTATTTTATCTCATGTGATAATTGTGTAAAGAGACAATATGGTACTTTCCTTTATGGAATGAGATGACTCTACAAGTGTTGAGATAAAGGAAACCATGATCATCAATTAAAGGGTAAGAAACAAGCTTCAAATGTTATATTATTAAAATTCTATTATATGGGGAACTATAAAAACATCCCAAGCATGATGGGAATATACTCTAGAAGAAATAAAGGGATCATGATCAACCTTATGTAGTTTTTAGTACCAAATTGGAATTATTAAAGTGTTTTTTTGGATTATGGAATTATATTAGAGTATTATTTTATCAATGATAATTTTGTTATAAGAGTCATGAAACCTATATGGATTAAATTTCATTAGTTTCCCAATAGGTATTTGAAAAAATATTTTGAATTGAACCAAGAGATGTGATTTAGTAGAAAGTTAATATTTTAATAAAACATTATTGAGTTTAGATAGCCTTTAATATTTTCGTAATTTTGAATTAATAATGTTAAAGACATTTTTATTGGATAATATTTTTTTCCTTGAATTTTTTTTGTGATTTGATTGTTTAGATAATATTTTAAGGAGTTTAAAACTTGTCTAGACTAATGTAATATAATAAAAAATTTGAGATATTATTTAAACAATTGAATGTTTTAATTAAGGTCTTATAGTGGTAAATTTATTAACATATTGGGAATGTGACATTACATGTAACTTTATATTATATGGGGAATATAATGTTGACTTAGTGACCATAAATCTAAATTTTTCTATTTAAATTTGGTCAGACATATTTTGGATAACCCATAAGGTTACCTATTTATGAAATAGATTAAGCTGAATTTTTCGAGTTACAATTGATTTTTAAGTGATAAATTTTTTTTATATGAAAAATTTTTATAACCATTTTGGTTTTAGTAAATATAGGAGGAATAACTAGACACTCTTTTATAGATCTTATAATATGTCAAATACTAATTTTAGTTACTTAAGAATAAATAAAATTTATCTTGGATATTCATTTCCTAGAGTTAGAAAATAATTGGAAATTGATTTATGAAAAAATATATATGAAATTATAAGTATATTTTTTTGTTTTTATAAATACTAAAATAATAATAACAACTCTAATCTATAAAAAAAACTTGATGATTGTTTTTTATTTTTTTTAATTTATGAGGAATTGATGTTATTTTCACCCTTTATAGATTTATAGTTTTGTTTTCACTAACCTTATATAGATCACCCAATTTATTGTGATCAGTGACATGTATCACTCCTTATATTTGTTTATAATTTTATTCCATGTCAATATCTTCACATCCCACCAATGTTCTCCTACATGGAAACCTAGTAATTTGTTATTCTAGATAATTTTTATACTTCCCCTTATATCATATAAAGAGGATGTGTTAAAACTGATTTTATTATTAATATTTTTGAAAAAGTTATTTCCAAATTTCAACCCCTTGATTATTGAGATAAATATTATGTTGTGAGGATGAAATTTTATTTGGGGGGGGGGGGTTAAATGTAACACCATGAGTTTCTAAAAGAAAAAACATCATGTTCGATAGTGTTTGTGAAATGAAACATAAATAATATAAGATAATTTGACACACTAATACTTAAAAATATATTTCATTTCAAATAAATTTATTCTCTTCAATAGCTTATGATGCACTCAAAATTTGGTTTCAACAAAATGTGATACTCTATTAAAATATCATTGTTTAAATATGACCATTATAACATTGCCATTAAGTTGGTGGGTTTGAAAAATACTAACTAAATTATGAAAATCATATGGATTACAAATGAAAAAAACAAACACAATGGATACATATTTATTATAAATAAAATTAGAACAATTTGAATGAAATTAAATGTTTTCTGAAAAAAATATTATTTTTTCTAAAAGGTGATTTAGTCGGGCATTGCAAATATAATTTTAAGATGTGTTTTACTAATTTTGAGAAATATTTTTTAAAAAATAATAATAGTTTTTGAATTATAAAAGTACAAAAAATATATATTTTTTGAATTTTGTGGATTTATATAGAAAGGTTAATTTTTAATGAGGAGTGAAAATAAATATTTTTTTATTAAAAAATACCCATCATTTAAATTATTTTCAAGGCTTAATGATATTTTAAATTTATTTTAAAGTAAAATTAACTAAATTATTTTTAAAAATTTTCTAATTTATTTCAGTGAAATTAATTTCCTATTTAATTGTAATATAAATATTCTTTAAACTTTTGAATGTTTTTCATTGGGAGAACCGTTTTTAAGCATATGTGGGTTTAATCATAAATTGAATTCTGCCACATATATTGATTGAATTTGAAAATTTTGATTCCATATTTAAGTTAAAAAAATTAAATTATCAATCATGTTTAACATTTTTTTTGCAATAATGAATAGTTAAAATAAAAAATAATATCATAATTAAGGTAAAAATGGGTTTACTAAGGGTTTAATGTAAGATGATAGTGGTTAAAAATAAAATAAAACATATAAAAAGACATTATATGTCTATATATTGAACTTATAAACTATAAAGTATATGAATTTATAATTTTTTAGGCCTATGGAATGAATAAAACATATGTATCACTTTATTTTTTTTTTCAAAAAATCCACGTGTATTCTCTCCCCCACTCATAAAAGGCCACTCACTCTATTCCACTATTCAGACATAAAAAACAACTTTGTTCATTTAATACCTCTAAAATATGTTAATTAATTCTCTGACCACATTTTATTGGACTTAGTTTTTTAGTATTCCCTCATAATAAGGATTTAGTTATAAACCTAAAGAGGATTTCTGAAGAAGAGTTAAAATCGTTAAATGTGTGTATGTGTTTTATTCCTTCTTCAAGATATTTCAAATTTTATTATAATATGATTATATAATTCCCCATGTATAAAATATATATTTATAGAATTTATTGTTTCTTTGATAACCCATATCCACATGCAGTTCTATCAAATGGGAAACGATATCGTCGATCGTGTGTATGGTAGACTACCGCCATGCAAACCAATTTAAGTCATTTTCCTTCTCCACCTTTCAAGACTAGATATAATGATCAATTTAACTGATGTTAATTATATTTATGAAATTATTATATTTATGAAATTATTATATCCCATGTTTCTTCTTACTTTTCATTCTATGGGGAATATGATAACCTCACCCAAGTGCACAACATACCACCACATCGTGAAGTGATGTTATTTTTTTTCACTTAAACATTTCATGGAAGGTTGTCATGTTAAATAAAATGAATATATGTGATATTTATGAAATAATAATTCTTATTGATGTATAATATCACATATATCTTCTTATATTCCAATCTGTTGGAAAACAATAATGTGGCTTGTGCGTACGTGTGGATTACCACCTCCAAATTGTGATTTGAAATGATTTTCATTTTATTTTTTTACATTGGTAGTAATAAATATTTATTTGATTTATATAAATTCTATATATAACATAATAATGATTTTTTAAAGGTTAATTAATATTTATTTCCATTTCATTCCATCCATTGAGAAAAAAGGGAACAATGATTATGAATTCGTATGGCTTACCGTCTCAAAGAATAGTGTAATAAATTTTCTATATATGACATTTAGAGATTATTATAACTATATAAATAATTAATATATATTATTTTGATTTGATAATTAATATTATGTCGTTTATTTAACCATTATCAAATTAAAAAAACTAAAATTAAAAAACCCAAACATACATGAAAAATAATGAATTTATCAACAGAAAAATAGACTTTTGAAATGAGATTTAAAAAACAGATCACAAAATACTATATGTAAAGAATATATGGAAATTTTTATATATGAAATGTATAACAAACAAATATTTATCATATTGTAGTTTCTAAATGGTAAACCATAAATTGGACCTTAGGTAAGTCTTTCTCATCTCCCATTTACTTCCATGAGATATACGCCATATTCACCACTTTTTCATTTGTGTGGTGCATATAATTCCATTTTTTAGAATTTATATTATGAATATATTTATATTCATGGTAATTAATGTTTCATTTGATTTTATTCCTTTCATGGGGATTATGATTCATGATTCACCAAATTGGAAAGAGTTTATTTCACAATCTCATCATTATTCAAGATGGTATTTGTAAAAGTATACGTTGGGGAATTATTTGATATTTCTATATTAAACTCAATATATTTTATTATAAAATGGGTATTTGTGATCTTTTTTATGTAATTGTACCATTTACCCTCCCTTAAGTACTTAAAATTATTGAGAAAACAATTTTTAAAAAATTTGACATTATTTCTCTCTTTAGTTGAAAATCCTTTATCATAAATATCCATTTTTATTAATTGTTTTTAAATGTTTTCAACATATAACAATTTATTTATTAAAGGTATTTTTCCCATAATTCATGTTTAATATTTTTTAAAAGGAACATTTATATATTATTCAAAATAAAGCCCATTTTAGTTTTTCCAAATTTTTTAAAGAAATCATTATTTTAACATTTACAGCCTGAAAATAACATATTGATGACATGAACACTATGTGATTTAAATATTATTTTATAAGTTTAATTATTATTCTAATGGAAAATAATTTTAAAAATATTTTATGAACATTTAGTTTTAAAAATTCTTTATGTGTGAAAACATTATTTTTCTCAAGAATGTTTTAATTTTCTTTTTTATGGTATTAATATTCATCACTAACAAAAGCCGATATATTCACGTATACTCCATTGAAAATGTATTTAAACGATACTATACTTACTATTTAATTATTTTGATTGTGATTAGGTTGAGAAGGGATTTAGTTTTTTGATTCCATTCTCCATATTACTCTCGATGGTTTATGATTATATATATAAAATAGTTTTGTATTATCATTACATATGATATTTTCTCACTAATAATGTTTATATTTATTATGTTTCACCAATTTTATATGGGGAATGAATTAGACATTGTATGTGATGTGTGGGTCCCACTGTAGCCCCTCAATTCATCAGTAGTTCTCACGACCCAAACTAGATTGACTTTTTGGCCAATGCCTTTCCCATTTATATATGTTTACTTAGTACAAGGATTTGATGTTATAGTTATCATATCCAAAGCTATAAATTCCCTCATTAGGATATAAGTTTTTTATATTCCATATGATTATTATAATAGTTAAAATATCCACATTTATGTTCCAAGCTAATATTATTATTTATACGTAATTATTTTATCATCATTTATTCCTACCATATTATGGTCAAGGTATTGATTATAATGAATTATTCTTGTTATTTACCTTTCTATATTGATTATGGTTTATTTATTTATAGAATATACTATATAAATAACCTTAATGAGCATTATAGGTTACCCATTTCTTGTCTTTCCTTTCCCATATATTCTAGGAAGTGTCTTATGAGTGATATATAGGGATATTATAAAGGGTATAATGGGGTTCTCAAAAATTTATTTTGTCTTTTATGTTATAAATATTAATTTTAATTTCAAGTATGTATTTAGTTTTCCAATACTACTAGAATATTTAGTCCTTCAAAATTTGATTTATTGTATCTTATTTCATTATAATAACGGAACCACTGAATCATGGATAATAGGGTTATGGTCATTACAAAAAAATTCTATCTAATTCAAAATTAATATACCTTTAATTTTGTCTAATTATTTTTATTTGGATATGGTGTCGACATATGATCGTGGTAAATTTACCCCATAATATATATATTTACATATCAACTAAAAAATCCCGTGTAACAATAATAATTAAAAATAAAAAACTTATATAAAACATAAAAATTACATTTTACTAATTTATTATGTTTTTCTTTGAATCTCATAACTAAATTGAGAATCCCAGATGATGTGAATTAATAATGGTAGAATATTCCTAACAACCATTCTTCACTACAATATAAAATTTCACAATTTAGGAAATTATTATAAATATTATTTCATAATTAAATTAGTATTCGTACAAATCCTAGAATGTAAGAAATAAAAATCCCAATATCCATATTTTATAATATCACCTATTTAATTAACTCTAACGTCATCATTCAAATATTTTATAGCTATTGAAATTTATTTTGGATCCATAAAAGCATAAGTTCTAGTGGTATCCTTTTGAATTAAAATTTTGTGTATATACCTAATTAAATAAGTATTAAAATAAGTCACTTCATCTCATATTTATTAAAAGAATAAAATATATAAATTTAAATTTACTTACATTGAAAACAGTTACAGTACATGTACGGTGTTCTCATAAAAAAAATACAAGATATCCTTTTAAAATATTCCTGTTGCATAATATGTTATACTTATATCAAAATTCATCAAAAACTCATAAATATTATTCAATAAATATTAAATATGAGATAATCTATTTTTTATATTAGAAATATCAAATTGATGTGACGTTATTGGTTCTTGGAATTTTTTTCTTTGGTACTAAATATTTAGATTTCAGACAATCCTATATAAATTAAATGTAAGATAAAAATTATAAGTTATTTTCAATCAAATGTACTTTATATTTAAAAAATAACATACCTAATATTTTATTTGAAAAATAAGGCTATTTGTTCAAAGTAAAAAAAATTACCCACACAATATCCATCTTTGATAGCCTCCTCTCTATGCAATGACTATAATGCATTTGGATGAATCATATCATATACCGATACACTTACCAAACCAGATATATAGGATTGTGAAATAACGAATCCCCCAAAATAGTTATGACTCTATATTCTACAATAAGAATATGGGTATCTCGACCATATAACTCACAGTATAAGGTCAACTCTGAATGTAGAGGCTGAGGATCTGAGTTGGAAATTTTCACAAACTATGATTGTCATAGTATTTTTCGAAATATAGTCAAATCATATGATTTTATTTGATCTCCTGTAGACTATTTTAGGTCTTTAATATTATATTTTATGGATTTTTTTCATTTATTGATTTCATACTTTGATAACTAAAACAATTCCCCATACTGACATCCCCTCATATTATCTTACACAACCGAGGTATTCGGGCATTCCTAGTGTAGTTACTAGAATATCCATATTATCCTTAAGGTTAAAAGTCTTTTATATTAATATCTCTTGAAATTAATACACAAATGATATATTGAACTAGTATATTATGGAAAATAACATAAAAAATAAAATATACAAAAAATAAAAAATAATTTCTGAAACTTCGTTCAATTACTTATTTAGGCTGATTTGTAGGAAATATTTTATTTTTATTCATTCTCATTATTTTCAATTTTTCATGCAAAAGGGTCGAGGGAGATGGAGGACTGAAATTTTCCTCTTCTGAACCCCCACTAGATTTATCTATCAATGCATCCAAATTTTTTACAATCATATTCTCCTTTATTAAGTGATACCCTCCACATGTTAATGTTTGGTGGTATACATTATGCAACTAGATCCCTTATTAAGATCTCATAGAATATTCTTATATAAAAATAAAAAAATAAATAATCATGTAATATATATGAAATTTTATAACATACAATAATTATCATATAAAAAATTAGTCTTCATGTTTGTTGGATACATATTTATTCTATGTATTAAAAGCTAAATATCAATACTTTAGGTCATGGTCTTCATTTTGTTAGTACTAAAATTTTTTTGTTCAATTTTGTTTTATAATATCTCTATCAAACCACCAAAATAGATATACAAATTTTATTATGTTCAATCATTTCATGAAAATTGAATATCATCTATAATCAAAGTCATTAAATAGTTTTCTAGTATAATATCTGTTATTTGATGAATGAGACAAAAATAAATCATTTAAGAAATTTTAACTTCATAAACTCCCATATATTCTATTTCATCATATAGTTGATGGAATTCCAATCAAGATATAAAATTTTAATCATGAAATGACTCTTTGTGTAGATATAATGGATAAACTTTGCTGCATTTGGGCTAGTTGGGTTATTATTATAATCAAATTTATACATACCCTCTATTTTCCATGAGGATGTTAATGTCTCGATAAATGTGTAATGCCACATCTACCAACTCTATAAATAATTATCTCCAGAGAATACATATAAGATTCAACCTTTGGAGGATCTCTAATTTTCCAATAAATAAATATTGAAAAGCTCAAAGTTTACATTAATTAAATAATTTAGTTATTTATTATTTAATAATACATTAGAAACATATATATATATATATATATTATGGTAAATTATCCTCTACATTAGTGTCCATAATTTTATAAGTTTAATCTAATGATATTATATGTTTCTGAATATTATTAATAAACATAAACCCCATAAATATTGAATACCAAAATATGTATGTAAAAATATATTATCATACATGTGTATGTTTCAGAAAAAATAACGATGTCATGATTTTTAACCAAAACGTTTTATCCACAACTAATAAATGTATCAATTAATTCAAATAATCTAGAACTGATGAAAATTTATAAGTGTAAATATCATAGCAATAAAAAGGTGTTTTATATACATAAATTTAACCAAAACAAAATTATGTAAGTGAGAATTTTTAGTCAAATTTTTTTTAATTGGAACTGTTAAATATAAAATTCAACTCAAAAATAAAATATATAATCAATATATATATATATATATAAACATCCATATTAAAAAAAATAAAGCTTTTTTACATCTATATATTTCAATATATATATATATATATTTACATGAATTATAAGGGGTGTAATTTATTGTTTTCCTAAATCCCTTCAATATGAACATTTCATAAAACACGGACTATGATTACATTATTGTAATTTTTATCATTCATAAATCACGTAATTGATGAAAAAACATTACATAATTAAATAAAAATAAAATTATTATCATCATCATCAACCAAATGAATTCTTTTCCCCTGCAAAAATGATAGTCCATTGATCATTTGATGGGCTAGTGACATAATTTTTTTTATTTCCATGTGTCTCTATGATTAATTAATTTTTTTGGAACTAAATATATTCAAAACCATGAGTTGAAATACTTAATCATCATTTCTCACACCACTATTACTATCAAGAAAGCTACACATAAAGGCTATTAATCTAAATAAAGTATAATCAATTTCCCATAAAACATCAACAACTCCAAAATATATTATCAATGGAAAAATTGGTTTTTATCTTTTTCTATTGAAAAATGAAATGATTCATCTATTTTAACAACCAAATATTTCATAATAAGTTATTTTCTTTTAGGTAATTAAATATCTTGCGTTACATGGAACATCGAGTTCAAGCCCACGACAACTTACCAAACTAGACGTTCAAAAAACAGTTAGGAATATTATTAACATTATTTTGAATTTTATATTCTATGTATAATTTTAACATCCATATTATGTGTTTCATAGACATAATACATGAAAAAATTCAATTTTTTTTAAAAAGAAGTATTTTTCAAAAAATGAAATTTTACCACCTTTTAATGGAGAACCCTTTTTAAATCCAATATTTGAAACATTTATATATTAAAATAGACAAAATAATCTTCTTCTTTAGAAGAGGGACATAAAATTTTTAGTTTGGATAAATTTTTAGTGCTTTTCTGATCACTTTCATATTTTGTTAAATAGTGGAAAATAATAAATTTTAATTGGAAACAACTTTGTTAATCAGAAAAATTTATATTGTTAAATTATAAATTTGAATGGTTTTTATTTATAAGAAGATTATATATTTATAATTTAATCTAATAATGTTCATTGGAAGTAATTTTAGATTTAAATTGGAGACAAACATATATCAATATTTTGATATTTTACTTCTCAAAACCCCTATTTATGGTTTTTACAATGGGAATATTTATTTAAAACTAATAAATAAAACTTATATGTAATATATTTGGTAAAATATTCATCATTTATTAATTTTTAAAATCAAAATTTTATTTGGGTGAAGTTTTGGTATTTTTCTAAAAACATTCAATTATTGATGAACAGTGAAAAACACTGTGTTATTATTTATAGACGCCATTTATTTAAATAATTAATTTCAATTTAAATTTATTTTAATTTCAAAATAGATACATATTACTTATATTAGTAAAATATGATTCATTGAATTTATTTTATAATAAGATTAGATATAAAAATTTTTATTAAACTTTTGACCATCTTTTACTCACCTTCTAGGCACATTTGGAAATTTGCATAAAACATAATTTTACATCTTCTGTGAATTTAATTTCAAAATTCCGAGAGACATTTTTGAAATCATTATGTAATATGTGGTTTAATAGGTTGGAAATAATTTTCGGTGAACAATAACTTTTAAATTTAATTGACCACGGTTAAAAGTTAATAGGGTAATTAAAGGTAAAAATGATATTATAATTACACTAACACATGTCCTAATTCTATTGGATAAGTGTATTCCAACTAAATTCAACCTTAGGAATAAAATACGATCATTTTTATCGACATGGATTAGATTAGGACATTTACTATTATTTTATTTAAAAAAGAGTTAAAAATATAAAATTATAAGTTTAATAAATAAGAATTTTTAAGATATGGTTATACATAAGATAAATTATACTATAAATATTCATTATAAAGATAAAAAGGATTACTAATTCATTTTATTTTTTTTAATTTTCATCTATTAAACAATTAAATTTATTTATGATGCAATGATGATGCATTAAATACCCTATTAATGAAATATTATAATAATTTATATTATAAATATAAAAATAAATGTAAATTGAGACATTTGATGCATTAAACTACTTGTATAGGTTAATATGACATGTTAGGGTTGATTTAATGTATTTTGTTTAAAGTAATAATGTTTTTTGACTTTCAAAAAAACCAAATACACAATAGTGTCCAAATTGACATAAATTAGTATTCAAAACTAATACTATATTATAAAATGATATAATATTCCTAATAATATATGGTTCAGACAAAGGACTTATATAATTATATATATTTAATTAATGAATCACTTGAGTTTCTCTTGGAATTTTATAGTACATTTATTAACCACGTAATATAAAAATACAAGAAGACATGGTAAAAGTAAAACTATTTACGTAAGAATTAAATCTAAAAGAAGAGGTTAATATGGTGGCCTAAACTTTTCTAAAATCTTTTTATTGATAGGATTTAGACCCATACCCACCTTATCCTTGAAATTAATCCACTTAGATCCATTATATATAGAAATTTATTTCATTATAAAATAAATATTCAAGATTTTCCTAAAATGACCCTCACAAATCTTATAATAGGGTACTTACCCTTTTCTCACAATCAAACTACCAAATCCATTTAGATTGGCAAACCCCAGATCAAATATCCTCCCAACTACCCTCACTGTATCTTATAGGCCTTAATTTTCTCATAATGACAACTATTAATCCCTTTTGATTAAATCAAAAGGAAGCACCTGAAGAAGAGGTAATAATTTCATCACCTCTTACAAAGTTATTTTCTTCTTGCACTTCCTCTTTCATTTTTGTTCCCATACCAAAATAATAAATCCAGTACCTTCTATATAATGTAGTTTTATAATAAATATTGTACAAACATATTCATTATTATATCAATTCTTTGAATGAAAAAGTCACCATACGTGCGTATGTACGACTTACAATCTCTACGTCGTGGGGTGGTTTGTTATTCAACAACTCATTATTTGGATGGGTATAATAATGAGTATACATGATGTAAATAATAAATAACACATGTTAATGATTCTATATATATAATATTCCATCCAATTACAAATGATTTCACAACTAATAGAATGATATTATCGCTCGTGCGTACATATCGATTATCATCTCCACGATATGATGAGATTCATTCTCCATCGTAACCATTCAAGAAAATTTTTCATTTAATGATTAAAAATAAGTTTTAAGAACTTAATATCATTCTAGATAGGAATAAAATACATACTATGCATAAAAAACATGACTTACGTAACAAAACATATAATGAAAAATCATTTAGTTAACACCCAGAACAATGATACTACTGAAATAACATTTACAAATCAATATTATAAGATCATATATGATATCATATTTATGTATTTTGTTAATGTATAATTTGATAACAATGATTTAACCATTATAAATGAGGTTAACTTACCCTCTAATAAGGAAAAGTACTGAGTAAGGGGTTTTCATCCCTCTTTTTATTCTCGTGAGATTCATGACATATTTTCCACTATTTACTTTTGGGAGGTGTTAGTACTGCCCATGATTTTATTAATTGTGTAATATAATTTAATTTATGGGTATTTAAATCATCATTGTATGATCCTTATTTCATGGGGTTAATGTTTTGTTAGTTACCAAATCAGTAAGGGAATTTCTAATTTCAATTTCCACTCATCTGGTTTTACACACACTTCATTTATTATTTTACTCCAAGATTAATTTTGAAATCACTATTTATTTATTAATGTAGTCATATCCACTCCCATTTGTTTTTATATACTTTATATAAACATAATCACTCCATTAATATATTCTAAACTCAATAATATGAACTTTATAAGGGTAATCTTTACTTAATTTTCATTAATTGAGTTAAACATCCGATTTATTGGTTTTGTTTTTGCAAGAATATGTGTGAATGTCCTCTGATATATTTTCACTGATTAGCCAATCATATCGAGTGTATTTATATTTTTGACACATAATTATGTCATTGATTTATCCTTAATCTATGGATATGGTCTTTATAAGGGATCTCATCTCAATTTACATTCAATTGCGACTTATTTGTTGTTATGCACCAATTCACTTTTATATGGTGTATATACTATCCTTTGACATATTATGTCATGAATACATTTATTCTTATTATATTAAAATGTTTTGATTAATGTTATTCCTCAATTATTTTTATTCAAACGTCTTTCATTTGGTTATAAACTCTTTAACTAAATTGTCGTTTTAAAATAGTTAATGATTTACTGTTATAAAAAATTCTCGGTAGTGTCCTTGTTTTAAAAATGGTTTTAAGGATTTATTTATATCGACATGAATGTTTAAAAATTAAAATTCCTTTCATTTTTTTAAAAGTGGTATGAAACACATTGATTCAAAAAAATCTCTTTTAATTGACTTATTCGTTAAATAGTGTGACTTTTAAATTATTTCTAGTAAAGGGGATATTTCTCTCAATTAGTTTTACTGCTTATTTTCATCAATGTAAATATCGTTCAATGTATTTTATTCTCGATTGAGGTTGATTTATTATAATACAATATTCCATATTTTATTAAATGATTTATGTTTGATAGTTTATGTGCTATTTTTATACCATTGACGGTTTGTGGTTAAAGTATTTACATTTCATATGAAAGATTTAATAAAAATGTTTAGATTATATTCCACCCATTTCATATGAGAAATGCATTGGATGTAGTAAGTTAAAGGAGGGTCCCGCTATAGCCTGTCGATGCATCTGTAGGTATCGTGAGACAAACTAGTGTCTTGGCACAAGGCCTTGACTAAATCTTTATTTTTAGTCTTGGAACGAGGCCTTGAATATGTGTTTATGATGTCCGACATTATGCATTCCATCATTATTAAATTATCTGTTTATATTAAATGTGATTATTTTACTAGTATAATATCCATCTGAGTATGTAAAGGGAATTATTTGATTTATTATTTCCATAATATGCTTAAGATTATGTTGAAAAGGATTATATTTTAGTCTTATACATTTCCTTAAATTTTTATGTTTATTTATGATAGTTTCCACTATATTTTATCCTTACTAAGCATATGAGCTCACCCCTTTCTAATGTTTTCTTTTTCCCAGAACATGAAGAAATATATTACCATTAACCTGCATGGATATGAAAAAGGATATGAGTGTGTTCAAAGGGGACACAATGTTTTTTTTCTTTATTTAATGATTTAATGTAAAAATAATGTATATATATAGTACTTTAAAGGCTACTAAACTAATCGACCATTGGAGAGATGGTCTCAAATGATCATGATACTATTATGTAATAATGCACCTACTCAGGGTAACTAGGGTTGGGGTGTTACCATTATTTTTAGAAGGAGGTTTAGTACAAACCTTGGATGATATTTTTAGAAATAATATGATTAGAAATCACTACCCTAGGATAGACCTTTAGAATTAGTATAAAAAACATCCAAAAACTTTGGTAAAGTAAATATCATGTGGTTTTTCCATGAAATACATCCCTATTAAGATACAATTAGGTTGAGTTAGCTCTGGCATAGATGTACCTAGGGGAAAAACCCAAAAATATTTCTTTGATACAGACTCAAACGGGAACTGGGGCTTGACAACGGGCCTTGCTGTATTCTTGGTTATTAAACTCCCGAGGGTAATGTGTAGGATAATTTACATTTTCTGTAAAATTGATTTGAAGGATTTTAATATAAGACGAAAATAAATATCCTTGGTTAATCCTAAATCAATTTATACTTAAATTATGGTGTCATGATTTTCCCTAAATGATTTTTTGACTATTGATACTCACACTACTCTTTCTGGTTTTAGTCAATAGAAGGATTCCAAGGAAATCATAGTAACATTGAACATGATGTACAAGGCGGGCACAATGGTGGAAATGATCAACTAAATGGAATGTTGATAGACGTAAAATATATCATGTTCATGCCAAATTAGGTTACCAAAAATATGATCACAAATATATACATTAACCAACTGCCAAACACAACATAGAAGAGAAAGGAAGGGAATGATAAGATCTCCATGAGTGGAGACCATTGAGAAAAGAAATAAAATTTTGCTTCATGATAGAAATGTGGAATGAGACACTAGTAAAGTGTCTTAAATAAATAAATAAATGATTTATGTGTGGGAATGAAGGACATAATGTAATGAATTGATGAGGAAAATGAAAAGTAATATAAAATAAAATACAAATTATCCTAAGAATCCATTTACAATTATTTTTATGTAATTGTAGAGGACTTTATAATTACCTAAGTCAATGCCCTATTCTAGTGGATGACCACTACTTCATGGAAGAACCTATGTGGAAATAAATTGATTGAGAAATGTTTAAAAGTATAAATTCTCTTTGTTAATTAGATTGCTTTGGGAGGATTTTCTCTTGTATGTGTAAACCTATAGTTTGTTATGTGAAAATGCTATTTTAGGAAGAATTATATTTTATATTTTGGATATATCTATACAGAATATTTTTGAATTATATGATCGTTGAATTTGAGGGAATTACATGTTATTGATTTTTGGGATTAAAGTGAGAGGTTTGAGATAAATTGTTTTGTTAAATTATGTTATGGTTATTTGGAGGAATTTATCTCAGTTTTGGAATGTTATAAAATATAGTTTTTGAAAAGGTAAAACACGCCGACTGTGTGACAACCCATCCCATCATACAAAGTTGTGGGAATCAAACCCACAAACAAAGTGACACTGGGATTTATTTCCTTCCACTAGACTACATGAAATCCCATATTAATGTCACTAATTATTTTTAGTCAAAATGATTTTATTGATAATTAATAAGTTGATTTGGGATCCTATGTTTTATCAAATAGATATCCTTAATATAGGGAAACGATTTGGTGATTAAGTGATAAATTTTATTTTGGAGGAAGTTCACATTGTTGGGAACACTATATGCCTAAGTAAAACAGAATACTAATGTATTTCATTTGAGTAGTAATGGTGTATTTTTTTATTTTGGTAGAATATAGGTTTTTTATATATATTAGGGTTATTAATGGAATTTATTATCCTATCATAGAGAATATGTGATTTGGTTAATTAGACATCTGTCTAAGACTTTAAGAGTAATTGATGTTATTTGGAGATAAATGTTAATATTTACTATTAAATAATACATTATTAAATAATTTTACATCTTGGGTTTCAATCTTAGTTTAGATTATATTGAAGGATTTTGTGGAAAGTTTTTTGTTGAATTTATTTTATTGATCTTTCAGTATTGTTTGTTTAATTTTTGAAATTAAAATTTGTATTTCTTTCTTTAAAGGATTATCCATTTCGGGAATCATATGATCTTGTACTAACCATTTGATTTTGGTTAATCTAAAATGAAAAGGGAACTATATAGTTCATCATTTGTGGGTTATGTGATTCTCTAGAAGTTGATTCTAGCGCTTCTGGTGTGACCAAGTCATCTGGAATACTTATAGTTTTGGGAAAAGAATTGTTAGTGGTAGAAATTTATCAAAGGATGAAAATATAATTAAAAAGTAAGTATATATCTTTATGTTCTTAGTAAATATCATATAAAAATTCCACAACTTTATGAAATGGAACATAAAACAAAAAAAAGGTGTCCATTAAATTTTCTTAATGGGAAACTATTGATCATTTAACACATCCCAAGTTTGTGGTTTTCTTGTGGTTAAATTTCTCCTGAACAAGTTTTCTATCACTCTCCCTCAGAACATGACACATATTTTATCTTCCATATCTACGTTTTCCTACGTGTAATCCTAGTATGGGTTATCTCAGGTGACCATTTTTAAAGACCTGGAAATTTCAAGGGAAATTGTTTTTCTAAATTTTCTTTGGGATTTTAGAAGAACGCAGTTTCTGACGGCGCCTGATTCCGAGGCCCGGTGTGCCCGAAATCATTTTCCGAAGTTTATCTCGGGTACGTTCAGTGAACGAACGAGCGGGATTTTCTAACTTCTGAACCAGTGCTCGGAATCGAATTCTGAAGGCATCGATGGAATCGCAGCGCCGGTATTTTCTTAGAAATGCCTTTTTCGGAGTTGCATTTTCTCGGGTGTGGTTTTTAATTTTTGGGGGTTAAGTGAAGAAAATAAAATAACGTGGTGCGGCAACTTTATTTTATTTCACTTAAAGCCACTTAAAGCTACTTAAGCTGAGTTGAAGCGGATAGGGTGCAATCCAAAATATCCTACCCTCTTGGAACGATATTTGTGAGGTGGGTCCCCCATGAGCCCCACTGTTTTTTTTCCTCTAAGTAACGCACCCGCGAAAACCTCTCTTTAATGAAATTCAACTGTGCCTTTTTCTGGATAAGAAATGCCTCATTAATTGGGCAGTTAAATCGTTATAATTAATTCATTGAATTAATTGTTCGTTTCTTTTCTTTGAAATTCAAACGTGTCATGTTCGTTAATAAAATAAGATAACTCTTATTTTATTTATGTTGGAACTTGTGGCATGGAGAGGATTTGGAGGAAAGCGTTCTTCTTCGACGAAGAACGCTCTGACATCCGATGAAGAACGCTAAACCCTCGGAGTTCGACGACGCGACGCCGTATACCGTGACGTCAACGACGCTTCATCCACGACGAACTCGCGTTCGACGACAACGCTTGTGGTAGGGAATTATGTTTTAAGAATGATTTTATTACCTTGATTTCTTTCTTCCTAAAGAAAACAAAGAACACGGGTCAACTTATTACCTAGTTGATCCGCGAACGTTTTCCTTGCTGGTTGGGAATAGTCTATTGCGGGGAAAACTGTTTGGGTTGTTTCTATTTTGTTTGTTAAATTTCCTTGTTGTTCTTCGTATTTAGGTCCGCTTGTTACCAACTTAACGGGAGGAGGTCGGACCGCATGAACACGGCCAACTCTCCTCCCTCTTTGTTGTTTGATTCGTTGCGGCACGAACAAAGGCGACACAGTGCAACGACACCGTGCAGACAGGAGAAAGAATGCGGCGAAGAAGCGCAGCGCCGTCACTCCATGCCGTTGAGGCTGAACAAAACCGTGGGCGGAGTCTGGGCCGCATAGGCGATTTGAAGACCCCACAGTTTGCTGTCGAAGTGCGGATCAACGATCGATGGTGAGGCGGGCCGCGGAGGCGATTTGAAGACCCGCGGTTTGCTATCGAAGTGTGGATCGACGATCGATGGTGGGGCGGGCCGCAACGGCGTTTTGAAAGCTTTGCAGCGATGTTCGGGTCCGGGGATAATCTATGGCGAAGACCGCAGGAGAATCGGACCACCAGAGCGCGTCCGGCGGTCCGTGGAAGCCGCGACCGGCGCGGCGGCGCCGACTGGCGGGGGCGGCGGCGCCCGGAGCGCCGCTGGAAGAATCCATCGTGGCTGAAGCCGCGGAGGCGAGCAGGATTTTGCAGCCGTGCAGAACCGGGGAACAAGGGATGCGGCCTTGCGCCGCGTCCGGTGACACGGAGCGGCCCCCGCGCGGGGGGTTGCGGCTCCTTTGGCGCGGTCGCTCGGCCAGCACCGAGCCACCCGGCCGGACCGCCATGCCGGGTCGCGCCCGGACCGGGCCGGACCGCGCCGGCTGGGCCGGGTCATGCCCAGACCATGCTGGACCGCGCCGGCCGTGCCGGGTCGTGCCCAGCCGGGTCGGCCCAGTTCGGGCCGACCCAGGGGGGCTCGGGCCGAGTCGATCCGGGCCCAGACCCCCAGTTTTAGGACTCCTCACGGTTTTTCGCTCATATCTTGAGCTGCAGACCTCCGATCAACGCACCGTCAACGGAGATGCGACCCTTGGATCGAGACGGTCGTTTTGGTATATTATAATCAACGTTTAGAGAATTTTGGGTTCAGCCGGGTTGGTTCGGACACGAAACCAACCGGGCCCTCGGAGCTGAAACTCTTATATCTTGAGCTCCGGATGTCCGATTGACGTGCCGTTGACTTTGTTAAATTCCTCTTGATGAGAAGGAACTTTTGGCATTCTTCACCTGAGGATTGGACGCTGTGGAAGTATGACCGGGTTGTATTGTACCCAAAATCCAACCGGGCCCCTAGAACGGAAAAGATGATATCTTTCAGACTAGATGTCTGTTCGACGAACCGTCAACGGCGTTGGTGATCACGTTGTGAAATGGTCCCTATGAGTATACCCTATAAGAGTTCGGGGTACAGTTGAGATACGGACGGGTTGGTTCGCACATGAAAACGACCGAGCCCCTAGGACGAAAAGGCTAATAACTCACAGACCGGGCGTCTGATTGACGCGCCGTCTGTTTTGTTGACTACCATATGACGTGGCGGTCCTTTGAGATACATCTTCGTTGGACTTTGTGATACTTGGAGTATTTACCAGTAGCTCATGGAGCGGTCCCTCCCGGAGAAAATCATACGGAGTACGAAGACCGTGTAGACAACTGAGACCTGACGACTGCATGACCGAATCGACTTGGAGTGAGTCGACTAGCCCAGTGGACGGAGCACCCGGTATTTGGTGGCAGACCCACGGTGGACGGAGCGCCTGGTAGTTGGAAGCAGACCCGCGATACTCGATTGGAGGATTACCTCTATAGGCTATTAGGGGGAGCGCTCGGTTTTTGGCAGCAGACCCACATCGGACGGAGCGCCCAGTATTTGGCAGCAGACCCGCGGTACTCGATAGGAGGAGTACCTCAGAGACGTGGATTAGTGAGCAGTACCTCGGAGTCGTGACAGGACCACTGTACACTCTAGAGACGGGGCTCTTCAGCAGTTATGGTTTCGATAATGAAAATCTTGGTTTGAGCTGAGACTTTTGATATTTGTGTTTACCTCTTGATTGAGATGCGTCACTTGATAACTTAGGTATATGTATGGGCATATACCTGGGTAGTGGTTATCCATTGATTTCGTGATCCTGGTGTTTTCCTCATGATTGAGATGGGTTACTTGATAACTTAGGTATATGCATGGATATATACCTAAGTAGAGGTTATCTATTGAGATCTTCTTTGTGGATACCCTTGTTGGTTTTAGTGAGACCATGAGGGTCTCGGGGTCCCTACTATGTATCGTTATCCTCACCCCTCCACAGGCTATGCCCGCACCTCTTTGTGTTGGTTGCAGCCAATGGGTAGTGCTGACGGAGGCTGAGTGATCGAGGACTGGATGGTACCTGAAGGTAGACCACACGATGAGACGACACATGGAGGAGGTTGATGGGAGAGAGTGTTATCTGTACCTACCCTTCAGGTAGGATCTGTGGTGGATGATCTAGGAGCTGCGCCATCTGTACCTACCCTTCAGGTAGGATTCGAGGAGGATGACCCAGGAGCCGCTTTCGTTCTTCCAGCTGTTGTCTTTTTCTGTTGAACTTTGTTCAGTTGTAGTTGTACTTTCCTTTGGGTTTGTATTCTGGCCCATTTACCTTTTATCGCTTCTCTTTGTACTTAGTGTTTTACTTCCGCTTGTACTCTATGGTGTTTTGTTTACTTTTATAAAGGAAATTCCTTCACAGTTATCGGGATTTATGCCTTTGGTGCTATTCTCCATCCCCTGGCCTATGGAAGGCGGGCTTGGGGTAGTCACGGCACGGGCCCCGAGGACGGGTCGTGACAAATTGGTATCAGAGGAGTCGGTTCTACCGCAGAAGTTATAACTCTGATATTTTCTTTCTGTGAAGTAATAGTGTTAAGAGTACCGAGTGTGGTTTTCAGTTCAGGGAGTCCATTGTTGGTGCGGGTGGCCAATGTATCAATACACCAGGACCCTGACAACTGATTTCCGACTTTGTGCACGAAAACACTGATTGCATGTGTGTTTCCAGAAGTTTTTAAATATCATCTCAAACCAGGTCAGCTCACCATGTATAAATCTTTTTACCGTGTCATGTTTGTTTCTTTCGGGATGCCTCCCCGCGGACGACCAGCTAGAGCCCCAAGAGTTGTTCGAACTGACAGCCCGCCGAGCGACGTGGCCTCAGTACAGGGCCCTATCCCAGTTGAGGCACCAGCAGGGGGACCAGCGGTACTACTACCCGTTGGGCCACTGATGCCACCAGCCCCAGTAACAGAGGGTGCACATCGCTTGAGCGCACTACAGGAGTTCCAACGCCAGAGGCCACCCAGGTTCCGGGGAGAGACGGACTCGCAGGCGGCAGAGGATTGGTTGGAGGTTGTGGTGAGAGTCTTCAGGCTAGTGGGGACGCCGGAAAATTTCATGGTGATCCTTGCTGCCAACCTTCTTCAGGAAGAAGCAGGAAGATGGTGGAGCATGGTGCTTCAGATGCATGACGAGGCGAAACTTCTATGGGAATACTTCGAGAGCCTGTTCTGGGTAGAGTTTGTACCAGCCACCCTTCGAGCGGTGCGTATACAGGAGCTACATCAGCTGCGAGAGGCCAGCATGACAGTGGCACAGTATTCAGCGAGGTTCACAGACCACTTTCACTACTCTACAGATATGGTATGTGACCCATTCATCAGGGCCTGAACCTTCGAGCAGGGGCTCAAGCGGGAGATTAGAGCTTCTGTTGTTTCTCACAGCATTCCGACCCAGACAGGGGTGTTGGAGAGATCCCTCTTAGGGGAGAGTTTCCTTGCTGAGCAGTCTCCAGCAGCACGACCCACCACTAGCCGGCTTGCGGCAGAGTCTTCTGCAGCAGGGAGTAGACAGATGACGCAGAGGTCCAAGAGGACCAGACCTACTGCTGGCCGACTGCACGACTCAGGTTTAGTTGTGCGGGGGAACCGGGGTGGAGTCAGATCCAGTTGTGCCGAGAGTGCACAGTGTTACTCCTGTGGCGGGGTTGGTCACATGGAACATGAATGTCCGACCCGCCATGCAGATGACCAGCAGTTAAATGAAGAACCTCCCAACCAGAGGCATAGGTTCGATCAGGGTAGACCGCATGGAGTAGGTGGCCATGGAAGAGGAGCTGGCCGTGCAGCTGGAGGTGGACGACGCTTCGGGGTGTTGCCACCACCAGCACCAAGAGGCCCACCCTGACCGCAGGGGACATGAGGACATGGGAGAGATTATCTTCAGGCAGCTGAGGCCTATGGTCATGGAGCTCCAGAAGTAGATGGACAGGAGTGGGACTAGCTCCAGACCTGGAGGCTATTGATCATGTTGCATCTAGTTTTGTTGATGTTTGTTTGTAGTTGCTTCGTGTCTTTGTACTATGAACTGCAATAATAAAAAGACACTTATCTTTGTGATGTTTGCTTTCCTGTCCTTTTGTTTGGTTGATACTGAGTGTTCTCGGTTAAACTATTGTCTTGACCCTCACTTTCGAGATTTCTACTTGAGGAGACCCAGTGACCTCACACTGATGCTGATAGTGTCACTCAACCATTGGAGGCGAGAGTGATAGTTGGATCTATTAGTAGTTACGTCGAGGCCTTACGACATCATCCATGGCATGAATGCATCATCCATGTCAGGATTGACTGTATTAGGAAATGGTCGTGGTTCATCCAGGAGATGAGACCGAGTTTCTCTTTTCGGCAAAGGAGAAATTTTAGCATCTCTTTCAGATCGTAGGCAAAGAAGGTGTATATCATCCAGGAGTAGATGAAGACTGCACAATGCAGTAAGAAATAGGAAACTTTCACCAGTCTTAGAGACTCAGGCATGTTAAATATTTCAAGAAGTGAAAGCTTTAAGGAGAGATGAATCTGCGAAGAAGCAGACGTGGAGGCAGAGCTAGGAGAGCAGCATGAGGTGGTGTACGTTTTAACATGCTACAACCACCCTCCTTAGTTATCCCCGCCAGGCTCAGGGAGCTGTAGGGCGGAGGAAGAGTGCGGCTGCATGCGGTCAAGAAGTCTTACCCAATGGCTCTAAAAATGATTCAAGGGACCGTCTGTGTCCACTACTAGCTGCTGTAGTAATAGACATCGATATGAAACATTCCTTGCTTTCACAAATCTTGTCCCAGACCTAGAGTTTCTGGTAAGCCGTGGAATTGACCCTCACGTCCAGAGATACCTTGGGAGGAGACTCGATAATCACACTTACACTGACAGTGTGGTCAGACCCTCAAGGCGAGAGTTTCGGTCGAAATCTCTTGGTGGCAGCGTCGAGGCCTTACGATGTAGGTTTGAGTATGGACTGGGAAATCACAGTTTAAACATAAATTGACGGTTTTAGGCAAAAAGTTTGTGGTTTATCTACGACTTCGGATTGGGTTTTCCTTGGTCGGCGAAAAAGGAAACCCCAGGCTGCACAGGGTAACTAATGCACAGAAGGGTACGACCGATCACTCTTGAGTCGGTCCACCTTACCCTTGTGGCTACAGTCATTTTGAGTTCCAGTTCTAACAGGAATTGGAAACCTCTGGAGTTTGAGGATGATGATCACATCCTTATATGGGTCTCACCTCGACGAGGTTTACACAGATGTGGCCAAGGCGGAAATTTATCTCCGTGGTTCAACGGACCTTTCTAGGTCCTCAGCTGGGTAAGAGGGGTGGTTTTCCGCTTGACCCATCCACCTCAGTTGCACCAGGTGCACGACGACTTCAACGTATCTCAACAGAGAAGATACGTGCTCGATTATTCGCATATCATCGACGATTGGGGCCTGGACGATGGAAATGGGGTGACTTTCATGGAGGTTCCAGTGGGGATCAAGGATCGACAGGGGTAGATCATACGAGAATAGTCTATTCCTTGGGTGCGCTTTCACTGGTATTACGGGAACCTCCAGGTGAGTACATGAGAGAGGGAGGCTCAGATGCGTGCTCTGTACCGCTTTTGTGACCCTAGTTTGTGTTAAAGCATTACGAGGATGTAAAGCCATGAGGTGCGAGTAATGTAAAGACCCGAAAATTTCAAGGGAAATTTTATTTCTAAATTTTCTTTGGGATTTTACAAGAACACAGTTTCTGACGGCGCCTAATTCCGAGGCCCGGTGTTCCCAGAATCATTTTCCGAAGTTTAGATCAGGTAAGTTCATTGAAGGAACGAGTGGGTTTTTCTAACTTCTGAACCGGTGCTCGGAATCGAATTTCGAGGGCACCGATGGAATCGAATCTCCGATATTTGCTTAGAAACACCTTTTCCGGAGTTGCGTTTTCTCGGGTGTGGTTTTTAATTTTTGGGGGTTAAGTGAAGAAAATAAAATAAAGTGGTGCGAAACTTTTATTTTATTTCACTTAAAGCCACTTAAAGCCACTTAAAGCTACATAAGCTGAGTTGAAGCGGATATGGTGCAATCCAAAATATCATACCCTCTTGGTAGGATATTTGTGAGGTGGGGCCCCCATGAGCCCCACCGTTTCTTTTCCTCAAAGTAACGCACCTGCGAAAAACCCTCTTTAATGAAAGTCAACCGTGAGTTTTTTTGGATAAGAAATGCCTCATTAATTGGGAAGTTAAATCATTAAAATTAATTCATTTAAATAATTGTTCGTTTCTTTTATTTGAAATTCAAACATGTCATGTGCGTTAATAAAATAAGATAACTCGTATTTTATTTCTGTTGGAACTTGTGGCGTGGAGAGGATTTGGAGGAAAGCGTTCTTCTTAGATGAAGAATGCGAAGAATGCAAAGAACGCGAAGAATGCTCCGACCTCTGACGAAGAACGCCAAACCCTCGGAGTTCGACGACGCGACGCCGTATAACGCGACGTCAACGACGCTTCTTCCGCGACGAACTCGCGTTCGACAACAACGCTTGAGGTAGGGAATTATGTTTTAAGAATGATTTTATTCCCTTGATTTCTTTCTTCCTAAAGAAAACAAATAACAAAGATCAACTTATTACTTAGTTGATCCGAGAACATTTTCCTTGTGGGTTGAGAATAGTATGTTGCAGGGGAAAACTATTTGGGTTGTCTCTCTTTTGTTCATGAAATTTCCTTGCTGTTCTTCGTCTTTTGGGCCTCTTCTTACCAACTTAACGGGAGGAGGTCGGACCGCACGAACACAACCAACTATCCTCCCTCTTTTTTGTGTGATTATTTGCGGCACGAAAAAAGGCGACACAGTGCAACGACACCGTGCAGACACGAGAAAGAACGCGTAGATGAAGCACGACACCGCCGCGCCGCACCGTTGAGGCCGAACGAAACCGCAGGCGGAGTCGGGGCCGCGGAGGGGATTTGAAGACCCCGCGGTTTGCTGTCGATGTTCGGATCGACGATCGATGGTGTGGCGGGCTGTGAATGTGTTTTGAAGGCTTTGCAGCGAATGTCGGGTCCCGGGATGATCTCTGGTGAAGACCGTAGGCGAATCGGACCACCGGAGCGCGTCCGGTGGTCCGCGGAAGCCCCCGCAGGCACGGCAGCGCCGGCGGTCGGGGGCGGCGGCGCCCGGAGCACCACCCAAAGAATCCACCACGAATGAAGCCGCGGCGGCGAGCAGGGTTCCACGGCCGCGCGGAACAGTGGAAGGAGGGACGCGACCTTGCGCCGCGTCCGGTGACACAGAGCGGCCCCCGCGCGGGGGGCTGCGGCTCCTTTGGCGCGGCCGCTCGGCCAGCGCCGAGCCACCCGGCCGGACCACCAGGCCAGGTCGCACCCAGACCGGGCCGGATCGTGCCGGCCGGGCCGGGCCGACCCAGGGGGGGTTGGGCCGGGTCGGTCCGGGGCCATACCCCCCGTTTTCGGACCCCTCACTGTTTTTCGCTCATATATTGAGTTGTAGACCTCAGATCGACACACCTTCAACGGAAATGTGACCCTTGGATCGAGATGGTCGTTTCGGTATATTATACTCAAGGTTTCGGAGAACATTGGGTTCGGCCGGGTTGGTTCGGACACGAAACCAACCGGGCCCTCGGAGCGGAAACACTTATATCTTGGGCTCCAGACGTCTGATTGACGTCCCGTTGACTTTGTTGAATTCCTCTTGATGAGACAAAACTTTTGGAATTTTTCGTCCGATGATTGGATGCTTTTGAAGTATGACCGGGTTGGATTTACCCGAAATCCAACCGGGCCCCTGGAACGGAAAAACTGATATCTTTCAGACTGGACGTCCGTTTGACGAACCGTCAGTGGCGTTGGTGATCACGTTGTGAAACTGTCCCTATGAGTATACCCTATGGGAGTTTGGGGTAAAGTTTAGATACGACTGGGTTGGTTCTCATATGAAACCAACCGGGCCCCTGGGACGAAAATGCTAATAACTCACAGACCGGGCGTCCGATTGACGCGCCGTCTGTTGTGTTGAGACCCTTATGACGAGGTGATCCTTTGAGATACATTTTCATTGGAATTTTTGATACTTGGAGTATTGACCAGTATCTTGGGGAGCGGTCCCTCCCGGAGACGAGCATACGGAGTACGGAGACCGTGTAGACAACTGAGACCTAACGACTGCTTGACTGACTCGACTTGGAGTGAGTCGACTAGCCCAGTGGACGGAGCGCCCGGTATTTGGAGGCAGACCCACGGCAGACGGAGCGCCTGGTAGTTGGCAGCAGACCCGCGGTACTCGACCGGAGGAGTACCTCTATAGGCTATTAGGGGGAGCGCCCGGTATTTGGCGGTAGACCCACAGCGGATGGAGCGCCCAGTATTTGGCAGCAGACCCACAGTACTCGACAGGAGGAGTACTCAGAGACATGGATTAGTGAGCAGTACCTTGGAGTCATGACAGGACCACTATACACTCTAGAGACGGGGCTCTTCAGTAGTTATGGTTTCGATAAAGAAAATCCTAGTTTGAGCTGAGACTTTTGATCTTTGTGTTTACCTCTTGAACGAGATGGGTCACTTGATAACTTAGGTATATGTATGGGAATATACCTGGGTAGTGGTTATCCGTTTATTTCATGATCTTGGTGTTTTCCTCATGATTGTGATGGGTTACTTGATAACTTGGGTATATGCATGGGCATATACCTAAGTAGAGGTTATCTGTTGAGATCTTTTTTGTGGTTATCCTTGATGGTTTTAGTGAGACCTTGAGGGTCTCGGGGTCCCTACTGAGTATCGTTATACTCACCCCTGCATGGGCAATGCCCGCACCTCGTTGTGTTGGTTGCAGACGAAGGGCAATGCTGGCAGAGGCCGAGTGATCGAGGACTGGACGGTACCCGGAGATGGACCACACGACGAGACGACACACGGAGGAGGTTGACGGGCGAGAGTGTTATATGTACCTACCCTTCAGGTAGGATCCGTGGTGGACGATCCAGGAGCTGCGCCATCTGTAACTACCATTCAGGTAGGATCTGAGGAGGATGACCTAGGAGCCGCTTCCGTTCTTCCAGTTATTTTCTTTTTCTGTTGTACTTTGTTCAGTTGTTGTTGTACTTTTCTTTTGGGTTTGTATTCTGGCCCATTTACCTTTCAACTCTTCTCTTTGTACATAGTGTTTTACTTACTCTTGTACTCTGTGGTGTTTTGTTTACACTTATAAAGACAATGCCGTCCCAGTTATCGGGATTTACGCATTTGGTGCTAGTCGCCATCCCCTGGCCTATGGAAGGCGGGCTTGGGGTAGTCACGGCACGGGCCCCGAGGACGGGTCGTGACACCATTGTGCTTATCTTTCATTCTTTAAAAGTGATAGTTATATGGACTCTTTTTCTGATGTGGGAAATTCAATGAACTTCCCTAGCCCAATTTTAAAATAGCAAGGAAGAAATTTCCAAAGGGGTGGGGGGAGAATTTAACACCCCATGATTTCATTTCATGTTATTTTCTTTAAATTAATTATATAGATTGTGCTATAAGCAACACCGAGTTTGAGCATAGCACGACCTACCAAACTAGACATTCCAAAAACTTTTATGAATAATATTAAATTCATTTTGAATTTTATATACTCCATATAATTTTGACATCCATATTATGTGTTTCTTAGACATAATATAAGAAAAAATTCAATTTTTCATATAAAATAAGTATTTATCAAAAAAATGTAATTTTACCACCTTTTAATGGATATCCCTTTTCAAATCCAATATTTGACACTTTTATATATTCAATTCACTAAAATATTCTTCTTATTTATGACCAGTAAACAAAAATTTAGTTTGGATTATTTTTTGGAGCTTCTCTGATAGCTTTTATATTTTGAAGAATAGTGAAAAATTATAAAATTTAATCGAAAACAATTTTTTTTAATCAAAATAATTTATAGTGTAAAATTTTAAATTTTATTGGTTTTGAAGTATAATTATATTATATTTTTATCATTTAATTCAATTTTGATCATTGGAAGTAATTTTACATTTAAATTGGACATAAAAACATATCAATCTTTTTATAGTTTTTACTTCTCAAAAACCCATTTTCTGGTTTTGACAACATGAATATTTTTTTAAATTAGTTAATAAAACTTATTTGTTTTTTATTTGGTAAAATAGAAATCATTTCTGAATTTAGAATATCGAAATTTTATTTGGGTGAATTTTTGGTATTATTCTAAAAACATTCAATTTTTGATGAATCGTGAAAAACACTATGTTATTATTTAAAGAGGACTTTTTATTTAAATAATTATTTTTCATTTAAATTTATTTTAATGTAAAAATAGAAACATAATACTTATATTAGTTCAATTTAAATTATTGAAAGAATTTTATAATAGGATTAGATATATAAAAGTTTATTAAACATTTTATCCTCTTTTACACACCTTTTAAGAACAATTACTAATTTCTACAAAACATAATTTTATATATTCTATGAATTGAATTTCAAAAATTCGAGACATATGGTTGAAATCAATAAGTAAACTGGGGTATAATCGGATGAAAATAATTTTGGGTGAATAGTAACTTTTGAATATTATTTACCAGATTTAAAATTAAATAGGTAATTAATGTTAGAAATGCTATTATAATTACCCTAACAGATGTTCTAAATCTATTGGATAAGTTTATTTCAACAAAAATATACATTAGGAATAAAATATGATTCTTTTGACCCACTTGGAGTAGATTTGGACATTTATTATTATTTAATATAAAGAAGAGTTAAAAGTGTTAAATTCAACGTTTAATAACTAAATTATTTTTAATATAGGGTTATAGATAAGATTAATTCGACTATAATTATTAATTATAAGGGTAAAAATATTTTTATATATCATGGTTTTTTATTTATATTTTTATTCATTAAATAAGTAAATTTATTAATGACACAATAATGATGCTATAATTACCTTATTAATGAATGATTATAATAATTGATATTATAAATATCAAAATAAATGTAAATTGAGACTTTTTATGCATTAAAATAATTTTTATAGGTTAATATGACAATTTATGGTTTATTTAATATTTTCATTTTTAATTAATCATGTTATATTGACTTCCAAAAAAACCAAATACCAAATAGTGTCAAAATTGACATAAATGAGTATTTAAAACAAATATTGTATTATTAAATGATATAATATTCATAAAAATATAAGGTTCATCCAAAAGAAACTATATAATGACATATATTTCATTAATGAATCACTTTAGGTTCTATTGGAATTTTATAGTAGGTTTATTAACCATGTAATATAAAAATACAAGAAGACATGACAATAGTTAGTTATTAATCTAAGAATTAAATATAAAATATAAGGTTAATATGGTGACCAAAACTTGACTAAAACCTATTTTTCAAGAAGATGTAGATCCATCCCCACCTTATCCTAGAAATTAATTCATTTGGAAACATTATAAACCGAAAAATATTTTATAGTAAAATTATATTTCAATCTTTTCCTAAAGTGACCCTCACCACTCTTATAAAAGGGTACTTCCCCTTCTCTCAAAATCACACCTCCAAATCCATTTGGATTGGACAAAACCTACTCAAATATCATCCCAAATACCCTCACCTGAACCTAGAGGACTTACTTTGATCATAAAGAAAACTTATTAAGCCCTTTAGATCATCTCATAAGGAAGCACCCGAAGTAGAGGTACAAATTTCATCACATCTTTTAAAGTTCTTTTATTCTTCCACGTCCACTTCCTCTTTCATTTTTGTTTCCATAAAAAAATTATAAATTTGAACCTTTTACAATATTTTATATTATTAACAATATATTACAACCATATTTATTATTATATCCATCCTATTAATGAAAAATTCACTATACGTGCGTACGTACGACTTACCCTCTCCACATCGTGGTGTAGTTTTTTATTCAGCACTTATTTTTTTGGATAGGTATAATAATGACTATAAGAGGTGAAATAATAAAAAAACATGTTAATTATTCAATATATATAATATTACAACCTAATTACATTTTATTTCACAACTAATAGGATGATATTGTAACTCATACGTACGTACGGTTTACCGTCTCCACGACGCGATGCGTGCGTACATACGGCTTACCCTCTCTACATCGTGGTGTAGTTTTTTATTCGACAATTAATTTTTTGTATAGGTATAATAATTAGTATAAAAGGTGTGAATAATAAATATAACATTTTAATTATTCAATATATATAATATTAAAATCCAACTACATAAGATTTCACAACTAATAGAATGATATTGTAACTCGTACGTACGTACGGTTTACCTTCTCCACGACGTGATGAGATTTCATTCCCCATCATAACCATTAAACAATAAATTTCCTTTGATGATTAAAAATAATGTTTAAGAACATAATATCATTCTGTATATTAATCAAATAAATCTATCCATAATAAACATGACTTATGTAAAAAAGCATATAAAGGAAAATGAATCAATTAACACCCAAAACAATGATAGTACTGAAATATCATTTACAAAGAAATATATAAAGATCATATATGATATCATATTTATGTATGTGGTACTTTTATAATTTAATAAGAATTATTTTTCACTTATAAATGAGGTTAACCTACCCTCTACTATGAAAATGAACTAGTTAAGGGGTTTTCATCTCACTTTTTATTCTCGGGAGATTCATGCTATATTTGCCACTATTTCATTTTTTGTGGGGTATGTACTACCCATTATTATATTATTTGTGTAATATAATTTAATTTATTCATATTTATATATTTATTTTATGATACTTCCTTCATGGGGGGTATGTTTCATAAGTTACTATATCATTAAGGGAATTTCTAATTTCAATTTCTACTCATCAGGTTTTACACACAATTCATTGATTATTTTACTACAAAATTATGTTTGAAATCACTATTTTTTTATTTATGTAGTAATATAAACTCCCCATTATGTGGATAAAATTTTGGTACACATAATCACTCCTTTGATAAATACTAAAGTCATTAATCTGAACATTCTAATGGAAATCTTATATTAATTACCATTCATTGAGTTAAACATCCATGTCGTTGGTTTTGTTTTTAAAAAATAATGTGTGAATGTACTATGATTTATTTAAACTAAATATACAATCATACTGAGTTTATTTATATATTTCATAGATAATTATTTCATTGATTTATCCTTAATCTAAGGATACAATCTTTAAAAGGGATCTCATCTCAATTTATATTCTATTGAGAATTTTCCATTATTATACACCGATTCACTTTTATATGGTGTATATACTATCCTTTGACCTATTATATCATGAATACCTTTATTTTAATGATATTATTAAGTTTTTAGTAATGTTATTCCTCAATTATTTTTATTCAATCATATTACATTTTGTTAGAAACACTTTAACAAAAATATTTTTTTAAATGTTTTAAATATTTATTCTTATAAATCATTCTGGTTAATGTCCATGTTTTAAAAATTGTTTGAAAGATTTATTTATATGTACATGATTTTTTTCGAAATTAAAATTCCTATAAAATGTTTCAATGAGGTATGGGACACTTTCATATTTAAAAAATACTATTTTAAATGACTTCTTTGATAAATAGTATTACTTTTAAATGTTTTCAGGAAAAGGGGATATTTCTCCTAATTAGTTTTAATGATTATTTCCATCTATGTAAACATAATTCATTGTATTTTATTCTTTATTATGGATGATTTATTAAAATACTATCTTCCATATTGTATTTAATCAGATATGTTTGATCGTGGATGTGGTATTGTTATACCATTCATGTTGTGTGGTTAATGTATTGACATTTCGTATGTTAGTTTTAATATAAATGTTTAGATTACGTTCCACCCATTTTACATAAGGAATTAATTGAACTTAGTAAGTGAAAGGTGGGGCCCGATATAGCCCCTCGATGCATCGGTAGGTCTCATGAGACAAACTAGTGTTTTGGGACAAAGCATTGACAAAATCATAATTTGTAGTATTGGAAAGAGGCCTTGACTATATGGTTATAATGTCCGATATTATGAATTCCATCATTATGAAATTAGATATTAATATTACATGTGATTATTCAACTTGTATAATATCCATGTAAATTAGTAAATGGAATTATTTGATTTATCCTTTCTATAATATGATGAAGTTTCAGTTTAAAAGGCTTGTGTTTTAGTCTTATACATTCTCTTAAATGTTTATTCTTATTTATGATATTTTACACTATATTGAAATCCATACTGAGCATTTGAGATCACCATGTTCTTACGTTTTATTTTTCCTACGATGTGAAGAAGTATATTATTATTAAGATGTAAAGATAGGAAAAAGGATATGACTGTCTTAAAAGGGGACACAATGTTGTTTTTCTTTATTTCATGATGTAATGTAAAACATATGTATGTATCTAGTACTACCAAGGCTAATAAGAAATCGGTCTTTCGAGACTTGATCTCTTGTGATCATGCCAATGATATTTAATAATGCACCGACATTGGGTAACTTGTGATGGGGGAATTACTTCTACGATCATTACCCCCACTATTTTAAATAGTATTATTTTCATCTATAATTTTTTGTATAAAATGTGATACCATTAGTATATAAACCAGACCATGTGATCACATTATGATATTCCCCCCTTCCAACCATTTAAATGGTTTGATGTTGATTAATATATTTGGACACTCTCATTAAAACATAAAACAAATATATTATTATGCTCAATCATGAACCAATTTACATTTATTTTAATATACCATAACTTAAATAAAAAAATATGTGGTTTTATATATTTTTGAATCTCATATGTGTTGATAAAAATTTATAATTGTTCATTCATCACTTCCTCATATGGAATGTGAATTACCTTTTAGCCATAAATCCATCTACCATCACTACCAACTATCAAATGTCGAGATATAGGATGACCAATGTTTTCAAAGGCATATAAAAAATAATCACAAAACCTAAGAACATATTCCTATATATATTTTTGAAATGTAGAAGCCTCTAAATGATGAATAATTTTTATATATCCACTCAAATTGTTTCATTTATCTTTCAAAAGGATACATCCAAAATAAAAAAAGCTCATATATTTTTTTTATTTTTCACCAAAAGAATAACTAGATAAACCATTATATCAAAGAATATTGGTGGGAAAACATTTCTAGTAGGAAATGTATGAAGATAACTTCAATCTCCATCACAGATATCTTCTTTGCATCAACAAAATTTCAAAAAATGGATTTTAATAAAACATAACATGATGATAGTATTTCTTATAATTATTGAAATTATACCACATAATGTAACTAGTAGTGGTTTTTGCAATGATACATGATAGCCATTTTATTACATGCCTTTAAATTTAAAATCATTTAATGAAACCAGAATCTTCACATTTGAGGAATATCCAATCGGTACATCAATACCATTTAGAAACTAAAAAAAATTATCTTCTCATACTTTATTAACTTTTTATTAATGATTTAAATTGGTTTGGTTTCCTTTCAAAATGCAGGATAACCCTAAATGTGTTACAATTGATATCAAGTCCAATCCAACTTTCAATATGTATTTTTTCTTTTTATTTATAAAAAAAATCCAATCAAATACTCTCATATTTTTTATCGACATGAATAATGTGAATGTTATATTTTATCTTAAAAAATATTCAATAATGTAACTCAAATAATATATAATGTTTTATCAAGTCATATTTTTTATTAGTAGTACATTCTATCATTCCAAATGTGATATCAATGTTTTTTTTACCATATCGTAATATTCTTCCGTTTAAAATGGGTTCGAGGGGATATTATATTACATTAATATATTAAAATATATTTTCAGTATATGATATGTATTATCCATTAAAAATAATCTTTGATGTCCCATGTACATTATCCTTTTCCATTCTTTAATAGATAATATGAAGTATATGTTTTAAAAATTGAAAATGATATATATACCATAATCCAATATCAAGATAAGTTTCAACATGTAGTAAATCCATTTATAGTGAATATCATCATAAAAATCAACTTGAAAAACACTTTTTCATATTCTTCAAGAATTTAACACCTGCCTCCCATAGAAATTTAAAATCATCAATCAATGTTGAAAGATACATATCAAAAACATTTCATAGATGTTTTGGTCTAGAATTTATCATGCTAATCATAATATTTTTTTCTACATTCATATATTTGGGGACAAGTTTTAAACTACCAAAAAATTGGTCGTGACTTATATTGGATAACAATATGTTGATATTGATTCATTCTAACTATGCATAGTCCAATTTTTATATTTTTAGCTTGAATTCCAAAATGAGAATTTTTTACAAACCACTTCCATTATGGTGAATCGTCTGGGTGACATAGGATTCATTCACAGATGATCCCATATGTATATCATATTAACCATTTCTCACTATTTGAGTTGGAAAATAGATTATTTGAATAAGAAATTTTGGGAATACAGAAAATTTCATTGTGAGAGGGTTAGTTTCGGTACATGAGAATATACCAATATTGAATTTCTTTCATCCCTCTTATAATGTGATGTCACACATTAAAGACATTTTGATAAAAATTTCCATTATTTCTTATAAAAACCCTATTATTGGGAAAATAATTTATCTTTTCATACCAAAATCCTATTAGGCATAATATTTTATTTGTGTCATAATTGTAATCAGGAAACCTTTTAGCTTCTAGAATTAGATATTGTCAAAGTCAAAAAATTCAAAGTTAATATTATCACTCCACCCATTTCTTTATACATGATAACTAATAACCATTGATAATACTATAAATTAATGTAAACTTGAGAATAATGGTTTCTTAGAATCACTATATAATGATTAAATTATTTTTAATTTCTTATGACTCTAACTGCTACATCAAAAATTAATTCGTAAATATGATCCTATATATCATGTTAGATATTTTAATCAACATTTGATGTTGAATTTAATTTTATTTCACTATGCTAGATTCAAAATGTATTATTAAATATAAAAACATTTCAAATTATATGATAATTGATTTTTCTTGAATTTAACATTCTCATATTCAAACACCTCACACATAGACAGAAAATAAGATCATTAATTTAAAGATTTAATTTATCAAATTCCAACAAATAATTAGCTCCATTTTCATATTCATTAGTGGTTATTCATAAATTTACTAAATTACAATCCATTTATCTCCAAATATCACAAAATAAATTGAGAATATATTAAATCATAAAAAAATTTATAAATATATATAACCACATAAATTTAAAACCTAAAATTATAATTACAAAAATAAATTAACAATTTTTTAATAATTATTTGATAAAAAAACAAATAAAAATGATCAAAACATATCACTGAAAAATTTAAATTAATGTGATCAAAATTAGTTGAACAAACAATGTACACATAATGAATTAAATGACATAACATGATGGAAAACAACAACCATAATATAATCACACTTATTTTAATTCATTTATTCTGAATATATGTACTTGTATATAAATTAATGTAAAGTAAATTCTATTAATTATTAATATTATTAAATTTTTAAAAAAAACTTTTTTATGTAGAAAAAATAAATTTTAATTTAAAATGTTTATTAAAAAAATTTATAATAGAGTTTGGTCAAAATGGTGTATTATATATTAGATGCTCTAATATCAAACTATTCAACTCAATATTAATATAACTATAATTTAAATTATAATTATCATTCAGGTTAACTATATAAAAATTCATAATAAAAAATTTATTAATATAAACAATTATAAATTCAAAAAATTCCAATTTCAAAGAAATTAGATAACCACAACAAGCAATTTATAACCCCAAATAAATTTAAACTTTTAAACTAATTATAAGCACAATAAATTATAATTTAAAAAACCCTTTATTGAAAAATAAATAAATAAAATTTAAAACTAATAAATACTAAATAAATAGTCTAAAGATAAAAAATAAATATTCCACTTATAAAATATAGAGATTCAAACTAAAAATCTATGATAATGATTTCCAAAATTGTGATTGATTAATATCCCATTAAAAATAATTAATAAGGGTCAAGATTCGTATGTTGAAGGATTTAGGGTTTCATTCAATGGAAATTGGTGTTCAAAATAAATCTAATTAAGAGTTGGGAGAATGAAATAAAGAAAAATAATTATATCAATGAATAAAAAACAGGATCAAATGAAGAATTTCGAGTAATATAAAATCGGTTGACCATCGAGTATCATGGAAATTATGGTTTCATAAAAAATAAACCTAGAAAAATGAGGGGAAACCGATGTTGAGGTTTTTTGTAGAACATTTTTGATGTTTTTTAATTGAAAATCACATTAAATTTTTAACGAAACATTTAACATCAATTGTTATAATAACTAATATATGAACATATAATATGTGATGTTAAGTTTTTTAGAAAAGAAATTTTCTACCATCATTTTTATTATAATTGATGTAGAGCGTTAAAAAATGCATAAAAATTTTCAAAAAATAAAATTTTTGTGTTAGTTTTTATAAAATAATAATAATGAAAGTTCTTTTTTAAATCCTTTTGGCTTTGATTTCAAATAAAAAAGAATGATAAAAAATTCAAATCAAGAATAAATTAACATCGATTTTAAATAAATAAAATTTGGAAATATATCTATATCCACTATAACATTGGATTTTGAAAAATCAATGTTAAAATTTTGATAAAAAATCATATTTTTCTACTACGGGTTCTCAGTCATGATGAACTTGGAGTATCTCTATAGTCATTATTATGAATAGTCTCACTACGCCATAGTGTAAGTCATATTGGGTCTAAAATGGACAAGTGTTTTACACGATATCATGGGGTCTCAATGTGGTTAATCTCTTGGTCATGTTTCGCTTGAATCCACCATGGTCATAGTGGGCATCTTCACATTGTGGTGACAAAATTTTTCATTTTTTTAGTATAGGTTAATCGACAAACTGATTTTACATAGGGGGGGGGGGTGTAATTACCATTAACGAGGGAATGAAAAATATTTAATTTATGGATATTAGTGTATCATTTACATTTATTAAATAATATTCGAAATCATTTTCCCATCTATTCAATGTTTAAATATTGGATCGATCTAGTCACTTTCGTTTGGTAAGTTCATGTTTTTCTAACTGAACTACCCATTTTTTTGTATGAAACATATATATGTTATATAATATATATATATCTATCTATTTTTTTATATTATTTTAATGAATATTATCTGACCATTGAGGTATTGGGTCCTATATCGATTGAATATCACTTTCTCTCTTAATTGGATCTAGATCCATTGATGAAGAGGTTCTCCTAGGGGAATTTCATACACAAGATTGATCATTGTAGAAATTCATGGTTTTGGTAATTGATACTCTTTAGGTATGATGCACTCACAACATTATTTCTTTATATTTTATTATATGCATTGATTTTCATGTGTGTGTGTGGCCTATGAGATCCATACTTGATATGATTCTCTTGTGGGTGTGATTTTGGCCTCTAAATCCATTTCTTGATATAATTTGTATGTGGCTGTGGATGTGAGGATTTGAGACCAAAGATTAATTTTATGTGTCTCCTATTTAATATATTATGGATTGTTCTTGGATTCATGTATGGTTTCTCTATGGATAGGTTCACAGTACCATGTTTTCCACACCAGTGTAATTAGTCGCTTTGAGGGGGATTCCCATAGTTACGATTAGAAGGTTGTTATTTCATCATCATAGATGAAATTTGATAATATTAATTTACCCATAACATAATATTCATTCAATATTTCTAAATGATTTTTTCCTAGAACATGATATTAGTTCGACTTGGGGTAGTGATTCTATTCTAAGATCCATGAATTTGGCCAATATGGGGACATTGTGACATACCTTTAAAGGAAAGATTATATTTTTCCATTAAAGGTGTAACAGGTATATTAGGAATATAGAAATTCATTTCCAACTTATACTTGGATGATATATCATGATAAATTTAATTTAATGAGTATTTTTTATCTTCTTTTTAACATAGTGTTGATGGAGGTTGAGTTAGAGTTCATGAATGACTAGTTAGTGCATGATGACTCAAAATGTCATTATTTGTTTAAAAGTTTTATTTATTATAAAGTAATAAAACATAATATATCATCTCACTTACTCTATAGACACATCCTATGTTTCATACTAGGTTTATACTCAAATGATACTTGTGAATCTCAGGGCACTTTTAGACTTTATATTCAGGCATCTGGTTAAGGGAAAGGGCCTGATGTCATGTAGGTGAGTAAGGGGATATTGGGTTATGGAGGAAATTCCATGTCTAAATCTGGAGAATTTTTATTATGCTATATTATTTTTATTGTCATTATAAACTACATTTATCCATCACATTTGGGATCTCTCAGTTTAAATTTAATGACAGGTATTCCATTTTTTTCTATATAAATCATTTATTAATTTTTTCCACTATATTTCCATGGTTGTTTAAGTATAATTTTATATATGCATAATGTGTGGACATTTTTTCTGAGGTTGTAGTCTCTTCAAAACACTATTCAATCCCTATCCTATAGTTTACTTTCTCTTTCCTTCATGGAGGCAGACATTAATAAATCTATCACTCTGAACCAGACTCAATTATCTGGGTATGATATTTATAATGTTTTATCAAAGATTGTTTTCATTTATTTTTTATTATTTTCTTAATTATTGTGGTTTGGGAATGTTATAATGTAGATAGGCTATGTAAAAATAATATAGTGGAGTCATGTTGATTCATGTCCATATTGTATGTGACAGAACTCAGAGTTACCAGTGATGGTATTGATGTTATCACATGTCTTTTTGTAGTATCATACTTATTGTAATTATTATTACTACAATATTATAGTTTTTGGGATTTGGGTTCATTTATGTAACATTATTATTCTTGTTGATTCCCATGTAATAAGCCTATTTTTATCTTATAATGTATTTTAATGAATATATATCATTAGTAATCTAGGTTTTCTTCTTCTGTGAGTTATCATTGTTCGCATTTAAATTATTTAAACCTAACCATGCAATGTTTTGTTATATATATGAATATATATATATGTGTTTACGACTAATATACATGTGTGTATGACTTTTATTATTCTGTGGGTAGTGTTAAGGGGGTCATTCCTTATTGATATGGGTATCCTATTATGATGAGTCCAAAAATAATGATATTTGGAGTGTCCTTATAAACAACCAAGTAGTTATCCTAGAAATATATCATAATATTGTCTAAGTATTTGCATGGAATTTCTTCTAATTATGTCTCAAATATTACTTATGGGACCTCATGTGAAGTCTTACATGATAATACCATTGAAGGATACTCTCCGAAAACACTCCTAGACATGCCGGTTAATGTAAGAATCCTGCTCATGTAGTCAATCTAGTATTCTAGTTATTTTAAGTTCTTTATCCTAATGTATTTTGTATAGTACCTATTTAGGAAGGATGATAACACAAAATGTATTTTGGTTATGATCTGGATTTCTAGAATTAGAATCCACTAGTCTTTTAGGGAATTGGGGATCTGTAGAATGCCAAGGGATATATTTACATTATTGAAGGAATATTTAATATGGTGGATATAATAGATGAAAAGAGAGTGAAATTAGATGTGTATATGATTTGAATACCATATAGGATAATGTGTATCATTACAAACTAGGATAAGAGGCATGTGTTGGGAGATATTTATGGCCACTTATTCGTGTTGTTTTTCTTAAATACACTAATGTTGGACCATTCCCATGAGTTTGTAGAGATTCAATAAGGGACAATGTAAGTGGATACTTATTGAAAATTTTTATAGAGTTTTTATGATTTACACATCATTTTGATGGGAATGAGGTATAGAATTCTTAAAAGTTTATTATTGGCCTTTGATTATAATTGAAATAGAAGGTTTTTTGAAATTATTAAAATGACATATATAATAGTGGTTAGGAGTTCCCTTACTATTGACAAGGATGTGTAAGGGGATAAATAATCTATTTTTCCTCTTATATTTAGTGAAAAAATGATTGGAATTACCAATTAATCCAAGAATACCTCATCTAGTAATAGAAATTTGAATATAGGGGAGATTTATTGAGGTGGAATAATGTAGTCAAAGTAGAGCATACTTTCCTCAACACCCATTAAATTCATTATCGTCTAAGAATGGGTCATGTTTTCGGTTAGGGAATGGTTTATGGGGAGGATTAGGTCCATAAGGATAAAGGAGAGGTATATTAAACAATTATTGGTATGGTTATAACTATTTTTAAACACTATAATTCTTATTTTTATATGATAACATTCAGTAGTATTATTTATACTCGTGTTTTGGATCAGTTAGACATGTCACTTATGTTCTCCCATGAATTGTTATCTCTTGGTACACCCTTGGTAAGGAAGGTAGATCTCCTCTAATGTTGTCTAATGTTTTTTATGTTATTTCCAAAGATCTAAATATATTGGATTCCATGATTATATAAATTAATATCTTAGATGATATTTTTGGTATTTAAATAATGGTAAATTATTGAGATTATATTGACTATTACAAATGATGTGTATCCTCTACAAATCTTAAGAGAGAAAAGATTGTGTTAACTGGATAATAAAATATAATAGTAGATAGAGTGGGATAGTACCTTAAAAAATTTATAACCATTACCATGTGAAAATACCTAATACAATTTAGAACCATTATAGTTATCATGGTGATTATAGTTCTTGAGACATACCACACAACCATTCCATACTCAGTTCCATTTATAGTTTATATTTATCCTGATTTTTGCGGTGAATTCTCAATACTACCTCATAATACTGGGATTTTTTTATAATTAGTTCATATGAAATTTTCATCCTATATTTATTCCTCTTTATCATATGAAATAAGATGAGTTAAATTATTTTAATAGGAAAACTGGATATAATAGAGAAAGGATTCATACAAACAAGAACTTCTCCAATGGGTAAACTATTTTTTTTAGTAAGATGGAAGAAGGAAACAATGTAAAATGGCTTACCCATTGAAAATGAATTAGATCAGAATAATGAAACCATATATATTACTATAGATTGGATAGTTTTTTGGTCAGTTGTGGGGAGATAGAAGGTCCTCCAATATCAGTTTTTTAGACCACGTCATGTTTTTTGTCAGAGAAGGGGACAGACTAAAGATACTATTAAGAAGTAGATTTGGGATGACTGAGAATATCATGAAACCTATTAGGTTAATTAATTTTATAATAGTGTTTATGGTCCCCGTGAATATTATATTTTAACTCACAAATGTATTCATTCTCAATTTTTTTCGTTGATGGAATATATATATACCCCCCAAAATTACATGATATAAATTTGAATATCTTATTGATAACATGTTAAGAACATCATATTTATAAAAAAAACTTTCAAAATCTCATTTTTTTATCATAGTTTTATGTTTTATTAGGAATGATACTTTCAAGACATTGGTTTATGTTGATTCAGAGAAGGTAATGGTAGCTATGACATGGGTATGACTAAGAAAATTTTCCAATATTCATAGATTCTTTGGTTTGAATTGATATTATAAGTTTACCATTTAGGATTTCACCTACATAGATGTTCTTATAACTAGGATTACCAAATATGGATTGATTTTGGAATTAAAACACAATTACAAAGTGTCCTACCTAAGAAAATGAGAAGGTTAAAATATAATTTGATTCAAATTATTTCAGAGCCCGTGATCAATTATTATATATAATACATTACATAAGTAGATGGATTGAGTTTTTTTAATGTAGAGGGTTCATGTTGGTGATTATGGGTCTCATAAACATTTTCCCAATGAGGGGAACAAACCTGCTCATAACCAAGAGTTAGTTTCTAATGAATGTACATTCATGTATAGGAAAAATTATATTTTAAATAGGAAATAGTTAATTTATATGGACCAAAAGATCTTAGAATTAATGTTCTCCGAAAGAAAATAAACCTTTAGAAAATGCACTGGGGTGAGTATCTATATACATTCCAAATCTTGATAGATTATACTATTGGAAAAATGAGTGTTTTTTTAGATTCTCTCAGTATAATGTAAAATGATATTGGATATTGATTATTGGAAGAAGTGTCGAAGTTGATGAGTTTGTTAGAAAATTTGATGACGTGTTTATCTTAAAATTGAGGGGTGAAAACTTTGTCTCCCTAATTCATATCTACTACCATGGTAGGAATATCATAGGCCATCTAGGATTATGATCATGAATGTTTAGTTATGTGGAAATGGTTTGGAGGGAATGACCTATTTCTAAGTTGGTCTTTGTTTTTGGATAACATGATGTATGTTCCTTATATGTTGGTGTTATATACTTTCATGATATAAGTTTTGATAAAATTCACCCATGATTTATAGTGGGTAGTGCACATAGGATTAATTAAAATATATACAATGATATATGAAAACATTTCTAATTTTCAGTAATAAAAAATGATAACACTTGATTTGTCTTTTATTTTATTACATAATATATAATTGTGTTTGAGAATTAGTGACTTGGTGGATTTCCACATACACATCTCATTCCAGTGTGGATGTAGGATTATGTGAAAATTTATTTTTTATTGGATTACCCAAGAAAGAAAAAGTTTGAGATGTGGTGTGGGTTTGGTTTGATATTATGACGATGTTTTCTCATTTATTAATGATTAAAGAGGATCATTTAGTAAATGAGGTTGGTGAGATATACATATGAGAGATAGTGGAACTAAATGAGGTTATTCTAATCCTTGTATCTTACTAAGTCACTTGATTCACATCACAATATTAGTAAGGCCTAAAGATAGTGAAGGGGGCTCTATTAAATTTTAGTGCAATTTAACATCATTAGGAAGACAGATAATCATAAAGTAAAATCCACATTTTATAATTTATTCCTAAGGAATATGTTATTTTTTTAGGTGGATTATGGAATTATAATCTAGCATCACTAGTGTGTTAATATAATAATTTTTTATAATCATATATATATAGGGATCCATTTTACACTCTCTATGGTCAAAATTATTGTTCACCACCTTGTTAGAATGAGGTCGGTAACCCAACTATTATTTGGATGAGCTTGGTACATGAGACCAATGAGTTGGTGGAGCATATTCAGAGTGTAATAGTGACTGATCAATGTGGGAAACATTATTATGGAGATTTATGACATTTACCTCTAGTTTTCTTATTGGGTGATTCTGTTTTCCTGTGATTGCCACCATTCTTGGAATATAAATTATTGTAGAATCTTGAAAATTAGTATAAGAGTTTGTGGGACAAATCAACATTATTGAGGTATATGGGACTATGGATTGACCAATTGACCATTCTCTATGATATTTAGGTATGTATAAAATGTTACACAAGTCAAATATTATGAATTATGATACCGATCCATTATATGTGGCCAACAAAAAGGATATTGAGTTATAGCCGAATGTATTATTTTTTGGAGTGTGCGGTTTAAATTTTTGATTGGAGTCAGACAGTGTTGTGGGGGAACATGGTACAAACTATTCATGTTCTATAGTGGAATGATTATAAAAATCGGAAAAAAATAGGATTTATAATACAATTTATGTGTTCAGTGGCAAGATTTGTTTGAGATATCCTTTAGAGACACTCTTCGAGTATGAGAAGCTGTTGGATGGGGAATTTTAAACTTCATGGAAGCATTAGAGGGGGGGGGGGTATTGGGAATATTTAGGTGCACCACAAGTAGGGCCACACCATGGTATAAGAAATTTGGTTTCTCGAGACTAAATTTATGAAATGAGGAGACAAAATTCACAATGGGTAGGTATTGTATTAGACATGAGGATTTATGATTCTATGTATAGAGCATATATTTAATTTTTTCACCATGTAATGGGTTGAAAACTTAAAAGAATTTTTCTAAAAGTCATGAAGTGAAATCATGGTTAATAAATTGATCATTGTAATATTGAAGTCACCATGGTCTTGAGGGGGGGGGGGCATCACCACATCATGGTTATAGTTGTTTGTTTTTTTGAAATGGATAAATTAGGTACCTGACCATTAGGGGGAGTTACACACATCAAAAATTGGACTAATGAAATTTAAGGAAGGGTTAATTCATCTCTGACTCCCTCCACGGTACATTTTCTTCACATCTTCCCCAATCCTCTATTATTATAGATTAGATAAGTATGTAGACTCTTATTTGGTATGTTTATTTCATTCTGTCCAAAATATCATTTTATCTAAGGATAAATCATTGATCTATGATATTATGGAAAGGTTTATGGATTCATATATGATATAACGGATATTTTTGGACTATTAATGGATACAATCTTAGATACCATGGGTAAAAATTTATCCCTCTTAATATGATGTGAACCAATTGGTGATGGAGGTCCTACTTGGGGAATTTCTTATATAAAATTTATTCAGGTTGAAATTCATATCATTGAGAATCAAAAAGCTTATTGTAGGAAGTATATAACCTTTAATTACCATTATATTAATTTATATTCCATGATTTTCAAGTCAGTGTGTGTATTGACCATGTGGCCCTTGATTGTTATAATTCACGTGAGGGTGTGTGTATTGTTCATGATACCCTTTCTTTTATTTTCTTATGGGTGTGTGTTTCCATAGGACCCTTTCTTGATATGACATGAATATTACCTACTATATCTTCTATTGTTTCTAGATTTATGTATTTCTTATCTATGGATAGCATAGAAGTACATAGTTTTCTATCTCTACTAGTTGTCCACATAGAGGGGGAATGATAACATGGTGGTGGGAATGATGTGATACAACCTTCATAGATGATTGATGATAATACATCTTTGCATAGAGCCAGATATCAGGTTATAATGTTTGAATGTGTACTTTCCAAGATATGGAAACTGGTTCTACATGTTGTAGTGTGCCTCATACCAAATAATTGAATTTGATTGACATGAGGACATGATGAATTTCAATTAATTTCGGGTTTATATTTGTTTCATAAATGGGGAACATGGTTGTTGGTCTCCAAGATATTTAATTTGAGATGACATGTATATGATATAAAATAATTTAATTCATGAAATGATTAATTTTATATATTTTCTGGAATCTTGTTGATGTAGGTGGATTATTTGATTGGTAACATTGGTTATCTCATGATTGATAAAAACATTATTTTTTATTTATGTATTTGTAATATGTTTGTCAAATAATTTTTTTATATTTTTTCACTTATGTTAAGGATGTATTGGTTTTACCTAGTAGGATTATACTCACAAATTGTACGGGTATATTGGTGCACTTCATAGTTAGAGATCAATTGAAGGGAAATGCCTAATATTGTGGAGATCAACTAGAGGATTTTAGGTGCTAGAGATAATTTTAGGATAGACTGTAGGATATTATTTTCCTTTTTAATATAGAAAATATAAATTTAAATGAGGAAAAAAATTTGGATTCTTAGTTTATTTTTTAAGACTTCTATGAAACCTATTATTGAATGAATTATTATTTTTGTTTATGTTATGCTGTTCTTTTTGTAATTTAATTTCGTTTTTCTATGATCTGAATGTATGGATATTGTTACCAATGTAACTGTCTCTCAAAAAGAGAATTCATGCCCTCACCACCAGTAAAATGCTTTTTCCTGACAAGGAGCTGTGTATTAGGTAGTGTGACACTCCATATCATACTCGGTGATTCATGATGGGAAATTACACTTGGTTCCCCACTTCCCAAGGAGACTAATTTGGTAAAGAAATTCATTCATATTTTAGTAGAAATAGATATTTACCCATATGTTTTATTGAAAATAATGGCAACTATATTTTGTTCATTATATGGGTTTCTTGGATTAGGATCATTTTATGGAGATGGAATCTTTAGAGTTTATCCACATCAGGGTCCTAATCCTTAGATACACATAACATGAGTTCCCCATAGAATAAATCAATACCAATTTAGTTGATCTCTACATAAGAAGATGGGTTCAATGTAGGTGGTTTTTCCAATGTGTATGGAGCTGAAACGAGGTATGATGAACTTATAATCCACCATAGTTTCTTAAAGGTTAGATATTTGAGCATCATACTCCATCAATTATCCTACTTGAGTTTAAAAGAAACCACTTTCATATAACCCATAGACGATGGTTACTTTATTATAATGGAATTAAATAAAAGGCAGAAATTTTATTAGGATCTAATAGTTTAGTAGTCTTGAGAGATAAGATGCATGCATGATTCTTACAATACATTAAAAAACATGAAATAAAACATATAACTAAAGTTAATAATTCATTTTTTATTCTAATATATCCCAGAAATAATTCTATATTTTTTTCTTGGTACCCTATAGAATGGAGAAACGAAATAAGGTTGGTCTAGTATAATTAGTAAGGGAAAGAGTACAAAAAAATATATAATCAAATAAATAAAACAAGAATAATATAAAAGAGATAAAAAAATTATCAATTTCATTTTTTATATAATATCATAAAATGTGAATATATCCATATATGATATTTAATAAAAAATAATCACATGGATAACAATAACTAGATCCATAATGATGTACTATATAATATGGGATATCATAATCTCACCTTTATGGACTTTTTCAATGAAATCATTCATATAAAGGCAAGGCATTCACTAAACACCCAAGTTATTTTTTCATATGAGACATAATGACGGATCAAGGGGTTATCTAAAATAGGTCCCCAATCATCCAATGTTATGTCCGACAAATTCATCAATAAAATGAAATAGATTACCATATATTAGAAATTCAACAAAAGCATTAATATTGAAAGAATGGCATATTTTCTAACCCTATAGGTGCTAAGATGGTTTTTGTGATAAGTGGGGATAATGACTTGGAGAGAGAATATAATTGATTCTGTGGGATTTTATTTTCTACACATAAATATTATCCACTTTTAATTTAGTTGATGATTTAGTTGATCTAATTTTTTTACATATCATTGAAGGAGTTCATGATCAAAAAAAACTAATGGAATAAATATACAGAGTTCCACACTAGATATCCCCTTGATAAGAGATCATCAACCTTTGAGGAACTAAGTGTTTCTTATAATGGGAATAGAAAAAATTTCTCCAAAATTTGGATGGTACGTTTCTTATCTATGTGTGAAATTAGTGACAAGTGTTATGAAGAAGAAATAGAGATCTTAAAATAGTTTGAGGAAAAACATCCCATTTTAAAGGAGAACAAAGAACAATTAACTATGGAAAGTTTTAGTAATGTCAAGGATAATGAATAAAATATGATATAATTATTTATAAAAATATAACTCAAGTATTGTCTATCAATGATATCAATGTTGGAAAAAGCAGTAAAATTTACGAAGAAGGAAAATAAACCTCCAAAAAGAAATAAATCAGATCATATTGAAGTTAAAATAAAATTACATAATGATGTTAACAATTAAACAAAAATATTATTGATCAAAAGAAGTCAAAAATTAGGATATAATAATGTGTAAAAGATAAATATAAGTAGTTCTAGATTTTACAATAACAATGTTTTTGTACGGAAAAAGAACCTCAAAAATATCAATGCAATTTCTAGAAGTTTATTAATGATATTAGTGAAATATCAAGAAAAGACAAGGACCATGGACATCTAAAAAATAATTCCAAATTTAATATAAAAACATTAATCAATCTTGTTTATTGTATTATAATGTGAATCAAATCAAGAATACCATGTCTTTATAAATTGCAAGTGATTATCCAGATTATAGAAATTCTGAGTTCATCTATTTTAAAGAAAATAATTCTACAAATTTTAAAGTAAAAAAACGGATGTCAAGAAGTTTTTTGTGAATAATAAAGAGTCATTGGTTCACACAAATTTTTATTTTTAAAATAGTGTACATATTAATAGAGGGAAGAAGGTTAAATGACAGGTTCACAGTTCCAGAAATGTTGATGTTTTTGAAAGAATATATGATTTTCTATGGTTGTTATTAGAATTATTGATTTTTTGGGAATATAAATTATATTAGTTGGATTAATTACCAATAAATTGTTTATTTTAGATGATTTGGGGAAACATTCATGGTATTAACATCATTCAAAGATTAATAACTCCAAGAAAACCTAAGAAATCTTGATTGAAAATTAAAAATAATTTTTAACTGTTGAAAGATGTTTGTGAATGATATAAGAAAAATGGGCATAAATAAAAAACATGACTTGTTTTTCAATATATAAAATTTTTACAAGAGATATCGTTGGGATGTCTTATAAGATGAATGGGAAAATACAAAAGAAATCTACAGTTTTTCCAGTACCCTGAAAAGAATATAATAGATAACGTCTATGTATTTTAGACAACAATTGTTCATCACATTGGACTGAAGATATGAATGTACTCAAAGATATTTAAAATATTTAATAAGAGTATATGACTATTAAAATTTATGGGTCATTGAAAATGATTATTATTAGATCAACATTGAATAGTCATATTGAATTGAAATTCAAGATCTCATTTTTTGTTAAAGGATAGAAACAGAATCACATAATTGTGGCTTAATTTTATGATGATGTAAATAAAGTGAAATTTTTAAAATATGGGTGTGTTTTGAAGAGAATAAAATATTTATGTATTTATATAATTGGAAAACAGACAAAATGAATCTGTTTTTAGATTAGTGATGCTAAAAATTATTTTTATTTGAGCATAAAAGATGAAAATTGAATCTTACATCAAAATAATGATCAAATATTGCAATAGAAAACGTGTAATATTATTCATGAAGACAATTTTTTTGTGATAATAAGTTGAATAACTAAATTAACAGAATGTGGTATACTTTTAAAAATGTAACGATTGTAAATAACCAGCATAATAATATTGAAATACCATCCACTAAGCCTCTAGAATATATTCCTTAAGACTTTAGATAGCCCATAAAGAAGTAATAAATAAATATAGATAAGTATTTTATTTACATTATGGATAAAATTACTCAAATTATAAGATTTATAATGGAGAATAAATTATGGAAACTAAAAAGGATAATAAATTTTCAAAAAATTAACAAAACATAATGTATTTACTCAATGATGATGATTTAAAAATATAATATGTAGAGTATACTAGTGAAAGATTTAAATCTTATATTGAAAATCACAAAATACATCATAAACACAATACACCATACACACCTCTACAAAATTTCCTGATTTCATTAAAAAATATAAGTCTCATGAAGATAACATGAATTATCTTATTAGAGAATGAGATACTAAAATATTTATAGAAACAATAAATTATAATAGTATCAAATGTTCAAAATAATTTTCATTATAGGACATATTATGATATACCATCGTATGATAAGTATTAAAATGAATATCGAAGTTTAAATGTATATATGAGTGTCTCAAATCTCTTGAGTTATCGAAGTTAAATGTTAAATGATGGTGAAATTTAAAGTAAGAAGTTTTTCTAGTGTCTTACAATGTTATCCAAATAATATAAGAGAATAATATTATTAATAAAAATATATATAGATGATAATTTATTCTATTAATTTTAAAGTATGGAAAAAAAGAAGTCTCATGAAGATGTAATTCCCATTGGTGATGACGATGAGTCAATTTTCATGAAATAACGAGTTCATATTTTAAAAACGGGTAAAAGTTATAATTAAATTCATGTTATAATGTTTATTTAGTAAATTCATTTGATCAAGAAAAATATTTTTCACATCATCTAAGGAAGATAAGGCAAGTAAAGGTTAAAATGTAATTTGAAATCATATAGAACATATAAAAAATAAATGATCTTTTTGGATAGAATATTATATATCACGGTATTGTCATGTTTAAACAGGAAATGTGATTGGAGAAATAAAAAATAAAAATATATTGATTATATGAATAAATATTTAGATTAAATATAAATAATTGATTCCTTGAAGTTGGTAAAAAATCCCAAAGTTAAGAACATTATGAAGACATTGTCGGTGGTCCAAAATAAGATGAATAAAATATGTAATGTGGTTTTAAATAAACAATTATTATTGTGAAAAGGATATTCATAGGATTAATGAGTAATATATTTTGGTAAATTTGTAAAAAAATTTAGTCATGAAACTAGATGATTTTGTTTATTCCATTATAACTTAAAGTAAATAAATGATCTATTAAATTTATGTCATGTAAAAATACGTCAATGGTGAATTGGAAGATGAGGCTTACATTGAATAAAAATGTGGTTTCTTTGTTAGTGAATATGATAATTTCATTTTCTAATTAAAAAGTATTTATATGGGATAAATCTAGTACTTGGGGCTTGGTATTCTATTTTGGAATATTGTTTGAAGGTTTCTAAATTAAGAAAAAGAAGTATTGAAAACAATATCTATATTAAATATGATAATAAGGTATTTCTCATTATTATAAATTATTTAGATAATATCAATTTTTATGGAAATAATGAGGATGTTTATAATGAGTTTTATAAATTAATGAAGAAGATTATTCGTATTTATATTCTCAATGATATTTGGTACTTTCTTGGATTACATGTTACAGAAGAAATATATTATATTTTTCAATATTAAGAGTATTATTCAAATTAAATGTTCAATATTATTATCATGTAGGATTGAAAAAATGTTTTCAAACTAATATTAGTGGAAAAAACATAAATAAGGAGAAATAGGTAAGAGAATATGATCCATGATACATGAAAAATCTGATTGGAATCTTACATTACTTTATTGCTTCATAAAGGGATGTAGTATATGATGGTACGATTTTTTGTAAATAACAAATGTTATCATAATTGACTCGTTTCCTAGATAGAAATAACATAATTATTTATATTGAAGAAATATCAAACTATATATTGAAATATGATAGAAATTGGAAGATTAATAACTATGGTTTCTCCAATGAAAATTAGGTAGGAATTATTAATCATATGAGGTAAACTTATGGTGGATATTTCATTAATGGAGAAATCTATATTTTGGATCATTTATAGGAGAATAATTTAGTCACCTTGACCAATTATATGGTTGAATATGGGGCTAACATCTAGGCATTAAACAACATATTTAGATAAATAATTAGTTATATGATATAAACGTTATAAGAGGTTTCTATTCCTATTCATATGTGATAATAAAATTTTCATTAATATATCAATGAAATAAGTTTTTTATTCAAGATCCAAATACATTGATAATAAATATCACTTCATCAATGATCTAGTTGATATGAATGAGTTAAAATTTAAATCTATAGCTATAAAGAATAATATTGTAGACCTATTCACCAAGCCACTTCCAAAACCATAATTTTAGAATCTAAATCTGAAATTAGGTGTTCAACCTCATTTTTTACTAATGTAAGGTATTGTTTAGCTTCACCTCTCTTATCTTATATTAAGATAATTTTTTAAAATGGGTAGAAAAATATTAGCATAAATAATTATTCTCGGTTTATTTTCTTTTTTTGTCAAAGTTAGAGTATATAATGTATGGGGACAACCATTATATGGGGATTATCCATTGATATGCGTTACCCTTATCATGAAAGGAAAAATATATTAAGAGATAGTGTTTAAAAGGGGAAACATTTGATTTCATCATGTGTGACCTATTTAGATATTTTCTTATAAATGGTTGAAGAATATTTCTTAGGTTTTAAATATTATTGATGTAATTACAATGAACCATTTTATGAATGTGTGGGTTGAGTTATGAAAACTACATAGAGATCAGTATCTTATGGACAATATGGTGTTATTTATTCAATTTTGATTATTTTCAACACTGTGTATGCTGAATTTGTTATAAAATTATTGTATAATGATATATTTCTACATTTATAGTGTTCCATAATGATTTATGCACCAATTTTTATAATAAAGTATAATGGGGGATATTGTTGAGCCCATGATGTATTGATATTGTTGTTCTATTAATTGAGTTCGAAGAATTGGTGAAGAGGATATGAATTATGTGTCATTTTTGTAATTTGAAAATATAAATAATATTCAATGTTAATTCATATAATTTTTATATAAGTCTTAAGTTTTTAAATATCATTAATGGTGTTCACGATATAAGAAAATTAAAGGATTCCATAAAAAGAGTATCACCCAAATTATCATGGTATTTCATCATAAATGTGGTTTGAAGATGTTATGTGCCAAAAATGATGTCCACACTGAAGTTGAAAACCATCAAGTTGAACTAAAATGCAATATAGGTATCACTATAGTAGATATGATTAAATTTTTACCAGGATAAACGATTGTAGATAAGACCTTATTCCACATAGGAAGTGTCCACATTGTATAATACAATTCATCAAATTAATATATGTTTTGGAAAATTAACATTCCATATATGGAATTCATTTGATTTATAAAATTTGGAATTCCATGTCACAAATCATTTCTTTTGTCTTAGTTGTTATAAAATATGATGGTCTATGTTATTATTCATGTACCCTTCCCCATAAGAGATTATGTTAGCATTTGGTGGATCAAACATTTTTAGGACCTCCATCACTTGAAAGATTTTTTAAAACAAATAATGTTCTAAAATTTAAAAAATAACAAGTTTAAAATATTATACTATTCCATAATGGATATAATGACATTGTAATTTACTAATCTAGGAACGTATGAACACGTGCATTGACATGGATTCGTACATGAATTTTTTGGTTTGTAAAAAACATTTTAAATACTAAATCAATTTTAATTCCTTAGATTTTAGTAGATATTGATCTATGAATTTTTTAAGAATGGGATTTTAATTTTAATTTAAAATTAAAATATATTTTATATTGATTAAGGTTATTGGGAAGATATATTACTTATGAGAAATGTGGAAGAAGTGTGTGGTGTGTATAATGTGGTACATGAAAGAAAAAATAGTAATTATAGGTAAATAAGAATAATTTATGAAAACTACCATAGGGTAATGCTAACTTACCTATGTTTTTATTGGTCAAAGAAGTAAATGAATAGAAGAAAAATATTATCACATGAAGGATATGTGTAGATGCAATTAGTATTAATGGTCAAAAAAAATTTATCTTCATGTGAGTGTGTTAAGCGCTATAAAAATTGAGAGACTTTTTTGTAACACATGTTCAAGGATACACGCTACTCATTTTACCTATATGTTGATACTATTTGGTAGAAGGGTCTTAGTGAAATCAGGACCATGTTATGGAAAAAAATTCTTGTTTTAAAATATGACCCTTTTATATCTTCTTTTTCTTTCATATTTTTATGTTGTATAGTTATAACTGTTCACTTTAACCAGAAATAATGGGTGTTTTAATTATAAAACATAATAAATGGAATAAGATTATCAATTCACCCCCTCTCATTAATTTCTTACTAATCTCGGTGGTTATTTATAACATATGAGATGTCAATATTTTTCCTAGTAAATATATACTAAAATATGATCATATTAAATAAATATAAATAAGGTCAATTATATCATTATAATATAACCCTAGTGATGTATAAGACTCCTTAATTAATATTTATATATATAAATAATACCATTATAAATACAATAAGGAATATTTTTGAAAACAAGAAGTAATATCCTTTTCTTTTGAAAAAATTTAAAAGAAAAAAATCATCAAATAAAGGGAAATGGTGTTCTTTTAAAAATTATGGTAACTATTAGAGGAATCAAAATTATTAATAAATGAAATAATATTTGGAAAATTAAATCATTTTTTAAACATAGAAAAATTCATTCCCCTCATTAATAATAAGCCAATAAATGTATGTATAAAAAAATATAAAAAATTTCTTCTAATAAATTTGTAAATAAATTAAAAAAGAATATAAAGATACATTTTAAAAAAAAATCATTTCTTTATAATAACTTCTTCAATATAATTTGAAAATTATGTACATGGTGGAGATACATTCACATCTGAAATAGAAAAATTTATGCTGACTTATCTAGAAAAACATTTTATGGCTCAATTTGATTACAAGAAAGAGGAAAATGATGTGAAAACAAGGAAAACCCAAAACAAAATATATGTGAAGAAAATATATGGGGTATAATTAATAAACATTTAATAATAACCATAATTTCAAAGACCCATAAATTTCAAGGAAATCTTTTTCTTAATTTCTTTGGGATTTTACAAGAATGCAGTTTCTGACGGAACCTGATTCTGAGGCCCGGTGTGCCCGGAATCAATTTCCAAAGTTTGGCTTGGGTACGTTCAGTGAAAGAACGAGCGGATTGTTCTAACTTTTGAGTCGGTGCTCGGAATCAAAATCTGAGGCCACCGATGGAACCGCAGTGCCGGTAATTTCTTAGGAACACCTTTTTTGAAGGTGCGGTTGCTCGGGTGTTTATGTAAAAAAAAGTGGGGAATAAAAATATAATTGTTTTATTTTTATTTCTTCACATAGTAGTTTAAGTGAAATAAAGTTGTTTCCCAACTTATTTTATCTTTTCTAAGTCTTAGATCCTAGGTGTGGGAGTTGGATTGGGACCCAACGGTTGTTAACTTCCCATGAGAGGATTAAGGGTGAGGTGGGGCTTACACGATCCCCCACCTTTTCAAATTCCTTAACTCCATAACCCCCCTTTAATGTGAGACCACTCACCTACCCCTTTCTCTTCTTTAATCATGCCAACTCATTTAATTAATTAAGCGAGTTATGTGTTTGATTTTTAAAAATTGAAATTCTTGGCTTGATGTAATAAAATAAGATAAGTCTTATTTTATTTGAGAGGGTTGGTTGTTGTGTGAGGAGATTGGGGAGATAGAACTCTTTTCTCTGGGGAAGAACTTTATCCTCCCATGAAGAGCTTGAATCCTTCCGCGAAGAACGTCATCTATTCAATGAAGAATGACTCAGCGACTCCGGTATCTCCATTCCCTTTCTCCTCCGCGACAAGGGAAAAGAAACTGAAGAAGGAGTTCTTCATCGTCACATAATCATCTTCTTCTCTCTGGGATAAAGAGAAGACGACGTCTCCTCAGACTCTCTCCACCGACATCTACGAAACCACTCCCCATGACACCGCTTTCCGTGACACTCTTAAAACATCAACTCGTTATCAAGGTAGGGGTTTTTTATATATGTTGGAATTTGTTTTATTGATTCTTCATATCCTAAATTCACGATGATGATGACTAAATGAACATGATCATCATCCTGCACATAAACCATGCTCCTTTTTCTTTTTATTTTTCACATGTTCTTCGTGCGTTCTTCAATGCCAAATATTTATTGATGCTAGAAACACAGAGTTTTGTTGAGCACAATATATGGATGTGAAGCCCTTGACGCAAGGATCACAAATATGAGATCGTTTAATTTTTCAGGCTTGGAACGAAGCCGCAATGTCTCTCGAAAGAAGGCGTCCAAATATCCATTGACACTGGAAACATAGAGTTTTCTTGGGCGCAATATATGGATGCAAAGACCTCGACGCAAGGATCACAAATATGTGATCGTTTAATTTTTTGGGCTTGGAACGAAGCCGAAATGGCTCGCAGAAGGAGGCGGCCAAATATTTATCGATGCTGGAAATGAAATATTCTATTGAGCGCGACATATGGACGTGAAGCACTCAACCAGAGGATTGCGAATATGCGATCATTTTAATTTTCAGGCTTTCAATAAAGATACAGCGACGCACGGAAGGGGGAGACGCGGCGGCGCCGATGACCGGAGGCGGCGGCCAGAGCCGACTGGCTGCCTGGAGGCGGTGGTGCCCAAACGCGCTGCTGGAAGAAAACCCACCGCCACACAGCCGCAGCGGTGAGAAGTCGGAGCCCGTGGCCGTGCGGGATCCAAGAGGCAGGGTGGCTCCAGCTGGCGCCGCCGGTTACAACACGGGGTCGTGCCCCTTCTGTTCCGCTCGGCCAACACCGAGTCACGGCCGGCCTGCCAGGATGGGCTGCGCCAGCCGGCCGGGCCGCGCCCTAGTGGGCCGGACCCGAACCCGGGTCGGGTCGACCCGAACCTAGGTCGGGTCGACCTGTCTCGTGGCGACCGAGGGGGTGTCGGGGCGGGTCAGACCGGGCCCGAACCCCCTATTTTCCGGCAGTTTTTGTTTAAACACCCATAACATGGGCTAAGGACCTCTGATCAATACACCGTTATTTGCGATGAGATCCTTGGATCGAGACAGTCATTTTGGTATATTAAACTCATGGTTTAGGAGAACGTTGGGTATAACCGGGTTGGTTCAAACTCGAAACCAACCGGGCCCACGGAGCGTAAACGCTTATAACTTGAGTACCGGATGTCCGATTGACGCGCCTTCAACCTTGTTGGATTCCACTTTATGAGACGGAACTTTTGACATATTTCTCCTGAGATTTGGATAACTTTGGGTACGGCCGGGTTGGTTCAAACCCGAAACCAACTTGACCCTCGGAGTGGAAAGAATTATAACTTGAGCTCCGGACGTCCGATTGACGTGTCGTCGACCTTGTTGGATTCCTCTTGATGAGACGGAACATTTCACATATTTATCATGATATTTGGATGCATTTGGATAGTGGATGGCTTGGATAGTGTTTTGGTTGGATTGTACCCGAAATCCAACCGGGCCCCTAGAACGGAAAAGCTGATAACATTCAGACCGGATGTCTGTTTGACGAACCATTAGCGGCGTTGTTGATATTGTTGAGAAACGGTCCCTATGAATATATCCTATGATAGTTCGGGGTACAGTTGAGATATGTACGGGTTGGTTCGCACATCAAACCAACCGGACCCCTAGGACTAAAAGGCTAATAACTCACTGACCGGACGCCCGATTGACGCGCTGTCTATTGTGTTGAGCCCACTATGACGAGGCGGTCCTTTGAGAAATTTCTTCGTGGGACTTTGTGATACATGGAGTATCGACCAGTAGATCGTGGGGAGGACCCTCTTGGAGACGAGCGTACAGAGTACGGAGACCGTGTAGCCGGCTGAGACCTGACGATTACTTGACTGACTCGACTTGGAGTGAGTCGACTAGTCTAGTGGATGGAGCACTACTTTGTTTGGGTGCAGACCCATGGCAGACGGAGCAATACTGAGTTTGGATGCAGACCTGCGGTACTCATCCGGAGAGTACCTCTGCAAGCTATTAGGGGGAATGCACTACTGTGTTTGGGTGGCAGACCCCGGTGGGAAGCACAACTGTTCTTGGGTGGCTGACCCACGGTATTCTACGGGAGGATTACCTTAGCAGTCTTAGGTTAGTGAGCAGTACCTCGAAGTCGTGACTGGATCACTATACTCGACAGTGACGGGGCTCTTCAGCAGTTACGGTTTCGATAAATGAAAATCCTGGTTTGAGCTGAGTCTATGACCTTTGTGTTAACCTCATGATTGAGATGGGTCACATGATAACTTAGGTATATGTAAGGTCATATACCTGGGTAGTGGTTATCTATTGATTTCATTATCTTAGTGTTTCCTCATGATTGAGATGGGTTACTTGATAACATAGGTCTATGCATGGGCATATACCTAAGTAGAGGTTATATGTTGAGATCATTATTTGTGGTTATACTTGTTGGATTTAGTGAGAATTTGAGGGTCTCATGGTCCCTACTGAGTATCTTTATACTCACCCCTACATGGGCTATGCCCGCACCTCGTTGTGTTGGTTTCAGACGACGGGCATCACTGACAGAGGCTGAGAGTTCGAGGACTGGATGGTACCTAGAGGTGGATCTCCAATGAGTCAGTATCCGGAGGTGGACTTCACGACGTGACGATACTCGGAGGAGGTTGACGGGAAAGAGCGTTGTGGAGGATATCTGTACCTACCCTTCAGGTAGGATCCGTGGTGGATGATCCAAGAGTTGCGCTATCTGTACATACCCTTTAGTTAGGATCCATGGTGGACGATCCAGGAGCTGCGCTATCTATACCTACCCTTCAGGTAGGATCTGAGGTGGATGACCAAGGAGATACTTCTATTCTTCCAGCTGTTTGTCATTTCTGTTGTATTTTCTCTCAGTTTTAGTTGTACTTTTCAGTTGGGTTTGTATTCTGGCCCTTTTTACTTTTCAGCACTTTCTTTTGTACTTAGTGTTTTACTTCCGCTTGTACTCTATGATTTTTGTTTACATTTATAAAGGAAATGTATTCCTAGTTATCGGGATTTATGCCTTTGGTGCTAATCACCAGCCCCTGGCCTATGGAAGGCGGGGTTGGGGTAGTCACGGCATGGGCCCTGAGGACGGGTCATGACAAATTGGTATCAGAGGATTCGGTTCTACCGCATGACTTATAACTCTAATATTTTATTTTCTGTGAAGCAATAGTGTTAAGGGTACTGAGATTGGTCTTCAGTTCAGGGAGTCCAGTGTTGGTGTGGCAGCCGACGTATCCGTACACCAGGACCCTGACTACTGATTTACGACTTTGTGCATGAAAACACTGATTGCCTGTGTGATTCCAAAAGTTTTAAAGTCAGCTCAAACTAGGTCAGCTCACAAGGTATAAAATGTTGACCACGTCACATCTGTTTAGGATGTCTCTACACAGCCAGTTAGTTGGAGTTCTGATATTGTACTCGATGGAGGCCCACCGAGCGACGAGGCTCCGGTGCATGGACCTCTTTCTATGTTGGCACCCTCGGGTGGTGTACCAGCAGCACCACCACCTATTGGGAATCAGATGCCACCATCCATACTAGCGAACTGTGCATGCTGGCAGAGCGTGTTGCACGATTTCCTGCAGTAGAGGCCTCCGAGGTTATGAGGTGAGGCAGATTCACAGACAGCAGAGCACTAGCTGGAGGTGATTGCTAGAGTTTTCCGCCTAGATAAGATATTAGTTGAGTGGATGGTGGACTTGGATACTAGTTTTTTCCATTGAACGACCATGAGGATGGTCCGATATGTGATGAGGCTTCGGTACGTGGACCGATGCTTGAGGTAGTGCCTTTGGGTAGTGTGTCAGCTATACATTACTACCTGTTGGTCAGCAGTTACAACCGGCGGTACCAGTAGGTGACACTTGTAGGCTTACTTCCTTACACGTGTTCCAACATCAGATACACTCTAGTTCCGAGGCAAACCTGACTCATAGGCGGATTAGGACTGGCTTGAGGAGGTGTCTGAATGTTTTATAGAGCTTATACAGCTTCGGGAGGATGACGTGTTGGTAGATGAGAATTCATCGAGGAGTACCGAGCATTTTGGGTACTCGATGAATACATTTCGATCAGTGCTATAGAGATCGGACCTCTGAGCGTGGTACGTTTAAGGATATCCAAGCCAGAACCTTTTCTCTATGCGTTCCTACTTATGCTAGGGTGCTAGAAAGAACCATTGTGGTTGGGAATTATTTTGCTGAATGGATGCAGTCTGTGAAGGTTAGCAGTGGCAAAGCTGGAAACCGATGCCAGTCTCAGAGACCTGGGCGTGCGAATGTTTCAAGAAGAACTAAAAAGGACAGATGATTCAGCGAAGCAGCAGAAGAGGAGGCAGAGCTAGGAGAGCAGCATGAGGTGGTGTACATTTCAACATCTTACAATCACCCGCCTTTGTATCCCCCCTAGGCTCAAGGAGCTGGAGGGCAGGGGAGGAGAGTAGCTGCATACGGTCAAGGAGTGGGACCCAATGGCTCTAAGAAATGATTCAAGGGACAATCTGTGTCCAATACTAGATATCGTAGTAACAGACGTGGATATTAATCATTCCTTCCTTCCACGAATCTTGTCCCAGACCTAGAGTTTCCGGTAAGCCGTAGACTTAACCCTCGCGTCTAGAGATACCTTGGGAGGAGACCCGATAATCACACATACGCCGACAGTGTGGTCTGACCCACGTAGAGAGAGTTTCGGTTGGAATCTCTTGGTGGTAGAGTCGAGGCCTTATGACATTGGTCTCGGTATGGATTCGATTCACAGTTCATGCTATGATTGACTGTATTACGCAAAAGGTTTGTGGTTTATCTACAACGTTGGGATGGGGTTTTTCATGGTCGGTGATAAAGAAAACCCAGGAAGCACAGGATGGAATCATGCATAGAATGGTGTAGTCGATAACTCTTGAGTCATCCAACATCACCCACGTGGCAGCAGGAGTTTTGAGTTTCAGTTCTAATTAGGAAATAGAGACCTCTAGTGTTTGAGAATGACAATCACGTCCTTATACGGGTCTCACCTCGACGAGGTTTATGGAGGTGTGGACGAGGTGGCAAGTAATATCCGAGGTTCAACAGACCTTTTTAGGTCCTCAGTACGGTAGGTGAGGTGGCTTACCGTTTAACCCATCCACCTTAGTCGCACCAGGTGCACGACGACTTCCACGTATCTCAACTGGGGAGATACGTGCTTGACCCGACACATATCATCGACCATGGGGAGATGGACATTGGCAATGGGGTGACTTTTTTGGGGTTCCAGTAGAGGTTGAGAATTGATAGGAGCGGGTCGTACTAGGACGGTTGATTCCTCTTGTACACTTTCACCGGTAGCACGAGAATCTCCAGGTGAGCACATGGGAGCACAAGGATCAGATGCGTTCTCAGTACCGCTTTTGTATCTCTAGTTTGTTTTAAAGCTTTACGGGGACGTAAATCCCTGAGATGAGAGTAATGTAAAGACCCGGAAATTTCAAGGAATTTTTTTTCATAATTTCTTTGGGATTTTACAAGAACTCAGTTTCTGACGGCACCTGATTCTGAGGCCCGGTGTGCCCGGAATCATTTTCCGAAGTTTGGCTCGGGTACGTTCAGTGAACGAATGAGCGGATTTTTCTAACTTTTGAACCGGTGCTCGGAATCAAAATCTGAGGCCACCGATGGAACCGCAGCGCTGGTAATTTCTTAGGAACACCTTTTCCGAAGGTGCGGTTGCTCGGGTGTTGATGTAAAAAATAGTGGGGAATAAAAATATAATTGTTTTATTTTTATTTCATCACTAAGCGGTTTAAGTGAAATAATGTTGTTTCTCAACTTAATTTCTCTTTTCTAAGTGTTAGATCCTAGGTGTGGGAGTTGGATTGGGACCCACCGGTTGTTAACTTCCCATGAGAGGATTAAGGGTGAGGTGGGGCCTACACAAGCCCCCACCTTTTCAAATTCCTTAACTCCATATCCCCCCTTTAATGTGAGACAACTCACCTCCCCCTCTCTCTTCATTAATCATGTCAACTCACTTAATTAATTAAGTGAGTTATGTGTCTGATTTTTAAAAATTGAAATGATTGGCTTGATGTAATAAAATAAGATAAGTCTTATTTTATTAGAGAGGGTTGGTTGTTGTGTGAGGAGATTGGGGAGATAGAACTCTTTTCTCTGGGAAAGAACTTAATCCTCTCGTGAAGAGCATCAATCCTTCCACGAAGAACGTCATCTCTTCAACGAAGAACGACTCAACAACTCCGGTATCTCTATTCACTTTCTCCTCCGCGACAAGGGAAGAGACACCGAAGTGGGAGTTCTCCAACGACACGTAATAATCCTCTTCTCTCTGTGATAAAGAGAAGACGACGTCTCCTCAGATGCTCTCCGTCGACGTCTACGGAACCACGCCCCACGACGCCGCTTTCCGCGACCCTCTTCGAACATCAACTCATTATCAAGGTAGGGGTTTTTTATATATGTTTGAATTCATTTTATTGATTCTTCATATCCTAAACTCGGGATGATGATGAAAAAATGAACATGATCATCTTCCTGCACATAAACCATTCCCCTTTTTCTTTTTATTCTTCACGTGTTCTTCATGCGTTCTTCAATGCCAAATATATATTGACGCTGGAAACATAGAGTTTTGTTGAGCGCAATATATGGATGCGAATCCCTTGACGCAAGGATCACAAAAATGTGATCGTTTAATTTTTTGGGCTTGGAACGAAGCCGCAAAGGATCGTGAAAGAAGGCATCCAAATATTTATTGACGCTGGAAGCACGGAGTTTTGTTGGGCACAATATATAGATGTGAAGCCCTCGACGCAATGATCACAAATATGCGATCATTTAATTTTTCGGGCTTGGAACCAAGCCGCAATGGCTCACGGAAGGAGGACCTAAAATATTTATCGATGCTGGAAACACAATATTCTGTTGAGCGCGACATATGGATGTGGAGCACTCGACCCGAGGATCATGAATATGCGATCATTTTAATTTTCGGGCTTTCAATAAAGATACAGCGACACATGGAAGGGGGAGACGCGGCGGTGCCGATGACCGGAGGAAGCCGCTAGAGCCGTCCGGCCGCCTGGAGGCGGTGGCGCCCCAGCCCACCGCCGGAAGAAAACCCGCCGCTGCACAGCCGCATCGGTGAGGACCTGGACCCCGCAGACGTGCGGGATCTGGGAGGTGGGGCGGTGCCAGCTGGCGCCACCGGTTACAACAAAGGGTCGCGCCCCTTCTGTTCCGCTCGGCTAGTGCCGAGTCACGGCCGGCCTACCAGGCCGCGTCCTAGTGTGCCGGACCCGGATTCGGGTCGGGTCGCCCTGGCTCGGGCCGACCCAGGGGGTCTCGGGCAGGGTCGGACCGGGCCCGAACCCCCTATTTTCGGGTAGTTTTTATTCAAACGCCCATAACGTGGGATAAGGGCCTCCGATCGACGCACCGTTAATTGTGATACGATCCTTGGATCGAGACGGTCGTTTTGGTATATTACACTCAAGGTTTAGGTGAACTTTGGGTAAGGCTGGGTCAGTTCAAACCTGAAACCAACCGGGCCCTCGGAGTGGAAACGCTTATAACTTCAGCTCCGGACGTCCGATTGACGTGCCATCGACCTTTTTGGATTTATCGTGATGATAAAAATCTTTTGACATATTTCTCCTGAGATTTGGATAACTTTGGGTACGTCCGGGTTAGTTCAAACCCGAACCCAACCGGGCCCTCGGAGCAGAAATGCTTATAACTTGAGCTCCGGACGTCCGATTGACGTGCCGTCAACCTTGTTGGATTCCTCTTGATGAGACAGAACTTTTGACATATTTCTCGAGAGATTCGGATCCAGTTGGATAGTGGCCAGATTGGATAGTGGCCAGGATGGATTGTAACCGAAATCCAACCAGGCCCCTAGAACGAAAAAGCTGATAACTTTCAGACCGGATGTTCGTTTGACGAACCGTTAGTGGCTTTGGTGATCTCGTTGAGATACGGTCCCTATGAATATACCCTATGAGAGTTTGGGGTACAGTTTAGATACAGCCGGGTTGGTTCGCACACGAAACCAACTGGACCCCTAAGACGAAAAGGCTAATAACTCACAGACCGGGTACCCTATTGACGCACTGTTTATTGTGTTGAGATACCTATGACAAGGCGGTCCTTTGAGATACATCTTCGTTGGACATTGTGATACATGGAGTATCAACCAGTAGCTCATGGAGCGGACCCTCCTAGAGATGAGCGTACGGAGTACAGAGACCGTGTAGCCGGCTGAGACCTGACGACTAATTGACCGACTCGACTTGGAGTAAGTCGACTAGCCCAATGGACGGAGCACTGCTTTGTTTGGGTGCATACCCATGGCGGATAGAGCACTACTGAGTTTGGCTTCAGACCCGCGGTATTCGTCTGGATAGTACGTCTGCAGGCTATTAGGGGGAATGCACTACTGTGTTTGGTTGGCAGACCCCGGTAGGAAGCACTACTGTGTTTGGGTGGCTGACTTGCGGTACTCGACAGGAGGAGTACCTCAACAGCCTTAGGTTAGTGAGCAGTACCTCGGAGTCGTGACTAGATCACTGTACTCTACTGAGATGGGGCTATTCAACAGTTACGGTTTTGATAAATGAAAATCCTGGTTTGAGCTGAGTCTATGACCTTTGTGTTAACTCATGATTGATATGGGTCGCATGATAACTTAAGTATATGTATGGTCATATACCTAGGTAGTGGTTATCCTTTGATTTCATAATCTAAGTGTTTCCTCGTGATTGAGATGGGTTATTTTATAACTTAGGTATATGCATGGGCATATACCTAAGTAGAGGTTATCTATTGAGATCTATCTTTGTGGTTATCCTAGTTGGATTTAGTGAGACCTTGAGGGTATCGGGGTCCCTACTAAGTATCGTTATACTGAACCCTGCACGGGCTATGGCCGCACCTTGTTGTGTTGGTTGCAGACGACGGGAAACACTGACAGAGGACAAGTGATCAAGGACTGGACGGTACCCGGAGGTGGATCTCCGAAGAGTCCGTATCCGGAGGTGGACTTCACAATGTGACGATACTCGGAGGAGGTTGACGGGAGAGAGCGTTGTGGAGGATATCTGTACCTACCCTTAAGGTAGGATCTGTGGTGGATGATCCAGGAGCTACGCTTTCTGTACCTACCCTTCAGGTAGGATCCGTGGTGGACGATCTAGGAGCTGCGTTATCTGTACATACCCTTAAGGTTGGATCCAAAGTGGACGACCCAGGAGATTATTCTATTCTTCCAGCTATTTGTCTTTTCTGTTGTATATCCTTTCTGTTGTAGCTGTACTTTTCAGTTGGGTTTATATTCTGGCCCTTTTTACTTTTCAGCACTTTCTTTTGTACTTAGTGTTTTACTTCCACTTGTACTCGGTGGTGTTTTTTTACATTTATAAAGGCAATGTCTTCCCAGTTATCGGGATTTACGCCTTTGGTGCTAGTCGCCAGCCCCAGGCCTATGGAAGGCGGCCTTGGGGTAGTCACGGCACGGACCCCGAGGACGGGTCGTGACAATAATGAAAAAATGAACTTCATAAATCATGAATAAAAATGAGATGGTAAACTAAATCATATCTTCAATCATTCATTTTAAAAAAATTAATGTAATATCCCATGTGATAAATTTAATCTAAATATATAACTATATCATAAGTTTATTGTTTCTATTTAACATTGTAGATATTATTCATTAACATTTTCTTCTTATACATTTTTCCTATTTTTTTAAATAAATTTTCTAGTGTTAACCATTCTATTTTCCGTATACGTTCCAGTTTGATGGTTCGAGTCCTTGCACCTTTACCAAAGTTTCATCATCTAAAAAATATTAAAATTTTATTAATTATCATGATTATTAATTAAACAAACATTTTTAACTTTCCATTTAGTTTTTATGAGAAAATAAATATATCATATTATGGAGATGGTTGTTCGTATATAAAAATGGCCATTGTTTTCAAATTTTTAATGGATAAAAATCATATAGAGTAGAAAAAGGTTTAATTTTATAGAACCATAAACATAATTTCAATATCATATTTATTCTTAAATCCCTACTTATGACCGTCCATGTATGGGAAAATAAATAATTAATCTCATCGCTTCACGGTGGTGGTGGCCTACATGTACACAAGTATGATGTTTTCATTTTTCAATGGATGAACTATAAGAAAGTAAATAATATATTTTACTTTAATAATTATAATAATTGAAATTTAAATATATTAATTACATATTTATAATCCACCATGTTATAGGGTGATTAAAATATAAATACATTTCTTTATGGAAGGAATAGTCCACATGTACACAAAAGTGATGCTTTCATTTCACATAAGATAGAAAAATAGATAAAAAATGTATGTAAGAAAAATATAATAAAATAATAAAATATTATTTAATATTATATTATTATATCATCATGGTTCTGATAGGTTTGAAGGTGGTATAAAAATAAATAATCACAAATTAACCCACCCAAGGGTTATACCTCAACTTTTTAAAAATTTCTTTGGCTTACCCCTTAAGTATTCATTGGTTGAAATTACAGATAGACTAGGACCACTAAAATGATGGGAAGGAATTTAGGAAGGAATATGTTTATGTATTTTCTAATTTATAGTTTGCATATTTTATGAATAATTACAGAGATAAATTTCCCTTTTATAGGCAAGGGGAGTGATGAACAATTAATTATTCTTCAATTTTTAATATTTAAATTTTCTTTATCATGGTCATGTGTCCTTAAAAAAATACTGAAAATAATATCATAAGGGTTAAAATAAAGTAAAATAATAATAAATTATATGATATATTATAACCCTATCACAAATTATTAACATTAATTAACCTATTTTACCCCTTACTATGTGGAAATCATTTTAACCAATGTTACTATTCATAATGAACAAAAATGAAATCAACCTGATTAATAAATTTTAACAAACATTTTAAAAATATAAAATATATCTTTAAATATTTATGTTGTATAACTAAAAACAATTCATTTTAATATATGTGAGAAACAATTAATAAAATAATGATTTATTTGAAAAAAATATTTTAAAGAATAAAAATAATTTTAAACCAATAAAATATAATGTCTATTATAATAGAATTAATGATATTATGTTCAATAAATCGGATATTGGGTAATTAGGAAATAAAATAAGAAAAATAAATGCACTCCGAAATGACTTCATTTAATATAAAAAATGAAAATTTTGCAAAAATATGTTTTTTTCACTATACACAAAGAGTCAGTTATTTTTGAGAAATCACTAAAATTAACTCTTATCTAAATTTGTCCTTATAAATATGAAAATGATAACCATTATAAAATGTTTGAATTTTCAAATTTAGGAAAGTTTAATTTTTAATTTAACCATAAAATATATCATTTATAATATTAAAATTATATGATGTTCATGGTGAAATAGTTGAGGGGCCAATTGGTTAGATTTTATATGATTATCTCAAGAATTAAATTCTACCCCTTAACTTGTTTAATCCACAAAATTGTGATATATTTTAGTTCTTACAAAAATATCTAAAATTCCTTATCATTTTTTCTCCAAGATCACATATTCCCTTCTCTAATTTATGATTTCTCTAATGAACAGTCACCAATAGATTTCTATAATTTTGTATCTATTTACCTATAGTGTCAATGATTTATATATTAGATTCATTATAAGGTAAGGTAGGTTCCAAAAATATTCCATAAACGTTGATTACATACATCAGATCAAGTTTTTATTTCTACTATAAATAAACATATAGTACATCATGTACTTTATAGAGGTTGGGTCGAATAGCTAATGGCTAAGCCAGAAAACTAATTCTATTTAAAATTTTAAATTTACAAATGTACCTCAGGGCTTACCATACCATTTTTACTAAATATATTAAATAATTTCCCTGAATCCACCTTTTATAAAACATGACCACCCAAATGAAATTCTAGATCCTTCCTTCTGCAAATGACATATCTCTGTTTCATATACTGGGCTACCTTGATATGATTTTGAATAGCCAGTATTTTCATACATTTCAACTCAATAATTTTTATGCCCAATATCAATTTTTTCATAACTACTTACCAAAATTTTTATATTTGAAATATACTCTTCTATAATGAATTTTTATATTCCATATATATGCTTTAATTGAATGTTATAATCCACATCCATTCAAATTTCCGAATAGTCCATTTAGAATACACATCAGTTTTTGTATGATCACTAATATACAAATTTATCACATTATTGAGAGCCTAATAAACTCCATTATAAAATATTTATATTATAAGGGGTCAATATAAAATATAATTTATATAGATACACCATTAAGTCTCACAAAATCATTATTATGGAGTTAGACAAGGAACTGTAGGGGTTGATATTCCGTTACTGAAAGGAAATGTATAGACTTGGTAAGATAACAAACAATGACCCATATTGGATCATTCATAAAATGAGTTTTTTAAAATAAGGATAGAAATTCTAGTATAACATAGTCTAACTTCTATATTGGTATATGAAGATGTTGTGTGATTCCATTAAGATTGTGTCTTTTAGTGATTAACTACATGAACAACAAGCATCGATACACATAGGCTACAATTTCCAACTTCATACCATCCCACCAAAAATGTTATCTTAAATCCTTTTACATCATAATTCAACCAGGTTTTATAGAGAAATTTATTTTACGTGATTCATCCTGTGGATACCATTTTAGCTCTAAAAAGGATGGTACATATAAAGTCCTCAAAATATTTAAAAATCCATCTTTTAATATGAAAAAATACTATTCCTCATGCTTTTTTTACTTTAATAATCCATTACAAACCCTTAGCATGTTTTTAAAGAATCTATATATTTTCCTGTAATGTTTTTTTATAAATTTCATGTAAAAAGTGTGATTTTTCCCCTTTACTATATATTTCTACATAAAAAATAACTAAATCCTTGAATATAAGATAATTTTTTTTCTTCTAATCATAGTTATTACTCCATATTCCTCTTATGTTAACTAACCATCCACTTTGTTTTCCTTCCCATAATTGTAGGGTATCGAGAAATCAGTTTCATTTACTAGTTCCAACCAAAATATTCCCCTCATTGCGAAAATTTTATGAAAATATTTACTTCAAAGTTTTGTGGTTTGTATATATGTCACATCCTTTATTGTAGAGATAATATCATCATATCTTCAAGGTAATGAATAATGATTATATCTCAAGATCATGAGTTTCAACGTACTAATCATGGATCTACATTTTCATTTATGTATAAGAAACAACTCCATTATTATTAATAAGGAAAAAACCTATTAATTTACTTGATTGAACACTATATATTATAATCCATTTCGTTCATAAAAAAAATATATTAGTTCATTAACATAACTCCTGTTTGTATCTTCAAAAAATTAATCAAATCACAATTACTATGTAAATTTAACATCTTGATTTAACATCTTTATTATTGAATTGGATCATAAAAATGTAAATTGAATAAATCATTAAAATTATTATGCTAAACAAAGGAAACTGCTTATCATGGTTATATTTATCTATGTGATCCATTCTCTTCTAACCATGTCTTTTCTACATAAATATATATTCAATACTTAGATAAAATATGGCCAAAAAATAATATTCCATTAGAAAAAATTCCCAATAATTAATATCTCTATATCATTAATTTTCTTCGAGAGTCTAAGGAATTTTTCACCATTGAATATCATGCTCTATATTATTTTTAGATTATGTCCTCATATCATAAATTAAAACTATTATGAATATTTTATGATAATCCTTGAATACTATATTCATCATATCTATGAATGAATATAGTGTATTTAAATATTAAAAAGGAATTACTCTAAACACATAAATTCCTTAATTTTTATACAATTTCAAATTTGGTATACCACCCTTATTCACCATTAATTGATTGCAACTATAGTGAACATTGATATTCACAAAATATTTATCTCCTCAATGTTGATAAGAAATCTTCAAAGAGTTTAAAATGGTACTTATTTTTTATATTGGTTTAATTGATCTCCTTGTGATTAAAGAACAATCTCATAGGATCATCCTTATTCTACATAGACAGGACAAGGACTCCCCATTGGTGGAACACTATGTAATATAAATCCCTTATCATATAATAATTTCATGTTTTTCTTTAACTATACAAATATCACAGGTTATATTCTATAGGGAGTCTTAGATATAGGTTTTTCATTAGGGATGACTTCAAGGAAATCTTACCTTCAAGATTAGGTAGATGTCTGGATTAGTATTCTATAAATACATCATTTTCTTCATCTTAGACTATTTCTTACCCTATAATTTGGTTTTATTACTCATCCAAAGATTTTGGGATATCATCTTATTCTCCAAAAAATATCATAATAGTGGGTATAATAGATGAATACATCAATTATTCAGATAAAGCTATTTTTCCCATGAAAATACCAAATTATCATCCCCCTCCACAAATTGTAAATCCATTCCCTAAATAATAAAATCATCCAATATACATTCATATTTAACATATAAAAGTATTATGAAAATTTTAATCCTTGGTAGAACAATATTTTCTTCCACAAATGAATATTTGTGCGTTATAATATAAATTTCTTAATATATCTTTAGGTGTATTGATTGACAATATATTACTCTGATAACTATTTGATGATTTAATTTATCCATAAAATGTGAATGATATAAAAGATTTTATTTATCATAAATCAAATATAATTTTTTTATCGTTGATTTTATGATCAAATTAATTAATATCGGATAATTTGGGACTTAAATTTTAGATAATTTCATTGAATAATATTTCACTTCCCACTATTATTTTTCAGAGTTAAATTATCTTAAAACTTATTAAATGTATTTTAATAGTTCCCTATCTCCTTATAGTTGAATAATTTTACACTGCAGACACCTATCATTACCTTAAATTTACAATCTTGATGAGATTTTTCTCTACACATTAAGGAAAATCCCATTCTATTCAATAATTTTCCACATTTTTTCTTTTTATAACTATTATATGGGGGAAATTACACTCTTATCTTCATCCATTTTAAATAATTATTTTTATAGTGTTATCATTCACCCATGTCATTTCATTATATACATAAAAAAACAAGTCTTGGATAATTATTTCTCTATCATGATGTTTCTGGATACTATATCAATTTATACTGAAATTATTAAGAGACTAATTCCCTTCAAAGAATTGTTTTATCCCATAAAATAAGAAATCAATCTTACTTTTTGGAGAATGTACATTATTTTCATCATAATTTTTAAACTATCTTATTTTTATCAATATTCAACAACATTTAATATTTTTCCTTAGATTGAGTAATTAATTTCCTAATCAGTTCATATGTCGTGGAAAATACATTTTTCAAAGAATATATTTATAAAATCTTTTCATTTCACCTATCCATGTCATTCAACTTTTTAGTGACCACCATTGGTCATCATATCCATTTATATGATAAATGATTCTTGAAAAATTTCTATATCTACATCCTAAAGAGAGAAATATCTTCTTCATGTACATTATCCATTTCATAGATACTAATGGATTACTATCCCCATTTAATAGAGGTTGATTTCACATGAAGTAGTCCAACATTATTTTGAATTGTTATGTATCTTCATGATGATCCATATAAGAAAATTATAGACCATGATCCAAGTAAGATAACCTAATATAATTAATATCGTGTCCTCTAAAACAACACCCTCATTGGGTTCATTGAATTTATCATGTGGGAAATACCTATATGGGTTACAGCTATAAGGAACCGACCTTAAACCTTATTTAATATTTAATTAAATGAATAATTCACATTGATTATTTTTTCAGGTTTATATTTTTAGAGAATTAGGCCATAACTATTACATAACACTTGAATATTACAAGTAGACACTACTACTCAATATCCTTTTTTCATAAAATAAACTCTCTTAAAAAAAGACACATGTCTAGTTCCACGTTTTAGACAACATGACTTTTCCTTGATCCCATCCTTGAACAAATTCATCTGTATGTCATGTGGAAAACATTTCAAAAACATGGGATGAGTATAAAAAGCTCAGTAAGGGTTATAAAATAATGAAGGAAAACATGAGCCCAACAATAAATACAATTCCATGAAACCATAACATACCTTATGAAATCATAATATTTATGAATAACACCCACAAATCATAAATCATATAGGTTACTTATGGAATCCATATCAAAATTACATTGTACCTATCATAGCTACGTAGGTAGTTACACTTGGAATACCCATCGTAGTATATTCTCTAAATCTCTTAGGTGAAACATCACGTTTACCTCCATCACATTACCCAATTCAATGGAGAGCTATCTCGGTCTCACCCACCCTAGGTTTTTTATGGAACCACCCCTATACATAAACAATGCCCAATAACCGTAACATAATCATAACATATAACACATTTATAAACAAAAGATAACATTTCCACATTCCAATATATCAAATCAAGATATTGAAATAAACAAAGTTTTATCAAATCATTTTCAAAACCTTAAAAAAAGATTTTTGAATCAAAGTGTCCCATACCACATTGAATCTTTTAAATGAATTATAATTTTAATACATTAATGTCCATATAAATAAATCCTAAAACCCATTTTGAAAAGATGGACTTTAATGAGCAATATTTAGAATAATAAATCATTAAAACCCTTAAAAAGATATTTTAGTTATAGAGTTTTTTAACAAAAAGAGAGACACTTGAATACAAATAATTGAGGAATAACATTTAATCAGAACATTATAATATCATGAGAATAATGTGATTAGTGATATAATATGTCAATGTACATTATATACACCATATAAGAGTGAATTGTAGCATAACAACAATGAGGTCTCAATGGAAATGTAATTTGAGATGAAATCCATTATAAAGATGGTATCCTTAAATTAAGGATAAATCAATATCATAATTATGTGTGACAATTATAATTACACCCAATTTAAGTGGATATTAAGTGTAAAACAATCATAGGTTATTCACACATATTTTTTGGATGACATATTCAAGAAGTACAAGTTTCACCCAATGAATTGGAATTGGGATAAGAAGTTACCTTGTAATCATTTGACCGCCTAACGGCGTCTCTTTAAAATTCAAAAAATGAGTTGATGAGATAAAAAGATCATATAATCACTTGGACATAAATTTTACATCAATAAGGATAAAAAACCAACATAATATTATATATGTTAAAAGAAATAACAAACAGAAGTATTTTTTAAAAAAAGAGAGGAGGGTGAAAGATTCCCTTACCAATTTGGTAACATTCAAAATATACACCACATGAAATAAGAATAATTAAATTAATATGTAAATACACATAAAAGAAAGTATATTACACAAAGAGTACAATCATGGATAGTACATACACCACACAAAAGGAAATAGTGGCCAATATTGAATGAATCTCACGTGAATAAAAAGTGATATGAAAAACCCTTACTTCATTATATTCAAATTGAATCGTATGACCAAAAGTTAATAACCACAAAATGAATAACATAATAAAATTAATATAAAGCTGATAATGATAATATTTATCAATGGATGTACACATTACACCACATGTAATAATTAAGTGGTGAACAATGGAAAACTCACGGAATTAAAAGTGAGATAAGAAAATTCTTTACCATGTGTCTGACATGACTCGATGGTTCTATAATCTCCGGAATAATATAATAAATTTAATTTATACTTGGTTAAAACCCATTTTCATGTTTATTATTCCTTTTATATCCCTTATTACCATGTTATAAACATTATTTAATCATTTATGTTAATTATTTTAATTTTGTCGATATTTGGTACTGGAGTCAAAAATGAGCTTCTTATAATTACATGTTGTTCATGTGGTCAAAGGTTAATTATATCCAGAATGATATTAATTATTTAGATATCATATATATCATATATATCCATCATTTTCAAGTATTTATAATAGTACAGAACATTTGGAGGTAAGAAATGAAATGCACCGTTCATGGAGACGGTAATCCATACGTACACATGAACTATCATTTCATTTCTATTTCTTATTTTAATGGGATTAAAACATAATTATACATAGTTATATTACAATTCCAGTATAATGTAATATATAATTTCATATATAATATCATTAACACCATCATTTTTACGTCCCACATATGGAATTAACGAGTCATATCACATTGAAGGGGCGGTAGTCCGCACTTCCTTTAATGAGATTATCATGTTTACCTATAATGGAAACCATAAATACATAATATAAATGAAAATTATAGAAGCATAAAGGAAACATAAAAATAATATATATCATATATATATACAGTGCCATCATAATGTGTAACACCCCAGGTAAATAAAGAATATGACATTTTTATATTTATCCCTATTTGTGAATAAAATGTTAATATTAATTTAAAGGGAATGATATGATCGATGGCTTACCCAATACACAACAACGAGTTCCTTTGAAATCTTATGTTGCACTCTAATAATAAAATAATTTTATTTTAAATGGTAGTTAACACCTAGCCGTTGTAATGAACGAAATGAACAGAACTAACTACAAAATTAATATATATGTTTGTAAAATATTTTTGATTTTTACAATAAATGTTAGAGGATTAAAAATGCGAATGAATCCAATTTTATGCGTAAACATTCTAATATACTTTAAAAGGCCGATTAACCGCCTTTTGATGGCGAACCTCTTTTAAATCCACTTGTTGAAAATTTTATGTGTTATATTTGAAAAAATAAAATTCTTCTTTCGAATCAGGACATCAAAATTTACTTTGTGTAAATTTTTTATATTTTTCCGATAAAGATCAATTTTTTAATGATTAGTGAAAAATGTTGTATTTTAATTCAAAACACCTTTTTAATCTAATTTATTTATATTATTAGATTATATTTTTAATTGGTTTTAAAGTTAAATTAGAATATATTTTTACCATTTAATCCAATAGTGGTCATTAGAATTAATTTCACTTTGAAATTGGACTTAAACTAGTGTCAATCTGTTGATATATATTGATTCATAAAAACACGCTATTTTTTCTGACAGCGGGAATTAATTATTAAATAAAATAATGTAATATATATGTTTTGAATTTTTTAAAATAGACATCATTTTTGAATTTGGAATATCAAATACAGCTTAGTGTGAATTTTTCGTATTTTTCGGAAAAAATTCAATTTTTGATGAATAGTTAAACCACTAAGTGGTACTTAAAAAACTGATTTTTCGTTTAAATGAAATTTTACCACATTTTTGTTTTGAATTTAAAAAATAAAACATACATGGTTTCCATTAGGAAGTAAAATGTGGGTCAATGGGATTAAAATAATTTTTTTGGTGAATAGTACCTTTTAAGTTTTTAATCGCGATTAGAGGTAATTACTGTAATTTAAGGTAAAAATAATGTTTTAATAATATGAAATGACTTTGACACATGTCCTACCCTTATTAAATGTGTCATGGACGACCAATAAAATCCATGGGTCACCTTGGGGACCCCATGTAGCAAATTTGGTAGGAAAATGGCATTAATAACTTTTTATTTAAAGTTTAAATTAAAATGTCACAAACACGTGTTGTTTTACTAAAAAAAAATTTACATGAAGTTATAGAAGTCATATTTTTGACTATAAATATTAATTATAAATATAAAAATATTTACTTCATCCTGATAGTTTTTTTATAATTTTTATACATTAAATAACTTAAATTATTTATGACACCATGATGATGTAGTGATTACGTCGTTATTTAACAATTTAAATAAAATGAAAAGATAATGTAAAATCTAAGATCTAAACTTGTAAAAAACCTATTTTATGTATTGATTTAAAACTATTAACACCTTACCCTCGAAATATATAATTTTTGGACCTTTAAAATCCGAAAAACATTTTATAATAATGTTACTTTTCAAGACATTCCATGAGTGCCTCTCCTCTCCTCTTATAAAAGGCCCCCACCTCTACCACCTTACCCACACCTCTCAAGCCTTTGTCTCGGCCTAAACCTTCCCATTTTGTCTCTCCACATCCTTATCTTACTCCTAGAAGCCTCACATTGGGCATAAGTTTTTCCAAGGAAGACTTTGAGCTCAAAACAAAAAGAGTTACCTGATTTAAAGGTAGTGTCTTCTCTTGTGTTCTTATGTTTTATATTGATTCTCCAACCTACTAAACACTTTTTATTACTTTATTTTGTAACAAACCAGTATCTTAAATATACTAGGATGTTTTTATAATAAGTATTCCAGATACACTTACACACACATCTGTCTAATGGTTAAAGAACATACTATTTATGTTGATGGCGAATTACTGCCTCACGAAACGATGATTGTTCAATATTCTTTTAACAATTTTAAAGGTGGAAATTTTGATGTCAATGTATTTTATATATTATATATATAGTATTTATGTTTTCCATATGCTTCTGTATTTTTATATTTAAAACATACCTTTATGCTTTTCATGTTGTGAAAATGCGATAATTTCATACGAGGAAGTGTGGACTACCGCCCCCTCAAGTGATGTGACTCGTTCATGAAATACATGGAATGTATAAATAATGAAATTAATCAACTTATGTGACCTATATAACATATATATTATACTGGAATTATAATATATATATATATCTCTCAATTATTTTTAATTCCATTAATATGTCAAAGAAATGAATGTAGCGTTCATGCGTACGTACGACCTACCGTCTCCATGAACGGTGCATTTCATTTCTTTTTATCTACAAATGTTATGGAATTGTATAAAATGAATATGTACTGGATATATAAGATATTTAAATCATTAATACTATTTTTGAGACTATTTACTTATAACTACATGGACAATCATTTTCGAACAAGTTCATTTTTGACTCATGTACCAAACATTGAAAAAAACGTCTGATATGAAATCACATTATTAACAAATTATTATAACATTATAATATGTTATATGAACTGAATAATAATCTTTAAAGGAGAAAATTAAGCAATTATTAATTGACCAATGTTTATTATTCAGGAATATAAAGAAATGAACACGACAAGTCGGACTTCAGGTAAGGGATCCGACCTCTCGCTTTCTTTTCAAGTACCCTCTTTTATGTCATTTCATTTATGCTCGATGTTATTATGTTGGAGGATGTTATTTTATATTAAACATAATGTAATTTATATTTTTATATGATGATATACCCCCTCTTACCCTCATCAATTATTTTTTTAGAATTTTTAAGTGGCACCGTTAGGCTGCCGAATTTTCGAAAGGGAACCTACCCCTCTCTTTCGTTTTTAGTACACTCTTTTATGTAATTACTTTTAAGATAATATTTCTTATGATTGGGATGTTATTTTACATTAAAATTACTGTACTATATATATTCATATTATGAGAGACCCTGTTTTCTCTCATAAATCCATTTTGGATGTTTTGATTGGCGTTGTTAGGCTGTCGAATTTCCGTAAGTGATCCAACCTCTCTTTTTTTTGAGTACTCTCCTTTATGTCCCTTATTTTAAGCTCTTCATTGTTATGTTGGGGGATGTTATTTTATATTACACTTTCTTTTTATTTTATGTTAATATGATTAGAGACCCTATTTGATCTCATTAATACATTTTTGGATGTTTTACATGGCGCCGTTAGGCTGTAGAGTTTTCGTAAGAGATTTTTCATCTCACTTTTATTCTCGTGAGATTAATGCTACATTTTCCACCATTTCCATTGAGTGGTATATTTACTGCCCATTATTCTACTATTTTTTTAATATACTTTCATTTATGAGTATCTACATGAATGTTGTATTGTCCTTCTTTCATGGGGTGTATGTTTCGAAAGATACCCAAGTCGGTAAGGGAACTTTTCACCCTCCTCTTTTTAAAAGACTTATTTTGTTGGGTCTTTTAATTTACATATTTTAATGTTGGGATATGTTCTTATATATCCATATTGATGTAAATTTTATGTCCATGTGATTATATACCCTTTTTATGTCTCATCAACTCATTTTCTGAATTTTAATGTGACGCCGTTAGGCTGTCGAATTTTACCAACAGAACTTCTTAACTCAATTTCAATTTCTTTGGGTTAAACATGTAGTTATTGAATATTTCATCCTTTGAATATGTGTGAATGACATTTGGTTGTTTTACACTTAATATCCACTTATATTGGGTGTATTTATATTTTTCACACATAATTATGAGATTGATTTATCCTTAATTTAAGGATACCTTCTTTACAGGGGATTTCATCTCATTTTACATTTCTATTGAGACTTCACTGTTGTTATGCACCAATTCACTCTTATATGGTGTATATACTGTCCTTTGGAATATAATATCATGAATTCCTTTATTCTCATGATATTATAAAGTTCTGATTAAATGTTATTCCTCAATTATTGTATTCAAGTGTCTCTCATTTTGTTAAAAACACTTTAACTAAAATATCGTTTTAAATGTTTTAATGATTTATTGTTATAAATATTTCTCATTAATATCCATTTTTTAAAAATGGTATTAAAGATTTATTTATATGGATATTAATGGTTTAAAATGATAAAATCTTCAAAGTGGTATGGGACACTTTGATTCAAAGATCTCTTTATTAAATGTTTTAAATAGTTTTGAAAATGGTTTTTAGAATGGATTCATTATTTCAATATCTTAAAATGTTATATTGTTATTTCAATGTGGGAATGTTGTATTTCCTTTATGCTTAAGTTATGTGATATGATTATGTTATGGTTCTTGGGCATTGTTTATGAAGACGGGTGGTTCCGTGATAAACTAAGGGCGGGTGAGCCCGATATAGCTCTCCATTGCATTGGGTAACGCAAAGGAGTTAAACGTTAAGGTTTCTATGAAGAGATTTAGGTAATACACTATGATGGGTATTCCAAACGTAACCATGAGGGTTACTCCCTATGTAAGAATGTTATGAATTCCTCAAGTTACCTTTATGACTTATGATTTCTATTGATTTATGCATAAATCTTATGATCTCTTGAGGTATGTTAAATTGATTATGTTTTATGAGTAAAGTATGATTTCATTGATTCTTTTGTATACATGGACTGATGTTTTCTATCCATACTTTTATAACCCTTACTGAACTTTTCATGCTCGTCCCATGTTTTTGAAATGTTTTCACAGGACATAAAGTTGAATAGGGTCATGGATGGGATCAAGGAAATATCTGGATGTTTAAAACAAGGAACTAGACATGACTCTTTTGTTCAAGAGTTTTTATTTTGTGAAAATGATGGAAGCTGTGTAGATGTTAGATTTTTGTTTAATAAAAAGTGACAATTAGTGTATAACCAAAATGGTTAGTATATTAGATGGATTCATTGTTTTTTTTGAAATTTAGAATGAGTTTGAGATAACTTGTATAAGTATATCATGATGTTTATCTTCCTCATTATTATATGATGATTTTACTGATATAATCACACTGACCTTTTTGGTTTTAGTAAATGGATGGATCTAGCAGGCACCAAAGTAACAGTGGATTTGAAGAAAACTATGACGGTTTTATAAAAGAACAACTGAATGATATGGGAGCTACAATGAGAACTCTTGTGGTTATCCTCAACCAACTATCTAAAGTCATGATTGACCACTTGAACCTTAGTGATTTTTATAAGGAATTGTATATGCGAGAAACAAATCCCTATGGAAGTTCATGTAATAATCAAAAAGGTAAGTATGTTCAAAAACCTATGTGTCAGATATGTGGAATGAAACACATAGGAAAATGTTTCAAAGGGATAGAAAGATGCTATAGATGTGGAAATTAAGGTCCTAATGCAAGAACCTATCATGGAAAAAGGAAACATCTAGTTGACTTTAGGAAAGGTAAAGAAGTTATTTTAAAAGGATAAATTGAATATTTTAAATGTGGTGTGCGTGGTCATTATGCAAACACATGTCCTACAAAGAAGTTTCAGGAATGGGGTGACCAAGATCGTGCAAATATTCATTTACCAATACCTAATGCCATTCCGATTGAGGATGAAGAAACTGACAATGACCAATGAAAGGTATAGATTATTTATTAACATATGTTGTCCTATTATTGGAATATTAGGCTATGATTCAAGATTTTGTTTGTAGGAATGAAGTATTTCAGAATAAGTTGAAAAGGAATGGATAATGGATCATGAAGAATGTTGAATGAGTAAGAAGTCAACATATAAGGTATTCAAGAGTTATGGTAGATTTTAGGATGGTGAAATTCTTAGATGTATTAAGTCTCTTTTTATGATGGTGTTACATTAGAAGACTTTTTATAGTAACCCAGATGTTTGATATACGAAAATTTTATTCAAGGAATAATTATCCTTTCTTTGTTGATATAGTTATAAAGAACCATTTGGGTTTATATGATCCTTAAATTTGAGGAAATTAATGGTAAATAAATTTTGGGTATAAAAATGGAAGTTATTAGATAACCTTTGTGGTTAAAATATGTTATGGTTATTTTTGAAGAGTTTATCTCTTTTGGGGAGTTTGTGTAATAAATCTAGTAAAAGTTGAAAGTCAACATGACAAGTAAGTATGTTTCTTGAAGATCAAAAATAAATTCCTCAATGAAAATTAACTTAAAACAAAAATGTTGTCTATTAACTTTTCCTACTGGGGAATCGAATACCGTTTAACCCACCACAAGTTTGTGATTTTCTTCTGAATAACTTTCTCCTAAAAATGTTTTCTATCACTCTCCTGCAGAACATGACCCTTTTCTTTTTCTTCCATATCCATGTTTTCCTACATGGAATCCTAGTATGGGTTAACTCGAGTGACCTCTGTACTTCTCTTTCTTTATTTTAAATTGATTGTTTTACCGTCTCTTGTTCCGATGGGGGACTTTCAATGATGTTTCCGAGCCCAATTTTAAAATTGCGAGGACGCAATTCCCAAAAGGGGGGAAGGATATAACACCCCAGATAAATAAAAAATATGGAATTTTTATATTTATCCCTATTTGTGAATAAAATTTTAATATTAATTTAAAGGGATTGCTATAATCGATGGCTTACCCAATACGCAACAACGAGTTCTTTTGAAATCTTACGTTGCTTTCTAATAGTAATATAATTTTATTTTAAATTCTAGTTAACACCTAGCCATTGTAATGAAAGAAATGAACAGAACTAACTTCAAAATGATTATACATGTTTTTCAAATATTTTTACTTTTTACAATAAATTTTAGAGGATTAAAAATGAGAATTAGTCCAATTTTAAGTGTAAATATTCTAATATTATTTAAAAGGTCGATTTACCGCCTTTTGATGGCGAACGTCTTTTAAATACACTTGTTGACAATTTTATGTGTTATATTTGACAAAATAAAATTCTTCTTTAGAATCGGGACATAAAAATTTACTTTGTGTAAATTTTTGGTATTTTTCCGATAAAGTTCATTTTTTAATGAATAGTGAAAAATGTTGTATTTTAATTCAAAACATATTTTTAATCTACTTTATTTATATTATTATATTATCTTTTTAATTGGGTTTAAAGTTAAATTAGAATATATTTTTACCATTTAATCCAATAGTGGTCATTGGAATTAATTTCACTTTGAAATTGGACTTAAACTAGTTTCAATCTTTTGATATATATTGTTTCATAAAAACACGCTATTTGTTCTGAAAATGGGAATTAATTATTAAATTAATTAATTTAACTTATATGTTTTGAATTTTTTAAAATAGGCATAATTTTTGAATTCTGAATATCAAATATAGCTTATGGTGAATTTTTGGTATTTTTTGGAAAAGCTTGAATTTTTAATGAATAGTGAAACCACTAAGTGGTACTTAAAAAACTGATTTTTCGTTTAAATGAAATTTTACCACCTCTGTGTTTTGAATTTCAAAAATCCGATATACATGGTTTCCAGTAGAATGTAAAATTTGGGTCAATGGGATTAAAATAATTTTTTGATGAATAGTAACTTTTAAGTTTTTAATCACGATTAGAGGTAATTAGTGTAATTAAAGGTAAAAATAATGCTTTTATAATATGAAAAAACCTGGACACATGTACTACCATTATTGGATATGTCATGGCCGACCAAGACAATCGATGGGTCAACTTGGGGACCCCATGTAGCCACTTTGGTAGGAAAATGACATTAATAACTTTCTATTTAAAGTTTAAATTAAAATGTCACAAACATGTGTTGTTTTACTAAAATAATTTTTACATGGGGTTATAAAAGTCATATATTTGACTATAAGTATTCATTATAAAGATAAAAATATTTCATAAATCATGATATTTTTTTAATAATGTTTAGACATTATATAAATTAAATTATTTATGACACAATGATGATGCAGGGATTACCTCGTTATTTAACGATTTAAATAAAATGAAACGATAATGTAAAATCTAAGACCTACACTTATAGAAAACCTATTGGATGTGTGTATTTCTAACTATTATCACCTTATCCTCGATATATATAATTTTGGGACCATTAAAATTCGAATAACATTTTATAATAATGTTACTTTTCAAGACATTCCAAGAGTGCCCCTCCTGTCCTCTTATAAAAGGCCCCCAACTATACCACATTACCCACACCTCTCAAGCATTTGGCTCGTCCAACCCCTGACCATTTTGTCTCTCCACATCCATCTCTTACTCCAAGAAGCCTCACTTTGGGCAGAAGTATTTCCAAGGAATCATTTGAGCTCAAATTAAAAAGAGTTACCCGATTTAAAGGTAGGGACTTCTCTTGTGTTCTTATGTTTTATTTTGCTTCTCCAACCCCCTAAAATCTTTTTATTCCTTTCTTTTGTAACAAAAACAGTATCTTAAATATACTAGGATGCTTTTATAAGAAGTATTCGAGCTACACTTACACACACATCCGTCTAATGGTTAAAGAACTTATTGTTTCTGTGGATGGCGAATTACTGCCTCACGAAACAATGATTGTTCAATATTATTTTAACACATTTAATGGTGGCCATTATTATGTCAATGTATTTTATATATGATATATATGGTATTTAGTTTTTCCATATGCTTCTGTATTTTTATATTTAAAACATATCTTTATGCTTTGCATGTTGTGCAAATGTGATAATTTCATACGAGGAAGTGTGGACTGCCGCCCCCTCAAGTGATTTGACTCGTTCATGCAATACAAGTAATGTATAAAGAATGAAAATAATGATCTTATGTGAACTATATAACATATATATTATACTGGAATTATAATATATATATATATCTCTATCTCAATTATTTTAAATTCCATTAATATGTCAAAGAAATGAAAGTAGCGTTCATCCGTACGTATGGCCTACCGTCTCCATGAACGGTGCATTTCATTTATTTTTATCTCAAAATTTTATGGAATAGTATAAAATGAATATGTACTGGATATATAATATATTTAAATCATTAATACTATTCTGGAGACGATTTACTTATAACGACATGGAGAATCATTTTCAAACAAGTTCTTTTTGACTCATGTATCAAACATCGACAAAAACGTCTGATATGAACTCACATTATTAACCAAATATTATGACATTATAATATGAGATATGAACTGAAAAATAATATTTAAAGGAGTTACTTAAGCAATTATAAATTTACCAAAGTTTATTATTCAGGAATATAATGAAACAAACAAGACAAGTCGGACTTGAGGTAATGGATCCGACCTCTCGCTTTCTTTTCAAGTACCCTCTTTTATGTCATTTCATTTATGCTCCATGTTATTATGTTGGAGGATGTTTTTTTATATTAACCATAGTGTAATTTTTATTTTTAAATGATGATATACCCCCTCTTACTCTCATCAATTCTTTTTTTTTATAATTTTTAAGTGGCGCCGTTAGGATGCCAAATTTTCGTAAGGGAACCTACCCCTATCTTTCTTTTTAAGTAAAATCCTATATGGAATTCCATTTAAGCTCATATTTATTATTATTGGGATGTTATTTTATATTACACTTACTGTAATTATTATGTTCATATGATGAGAGAACCTATTTTCTCTCATCAATCCATTTTGGAAGTTTTGATTGGGGCCGTTAGGCTGCCGAATTTTCGTAAGAGATCCAACCTCTCTCTTTCTTTTTAAGTACTCTCCTTTATGTCACTTCTTTTCAGCTCGTCTTTGTTATGTTGGGGGATGTTATTTTATATTCCCCATTCTGTAAATTTTATGTTAATATGATGAGAGACCCTATTTGACCTCATCAATCCATTTTTAGATGTTTTAAGTGGCACCATTAGGCTGTCAAGTTTTCTTAAGGGATTTTTCATCTCACTTTTACTCCCGTGAGATTTATGCTACATTTGCCACCATATCCTTTGAGTGGTATATGTACTGCCCATTATTATACACGTTGTGTAATATACATTAGTTTATGTGTATTTACATCAATTTTGTATTGTCCTTCTTTCATGGGGTGTATGTTTCGAAAGATACCCAAGTCGGTAAGGGAACTTTTCACCCTCCTCTTATTAAAAGAAAAATTTCGTTGGGTCGTTTAATTTACATATTTTATTGTTGGGATATGTTCTTCTATATCCTTATTGATGTAAATTTTATTTCCAAGTGATGACATACCCTTTTTATCTCTCATCAACTCATATTATGAATTTTAAAGTGACGCCGTTAGGCTATCGAATTTTACCAAGGGAACTTCTTAACCCAATTTCGGTTTCTTTGGTTTCAACATGTAGTTATTTAATATGTCATACTTTGAATATGTGTGAATGACCTTTGATTTTTTTAAACATAATATACAATTATATTGGGTGTATTTATATTTGTCACAGATAATTATGGGATTGATTTATCCTTAATTTAAGGATACCTTCTTTACAGGGGATTTCATCTCATTTTACATTTCTATTGAGACTTCATTGTTGTTATGCACCAATTCACTCTTATATGGTGTATATACTATCCTTTGGAATATTATATCATGAATTCCTTTATTCTCATTATATTATAAAGTTATGATTAAATGTTATTCCTCAATTATTCCATTCAAGTGTCTCTCATTTTGTTAAAAACCTTTTAACTAAAATGTCGTTTTAAATGTTTTAATGATTTATTCTTATAAATATTTCTCTTTAATATCCATGTTATCAAAATGGTTTTAAGGATTTATTTATATGGATATTAATGGTTTTAAAGGTTAAAAGCTTCAAAGTGGCATGGGACACTTTTATTCAATGATCTCTTTATTAAATGTTTTAAATGGTTTTGAAAATGGTTTTTAGAATGGATTCATTATTTCAATATCTTAAAATGTTTTATTGTTATTTTAATGTGGGAATGCTGTATTTCCTTTATGATTAAGTTATGTGCAATGATAATGTTATGGTTCTTGGTCATTGTTTATGAAGACGGGTGGTTCTGTGATAAACTAAGGGCGGGTGAGCCCGATATAGCTCTTCAATGCATTGGGTAACGCGAAGGAGTTGAACGTTATGGTTTCTCCGAAGAGATATAGGGAATATACTATGATGGGTATTCTAAACGTAACCATGAGGGTTACTCCCTATGTAAGAATGTTTTGAATTCCTCAAGTTACCTTTATGCCTTATGATTTCTATTGAGTTATGAATAAATCTTATGATCTCATATGGTATGTTAAATTGATTATGTTTTATGTGTAAAGTATGATTACATTGATTCTTATGTATACATGGACTGAAGTTTTCAATCCATACTTTTATAACCCTTACTGAGCTTTTTAGGCTCATCTCATGCTTTTGAAAAGTTTTCACAGGACATAAAGTTGAATAGGGTCAAGGATGGGATCAAGGAAATATCAGGCTGTCTAAAACAAGGAACTAGACATGACTCTTTTGTTAATGAGTTTTTTTAGTGAAAAATATGGAAGCTGTGTAGATGTGTCTACTTTGTAATCTTTGAGATGTAATAGTTATGTACTGATTCTCTAAATCTCTAAACCTGAAAAGATCCTCAATGTGAATTATTCAATTTAATTCAATATTAAGTAATTTTATAAGGTCGGGTCCTTATATAATGGCCCCCATGAGAGGCGGTAAGATGTAATTGAACAATCATCGTTTCATGAGGCGTTTGTTTTCCATCCACAGAAACATTTTGGTCTTCACCCATTAGATAGAGGTGTGTGTAAGTGTAGTTCGAATACTATTTATAACAAAATCCTAGTATATTTAGGATACTTATGTTGTTACATAATAAAGGAGTAAAAAGAGTTTAGGGGTTGGAGAAGTAAAATAAAAGAAAACAATTTAAGAGAAACTGTTACCTTTAATTTGAGTAACTCCCTTTGGTTTGAACCAAAGGACTTCTCGAAGTGCCTTCTGCAAATGGTAAAGCTTCTAAGAGGAGGAGAGGGATGTAGGGAGCTTAATTGATCAGAGGATGGATGAGCCAAATATCTTGAGAGGTGTGATGAATTGTAAAGAAATGGTCTCCTTTTATAAGGGAGAGGAGGGGCTCTTTAGGAAAGTGTGAAAATATTATTTTATTATATAATGATATTCTGTTTCTAATAGTCCAAAAATCATTATAGATGATGATAAGATGACTAATGGTCGAAATAAAATCATCCAATCTGAATTGGACATGTTTTGGATAAAAATGTAATCATTATAATCTTATTTATTTAAATCATTTATTAATGAGGTAAATACTGAATACTTATTGTGTCAAAAATAATATAATTTATTCGATATCTAAAAATTATAAAAAATACTATAATGTAGGAGATATTTTTATTTTTCCAAAGAATATTTATAGTTGAAAATATGACTTATATAACACCATATAATAATTAATTACTAAACGATTTTTCTTAATGTAAATTTTGTCTTCACATTAAATTAATTAATCAAAATTGTCATTATCACTCCCAAGTGGCTCAATGGGGTCCCAAAATCTACCCAATGATGCCCATGGTGGTAAATGACTGGACCAATATTGTTTGGAAAAGTTTTAAGTTAATTTTGAATTTTTATATTATTCATTTTACCTTGAATTACCCTATTTACCTTTAACTACGGTAAATAAAAGTCAAAAGTTACTATTCACCAAAAATTATTTTCATCTTAATGAACCAAATTTTACTTCATGATAACAACCATGTATGTATTCAAAAATCGATTCACAGAAGTCATAAAATTTCATTTAAATGAAAAAGTCAGTTTTTTTAACTACCACTAAGCGGTTTCACTATTCATCAAAAATTGAAGTTTTTCCGAAAAATACCAAAAATTCAGCCTAAGATATATCTGATATTCCAAATTCAAAAATGATTTCTATTTTTCCCAATTAAAAACATTGAAGTGGAAGAAATTAATTTTAAAATTAATTCTTGTTATCAAAACAAATAGCGTATTTTTAAAGAACAATAACTATCAAACGATCGACAGATGTTTATGTCCAATTTCAAAGTGAAATTAATTCAAATGACCAATATTAGATTAAATGGTAAAAATATATTCTAATTACACTTTAAAACCAATTAAAATGATATTCTAACCATATAAATAAATTATATTAAAAGACACTTTTGAGTTAAAATACAATATTTTTCACTATTCATTAACAAATGAACATTATCAGAAAAATTCAAAAAAATTAGAAAAAGTAAATTTTGATGTCCTAATTATAAAGAAGGATTTTATTTGTTCATATAGAATGTATTAAAGTGACCAAAATTACATTTAATAAAGGGTTATCCATTAAAAGGCAATAAATCAGCCTTTTAATGTAAATTATGCTTAAAATTAGATTCATTCACATTTTAAGCCTCTAACTTTTTACTAGATATTTTAAATACATTTAAAAATAATCTATAATCATATTTTAGTTATTTTTATTCATTCCCTCCAATATAATGGATAAGAGTTATCTACCGTTTAAAAGAATAATATTATATTACTTGTGTGCAACGTATGATTTCGAAGAAACTCGTTGTTACGTATCGAGTACGCTATCGAACATAACAACACCTTTAAAGAAAAATTAATATTTAATTAAAAAATATTAATAAGAATTAAAATATATTATTCTTTATTTACTCGGGATTTTACATCCTCCCCCTTTTGGGAATTGTGTCCTAACAATTTTAAAATTTGGGCTCAAAAACTTTATTGAAAGTCCCATATCGAAAAAAGAGTCTGTTAAACTATAACTTTAAAAGAAAGAAGGAGAAGTACAATGGTCACCCGAGTTAACCCATACTAAGATTCCATGAAAACATGGATATGGAGGAGAAAAAATGGTCAAGTCCTGATGGATAGTGATTGGAAACATGATTAAGAGAAAGTTAACCATAAGAAAATCACAAAATTATGATGTGTGTAAATAGTTTTTGATTACCCAGTAGGAAACGTAATCCAAAAAATATTTTGTTTTACGTTAATTTTCATAATTTTGAGTAATTAATATTCTAAATAGAATAAAAACATAAGGAAATATACTTACTTTTAAGTAGAGATTCATCTTTTTATAATTTTCTACCAATACTAATTGTTTCTCTAAACGATGGGCATTCAAAAAGACTTGGTCACATCAAACAAACTAGAATCATATTCTAGGGAATCAAATAATCCACAAAAGGATAACTATCTATTTCCCTTTTATTTAGAGATCAAATAAAACCACAATTGTTAGTACATGATCAGATAATCACCAAAAGGATAATCCTTTATAAAAATAAATACTACTCTTAATCTCCAAAATTGAACAAAAAGAACCCAAGGTTCCAGAAAGACCATTCAATAAACAATTGTCTCTAATATTCTTAAAAAGTAATCCAAACATTGATGGTAACCCAAATCTCATAAGAATTTAATTACATAGAATTCCAAGATACATCTTGAAATTTATCTCCAAGTAACACCAGTTACTCATAAAGTCTCATATTGAAAAGTAATTAACCTAATCACATATTCCCCATGATAGGATAATATTTTTCATAAATAAATGAAATCATCATGTTACCATAAAAAACATATATTCTTCCAAACTAAAGTTTCAACCATTATTCCACAATTTAAATCCAATAGTATTCTATCTTCATTAGGCATATAGTGTTTCCTCAAAAGAGATAACGCCTTCCACAACCACCTTTATCACTTAATCACTAAATCCCTTTTCAATACTAAGTATATCCATTTGATAAAACATACGATATAAAAATCAACTTATTATTATTGTATAAATTCTTTTTACTAAAATAATAATTCATACTAACCAGGGACTTCAAGTTAGTTACTGTTAGGTGATGCGCCCTTTTGACCCTTCGATTTTGGGTTTGATTCCTATAGCCATGCCGGATGCGACGGGTTGTTACCCATCTTATGGGTTGTCCTTTTTATAAAACTCAAATATAACCCTAACATGTTTTATCCTCAAAGGTTTCATTATACCTCTAATTTTCATCAAAATTCATTATGATCTCAACATCTTAATTGTTGAGGTCTTATTTCACCACCATATGATAAAATAAAACAATCCCCAAAATGAAAAACATCATACCTTGATCATGGTGTCCATTTGGTTTCATCTTCATCTTGTTCACGTAGGTAGAAGGTCCATGCAATGAAAAAATGATTTAGAGATACATCAAAATCGTTTTCTTCCTCCATCCAAATACAGCTCGTAAAACATGGGTCATATGGGTGTTTACAGAAAAACAGTTTTGGAAAATAATCATGTATGAAATATAATTTCAAAACATTTGATAAAACATGATTTCTATAAAACAGTCGAACCGAATTTGACTTGAAACTTTCAATTAATGGTCCTTTTAAAATACCATAAGTATGTGCTAAGAAACTATATTTTAACATAAAATATAAATAGGTTGCGCAAGGTTATACTTCTTCAACACCTTTTTTAAAATCATAATATTATTCAAAATCTTGTGATAAAGAAAAATATTTAAAAATTCCTTGATAATATTTACCTTTCTTGAAAATATGAGAATATAGTGAAAATAAGATTTTTCTAAATACAACCCATGATCCATGATGACAATGAGGTATAGTTGAGGTTTTCGATATCTCAAACAAATTCTTGCAAGTGATTTGTATGCTAGAAAAATTTCACAATCATCCAAACATGACTTTGAAATAATTATTGCAATCATGTCATAAATTAAAGATAAGAATTCCATTTGAGATCCTACTTCTTCCATTTGTAAATGACATTCCTTGATCTGAAAAAGTTATAAAACAAGGATTTTACTGAAATAATAGATAGGGACTAACCATATGTCTAATCAAAATTCCTAATCCCTAAAGTTGTCTAAACCAGCCTCTGATACCAACTACAAGGACCCAACCTGAAACCTTACTTAATATTTAATTAAATGAATAATTCACATTGATTATCTTTTCAGGTTTATAGTTTTAGAGAATTAGGCCATAACTATTACACAACACTTGAATATTACATGTAGACACTACTACTCAGTATCTATTTTTTCATAAAAAACTCTCTTAAAAAAAGACACATGTCTAATTCCATGTTTTAGAAAACATGACTTTTCATTGATCCAATCATTGAACCTATTCATCATTAAGTCCTATGGAAATCATTTCAAAAACATGGGATGAGCATAAAAAGCTCAGTAAGAGTTATAAAATAAGGAAGGAAAACATTATCCCAACAATAAATACAAATCCATGAAACCATACTTTTCAATCATAACATACCTTATGAAATCATAAGATTTATGAATAACACACACTAATAATAAATCATAAAGGTTACTTATGGAATCCATATCAAACATACATTGTAGATATAACAACTACATAGGTAGTTACACTTGGAATACCCATCAAAGTAGATTCTCTAAATCTCTTAGGAGAAACATCACATTTACCTCCGTCACGTTACCCAATGCATTGGAGAGCTATCTCAGGCTCACCCGCCCTAGGTTTATCATGGAACCACCCGTATTCGTAATCAATGCCCAATAAAATTAACATAATCATAACATATAACACATTTATAAAGGAAAGATAACATTTACACATTCCAATATATCAAATCAAAATATTGAAATAAACAATGTTTTATCAAATCATTTTCAAAACCTTAAAAAAAATTATTGAATAGAAGTGTCTCATATAACATTGAAGCTTTTAAATGAATTATCATTTGAAAACATTAATGTCCATATAAATATATCCTAAAACCCATTTTTAAAACATGTTTATTAATGAGAAATATTTAGAATAATTAATCATTAAATCTTTTAAAATGATATTTTAGTTAAAGAGTTTTTAACAAAAAGAGAGACACATTAATACAACTAATTAAGGAATAACATTTTATCAAAACATTATAATATCATGAGAATAAATTGATTCATGATATAATATGTCAAAGTACTGTATATACACCATATAAGAGTGAATTGTTTCCTAACAAAAATGAAGTCTCAATGGAAATGTAAATTGAGATGAAATCCATTATAAAGATGATATTCTTAAATTAAGGATAAACCAATCACATAATTATGTGTGAAAAATATAAATACAACCAATATAAGTGGATATTAGTTGTAAAAAAATCAGAGGTTATTCACACATATTTTTTGGATGACATATTGCAGAAGTACAAGTTTAACCCAAAGAATTGAAATTGGGTTTGGATGTTACCTTGTAAAAATTTGACAGCCTAACGACGTCTCTTTAAAATTAAAAAAAAGAGTTGATGAGATAAAAAGGCGATCTAATCACTTGGGAATTTTTTTTACATAAATAAGTATATAAAAAATATATATCCCAGCATAATAATATATATGTTAAAAGACATAACAAAAAGATGTCTTTTTTAAAAAAAGTGGGTAGGGTGAAATATTCTCTTACCGATTTGGTAACTTACAAAACACATGCCACATGAAAGAAGAATACCTCAATGAAGATTTAAATACTCATAAATGAAATTATATTACACAAAGAGTAAAATCATGGATAATACATATGCCACACAAAAGGAAATAGTGTCCAATATAGCATGAATCTCCACGGAATAAAAAGTGAGATGAAAAACACTTACTTCATTGTATTCAAATTGAATCGTATGAACAAAAGTGAATAACAACAAAATTAATCACATAATACCATGAATATAAATCTAATCATGATAATATTTATCAATGGCAGTACACATTACACCACATTTAATAAATAAGTGTCAAACAATGGAAATCTCACAGAATTAAAAGTGAGATAAAAAAATTTCTTACCTTGTGTTCGACTTGACTCGATCATTCTTTAATCTCCTAAATAATAAACTAAAGTTAATTAATAATTTATTAAGAATCTTTTTAATTTTATTATTACTTTTATATCACTTATTACCACGTTATATACATTATGTAATCATTTAAGTTAATAATTTTCATTTTGTCGATATTTGGTACTTGAGTCAAAAATGGACATCTTATAATTACATGTTGTTCATGTGGTCAAAGGTTCATTATATATAGAATTATATTCATGATTTAGATATCATATATATCATATATATCATATATATCTATTATATACATGTATTTATAATAGTACATAAAATATACAGGTAAGAAATGAAATGCACCGTTCATGGAGACGGTAAGTCGTAAGTACGCATAAACACTACTTTCATTTCTATTTCTTATTTTAATGAAAAAAAAACATAATGATACATAGGTATATTATAATTTAAGTATAATTTCATACATAATATCATATATAATATCATTAACACTATCATTTTTACATCCCATATATAGAATTAACGAGTCATATCACTTTGAGGTGGCAGTAGTCCGTACTTCTCCTAATGACATTATCGTGTTTACCCATAATTGAAACATTAAATACATGATATAAAAGGAAATTATAGAATCATAAAGGAAACATAAACATAATATATATCATATATAAATACAGTTCCATCATAATGGCCATAATGAAGGGTGGTAATAGGTAATTGAACAATCATCGTTTCGTGATGCGTCAGATTGCCATCAACAGAAACATTTTTTTATTCTCCCATTATATGGAGGTGTGTGTAAGTTTAGTTAGAATACTTATTATAAAAACATAATATTATATTGAGGATACTAATTTTTTTACAAAATAAATGAATAAATATAGTTTAGGGGTTGGATAAGTAAAATAAAAGAAAACAATTTAAGAGAAACCAGGACCTTTAATTTGGGTAACTTCCTTTGGTGTAAACCAATGGACTTCTTGAAGTGCCTTAAGCCTAATGTAAGTATTATAAGAGGAGGATGGGGATGTAGGGAGCTTAATTGGGAAGTGTTTGGACAATACAAATGGCTTGAGAGGTGTGAGGAATTGGATAGAAGTGGTCTACTTTTATAAGGGAGAGGAGGGGCTCTTTAAAAAAGTGTGAAAATGTTATTTTATTATATAATGATATTCAGTTTCTAATAGTCCAAAAATCATTAAAGATTAATATAAGAAGAATAATTGTCTAAATAAAATCATCTAATCTTACTTGGACATGTTTTGGATAATAATTTAATCATTATAATCTAATTTATTTCAATCATTTATTAATGAGGTAAATAATACATCATTATTGTGTCAAAAATAATATAATTTATTCTATGTTTAAAAATAGTTCAAAAACATATATCATGTATGAAATCTCTTTTTCATTCCAAATATTATTTATAGTCGAAAATAGGACTTATATTCCACCATATAAAAATTAATTACTAAATGATTTTTGCTAATGTCAATTTTGTCTTAACATTAACTTAATTAATCCGAATTGCCATTATCACTATCAAGTGGCTTAATGGGGCCCCAAAATCGACCCAAATATGCCCATGGTCGTAAATTACTCAACCAATATAGTTTGGACAAGTGATAAGGTAATTTTTTATTATGATAATATTATTTTTACCTTGAATTACCCTATTTAACTTTAATCGCAGTAAATAAAAGTCAAAAGGTACTATTCACCAAAAATTATTTTCATCTTAATGAACAAAATTTTTATATTTAATAATAACCATGTATGTAGTATTTTCAAAATTCAATTCACAAAAGTGGTAAAATTTTATTTAAATGAAAAAGTCAGTTTTTTAACTACCACTTAGTGGCTTCACTATTCATTAAAAATTGATGTTTTTCAGAAAAATACCAAAAATTCAGCCTAAGATATGTTATATATTCCAAATTCAAAAATTATGTCTATTTTTACAAATTCAAATCATAGAAGTGAGATTAATTTATTTTAAAAATAATCCGCGTTATCAAAACAAATAGCGTGTTTTTAAGAAATAATAACTATCAAAAGATCGACACTTTTTTATATCCAATTTCAATGTGAAATTAATTACAATGACCAATATAAAATTAAATGGTAAAAATATATTCTAATTAAACTTTATAACCAATTTAAAGGATAATATAACCATATAAATAAATTAGATTTAAAGGAACTTTTGAATTAAAATACTATATTTTTCACTATTCATTAAAAAAATGAACTTCATCGGAAAAATTCAAAAAATTTATACAAAGTAAATTTTTATGTCCTTATTATATTGATGGATTTTATTTTGTCATATATAATGTATTATAGTGAAAAAAAACTATATTTAAAAATGGTTCTCCATTAAAAGGTGATAAATCGGCCTTTTAATGCAATTTAAGCTTAAAATTAGATTCATTCACATTTTACGCCTCTAACTTTTAATTGGATAATTTAAATACATTTGAAAATCATGAATAATCAAATTTTAGTTATTTTTATTCATTCCCACCAATACAACTACTAGGAGTTTACTACCGTTTAAAATGATAATATTATATTACAAGTGTGCAACGTAAGATTCCAAAGAAACTCGTTGTTGCGTATCGGGTACGCTATTGATAATAGAAAACCCTTTAAAGTGAAATTAATATTTAATTCAAAAATATTAATAAGTATGAAAATATCTTATTCTTCATTTACTTGGGATGTTACAACAGGTGTTGGTATTATTTCCATTATTTTATCTAGGTGAAATTTTTGAATAACATAACAGAGTGGATTAGCTTATATCATCATGAATATCAAACCCTATAATATAATTCCTACACAATTAAAATAATCTACGAGACCTTATTTAAAATATAAAGATATTATCATAATGTTATCATTATGTTATACTTTTTTATTCAAGATCTAGTTCCAAAGGTTCGTTCTAAACAATATCTAACACCAACTATAATAACAATGAATCTAGTAACTGAGAGATGGTGGCTACATTACAACATTAACAAGTATTAAAGAGATTTCATACCTTGAGATCAAATATATTGGTTTTATTAGGAGACTAGAAACATACATTAATATCACATTTCATTCAAAAACATAAAATAAAACCTAATAGTTCAATGATAATGATAATATTATATTAATATATCCTTAAAATAATTCAATGTTTACATTATATTATCCTAGGGAATGTAAAAGATAAATAGGGTGATATTATATAATCATTATGCTAAAGAGTATAACAAAAACTTTTATAGAATAAATAAAACATAAAAATATGTTGTAGATAAAACATAATGAAATATTCCATATAAATAATATCATGGAAGGAAGATATATCTATTGATGACATAAAATCGTAAATATTATCATGGATAATAATAAATTGTTTCATAATTATAGAATGTATAATCCTAAACATCATAGTATTACTGTCAAGGCCTCATGCCAACACCATATATATAAAAGTTAATTAATTTTCTATATACCAAATATTGTTTGTTTCTTGAGACATACTAAAATATCCAGGTAATATCTAATATAATTCCACATATTTCTCTTAAATTTTCTAATGTATTTATTATATATATGAAATAAATAACCAAATAATACATAATCAACTAGAACATTCATACTGAGAAACAAGCATTCAATATGTAAACATTTTCACTAGTTGATATATAAAACAAAATGATCATAATACTTCAAAATATTCTGGATTAATTAAATTGTATCTCCATTGAAGAATAATAATCCCTTAATTTTTTTAAATAAATGAAATAAATATTTATAAAGACAATAGAATTTTTTATTTAATAGAAGAAAAAATATCAACTTTTTAAAAATATATTAATACTAAAAATTCCAATAATGTTGGGAATAATATTTTAATTTAAAATATATATAAAAATATAGGGAAATCTAGATATTTAATAAAAACAATGGCATTAATAAAATTCAGTTTTTCAATAAATGTTAAAAAATATTTCCCTAGTTTCTTAAAAATTCATACAAATTAAATTATTTGAAAAACCAAGAGAATATTAATTAATAAATATCTATATTAACTCAATGATAGAAAAATAATATATTTATTAAAAAAATTAATGTGTTTAATGATGTTTATAAATTTTTTTATAGGAACATGGCCAAGGAAGAGAATGATTTTGGACCCAAACAGAAGAAATGTGGTATAATTTTTTTCAAAACAATATATAGATAAATTATAATACTGAAAAGAATAAAATTAATGTAAAATATAAAAACCTATGAATATGTGAAGAACTTAAAATATATTGGGTTTCATAAAGAAATATCACCTAATTCATCTAAAGAAAACATAAACATAAACTATCATTAATAAGAATTAAAATGTAAAAAAACCCTAACCTCTGATATCCCCTTGGATGTACACTCTCAAATATCTTGTTTAAAATTTTTAAACTTATAAAATATATATATAAGGTATATTTGGAATTATATTACTATATAATATTAATTAATAATTTTTTCCAATCCATTTAATAATATTTTTTAAATCAGTATTTAAGAGTTAATTGTTATGTTTTTCATACCTGTTTCACATCAATGATCCTACCTATTTCACATTAGTAATAGATATGTCATCTATTTAATAAAAACATGCTATAAATTAAAATTTTATACATTAAATATAAATTTACAATTATCCATTAATAACGGTCATAAAAAATCAAAATACATTAATTAAGGGAGGCGGTGGTTAATATGTACACATGTGAGGCGTTTTCATTTTTCTAGGGAATGAAGAGAAAAAATATGATAATGGTTTAATATCAAATAATAGAAATCTTAATATTAATATTATATTAATTCAATAAATCCATCATCTTAACCATTCATGTAAAGTGGAAATGGAAAATGAATCACATCACTTCGTGCATGTGGTAGTCCACATGTATGCACCAGCGACATTATAATTTTTCAATGAACTGAATGATAAGAAGGTAGATAACATGGTATCCTTGAAGAATAATAATAATATCAGTAATTTTTTTGATAAATAAAATAAGATATATTCATTTATTACATTTTTATAATCATTTATGTGAGGTGGTGATGAAAAATGAAATACATCACTTTGTAGAAGTGGTAGTATACACAAATTGATAAGAACTGTATTCATTCTCAAGAGGAAAGAAAATACTATAAAAAGGGTTGTACAATAATCATTATAACATAATAGTATATTTTTGAAATAGATGTTATTATATTATCGGGGATATGATCGGATTGAAGGAGGAAAAAGAAGAAAAATACCTGAAAGAACTTCATACATAGTTAGACCTCTTCTATGGAAAACATCCTTGGGCGTAAAAATTATGAAATCACAGGTTATCATTTGGTGATCCCATGACATATAAGAAATTGGTACGTAATTTATTCTGGTATTTTTGTAGGGATTGTTTTATCTTTAGTCCTCAATGTTTGAGATTATGTGAGGAGAGAAGGTGCCATATTATAAGAGAGGACAGTTATATAGTTATAATATTTATTAACATATAATTATTATATATGTCTTACTCAAGGTAAAGTTAAAAAAACCAGTTTTAAATAAAAGATGACAATGATTTATTTTCCACCATCCAAAAAAATTAATATTAGTTTTTAATCTTATAATATGATTTTAACATTAATTTATCTATTTTACCTAGTCCCTATAGTGAAAATACTTTTACTAATGTTACTATACATAATGGAAAATATTTATGTTGAAATATTTACTAAATATTAGCCTCATGATTTACAATATTACTTATATATCTCATTATTCAATTTATAGTAGTACTGAAAATTAAAATTTATATAAGTTTTTAAATCATAATTAAAAATTGTTTTTGAGAAATTTATGTTTTAATCCAAAAAATGATATTATACCAAAATAAAAAAAAATTAAAATCAATTTTTTAATTCTATTATGCATAATAAAATGGTTATTTTTTTAAACCAAAAATCTAAAATACATTGATCCTTTTAAGATAAAAAACATAATTAAAATAAATGTTAGTTTTGAAAAAATTTGTTTTTTCCCTTACTCGCCAAAATATATTCTATTTCTGAAATTTAATAAATATCAACCCTAAGAAAAACAAAAATAAATGAAATTAAAATTTTTATCCATTTTACCTTATTAAAATTCTAAACAATATAAATTTTACTTTTAAATATATTCATGAGCTATTACTATTATAATTATAAAATAAAAGGATGTGAATTGGTAAAAGTTTAGTGATTTAGTGTATACCTATTATAGGTTGATCTGGGGTATTACATAGTCGAATCAATAGTTCCAAAGGTTGTGAGGATTATAATTCCCTTTAGTGTTATCCATTATAGATGGAGTTTAATCTATTTTTTATGTGTGTTGGGGATGTCAACTGATGAATGAGAAACATCAGTCATCGGTTATTTCCTCATTTCTCATTAAAAAACATATGATGATATCCATTCAATGGATTAATAGCATTATTTTAATATAGATTTTGATTTTATTTGATATAGAATAACATTCTCTGATATGTATGGCTACTGAGTAATGTGTTTTGTCAAGTCGAGATATCAAATAGGTGGAGGGAAAGTGGAACCAATTTTACCTTATATCACATAGTTTTTATGGGAATAATTAGAGTTGGATGTACCCATAATTATTTTGGAGTTTTATTATGTACTAAAAAAGTATGTTTGGGTACTACCCTTTCAGTTTATCATCAATTTTTTGATAGAGTTATAAATATGAATGTCTTTAATTTTGATGAATCCTTATTAGATTATGCCTAATGAGATATGGGATATTAGTCTATATGTTGATGAACTGATGTAGAATGGTTTTATCTAGACATGGGGTGCCTCTTTAGGGTAATATAGTGTTGTTTTAAAAGAAGGTAAAATGTTGTGAGAGATTGTTTATAAAATACTAGAGTGTGAATCAAGTTACAATCATTAATTTTTACCCTCTTCCAGGGATAATTGATCTTTAAACAAGCTAAAGGGATCCATTTGGATTTCATAGACTGATCTAAAATCTGGATATCATCAAATGGGTGTAAAATATGGGGATTTCATGTGGTCTGACTTCTTATTTAGGCATGGAAACTAAACAATTTTGGTAATATTTTTAGTGTTTTCATCACACCAACTGTGTTCATAGGTTCATGATCACTGTGTTCCTAGACATTGAATTCCATTTTTATTCATCTTCATGAACATAATCTTTATATACATGAGGTTAATGGAGGAACATGATAAAATTATTAATGTTTTCTTATAGGTTCTTCAACACCATAATCACTATGCTAGGAAGAAGTATCTACAAATTCATGTACAAAGGAAGATTTTCAAAGATATAGAGGATGCAATGAGGTGAATGGTACATTCAGCTTACCATATAAAAATGATGTTTTCTAGACTGATAAATCTTGTGTGTGATTTCATGTCTTATCCATAGTCATTAATGGAAGTGCATAGAATCATTCTTTGGGGATGATACAATGGAAATTTCATCCAAAATATTTATTGTGGAGTAGAATATGTAATTCCTTACTCCCTAGGAATCAACATTTGAGGAAATAATTTCTACTAGAAATATGGTGTTACATAGTTCAATGGAAGATGTCACACATCTATCAAATAGAGGTAATTACTGGATTAATATATGTGTCCCTGTAAAATAAATCCATTAGTCCACATGTGCATGAAAAAATTGATTACTTGCGATGTCTGAAAGAGATGTTGATGAGTCTATATTCCACAGTATAAGGGAAATATAAATAGAACACCTAGGTGTATTTTGGTTCTAGAGGATGAAATGTTGAATGATGAAGAATGAGGGGGCGAGACTAGAAGATATAATGGCCAATAGGAATTGGTGATACTTGTTCAAGTAGCTAGAGTATTTTTTGTGGATGTTGGACATCCCTTTTGATTTTGATATTTATTTTATTGAATAATATATATATATATATATGAGAATTTATTCCATGGATGTGAGGGTACACTATCTAAATCATGGAATCCCTTCGGTACATTATGTTTTTACTTTGTGTTTTTATGTGTCTGTCGGTCGTGTTCTTGTGTAGTGGTTTTATTTTTCTAGATTATTTATCAAGACGTGACCTGTTCTAGAAGAACCCATAGTAAGGATGAATAAATGTATTGGAAGGGGTGTGAGGTCTCCATAGTTTTTGTTATTCAATTTTATGAACCCTATTATGTTCATTGGGTGGCATTCTTAATCTTGGTGGAAGGATATTGGATTTCCAAAACGAGATGTGGATGCCTTAAATTGACCAAATTTAATGGTACATCATGTTTATGGTCAAAATCATTCGATGATATGATCTTGAATTGATGACTAATGGTAGAGATCAAAGGTCCTAGATGATTCTAGTATTTCTAATCTTAGAAGAATTATTGTTTAATTTGATAGAGAAATCATATAGAAGTATATCAAACTGTAAAATCCAAAAATCACGAACATTGATTTTCCTTGAGGTTTTAATAATTTGTTATATATGATACAAGGAGGAGCTCTTAAAGGAGAGGTCAGTCAGAAGGATGTTAGTAAGTGGAATATTGAATTTTCTATTTATTGGAAGGTTATATTACAAAGGGTCCATAACCTATAGTTGGAGGGGGTGACTAAAATGTATCGATGTGCACACTTGAACCCATATCAAAAAATTGTTTTTTTATAGATTATTCATATGTTCATCAAAATATTCTTATCTAAATATAATGAGAAGTATAAAATAGCATTGTGGAGCACATGCTATGGGAATTCATGGTTATAGAACGTGTGGACATGGTTAAATTCACTAGAAGGTGATAGATTGAAGGAGTATTTGAATATCAGGAATGAGATGACTTGATGAAGGAATCTAATCCATGGTTTTCATGAGTACAATATATTATGATAATATGAATGATGAAAAATTTTATGACATTCGATGTATTTCTGGAACTTCGTGAAAGAGAGTGCATTCTCTGGTGGTCATGATAGATGATGGATTTTAAAATTTTTCTATTATGAAAATTAATTTATATATAGTACATTTTAAGAAAGGAGAATAAAAACGATGTATATATAATAGAAGTTGGTCCAAGATATGATAGTAGAGAAGAAGAGATGGAGATCTTAAAGGTAATATTCAGAAAACCTATTCTACTCTTTGGTGGATGAAAGTAGTTCTCTCGTATATATGACTACAAAAGATGGTTTCATGTGTCACTCTGAAGAATGTTAAAGGATATAATGAATTTTGGGTACTTGTTTGTTTGTAACTAGTTTTCTACTCTATATAATTATCATTATAAGACTTTCCGAACAATTGAAGCATGTCAAAATTAGAGTTCAGATCATTAAAGGATATATACAAGGATAAGTATTGGGTGAAAGGAGAAAAAAATAATTAGTTTTAATTAGTATATTTTCTAGTGGGAGATATCCATATTGAAGATGTCCCACAATTTATTTGTACTGGTTAAGGGCCAGTTTCAAATTTGTCTTCAGAGTTTAATGTGCCAAAAACTCTTGAGTTATAGGAACACAATCACAATTTCTAATGCAGATGTATATAATAGAAAGGTAGTGGACCTAGTGTATGGTACATCATGTTATGATAAAATTAATAATATTCTGAGAATGAAAAAAATATTGTATTTTCCATATTGAATGAACATAGAGTAATTTTTTGATTTTCCTATATAAAAAAATTGATCTTATTTCGAAGGTTGCATGAGGAATTATTTTAGTATGATCCTAGATAGTTTTATTGAAAAAAAGTGTGGAGAACCATGTGGGTGTCGTAGAATTAAGGTAAATAGAATCTAGACATAGTTGAATTGGTGTGAGAATGGGAATATTATTTTTGTTATAGATTATTTGACTCCACCTTTGAAAATAATTCCAATATTGCATATTGTCTTGTTTGGATTGAAAATTGGTTTCTAGGACAAGTGAAAAACTAATCAATGTTCATTCACTGATCATAACACATAAGAGTTTCTAAATGGTGTTAATGAAATAGAACAGGGAATGTTTGAGTTTAAGAAACTAAAGTTAGTTTACAAGGAGTTGTATCATGAATATAACAGAACTTCATCTGAAGCCTTGTAGTTTTAACAATTTTATGTTTAGTGGATGTATTATAGTTAATTCTAACTATTGGAGTGGTGAGGAGGGAAATCAACTAATGCATATGAATAGGGTGTCATCCATGGATCCAATTGATATAGTGAGGTGAATAAAAGGGGTAGATACTAGTATCTAAATGGATGTCTAGATGAATAGTGAAGCATATGTGTGAGTTCATGACAAACACAAAGTCATTCATGAAAATAAATTGAATCTTTCCTCATTATTGTAAAAAATTAAAGGTTTTATAGTCGTAAATGTGGGAAATAATATAGAATTAACTTCTCACTGGGAGTCTATGGTCAATGGATTGATTGGTAAAGGAATTCATTGGTCCCACATTGCGAAAATAGGATGCTCATACCTATAGAATTATGGAGATAATTGTATGAATATATGGGGACCTATATAATAAGGTTATTAGTAAATAGATCCATAAAAAAAATATATGAATTATGATATCAAATATGGAGGTTTATGGGTCTATACCTTAGAGATGTGGTGCCCCTAGATGGAGAACATGTTGGCATATACAAGTGTTAGAGAAAAATATTTTAATGGCTAATGACCGAATATGTAAGAACCCATTTTTTACTGCAAAACACTTTGGAATATTCTTGATGTTATTCCAGAGTAGCACCCTAAGACGGCGTGCGATTCCGCGCCTCGGAGTGTCCAGAATTAAATTTTTCAGTGCATTCACACTGAGAATGCAAAATAAATGGAATAACTCCTAAATGGTGCTCCGGATCAGAGATTCGAGTGTACGGATGGGTGTGTAATGGGGTGTTTACCCTTGGAACGACATAAAACATGTCGGTGCGGGAAGTTTGGACCGCTCGCTCGCTTTCGGAACGTTAAATGGATTAATTAATTAATTAATTTGTTTAATGGTTAAACTGAAGTATCTCTTAAGTGGTGGCTTGGATTGGAAAACTGAAGGCACCATTGAGTTCGGAACATGTCGTTTACCCTAGGAGGGGTGTAATATTCGCGAGCGCGGGCCATCTGTGAAAAATAGCCCCAGAAGCATTTTCGTAATTTGGGGGCCTCAGTCGTTCAGTTTTATAACTTTTGAATGGGGCCTTAGATTAAAATTCCGAGACTTCCGTTCTTCTTGAGAGGTGGTGTTTACCCTAGGGGAGGTTTAATATTGACCCTGCCAAGATTTTCAAGTGTGGGTTAATTTGGAGGATTAAATTAATTAAAACTTTTTAATTAATTTGTTTTTTTATTTATGCTTAACCCCCCCCCCCCGCTACCCCTTGTTCATCCCCTGGCAGAGGAGCTCAACCAAGGAGAGCCCCTCCCTAATCCTCATCCTCTCCAAGCGTTGCGGCGACAGCGGATCGTGCGGAAAAGCTTTGGGCTACTCCCTCGCAAGTAGGAGTTTATGTTTTTCATTTTTTTTAATTTATATTCCCTTCCTCAAGTACAATTTTATGCATCAAAATAATGCCTGATCATCTAGAGAAGCCCAAAAATGCGTAGTACTGGTTATGAGATTCCCGACGCGGGTTTCGGATTGAAAATCCATGTCCCGACATGTTCGCAAACATCCAACGATGTTCGTGGTTTTGGGGGGTTTTCTGACAGTTTTCAGGCCGGTCCGGCGGCACACACGGCGGCCCAGCGATCCGAGTGGAGGCAGAGTAGGCGGCTGTGGGCGACTGTGCCGGTGATCTGAGCAGAGGCGGAGAAGGCGGTTCGTCGAGCGACGGTGCAGGCGGCCAATAGAGCGGGGCAGTGGCGGCGCTGGCTGCGGTGAGAGGCGTCGGCCTGGCGCGTTAGGTGGAGGAGCCCGAGGCCTGGCCTCGGGCGTGCTAGGGAAGCCAAGACCCGTGCGGCGCGGGTCCGGTTGGTTGTCAACGGAGACCGGCCGCTTGGCCGGTCTGCTGGGAGCGAGGACCCGCACAAAGAGGGTCTTGTTGGGCGATGACATAGAGACCGGCCAAAAGGCCGGTCTGTTTTAAAAACCGGACCCGAGGAGCGGGTCCCATTCTGCTAAGAGGGCCATGGCCAGCGGGCCACGGCGGTTTGAACCGGGATGACCAGGGTAACCGGCCCAGATGGCCCCTTGCGTTCGGGGGGCCATAACTCCTAAACGGCGCGTCCATTTGACTACGGGACCGTGTTAGTGAGACTCCCTTTCTAAAGTATGTTTTGGGGTTTTTGGATTCTGTGCCAGAAGTCGGGTGACCCAAAAGACTTTAATTTAATAATATTAAATTATTATTAATGCTGCGACGGATGTGGCTCTACATCCGGACGTCCGTTTGAAGTGCCGTCAGAGGCGCAAAGGCCTCGGAGCTGAGCCAACCCTTTAAAAGTTGGTTCAGAGCCCCTGCAGTTTGGTTTTGTCGATTGGTGGCATGAAATGCTTTATACGAACGATTAATTAATTATTTTATTAATTAATTAATGCTACATCAGAGTTAACTCGCGCTTGGGATGTCCGATTGACACGCCGTAAGCGGCAACGTGACCCCAGTTCTCATGCAGAAATTTTGAGGAGCTCTACAATGCGTTCATGTTGGAGACGACGTGCAGGCCCCACGGGGCCAAGTTTGCACATTTTACGGTGAAACACTACTTTTTCACCCGACATCCGTTTGGAGTGTTTGAGTACTCGTTTCTGAGTGTTTTTCCGAGGGGATTGAAATGGTGCAATTAACCTGCTTAAATTCTGGCCTAATGTGTGGGCCCCACTGTGTACCGTTTGTGTATAACACGGGGAGTTGCAGCTTATGCTTTCAAAATTCGTTTTAGGCACCGTCAACGATGTTGTGACCCTGGCATCGAGGCAAAATTGACTGGGCTGGTTTCAGACGTCGAAGACAGAGTTGAGGCGTGGGCCGCACATGCCCTCTCTTGAGCTATGTGCAGCATTTTCGTGCCTTTCTCACTAGGTGTCCGATTGGGGCATTTGGGTAGTCGTTTCTGTGTGTTTTTCCAAGAGCATCGTGATGGTGTAGTTCGCCCGACGAGTATCGGAGTCGGGATGCGGGCCATACACAGGTTGGTTATGGTGAATAGTACCTTTTTCACTAGTTGACCGTTTCAGGCGAGTAAGTAGTTGATCTCGAATGTTTTTCTGCGAGGATTACAACGGTGTAATTTGTTCAGCCGAGCATAGCCTCTTACGTGATCTTATAAAATGTGGAAATGTGAAGGTGCCCAGGTGGCGGTTCTTCTAGTATGTTTGTAGCAGACCCTTGGCATGTGACCTCGTGCACTCCCGTGTGAGAGAAGTAATTCTTGAATATATCTGGTTGGCCGTGCCCCAGTCGTTGAGGCAGAATGTTGGAGATGTTACGTCACGCCTTCGCGTTGACGTTGGGTGCCGTGTGCACGATAGCCCTTGGGCTGAAAATGAGGTATACTCTAGGAGTATACAGGAGCGCTTGGAGGTATGTGTGGTTTTTACCTGAGACTGTTTGTGCACTTGGTTGGGGATTGCCTTGGGGCCACACGTCGTGTGGGCCCCAAGTGCATGCCGTGTTCTTCTTTGCGTACCTTTGACCTCTTGCGATGTAGAGGGTCCCTCAGTTCTCGTTTGTTGACTAGCGGGGTTGAGTTTTTCCCCCGGACTTGTGCTCGATGGTTTAGACCAACAGGGTTGAGTGGGTTCCCCTGGTCTTGTTCTGAAGTCATATGGTTGTGTGATACCCACTCCATGTTCGGCTGGCTGGTGTTGTACCATACAATAGAGATGGCCAGAGAAGTTCTGGGTTTACCCTCCAGCGGGGCTGGGCACTGGGTTACTCATCGACATCTCAGGGTTTACCATCTAGCAGAGACTAGGTTGTGGGCCACCCGACGACTCTTGAGGGTCTACCCTCCAGCAGGGCTGGGAAGTGGGTCACCCGTCGACTTCTTTCAGGTCTGCCCACTAGCAGGGCTAGGCAGTGGGTCTTCTGTCAACTTGTTTAGGGTTTACCCTCTAGCAGAGACTAGGCAGTGGGTCACCCGACGACTCTTGAGTGTCTACCCTCCATCAGGGATGGGTAGTGGGTTGCCTATCGTCTTGTTCCGGGTTTACCCTCCAGTAGGGCTGGGCAGTAGGACACCCGTCAACTTCTTCCAGGTCTACCCTCTAGCAAGGCTGGGTAGTGGGTCACCTGACGACTTATTCTAGGTTTACCGTCCAGCAGGGCTGGGAAGTTGGTCGCCTGATGATGTATTATGGTTTACCCTCCAGCAGGGCCGGGAAATGGGTCACCCAATATCTTCTTATGGTTTACCCTCTAGCAGGGCTGGGTAGTGGGTCACCTGATATCTTATTAGGAATTACCCTCCAGCTGGGCTGGGTATTGGGACCCCCATTGACATTCCACACTAAGTCTTTTCTACTAGGCTAGTCTGTGGCTTTCCTCCATGATTACCGGAGCGGGACCCTTGGTTGTACGACTCAGTGATGGAACAACCTTGTCTTTGAGGAGACCTCTCGATTGCGGGACGGTGACATTGTGTGGTTTGACATTCCCCAAGAACTCTCAAATGTGAAGGGCACTTTCCCCACCAAGACGCGTCCTTACAACGCAACCTAAAACCATGTTGGCGATTCAGTGCTTCCCAAAGTGGATAGTGTCAAGGTAAAGCGATTTGATCCCCTTGACTTGTGGTTCAGGGCAGATGTGTGTTATTCTAGGCATCGATGGTGTTTACTTTTTAGGACTATTGGCGACTCATTTTTCTCGGGCTGAGCTACGGGATGGAGATCCCCATACGATCTTGTTCAGGCTTCTTGATTGAGCATATGTATTAGTATATACCTTGTTCCAGTACCCACTTCTTGGGTTTGGTTACTATCCTTCCAGGAGAGGCAAAGACACGCAGGGTATTCCATGTGCTTTCCGTGTCTAGATTCTCATGGTTGGATGAGTCTACTCTCCTGCTATAAGTAGCAAAGACTCGACGGGATGTTCATCTTCTCACCATTTCCAACTACTTTTGTCTGGATGAGTCTACCTTCTTTCCTCTTGTTGGGTTGAGCTGGACTATCTACTGTACTCTTCACTACACTCCTGCTTTTAATTATTTACTTTCCCCTATTTGATCTACTGCTCACCCTTCAGTACCTCCTTTGTTGATCCCTGGAGCCTTCGGGGTATCTTACTGATTATTTTTATACTCACCCCTGCTTGGGGTTTGCCCGAACATGGTGTGCCCATGCAGACGAAGGACAGGTTGGTCATGAATTCAGTGGGGTTGTGGTCAGATCCTAGGTGGGGGACCCTTCCAGCTATTTATTTTTGTTTTCCTATTTCCAGGTTGTGGAACTTTTCGGGTTGGGCCCATGTTTTTCCCCTTTTCTTTTTCAGATACCTTCAGCTTGTACTTTGTACTTTTAGAGTTCGATGCATATTCCGGTTTATTTATAGTAGTTTCCCTTGGTTTTTATTTTTACTCTACACTTTGGCATTGAGTGTGAAACATGTGTGTGTGTACAGGTGCTTACGCAAAGGCCTCCCCGAGTTGTTGTGCCTTCGGCGCTGGTTGGCAGCCCCTGTCCTATGGAGGCAGGCTTGGGGTAGTTACGACACGAGCCCGGGTAGGGTCTAATCATGACAAAGTGATATCAGAGGTGGTTCGTTCCATGGGACGTTGTTCGGATGTCCCTAAAGAGGAATTGGTTGGAATTTAGGGAAATAGTGCTAACGTGTCTCGAGAGCGGCTCTCCGGCCAGGGAGTCCAGGGATGGTGTGGTGGCCAACGTATCCATTCACCAGGACCTTGATAACCTGCTTGTCGACTCGGAATACCGAGACACATGTTGTAGGGAAAAATTAGTTTGTGCATCACATCATATTGATTCTTTGATGGTCCTTATTGATTCAGATCCCCATAATTGTTTTTATTAGTATATACATATATGCTCATTTGATCGCGATACTCCTTGATAATATTTAGGATATCCCCGCAAAGACAGCCAGCCAGGATACTAGCTTTGGTTCGGGACGATGACCCTGTGAGCTATGAGGCCTCACTCCAGGACCCATTATGCGAGCCCCTTTCGCCAGGTGGGCTGGTAGCAGCACCCCCACCTGTTGATCAGCAGACCGCTTTCGTAGAGTAGGCAGGGCTTGAGCGCAGGTTGAGCGCGCTCCATCAGTTCCAACGATAGAGACCATTGAGGTTCAGTGGTGTGCCAGACCCTCAAGCAGCAGAGCTTTGGCTCGAGGCAGTGGTTCTCCTTTTCAGGCTTGTGCAGACGCTGACAGATCTTATGGTGGCTTTGGCCGCCAACCTTTTTCATGGATCAACATGGCGTTGGTGGAGTCTGGTGACTCAATTTCTTGACGAGTCATCACTTTCGTATGGATACTTTAGTTGTTCTTTCGTGAGGAGTTTTTTCCCTCCTACTTGTGCTCCATTCGGATTCAAGAGATCCTGCAGTTTCAGCAGGGGAGGGATTACGGTGGCTGAGTACGCGACTAGTTTCGCAGACCATGCAATATTTTACCTGGACATGGTCCATGACGACAACATCCAAGCGCAGAAGTTGGACAGGGTCTCCTCCAAGAGATTCATGTTGTCATAGTACCCTTGGTCATTTCTACATATGACAGGGCGCTTGAGAAGGCATTGGTGACAAAGAGCTTCATGTCACATTCTAGAGTTTGTGGTGGCAGCAGGCACATTGGAGCTGAGACGTCTGTCGTAGCTAGCAGGCGTCGGCAAGCAGAACCTCGACGCAGGTGGCCTTCTGACAATCGGACTCAGGGTCATGGTCGTATACCACAGTGGCACCAGAGGGCACCAGTGCAGCTCGAACAGAGTCGGTTCTATGCTTGTGATGAGCGAGGTCACCTGGAACGGGACTGCCCGACCAGGCATGCAGAGAGAACCGGGTAGGCAGTAGGTGCACCATCGTGGAAGAGGTAGCACCGTTATCGAAGTAGTACCCAGAGAGGTGGTGCTAGCAGTGGAGCAGGAGGAGCTGGATGTGGAGGACGACCTTGCGAGGTCTTCACTCACCATTAGGCGGTTCACTTAAGGCTCCGGGATTTGAAAGTTGGAATCACAGATAGCCACGAGATTTTGATGTATACGATCTTGCAGAGCATGAGGTGATAAGAGGTACGCTCTATGGCTCTTTTTCCTTCCTGTAGTAGAATTGTTAGTCTCTGCGTGTGGAATGCTTTCCTCCCAACTCCTTGTTTGAGGTGTTACTAGGGTGACGCAGGGCGTCGGGTGTAACCCTATGTTGGTATGGTAAAAGGAATGGGAACTTTTTCTCTAGTCGATGGTGTCTAATCGTTCACATTTAGAGCTTGTAAGAGAGCCTTGGTTGTGGGATATCGACTGTGAAACCTTGTGTGACCAGATATCCATGGGTGTTTCACCATATGGATATTCTAAAGGAGGGAATCACCGAGACTCATCCTGGGTGTGGGCAGTGAATCGAGTTGCGGTGTACGACGTAGAGGTTTGGTCGGGGAGGTGAGATACCCCCGAGAGACATCAGGCTGTTTGGGACCGTGCGATGGGATGGAAAGGTTCCCTACCACCTTACCCTAACCCCAAAGGCTGGTTTGGGTGCATGATGTCTCCCACGTGACTCACCCGAGAGGAGGTGTGCGTGCTCCTATGCACAACATCAGCGAGGGTAGACCTCACATGAATGGAACATTCCTATGGTCTGTGTGCGGTGGCACATAGCTGTGCATGAGTTCTTCTGGGTACGGAGGAGCCAGGTGCGGGCTGAGTACCCTGAATTTTTCCCTGGTTTTGCTTTTCGGGGACGAAAATCATGAAGGATGGAATGATGTAAGAACATTGTTTTTTCCGCGAAACACATTGGAATATTATTGATGTTATTCCAGAGTAGCGCCCTCAGACGGCGTGCAATTCCGAGCCCTGGAGTGGCTGGAATTAAATTTTCAGTTCGTTCACACTGATAACGCCAAATAAATGGGATAACTCATAAACGGTTCTTTGGATCAGAGACCTTAGTGTACAGATGGGTCCAAAATGGGGTGTTTACCCTGTTAATGACATAAAACATGTTGGCGCAGGATTTTTGGACCCATTTTTCCCTTTCAGAACGTCAAATGGATAAATTAATTAATTTATTTATTTGTTTAATTGTTAAACTCAAGTATCTCTTAAATGGTATCTCGTATTAGAAAACTAGGGTCATCGTTGAGTTCGAAACGTGCCGTTTACCCTAGGAGGGGTTCAATCTTCGCGGGCATGGGCCGTCTGTGAAGAATGGCCCCAGGGGCATTTTCATAATTTGGTGGCCTCAAGTGTTCAGTTTATAACTTTTGAATGGGGACTCAGATTAAAATTCCAAGACTGTTGTTGTGCTCAGGAGGAGGTGTTTACCCTTGGGGAGGTTTAATCATGACCCTGCCTAGAGTTTTGGGTGCAGGTTAATTTGGAGGATTAAATTAATTAAAACATTTTAATTAATTTCTTTTTTTAAATTTAAGCTTAACCTCCCCCACCCTCACTTCCCTTTGTTCATCACTTAGCAGAGGAGCTCAACCAATGAGAGCCCGTCACTAATCCTCCTCCTCTCCGAGCATTGCGGCAGTGGCGGATCGTGCGACGAAGCTCCGGGCTATGCCCTCGCAAGTAGGAGTTTACATTTGTCATTTTTTATTTATATTCCCTTCTTCAAGTACAATTTTTAGCATCAAATTAATGCCCAGTCATCTAGCGAAGCCCAAAAATGCGTAGTACTGGTTCTGAGCTTCCCAAAGCATGTTTCAGATTGAAAATCTGAGTTTCGACGTGTTCGAAAACATCTAGCGAAGATTGTGGGTTTTTGGGGTTTTCTGGTGGTTTTCAGGCCGGTCCGGTGGCACGCACAGTGGCCTCGTGATCCGTGCGGAGGCGGAGCACGCGGCTGTGGGCGACGGTGCCGACGATCCGAGCGGAGGCGGAGAAGGTGGTCCGTTGAGCAATGGTGTAGGCGGCTAGTAGAGTGGGGCAGCAGCGGCCCTGGCGGCTGTGAGAAGTGCTGGCAAGGTGCGTTCGGCGGAGAAGCCCGAGGCCTGGCCTCGGGCATGCTGGGGAAGCTAGGACCTGCGCCGCGCGGGTCCTGTTGGTTGTCAACGGAGATCGGCCGCTTGGCCGGTCTGCTGGGAGCGAGGACCCTCACATAGAGGGTCTTGTTGGGTGATGACACGGAGACCAGCCAAAAGGCCGGTCCGTTTCTATTAACCAGACCCGAGGAGCGGGTCCAGTTCTGTTGGGAGGGCCGCAGCCAGCAGGCCGGCCGGGGTGAACCGGCCCGGATGGCCCCCTTGCATTCGGGGTGCCATAACTCCTAAACGGCGCGTCCGTTTGACGCGCCGTCTGTGGCTACGAGACCGTGTTAGCGATACACCCTTTATAAAGTATGTTTCAGGGATTTTGGATTCTGTGCCAGAAGCCAGGTGACCCAAAACACTTTAATTTAATAATATTAAATTATTATTAATGCTGCGACGGACGTGGTTCTCAATCCGGACGTCCATTTGAAGCGCCGTTAAGGGCGCAGTGGCCCCAGAGCAGAGCAAACCCTTACAAAGTTGGTTTGGAGCCCCCGTGGTTTGGTTTCGTTGCTCAGTGGAATGAAACGCTTTATAATAACGATTAATTAATTATTTGATTAATTAATTAATTGCTGCATCAGACATAACTCCCGCTTGGGATGTCCGACTGACGCGCCGTAAGCGGTAGCGTGATTCCAGTTCCCGTGCATACTTTTTGAGGAGCTTTCTGAAGCGTTCGGGTTGGAGACGAGGTATGGGCCCCACAGGGCCCAGTTCTCACATTTTAAGGTGAAACACCACTTTTTCACCCGACATCAGTTTGGAGTGTTTCAATACTCGTTTCTGAGTGTTTATCCGAGGAGATTGCAGTGGTGAAATTCGCAAGATTAAATTCGGGCCCGAGGTTTGGGCCCCATGGGGTTCTGTTTGCGTATAATGCGGGGAGTTGTAGTTTATGCTTTCGGAATTCATTTTAGGCACTGCCAACGACGTTGTGACCCTGGCATCGAGGCAAAATTGACCAGGGTGGTTTCAGGCATCGAAGCCGGAGATGAGGCCTGGGCCCCACGGACAGTCTCTGGAGCTATGTGCAGTGTTTTCGAGCCTTTTTCACTAGGCATCCTATTAGGGAATTCAGGTAGTCATTTCCGTGTGTTTTTCCGAGAGCATCGCGATTTATTAATTTTCCCGACGAGTATCGAAGTCGGGGTACAGGCCACACACGGGTTGGTTATTTTGAATAGTACCTTTTTCACCGTTTGACCATTTTAGGCGAGTAAGTAGTCGATCTCGCCTATTTTTCCATGAGGATTACAATGGTGTAATCTGTTCAAGAAAGCGGAGCCTCTTACGCAATCTTATTAAATGTGGAAATGTGAAGTTGCCCCGGGGGTAGTTCTTCTACTGTGTTTGTAGCGGACCCTTGGCGTGTGATCGCGTGCACTCCCATGTGAGTGAAGTAATGCTTGAATAGATGTGGTTGGCCGTGCCCTAGTCATTGAGGTGGCAAGTTAGAGATGTTTCGTCATGCCTTCGCGTTGACGTTGGGTGTCATGTGCACGATAACCCTTGGGCTGAAAATGAGGTATACTCTGGGAGTATATGGGAGCGCTTGGAGGTACGTGTGGTTTGTACTTGATACTTTTTGTGAACTTGGTTGGGTATTGACCTAGGGCCACATGTCGTGTGGGCCCCATGTGCGTTCCGTGTTCTGCTTTGCGTACCTTTGACCTCTCGCGACGTAGAGGGTCCCTCTGTTCTCATTTGTTGACCAGCGGGGTTGAGTTTTCCCCCCAGCTCTGTGCTCGATGGTTTATATCAGCAGGTTTGAGTGGTTTCCCCTGGTCTTGTTTAGTAGTCAGATGGTTGTGTGATACCCACTCCGTGTTCGGTTGGCCGGTGTTGTACAATCCAGTAGAGATGGCCAGAGAAGTTTCGATTTTACCCTCCAGCGGGGCTGGTAGTGGGTTACTCATCGAATTCTCAGGGTTTACCCTCTAGAAGAGACAAGGCAGTGGGTCATCCGATGACTCTTGTGGGTCTACCCTCCATTACAGCTGGGCAGTGGGTCACCCGTAGACTTTTTCAGGTCTACCCTCTAGCAGGGCTGGGCAGTGGGTCGCCTGTCGACTTGTTTAGGGTTTACCCTCTAACAGAGACTAGGCAGTGGGTCACCTGATGACTCTTAAGGCTCTACCCTCCAGCAGGGTTGGGCAGTGGGACGCCCGTAGTCATGTTCCGGGTTTACCCTCCAATAGGGTTGGGCAGTGGGTCACCCATCAACATCTTCCACGTCTACCCTCCAGCAAGGTTGGGCAGTGGGTCACCTGATGACTTATTCCTGGTTTACCCTCCAGTAGGGCTGGGCAGTGGGTCGCCTGATGATGTATTATGGTATACCCTCTAGTAGGGTCGGGTAGTGGGTCACCCAATATCTTATTATGGTTTACCATCTAGCAGGGCTGGGAAGTGGGTCACCCAATATCTTATTATGAATTACCCTCCAGAAAGGCTAGGCAGTGGGACACCCATTGACATTCCAGACTCAGTCCTTTCTACTAGGCTAGTATGTGGCTTTCCGTTGTGATTACCAGAGTGGGACCCTGTGTTGTATGGGTTAGTGATCAAACGAACTTGTCTTTGAGGAGACCTCTCGACTGTGGTGCAGTGACATGGTGTGGTTTGACGTTCCCCCAGAACTCTCAATTGCGAGGGGCACTTTCCCCATCGAAGCACATACTTGCGACGTGACCTAAAACCATGCGGGTGAGTCAGTGCCGCCCAAACTGGATAGTGTCAAGGTGCGGTGATATGAGCCCCTTGACATGCGGTTCGGGGTAGATGTGCAGGATGCTGGGCGTCAATGGTGTTTACTCCTGGGTCTGTTAGCAACTCATTTTTCTTGGGTAGATCTATGGGATAGAGATCCCCTTACGATCTTGTTTGGGCTTCTTGAAGGAGCATATATATTTGTATATACCTTGTTTCAGTACCCACTTCATGGGTTTGGTAACACTCCTTCCAAGAGAGGCGAAGACACGCGGGGTATGTCACCTGCTTTCCGGGTCTAGCTTATCGTGGTTGGACGAGTCTACTCTCCTGCTATACGTAGCGAAGACTCGATGGGATGTTCATCTTCTCACCGTTTCCAGATCCTTATTTCTGGATGAGTCTACCTTCTATCCTCTTATTGGGTTGAGCTGGACTCTCTACTGTACTCTTCACTGCACTCTTTGTTGTACTCCTTTACCTTCCCCTATTTGATCTACTTCTCACCCTTCGGTACCTCCTTTTTTGCTCCCTCAAGTTTCGGGGTATCCTACTGAGTATTTTTAAACTCGCCCCTACTTGGGCTTAGCCAGCACTTGGTTTTCCCTTACAGACAACAGAAATGTTGGTCTTGACTATAGTGGAGTATAGGAGTTTGGGAGCATGGACCGCGTGTGGTTGTCATGGTCAGGTCCTAGGTGGGGGACCCTTCTAACTGTTTGTTTCTGTTTACCTGTTGCCGGGTTTTGGCACTTTTCCAGTTGGGTGCGTGTTTTTCCACTTTTCTTTTTCCGTTACCTTCAGCTTTTACTTTGTACTTTTAGAGGTCAATGCACATTGTGGTTTATTTATAGAAGATTCCCTTTGTTTTTCTTTTTTACTCTGCACTATTTCATTGAGTGTGCTGCGTGTGTGTGTGTACAGGTGCATAAGAAAATGCCTCCCTGAGTTGTTGTGCCTTCAGCACTAGTTGCCAGCCCCTGGCCTATGGAGGTGGGATTGGGTTAGTTGCGCCTCGAGGCTGGGTATGGTCGGGTCGTGATAGAAGAGAGGGGAAATTGGAAATTGTAATGGCTTTCAATAATTAGTTAGACTTATTTTGGTAATAAAGTTTGGGTTTTCAGATTTTTGAAATCCCTTTGAACTCATTTATACATCCTATGAACTGAAATTGATATTTTTTTTCTTATGTGAATGTAGGACACATTGATTTAACTATTTAATCCTTTATGTGGATTGTGTTTTTACAATGTTATTATATGTGTGTGTGTGTTGGTTTTATAATTTTTATTTTTCATTCCTTTTATAGAGGAATTGTTATGAAGATTCTAGTATCACAACCATCCACAGTGAGGATGGGTCGATGTGGTGGCTTATATAAGAGGTCTTCCAAATTATATTCATCAAAATCATAAGGGATTAATGGTCAAAAGATACCCATCTTTCAATGTTTAACATTCCATTATATAGAATCATTTTACGGGAAAATTCCTATGATTAGTGGAATGGTCACATCAATTAACAAATTTTTTTCTAAGTGCATGTTTTTTAAATGGGAAGTTCAATTATTTAGGCTTGCGTTGTCCTTGTAGTGTTTGGTTGTTGACCTGTCATAGATTGAGGTGGTTTTTATGGGATGATACCAAGAATGTGGTGGTGGTTTAAAAATTATATTGTCTTGGTGGATACTTATTGTGTTTTGTATAACATTTCTCATGGATTATTTCTACACTAATATCCTTAGATAGAAAATGATATGATTTCAGCTTGAATGGTTAGTTTCAAGCATCTTTCTACTACTGTAAAAGGAGGTTTTTCAGTTCCCCAATGCTTTTTATGGGTATGTAAGATGCTTAAGGTCTTCTATATTTCATATAGTCTAGTATTTCGATTCATTTTGATTCAAAAAATTAAGTTGATCTCCTATTTTTGGGAATTTAATCCCTAAGACTGTAATAGTTCCCCCTTGATTTAGAGATGGCGGTATCAATTTCTGATCTGACGATTTAGTGACATTAACTCATCAGTGAGTGATTTATATCATTCATAGATAACATGATTCAAACCTAAGTATTAACACATTGGGATCAAAATCTATAGTAGAATATGTGGATGAAATCACATAGGATTTTTTTGGAGGTACCCTATACCCTTGGAAAAGGAAAGTTCTTGGATAATAAACTATGTAAGAAGTATCAGATGGATATCATTTGGGAGTATAGTGATTCTTGTAATGGAATAGAAGAGCTTTTGACAATGAATATAAATTTAGAGGAGTTTAAATGTATAGTTGACTATTATTAGATGATTATGGAATCATCTTATATGTTCTACCATGGTGATTCTCCTTAGGAGTTTTTTGAGGATAGTCCAAAGAAGATGTTTCCATAGGTGAAGATTCTTCTTCCAGTCCTGGTTTGTGAATACGTCCTACCATAGTTTCCTAAATCACGATTAGTATTAAATCCATTTTTTCCTACGATGTATAATCGAAGGTGGAGGAAGGTCTGGTGGTCTAAGATGAAGTGTTCAATGGAACAGTTCATGGTATGTTGTCAGGATTCTCAAAATTTAAATGTCAAAAACCATATATATATTGGTTCATTTCTACCTTTGGATGTTATTGAATATATGTGATTAGAAATCTTTATGGATTTTATAATTTTCTAACCCCATAACATGTAGTATTTGAGTATGTTAGGGTGATCTTGGACTATTAAATGAATTTTTCTCATTATATGGTCATTTCTGAGTCAAGTGACATGGATTTTTGTGTGTGTATATATGAGGATTGTAATGTGTGAATTCATATTCTGCTGAAGTAAAAAATATCTAGCTTGGATTATCCTTTTACCTGGTGATTCTGGATAGGACCACAACATTAAATTATATCAATGTTGCATGTTTGTATTTCATTCAACCCTATGAAAGATGAGAAGACTGAACAAACCATCTTGATGCTTGATGATATTTTGTGGGAATGCATCTTTATTTTTTACAGATCATGGGAGAATCACTTACCTATGGTGGGGATTTACTAAAATAATAGTCACCCCTTATCTATTGGAATGAATCCTTTTGTGTCATTGTATGGATAATTCTGTCATTAACCTTTGTACAAGAACATGGATTAAAATTTTGGTATTTCTTTGTCCCAATTTGGAGCAGATCATGATAGAGAAGATCTAGATGGCCCAATAGAAGTTTATGGTGGTATATAACCATTAGAAGGCCAATGATAATCATAAGTGGAGGCCCTATGATTTCATGGTTGGTGGTCACATTTTCTAGATGGTTTCCCCTCATTTACACTATGGGATGAGTATTGGGGGGGGTATGTTTTATCCCTAGTTTGTTAATCTATTTTAGGTTTTATCTAATGTTGAAGAGCTGTAAAAAAAATTTGTTCTTCCACAAGAACAGGATATTATTCATAAAATCTTCTACATTCCTTTCACTGATTGGTATCATTATGATGAATTCTATATCACTGACTAGGAATAGTTAGATGTTGAGGGAGACACAATGATTTTTGGAGTGACCAATTATTACTCGGTAAGAGTACATATGATCCTGATATGGAGATGCGTTTTAATTATCCCTTGTTGTTGGGAGTTTCTTTTAGTCATGATATAAATCATGGTTTACTGTCATTTTATTAAATGTTCTTATTTTTTTATGTTTCTATACATGATTGGTTAGTGGTTGCATAGGTGTTTTAACAATATCCCTAAGAAGTGTCCCGTGATATGTTTGTTTGAACCCTTCACATTACCTATTCCTTTCCATGTTTTTAATCATTCTATAGGATGATATTTGACTTATGTGTATCTAATGTGAGGTCCTAGATATCAAAAACCCACCCTTTATGATTTCAAAAGGATTATTGGATCCAATAGTTTGTTTGAAGATATTTTATAGTCTAGAGAAGGGTTTTGGTCTTTTAAAGGACATCACACCATGGTGTTGGGCGTGGTTCTATCAATTTTTAAGCTTTCAAGGAGTATTGATAGTGGAAGCATATATTTTTTCCATATGTTATTTATTGTGGGTATTGTAGCTTGTTATTTTGAGGTGGGATGGATCATGGAGAGTGAAGTGGCATGGTAATCTATTTCGGGTGGTTTCTTCCATGGACTATCTATATGTTGGAAATGAGGATCGGTGAAATGAATTTTAGATTATATTTATCATATTATGATTCTTATAGGTATTAATTGTGAGAAATGGTTAATTTAGAGGCCACCAATCAATGGGTATATGTCTGGTGTGCCGAAAACATCAATGTTATTGGGGCTATACTATAGTGGATTATTTTGGTGGATATTTGGGGTCAAAAAATAGACAAGTAAGTGTAATAAAGTAGGTTGTGACAGTGGTCAATTTTTCTAAAAGTGTATGATACATAGATGTTTAAAGGATAAAATTATAGATCTATGATTTAACTAGATTCACCTTGGTATTTCTGAGGACTCCCACATTGTTGTGAAGGCTTACTAGGAGTCACATATTTAAATCGATAACCCTTCTTATTTGGTTCAGTTTTTCTTCTTTATATATATCTCTTTTCCACCGCTTTACCCCAAAAATAAACCCCAATCACACATCTTGGGAGTTTTAAATTCTCATTCCATTCGTAATGAGTATTCAAAAATTTTGGCACTACCCTTTCTCCTCTATCCTCAAATATTACTGTTCTTATTTATCTGAGGAGTTCATTTCGTGAGGTAATCCTATTTTAAGGTATTACATTGAGATGTTATTTATGGTACCCTTTCATGCTTAGGTATTAGTGGTTTTTCATTCAGTGGTGAATTATTTTTGATCGTACATTGTATTTCATAGAATTTTGAACTTCTGTTTATCATATGGAATCCTCACTCTCACCATATTTTATGGTAATAGATTGAATTTTAATCCATTTTTCTTTGATTTTTTGTATAGTATGGGTGAAATAATATTATAGACAATTATTTTATACTTATATTGAATTGTATATGATTATTATGACATGTGAACTTTTTATGAAATATTATTTATGATTTTAAAAACGTTTTTCCTTTGCTAAAAATTCTTCTTTTTTGGAAATAAGATTGTTTTGTATCTATTATTATTTATATAAATCATTGGGACACATTTATTGAAAATTAGATTTATTAAAGAATAAAATATAATATATTTCAAATGAATAATTTCCCCTTATAAATCAATATTTATGTGAGAATTCCCAGGAGGAAAATACTTTTTGAGATAAATTACCTATATTAAATTAATGGTAGATGCAAAATAATGAACGTGTTGTTATGTGTTGGTGTGCTTATTATAAATATGTGGTGGCTATTTAAACATTGTTGGGGATTTTGTGGTAAATGTGGTTATCTTCTTGGATGTGGGATGAGTTGTGCTAGTGGAGTTGTGGTTGGTCGACATGGTTTTTGAGTGGGCTTATTATAATGTAATTATATTATAGTGTTTAATATATAGAGTTGATTTCATTATGGTTATGGATGGTTTTTTATTGGTTTTTATTATTGAGAGGTATGTGAACTATTTTGTTTTTGATATTTTGGTAGTGACCAAGTTGTTTCAGAATGATGTGATAATGAAGATATTGAGATTGAATGGGTTTGAAAATATTTATACATGGGGTGTAATTAATGTTGGATAAATGGATTAGTTAGTGAAATGACTAATGAAAATGTAAAATTAAATAGTAACTAAAGGATATTGTGGGTTTTAATTAAATATATAATTAATGGATTAATATGTGAAGTTTATTTGAAACTATTAAATCATAAAATGTTTTATCTTGAATGAGGTGGTTGAAAATGGATTGTGTTTGGCTTGTTTTTTTGTTTTCTTCATTACTAGTGGATGTGTTTGGTGAAATAGATTGGGAGAATTTTTAGTGATGTGGTGGGATTTACTAAAGGTTTTAGAAGTAAAAAATAAATTTTTTAAATTTGTTTCTCATAATATCTAGTATGTTTAGGTTATTTATATACACAGCACACCCTTTTTATATAGCATTACCACTTCCCAAATGTTTTGGGGGTCATGTGTTATTTCTAATATCTTTGATGGTGGTTAAATTAGCTGCTAACAAACCCCTCTTACACACTCTTATTTCAGCAATTATAATGTGGATGTAGAGTGGTGGATATTCCAAATGATGATAATGGTTAATGGTGGATATGAATATTGATTATAATTTATGGTATTGTAGATACATGTTGATGATGAAATTTTTTTATTTTGTGGGGATCATGGGATATAGGAGGGGAAGATTAGGTTAATTTCCATCACATGTATGATAGTATACTTCTTTAATTATATAATGAGGATGTGAGGTGTATCTTTACTAATGCGATAGCAAGATGTTTGACCATGTGGGGGTGGGGTAGGTAGGGATACATCCGGTTCCACATCAGAGATGGTTGGATATATGATGTGATGGAATGGAAGTAATGAGAGCATAACACATATGAAATTTGGGGATGGGAGTTAAAAATAAATAGGGTACTGGTTATGAAGATCCATTTCTTATATATAACTCTCGATGATCATTTTTTATAAATTTATGAAATATTTGGAGAGAATTTCTTGTTATGTTTGGGAATGGGTAGTTGAATAGTTTATGTTCTTGGGGGTTCTTCAATTTATTCCCATATTTATTAGTAGACTCCATTTAAATTCCACAAGATAGCTCAGGTATGATCCTGCAATTTATATATGTATGTTCACACTATATATATATATATATATATACATTTTTCATGTTTATCGGTGGATTTAAATGACTAAGAAAGTAACTTTTAGATTTAGAATTAGAGCTTTTGTTGAGTTTCTATTGTTATATTTTCCTTTGAAGTACATGGAAAGATTATTTATATTTTATTAATGTTTTTCAAACACTATGGAATGGTTTATTTTCCTCTATTTTATTAAGTGATGGTGTTGTTTCGATGTGGATATCATTTCTACTAATCCATTATAAATATTATTGAGGGTAATGTCTCCCATGTGTGTGATATATATATAATTGGTTCTACTCTCAATCCTTAGGCCTAAAAGAGGTTGGAAATGGGGTCATTATCTCTCTTCCTTAGTTGTCAGTTGAGGTTGGGTAACTTTGGATGTTGGTGTTCAGGACACAAGTTATGGTTTATTTCCACCCCCAATAATACATTCCAATGAAATTTGGAAAGGTGTGCATACCATACATTCTTCAAAAAATATGGGTGAATTTGTTCCAGAACATAGTTATAAACCTACAAAAGTGCATCCAACATTCTTATATCAATATATTTAAGGTTATATTCAATATAAAGACTCATACCCCACATGATGTTCATATAAAAGGATGTGGTGAATTTGGAGTTTTTTGTTTTGATCCACTCACTGAAGAAGAAGGAACATTGGTTTATAAATCATGGAGTGTCATTGTCCAAGATTACTCTTAGGCCTCAATTCAACATATTGAATATTTTACATAAATATAAATCATTCCATTCCAATACCCTTGAATAGTGGAACATTGAAAAAATGTTATATTGAATAATCCTATATCGATCATAAATGATGGTCAAGAATTTTTCATATTAATGAAATAAACTTTTAGTTGAAGGGAAACTGTTAATGGTAGGATGTTATTACCTTGAAAAAGAATTTTATTCAAATCATTCCTCACATATGAGTAGAAATCCAAGAAGTAACATTATAGTAACTACCTAAGTTGAATTAAATGAGAAACCCGAATAAGTAGGCATGAAGACATTTTTACAAAAAATTTCATCCTAGGATCATAAAACCTGTACTAGATCTTGGATTTGATATTGTTAGTGTAATGAAAATCGCATCCCACATAGTTAGGGTGGAATTATTACCTTCCAATCATCTAATAATGTTGAAATTTTAATGGTTTTGAGGAATGTTATCAAAATAATCCCCATAATTCATTCCTAACTATGATCCTAACACTTTTTTGGGACCCTACTCAATTAAATATATATGATATCCCCTCTTGAACATCATTCATAAGACATTTTTTCAGGATAATCTGGTAGAAAATTATAATCATGTCATAGAAAAAAAATTAAATTTGTCGATCTAGAAGGTAGATATCGTAGAGGAATATTATCTATCCATCAAGTGTTTTTTAGAAGATGAAGCATCACCTTATAACTATAACAGGGATATATTTTCCATGGTTCACATTACATCATTTAATGTTTTTATATTCTCCTCTATATATATATAACTAAGAATTTACCAGACTTAAATGATCACGATTGGTAGGTATCCATTCAAGACATAGAGCAAATCGAAGTTCAAGAAGAAGGTGTGTGTACCAATCATTAGAGATATAATCATGCATTTTGAGCTATCAAAACATTCTACAACCTTCCTAACAACTATATTTCATAAAATAGAAATGGAAAGCTATGGTTTATCCCACCCACCACTTGATGATGTTGTGAATGTCCCTACTGTGGATAGTATTTATTAAGATTAAATAGAGATAGGGAAGATAAAGCGAATAAAAAATGAATTAATAAGGGGAAATATTAAAACATAGGGTGACTCGCATAACGGGGCCAATATTTATCCTCTGGTGAATCCCCCTAAATAAGGACATGCTACTTGATGAATAAGAGAAGAATCAAATCATCAAGATAACCCATGAAATAAAATCATTATTTATCTAACCATGATATCTGAGGACTCTCATGAATTCCATCCTTTTTGAAAGAAACTACAACCATATCAAGGGAGATACCATAGGATAGATTGAGAAAAATATAAAAAATATGAATAGATTGTTTTAATATATCTATCTCAACCTGTAATCTCTAGGAGATTATGTCGGTAAAAGTCCTTCACTCAATTAATTTCATTTCCACTCGAATAGAATCCATGGAAGGTAATTTCACACTAGGGAATCCATAGAGAAATCCAAATCCTTAATGGGTATAATGGAATCCTTCTATATCAAAATTATTGAATATCATTTACCATATATTAAATGGAATGATAATGGAAAACTCAATCTCACACATTTAATATCTAGATGAGACACTATATTGGGAATATTGAAGAAAAACTTGTACTATAGATTATGTTCATTGTGAATAAATTTTAAGGGACAACATTTCTCTAGTAGAACAATATACTATCATGGAATATCTTTAACTTCTAAGATCTATGTAAAAAATTTACTCTATAAATTCATCTATAGGCTGAGTTAGACAATGTGAAAGAGTTATCAAATTGCAAGAAATATCAAAATTAAGAGGGTTTCCAAAATTATCACCAACTATAATGGTTTGATATAATTCTTGAAAATGAATCTTAACCTAGAGAAATTATGATATATTTTCATAGAAAATATCTCTGTTGAGGTGGAAATAAAACTTATTCCCTTATAGTACCTTGGTTGTTTCTTGGATTTTGTAGCAATAACAAAATGAAATGATGATTTTGTTCATAAATTTAAGGATATGTCTTAACTAATTACATCAATATAGGAAGAGAAATATTATAGAATGACTTCCTCATCTGACATTCTTAAGTATGAACATGGGCCATTTCTATCTCCCAAACCCACAAAACAACGTATGGTTTTCCTCCTAAACTGTGATGATAACAAAAATACCCTATCAAGGAATGAATGAAGTATAAAACATGAATTAAATATGATCATTAAATGAATAAACAAAAAATTATTACTAAAATAAAAGTTTCTAGATTCATTTATCACTTACCTTGAAAAAAATGATCATGTTTCCATTTGATAGAACACTCAATGATGTCATCTTAAATGATCACCCTGATTATTACCACTTGTATGAAATGTCTGATAAAAATTTGGATTATTAAATATTCATTAAGCATATATATGAAATGATGTTTCAATATATATATTTCATGTTTGTTAAAACATTGTTGTAGGTAATATATGCTTTTTATCCTCCACCAGAAGAATAAGGGGAGTGGATTAAATTCCTTTCAAAAGTGGTAATGAAATTAGATGACAAGATGACCAGGATGTCAGTCACATAGGAACAATACATTCTCAAATATCAATTTTACCATATAATAGTTATGATAATTCAATATATTATCTTAGAGACAACATATTCACCATATATTTAATCCAAGAGTAAATAAAACAGACATCGATATAAACAGACATTGGAGGACGATACCATATCATTGCATAAACTAGTTTTGAATCTTTAGTAATTCTTACCACAATCATTTGGAGGATGGATACATCCAAAAATAAAAGTATTTTCATCATATGAGATGTAATAATATTGATCCATTGATGTCATCCACTTGAAATACAACCTCATCGAAAAGGAATACATTTATGAATGTGAGTTTCGTATTAATAATCAAGGTATCACATATATTGAGTAGGCTAGGGATGATAAATTCACTGATGAAAAAAATCATTGGGATTAATTCTACCAAATCAAAATATGAAATATTATCACAAATAAAATAATTCCAACAATCTCAAAAAGAACACTAGACTAGCCCTGAATCATCCTAAGCTCATTGAAACCCTATCACACTAGAAGACTAACTAGATGTTATATATTTTTTTAATTGACATTAAATAATTGGAAAGATAGTTAAAAATAACATGTAGAAATAAAAAATTCCCCTCAAACCCATTCAAGGGAATTATTATTAAGTGATTTCCTAGACACACATTACTAGATCCGGTGTGAATAAAGCATACTCTATTTAATAGAGTCGATAATTATTATAGATGTCCAAAAATAAATATCCATATTAACATTACATATTAAAAATATTTAAATACATACATTACAAATACCCTTTAGGTTTATACCTTTATAGAATTAGGATAAATGAAAATCTAATAAAGCCCATATATTTCTTAACTAAGGGACATTTTATCAACTATAAAATAATACATAATATATAATATGCCTTCAATATCATCTTCATGTAATATTGTAAGACATATCATGTGAAATAATTTTTTTCATAACATAGGGAATTAAAAACATAACAATGGTTGAGATACATTTATCCATAAGATAAAACATACAATTGATGACATCCTGGCATAAACATGGAACACATAATATAATAGGAATATGTAATCACGATAAGGCCACAATCCACTAAAATAGAGAGAATACTATTTTCCTGGATTTTAAAAGAAGTAAATGTATCACATATATAGAAATAATTTAATTTTTTATTATAAAAATCATAATATTTTCAATATTGATCTTATTATCATGGCCTCTAATAAGACATCATTTTTCTCATCTAGGTCGTTGCTAATACATCTTTTTTAATAAAAAAACAAATTAAATAAATATTACTAAATTCAAATGTTTTAAAATAAATACAGAAACAAGTATGTCACATTAGAAATAAAAATTCATTGACGGTCTATCTAATATCATACCACATATATCATATTTTTAATTCCATTTGTTTATTCAAAGAAGGAATTAGTAAATAACCCATAATAAACATGGCCAATAATCATATGTATTAGTAAATGAGTATAATGAAATAAGATCCAATTACTCATGTCAATAAAATGGATAACATGTCATTAATCCATGAAGATAAATATTGAGTATTTTTAAATAATACAATGTATGCTTTCCTATGTAATCAATTAACATCCGTATTGGAATAATAAGTATTCATATTTTATATAGTTTCCCATTAAAAAATTGGAATATATTTAAATATAAGTATCCATAATGAGAAATCATATATTTTAAAGGTATAATTTTAACTATATAATTTCATTAATAAATAGACGTATTCAATCTATGCCAACACAATTTAATCAATGTAATAGAAAAAATGGAATTCACAGTGAAAATAAATTATTGGAAATGTTTTAATTATTCATAGTGGATGGTTAGTAATGAATAGGTTATTGATAGATCACATATTATATTTAAATTTATATTAAAATTTTCATCTAGACAATGAAGGTTAATTTCTAAAAAATAACATATACCCATAGTGATAAAAAAATCATAAAGATACTAACATAGATGAAAACCATCATTGCAAAATAATGATTCATGGTGTATCAAGAAAGAAGGGTTGAAGAATATAATTTTTAAATACCATGACTTTAATTTCCAAAATTCTAAATATATATATTTATTAGTCAATAAATCATGGAACATAAATCCCATTTGTAAATCATTTTCAATATAAAAATTAATGTTGATTTTAAAACATGAAATAGATTTTGGAAAAGATTTTTTACATTGATGTAAAAAAACCTACATGAAAAATAAAAAATTAACATATTAAAAGAAGAGGTGAATGATTTTGTAAAAATTTAATTTATAAAAATCATTAGTAATAGATCAATGAAAATAATTTTCAATTTTTATTGGAAATATGGAGAAAAATATAAAACATTAGATAATAGAAGAAATATAAACTTTTTAATAATTTGAAAATACCTTTTCGAATAACACACTTAATAAAATACTTTTCTAAATTAATACATTATTTTTTTACAATAGGATTATAGGATACCATATAGTAATATATTATTTTCAAAGAATGGAATAATTTTTAAGGATGAAGTATTATTGATCAATGAATAAAAATTAGGTTACGAATATCTCTTAAGACAAAGATAACAATTGAGTCAAAAGAATTTTGAAGAAAATAACATTAATTAGATTAGTATATCCTGATAATTACTTAGAAATAAGGAATATAAAATTAATGGGATACTAAAAAAACTTTAAAATGGAGACATGTTGCATTATTTGTAACATGTCTCAAGGAATCATAATTAAGACCAAGAAAACCCTTACAGTTATAGAAACATTAAATTAAAAACCCCTTGAAGCATAAAATATTAAATACATTGATTAATGGGGAATACATGATATAAAATATTAATGGGGGAGGGGTGTATGTACAATTTATAATAGGATCTATGGTTGATATCATTCCCATGTCTTATAGAATTGAAGTTTGTTATAAAGAACCCCTTACCTAAATTAAGGATTAGTAAAAATGAACTCTGAACTTCTATATAACTAAACTATTACAGTAATAAATTTGAGAACAATTTCAAAATCTATAACCTCTTATAAATTACATTTATAATGATTCTATAAAATTATATTAGTTATTTATTTTCTACTTTTATATATTGCGTGTCAATATTCTTGATCATTTTGAACTAGTTTTGTAGTAATTGTGAATGTATTCATACTAGTACCAAATGTAATAATTTAGTTTCCATTAATGTTAGAATAATATATTTTCTATTAAATTTATATTTTTATAATTTCATTCCATTTTATTTTTGGTTACAAAAATTTATGTTGAAATCAGTGATGGTCATTTTCAATGATTCTCATGGAACGAAAGGTGTTTAAATTATTAATGAGTTTAACAAAAAAAATTAATTCCAGAACTGAATAATAAATAATATATTTTATTTTCAAATATTAATATAAATTTTATTCCCATTTTTACCCATGAAATTAATTTATATCATTGTTCACATAGGTGGTTAAACCTACTCAATCAAGGATATACCATATTTAATGGTTGATTAGGATGTCATTTAGTTGTAATTTCACTATAACAGAAGAATAATGATCTCATTTAGTGTTTATTACTATCATATATTATAGTTGGAAAAAATAAAAAATAAAATAACAAATAATTATTTATATTATAGTATAAAGAAATCAATATTTTCTCTTAGAACATTATTTTTAATGATTGAATTTACTATGATTATTTATGGATCATATTGTAAAAATTATATATAATTAACCTTTATATAACATTAATAATAATATAATAATAATAATAACATATTTATATACTATAGATCCAATCTCATAACCATCCATGTGTGGAGATAGTCAAATATAAAACTGAAAATCAATTATTCAATGGAGGTGTAAGTCCACACATACTCATGGATGTTGATTTCTTTTTCCACAGACTGGGAAAATGAGTAATATTTTTTATGGTATAATAAAAAATATCTTATAAATATAATATTTAAAAATTTAATTCCGTATTATTCTGATCCCTATAAGGTAATAAAGGAAAATGAGAAACATTGCATTATGGGGGTGATAGTCTTCACAATCCATGAGTGAAGGTTTTTTTTTTCTTAATAAAAAAATAATACGTGGAAAAAATTGTATATATGGACCCAGACATAAACATTTAATAATATTGAATTAAATTAATAATTCACATTGAGGATCATTTAAGGTTTAGTGTAATAGATAATTAGGCCATAACTATTACATTTCATTTAAAAAAAATACAAAGTAGAGACTTCTACTCAGTTTCTATTTTCTTCACAAAACATGAACTCTTGAAAAAAAGATTCATGCCTATTTCCATGTTTAAGACAACATGACTTTTCCTTGATCCCATACTTGACCCTATACCACATTATGTCCTGTGAAAAACATGTCAAAAACATGGTAAGTGCATAAAAAGCTCAGTAAGAGATACACAAAGAAGGAAAATTGTCAGTTTTTCAGAACAAAAAGTAAACCATGAATACTTTAAAATAAGTAATACTTTTTACCTTTATGAAGTAGTAAATACTCTTCAATGAATAAAACATCACTACATAACCTTTTGAAACCAAAATATTACCATAAAATGCATATAAAGAACACATAACATATAAAGGTAACTTGGGACATAAACATACTTAAATGGAATAACCAAACAGTCGACTTCCACACATATCACTAAATAGAATAGACATACGGCTAACATCCATACCAAATGCATTGGAGGTTATAACATAACCACCCATCCAGGTATTCACGCCACCACCCATAATTTGGTTTATCAGATATCCACCCGTCAAATGTCCAAGTACCATTATAAAATCATAATACATAAAACAAATATAAAGGATAGAAAAAATTTCCAAATTTCAATCACAATATATAACTTCAATATATTGACATTACAAATAAATTATCAAAACCTTTTTAAATACTAAAATAAATAAAATAGTATATGGTATTTGTTTTCTTTTTAAAACATTACGACTTGTTGAGGAAGCCAAAGATCAAATAATACTCACGGTGAAGGAATGGTCGTTGTCACCACTTACGTTAAAAGAAACATTATTTTTTGTCGTTTAGTAAAATGATTCGTAGAAAAATATTCCCTTTTATAATTCAAGGGTGTTTATACAGCGTATAAAAGAAGGTTGTGTATTAAAACAAAATATGCCTTACTAAAAAGAGATTGAGACAAAGTCCCATACCTCGTGTCCGACTCGACTCGATCATTATTTAATCTCCATAATAATAAAATAAATTTAATTTCTACTTGATTAAGAACCTTTTTAAAGTTTATTATTCATTTTATATCACTTATTACCATGTTATTAAAATTATGTAATCATTTATGTTAATAACATTCATTTTGTCAATATTTGGTACTTGAGTCAAAAATGAACTTCTTATAATTATATGTTGTTCATGTTATCAAAGGTTCATAATATGCAGAATGTTTTTCATGATTTGGATATAATTTATATAATATATATTCAGTATATATATGTATTCATAATAGTACATAACATTTGTTGGTAAGAAATGAAATGAACCGTTCATGGAGACGGTAAGCCGTACGTACGCATTAATGCTACATTCATTTATATTTCGCATTTTAATAGAATTAAAACATAATAATACATAGTTATATTATAACTCCATTTTAACATCATATATAATATCATTAACTCCATCCTTTATACACCCCACATAAGGCATTAACGAGTCATATCAGTATGAGGGGTGGTAGTCTGCCCTTCCTCAAATGAAATTATTGGTTTACCCATAATGGAAACCACAAAAGTATGATATAAATGGAAACTAAAAAATCATAATGAAACCATAAACATAATATATATCATATATAAATACAGTTTCATCATAATGTCCACCGTGATAGGCGGTAGGAGGTAATTGAACAATCATCATTTGTGAGACGTTAGTTTACCATCCACAGAAACATTATGTTCTCCACACATTAGATGGAGGTGTGTGTTTGTGTAGTCAAAATCCTTATCATAATGACATACTGGAATATTTATGATACTGTTTAGGTTATAAAATAATGTAATAAAAAGAGTTTTGGGGTTGGAGAAGTACAATTAAAGAAAAAAAGTTTAGAGAAATTTTTACCTTTAATTTGGGTAACTTCCTTTGGTTTAAACCAAAGGGACATCTTGAAGTACCTTCTGACTAAGGTTAGTCTTCTAGGATAAGAATAGGGATGTAGGGAGATTAATTGGGCATATTTTGGAAGAGACTAAGTACTTGATAGGTGAATGGAATTGGATAGAAGTGGTCTCCTTTTATAAAGGAGAGGAGGAGCTCATTAGCAAAGCGTGAAAATATTTTTTTATTATATAATGATATTCAGTTTTAAAAGGATCATAAATCATTTGAGTTGAAGATAAGATGAAAAATGATCTACATAAGATCCAATAATAACTATTGGACATGTTTTGGATGTTATTTTAATATTTATAATCTTATTTATTTAAATGACTTATTAATGAGGTAAACACTGCATCATTATTGTGTAATAAATAATTTAATTTATTTGTAGTCTAAAAATTATAAAACAAATACCTTGATTTAGGTAATATTTTTAACTTTAAAATGAATATTTATAGTCAAAACTATTTCTTATATAACACCATATAAATATTAAGTTACTAAATGATTTTTGATTATGTCATTTTTGCCTTTACATTAAATTAATTAATCTAAAGTGTCCTTATCTTTCATAAGTGGCCCCATGGGATCCCAAAATAGGTCCAAAGATTCCCATGGTCGGAAATTAATCATCCAATAATGTTAGGACAATTTTTAAGGTAATTTTTAATTATTACAATATTATTTTTACCTTGAATTATCCTATTTACCTTTAACTGTGGTAAATAAAAGTCAAAAGACACTATTCAACCAAAATTTATTTTTATCTTATTGAACCAAATTTGACTTACTAATAAATACATGAATGTTAGATTTTTGAAATTAAATTCACAGAAGTGGTAAAACTTCATTTAAATGAAAAAGTCAATTTTTTAACTACTACTAAGTGGGTTCACTATTCATAAAAATTTGATGTTTTTCAAAAAAAATACCAAAAATTTATCCAAAGCTATATTTTATATTCCAAATTTAAAAATGATTTCTATTTTTATAAATTAAAAATATATAAGTGAAATTAATTAATTTAAAATTATTTCCCGTTGCTAAAACAACTATCGTGTTTTTAAGAAACAATAACAATCAAAAGATTGACACATTTTTATGTTCACTTTCAAAGTGAAATTAATTATAATGACCAAAATTGGATTTAATGGAAAAAATATATTCTAATTACACTTTAAAACCGATTAGAAAGATAATCAAACAATATGAATAAATTATATTAAAACACAGTTTTGAATGAAAATACAATATTTTTCACTATTCATTAAAAAATGATCTTTATCAGAAAAAATAAAACAATTTACAAAATGTAAATTTTGATGTCCCTATTATAAAGAAGGATTTTATTTGGTCTAATAGAAAGTATTAAAGTGTCCAAAACTATTTTTAAGAGGGTTCTCCATTAAAAGGCGGTAAACCAACCATTTAATGTAGATTATGCTTAACATTAGATTCATTGACATTTTAAGACGCTATCATTTTTTGGATAAACGTAAATACATTTAACAAACATGTATAATCATATAGTTGTAGGTTTCTTCCATTCCTGGAAATACAACTTCTAGGAGATAACTAACATTTAAAATAATAATATTTTATTATAACTGTGCAACATAGGATTCTGCATCATGTCCCCAAATACAGACTGCCTTGGAATATCCTATTGGGCTAGAATAATATTTATCTTGATAATACCTTAGACATTTACTTGGTATCAGTTACAAAAATATAGTATGAAACAAATACATTTCATCCCATGGATAAAATCGTAATGCATTTCCAAACATGTCGGTTCATTTTTAGGAGTGGTATTGACCTATATAGGTCAAGGATAATACGGGTCGACGATGGATCCATTGAGGTAATTATATTTTTATGATATTCCATGTAACTCATGTACCTATCCAATAGTGGACATAAGTTCAAATAGATATATCTTAGGCTCAATAAGATAGGGTCTACCATGTATCCCTTGAGGATCCTAAGGTTTAAATTATTTATATTTACTTTTATACATTATATATTTTACACCTTTACACTCTTAATATTTTTATTCAAAGACTGAATATTCATTAAACATCGTTGTTGGTGGCATAATAAGTAGTACTCAGTCATTGTCTGGGTCATTTTTTGGTAGACGAGAAGATTTCCTAGATTAACATAATGGTAAATGTATTTTCCAAAACATGGATGCTTGAATTTATTTCATATAAGATATTGGGAGGAAATTACTAAGATTGTTCTCATGATACTAATGGAGTAAGATGTTTTTGAATTTTTACCTTTTGATTAAATTTGTATTATTGTGTTCTTAATACCATGTGAACCTATTTCATATCTATATTAGCACATGAAACCATCACCTGTATAAGATCTTGTTGCACTTCAATATTATTCATTTCTCTTTTTACTGTTTATTTTCAACATCTCTATTTGTATTACTACTATTTTATTATTATTTACCATTTTGACTCACTTTTATAAAGAGAGTATAGTCTCCCCACCTTACCACTATACAACCTCATTTCTTGAAACCATCCTTTGGTGTTTGGGGATGCATAATTAAGGCCAAATAGTCCATAGGTTTGTTTATATATGAGTGAACTAGTCACAAGACATCAAAATAATTAATTTATTGAAACATAAATTCATATAAAAAATAATGTATTATTTATAAAAATAAATTTCTAATCATAAAATTATCTTATTAGACATTTTAAATAGGCAAAATTAATTTCATTCATATTAAAATGTGCCATTATTTTCATTCAATAAATACATCATCAAGTAGAAAATTCTTATAATTTATGTTAGTTGAACTGTTATATTTTTACAGTATTAACATATTGATGTTTTGTTTTATATTGGTGTCATTTGGGGATAATTAACTCAAACACATTGTCTTTTTAATAAAAATGTATTGTTAATCTTAGTTCATTATATTCCCAATGATTTTTATGTCACCCCCTAAGCACGATGCATGGTAGATCCATCATTGTACGATTTATTAACCCTATGTGTTATAGTATATCATCTTGAAGAATTTGGATGCATCCTTGGCCATCCAATTAATCATGGATTCCCATAACCTATTGACATAACCCATGGAATTCCTCATTCTGGTTCACATATTACCTAAATAATTTATGGATAAATTTTCTGTTACTAATATATATTTCACAGATTTATGTTTCACCAAATGATATACACTGATTTCATTCAAGGAATTTGATTGAGAGAATATGATTCAAAAACCTATTAGACTCATTTATATATCTTTAGAGGTAGGAAATATTGATATTAATTTATCCTTAGATAATAATATTTCTATAATTAATCTCATCCTGATCTGAACCCTCTGATATCTAGGATACAACAAAGCAAACATACCACCCTCTATCCTAATAATTATAGGGAATAACTAGAGTTAGTAGATAATGATAAAAGAATCTAGCTAATAATTGAATTTAAATATATCAAATTATAATATGAATTTATGGTATTCCATCAATTCTTAAATTTTTGTGGAATTTATTGATGATCGTGGATCCATATCCATTCCCTAAGGCCTTTTGCATATCACTAGTGCCTAAAATATCTAATTGAGGGGAAATTTTATGTCCAATATTTTGATAGTTCTCACTTGAGTCGTATGAATATAAATACATATATTTATTTTTTCTATAATGGATATATATGAAGAAAATAAATTTATAATACACCACCAAGATCACTTCCCCCAATGGCCTAAATGTCAATCAATATTTTGATGTTTTTCAAAAAAAATACCAAAAATTCAGCCAAAACTATATTTTATATTCCAAATTCAAAAATGATGTATATTTTTATAAATTAAAAACATATAAGTGAAATTAATTAATTTAAAATTATTTCCCGTTGCTAAAACAACTATCGTTTTTTTAAGAAACAACAACTATCCAAAGATTGACACATTTTTATGTTCACTTTCAAAGTGAAATTAATTATAATGACCAAAATTGGATTAAATGGAAAAAATATATTCTAATTAAAATTTAAAACCAATTAGAAAGATAATAAAAAAATATGAATAAATTATATTAAAACACAGTTTTGAATGAAAATACAATATTTTTCACTATTCATTAAAAAATGATCTTTATCAAAAAAAATTAAAAAAATTACACAATGTAAATTTTGATGTCCCTATTATAAAGAAGGATTTTATTTGTTCAAATAGAATGTATTAAAGTGTCCACAACTATTTTTAAAAGGGTTCTCCATTAAAAGGTGATAAACCAACCATTTAATGTAAATTATGCTTAACATTAGATTCATTGACATTTTACGACGCTAACATTTTTTGGATAAACGTAAATACATTTAACAAACATGTATAATCATATAGTTGTAGGTTTCTTTCATTCATTCCAATACAACTTCTAGGAGATAACTATCATTTAAAATAATAATATTATATTATAACTGTGCAACATAAGATTTCAAAGAAACCTATTTTTGCATATTGGGTAGGATATTGAATATTGCAACCCATTTAATGTAAATTAATATTTAATTCACAAATATTAATAAATATAAAATATGTCTTATTATTTATTTACCTGGGATATTACATTGTACCATACTATAAAAAAATAATATTGTAATAATTTTATTTATGTTATAATTTAAATATGGTGTAATAAATTTTTTTGAGGAAAAACTACATGTAAAAAATAGAATTGAGACACTAGTTGTAAGAAATTAAAACATCATCTCTTGAATTATCTCCATTTCAAAAATGGGTTAGTCCTTTGGGGGGATAGTATTATGCGAAGATAATAACCACTTAATTTTTTATAGTAATTAATATGAGACTATTGGGTATATTTAGTTCTAATATATGTGTCTTGTGGTGTGAGGGGATGTGACGAGAGGAGTTTCGCTTTTTAACTTAAAATGGAGTGAATTTTATTTAATAAAAAAACATTTTCTTATATGGGAAGTCTATATGAAGGAAAAATGTTCCAAAATTTGGATAAATTTTGATGTGAAGGGTTATGTTTGATAAATTTTTAATTCAACCATTCCCACACATGTTTTATATATTTTTGTGATCATTCCAAATTTAGTAAACACTTTTTACCTCGTTTTACTTTCAATGAGGTGACTTGTTTTTAAGAATGTAATTGATCCTTTATGATTGAAAATAAATTAGAAATTGTTAAATAATCTTGATATTATTGATCCAAATTAGAATTTTGTTTATTAAATTGATTTTCTATAAGTTATAAAAATTAATTCTAGAATATTAAATGGAAAATTTATTAAAGATTTTTTTTAAATATAACTTAAATTAAAAAATTTCAAATATCGATTTCTAAAATAAATGAATGACATTAGAAATTAAAATTTAACATATAAAATTAATATTTTGTGTTATAAAAAGGTTTGAATAAATACCCTTTCATACTTCTATATTAATAATGTAATAAAAGTCATGTTATTTTGGAAAAAATTATATTTTTCTCTATTTTCCTAAAAATAAATATGTTTAGAAAAATTTCAAAAAATCTATTTAAAAAATATTACTATGATGAGGCTAAAAATAAAAAATTTATCTAAATAAATTTCTAAATTTTATAAATAAATTTTCTTATTTAAAATATGTGATATAATGAAAATATTTTTTATGGGAAAATGAATTCTTATAATATATACCATTCACATTCATATTTTTTATTATGCACTAAATAAATTAGTAATAACAAATTACCAATACAAAATTTTTTATCATCATTATTAATTTTATGTTCCCCATTCTTTATAGACACATGGAACCATTAAATTTAAGACTGGCCTCTTGTTTTTCCTAAATAAAGTATACGAATGGGTTATTGAGGGTTTATGAGAATTCATGATGAGTTTAGGGCCCAGAGATCCCATTTTTGGGGAAACACGTTAAGGTTCACAGTTAGTGCATTGGTTTCACTAGCCATTACCCTTAACCATATAAACCTAGAAAAGAAGGACATGGATTGATAAATATTGAAATAAAGTCTATAAAATCATAAAAAGTTGTTAATAAATTGCCGATCAAACTCTTTTGTTTTGTGCAATGTATTTATACCTATGCACCTCAACTTTGTGAAGGGTGGTAAATCTCAATAGTGCATATGAATAATTAATGCACATTTTGGAATTTTTTTGTCCAAACCATGTTCCCCATAAAAAATCCTTGAAAATGTACTCTTTCCTCAATTCCATTTAAACTAGTTTCATTTGTCAAACATATTTTGCTTCACAACAACCACCTGTGAGATTGATATTCTTCCCCATAATCTATATAATTTGATGAGTCTACTTCATATAGACTTTTATTCAATCATTTTTCATCATGTTGGACCCCCTATGTAATTATATAACTTATATTTTTTATTTTCATACTTTTCTTTTCCATCTTAGTGGTTTTATCCATTAGAGGTAATATGTACTATTTAATAAGGTTTTTTCATTTCATATATTCTCTCATTCTAGCCCAAATTTGAGGTTGATACTGGAGGATAAATATTTTTCAAGGCTTTGATTGGTGGTATATTCTTTTTCCCTAAAATTCATGTAGTTATTAAACTATGTTGTTGGGCCTTATACCATTTATTTCACTCATTGCCCCAAAAATGCAAAACAAATTCAATAAATCAAATAGATTTGACCTTGATGTTCTATGAGGCCCCATTAAATTTTATGTTGGTTTATGAACTTAAACTAAAACACTCCATTGGACATGTCTAGTTTATATTCTTGATTATACTTCCTTACTAAGAACCAAAAATCTCCAATTGTTTATTTGTTTTTTCACTTATATAAGAAATTAACCAATTTAATGAATTGAATTGTGAAATAGTTTGGATACATCAATTATACCATGATTAATTATTAATTATACTTTTCTCTACTATTATAGGCTTGGTAGACATTAATTTCATTGAATTCCTTGTGTAATACATGGATTCCTCCCCATTATTTCCTTGGTCAAACTCATATAACATTAGAAGATTCATTAATGTGAATCCAAGGTGAGACACCACAACTGGGATCAGTCAATTTCATAGATTTATGAATATCATGTCTTGATATTGATGATTCTTCTTCATTTGAATATATTTAAAATACTACAGCTATATCTTTAGATTCTGCTTCATGTCCTCTAATACAGACTGCCTTGGCATATCCTATTGGACTAGAATAATATTTATCTTGATAATAACATATAAATTTACTTGGTATCAGTTACAAAAATATAGTATGCAAAAAATACATTTCATCCCATGGATAAACTCATACTGCATTTCCAAACATGTCGGTTCATTTTTAGGAGTGTTATTGACCTATATAGGTCAAGGATAATACGGGTCGATGATGGATCCATTGAGGTAATTATATTTTTATGATATTCCATGTAACTCGTGTCCCTATCCAATAGTGGACATAAGTTCAAATACATATATCTTAGGCTCAATAAGATAGGGTCTACCATGTATCCCTTAAGGATCCTAAGGTTTAAATTATTTATATTTACTTTTATACATTATATATTTTATACCTTTGCACTGTTAATATTTTTATTCAAAGAATTAATATTCATTAAACATCATTGTTGGTGGCATAATAAGTAGTACTCATTCCTTGTTTGGGTCATTTTTTGGTACACAGGAAGATTTCCTAGATTAACATAATGGTAAATGTATTTTCCAAAACATGGATGCTTGAATTTATTTCATATAAGATATTGGGAGGAAATTACTAAGATTGTTCTCATGATACTAATGGAGTAAGATGTTTTTGAATTTTTACCTTTTGATTATATTTGTATTATTGTGTTCTTAATACCATGTGAACCTATTTCATATCTATATTAGCACATGAAACCATCACCTGCATAAGATCTTGTTGCTCTTCAATATTATTCATTTCTCTTTTTACTGTTTATTTTTGACATCTCTATTTGTATTACTACTAATTTATTATTATTTACCATTGTGACTCACTTTTATAAAGAGGGTATAGTCTCCCCACCTTTCCACTATACAACCTCATTTCTTGAAACCATCCTTTGGTGTTTGGGGATGCATAATTAAGGCCAAACAGTCCATAGGTTTGTTTATATATGAGTGAACTAGTCACAAGACATCAAAATAATTAATTTATTGAAACATAAATTCATATAAAAAATAATGTATTATTTATAAAAATAAATTTCTAATCATAAAATTATCTTATTAGACATTTTAAATAGGAAAAATTAATTTCATTCATATTAAAATATGCCTTTATTTTCTTTCAATAAATACATCATCAAGTGGAAAATCCTTATAATTTATGTTAGTTGAACAGTTATATTTTTACAGTATTAACATATTGATGTTTTGTTTTAGATTGGTGTCATTTGGGGATAATTAACTCAAACACATTGTCTTTTTAATAAAAATGTATTGTTAATCATAGTTCATTATATTCCCAATGATTTTTATGTCACCCCCTAAGCACGATGCAGGGTAGATCCATCATTGTAAGATTTATTAACTCCATGTGTTATAGTATATCATCTTGAAGAATTTGGATGCATCCTTGTCCATCCAATTAATCATGGATTCCCATAACCTATTGACATAAAACATGGAATTCCTCATTCTGGTTCACATATGACCAAAATAATTTACGGATAAATTTTCTCTTACTAATATATATTTCACAGATTTATGTTTCACCAAATGATATACACTGATTTCATTCAAGGAATTTGATTGAGAGAATATGATTAAAAAACCTATTAGACTCATGTATATATCTTTAGAGGTAGGAAATATTGATATTAATTTGTCCTTAGATAATAATATTTCTAGAATTAATCTCATCCTGATCTGAACCCTCTGATATATAGGATACAACAAAGCAAACATACCACCCTCTATCCTAATAATTATAGGGAATAACTAGAGTTAATAGATAATGCTAAAAAAATCTAGCTAATAATTGAATTTAAATATATCAAATTATAATATGAATTTATGGTATTCCATCAATTCCTAAATTTGAGTGGAATTTATTGATGATCTTTGATCCATATCCATTACCCAAGGCCTTTTACATATCACTAGTGCCTAAAATATCTAATTGATGGGAAATTTAATGTGCAATATTTTGATAGTTCCCACTCGAGTCGTATGAATATAAATACATATATTTATTTTTTCTATAATGGATATATATGAAGAAAATAAATTTATAATACACCACCAATATCACTTCCCCCAATGGCCTAAATTTCAATCAATTCATTATTTTGTGTATACTCAGTGAAGGATATGTATTTCCCAAAGAAATAATTTGTAGAAAATCTCTAAATCTCAAAATTGAACACACCACATAGGGTAGATTGATGTATAGAATAATGAATCCAATCACTATCCTATCTAATGATGAATAGGGTAATGTTACCGCTGAACATCCACTGATATAAAAGTAAAAGGATTCCATACAACACATGAATATCAATCTGTCCTATGACTATCTCTACTACAATGTGAGTTTGAAAAATATTGAGATGATGCATCCAAGGATCTTAGATCGACTGGGAATGAATTATTAGAGAAGAAAATCAAGGGTTTAGGAATATTCATTCATGTTTTCATGATATGAGTCACATAATATAAACCCAACCTCAAAAAATACGAATTTATCATTGATAGAAGATATAATGGGCCCACATCATATCTATAATCAAAAGATTCAGATTCTTCATTTCCTCATAATGATAAAAAATAGGGGACGGAATTTGTTAACGACAATCCTTCAACATTTGAGGGTGGGGTTTCGACCACAATGGATGAAATTAGACAGGTTAATCTTGGTATTGAGGTAGATATATGACCTTATTCTTTTAGTGCCTTTGTGAATACTATATAATATGAAAGATATATGTTATTTATCAATAAAAAATTTGATTTAATTTTATAGAACTATATAATTATCCCTATACTAGTACCACTAAGTTCAAACCCATCAAATGGGTTTTTCAGATAAACATGATGGTTATAAATATATAGAAAGTAAAATAAAGCAATCCCATGCTTCTAATATCGATGATGAATTTTGTAAGATTATAAAATACAAAACAATATAATTAGTCCAATGGTTGATGTGGGTCGAAAATATTGTCCACATAGGGAAAAATAATGATAAAATTAGTGATCGTATCAACTAGAGGGATGTATACTAGAAATGACTAAAGGTTAATTTGATAACCCCGATCACTATAATATTAATTGGTTTAATATAAATAATCCAATAATTATATTTTATTGATATGTTTCTTCGATAAAACCGTATATGAATGGACTATAAATTTGTGTATTATAAGACATTTAGGTCAATGGAGGGGGTATAATATTATTAAGTAACTACATTTTTCTTGAATATTACTTATAAAAAATATATTTATTACATATAACAAATAATCAAATCATATATATGGGAATACATAGAGTGTTATTTTAGTGATATGGTATTCATGTCTTAATGAATTCATGATCATCTTATTTTAGTGAATAAAATTTCAATAAATTTTAGTAGCATAGATTAAAGGTAAACCTCTAAAAATGTACTTTTTGGGAAACATCAAGGAAATTAATTAATGGTGCAATATTATAGTATCAATGTTTGCCAAAATTGATGGTTTTTTGCTCGATATTATCCCTCATAGAGTCCTCAAATTTCTAACAGGTCACCTTGGATTCCATGATTACATCAAGTGCTTCCTTGAAATCCTCATGGGAAAATGTTTTCCATATCAAATATTGATGAATAAAGGAGTTACCTATGATTATAATAAAAATTATAAAAAAACCATCAACAATATCTGACAATTATACCTACAACAACTTATAATATTGTCACTTATATTAGGGAATCCACTCATCCACTCTATAGATACCATATAGATATCACTCGGTTCAATCCTTAATTGAAAAAATGGTATGACAATGGAGAAAAATAGCAACAATATCATAAAAAATGTTATATATTGAGATATAATATTCTGAAATCAATATAAACTACCTCACATGGAAGTAAATAGGTAATATTTTGAGAAATTTTTTTTTGTACCATGATATCCATGTGGTCTCCCAAGTCAATCCCCTAAAATATATCCCGATTTGTCTAATTGAAACTTGGTGTCTTTGTGTTGTGGGTTGGTATTTTAGAATATGTTGATATCTAGTTAGTGTATCAAAAGGAAATAAATTTTCATGTGTTAGTGTAAATACTTGATTCACACCTTGTCCTAGAAAAATCATAGTTAAACATGAAAGTTACTACTGAAGAGGGATTATTCATCTAAGAAACATCCCAAATATGGGAGATGTTTTGTGCTGGAAAATCAAGGATCTCTATAGTTATAAGGATGAAAAACTAGATTCAAAACATGGTTGTCTTAGAGGTAATATTCCTATCCCTAGTAAAATCATCCAATCATTACTACTTCTTGATGTTTAATGTATGCACTAATAATGTGGTAGAATACAAATCCCTCATTATAGGCTTGGATATTTCTTGATGGATTGATGTGGTGTAATTAAATATCAGGGGTGGATTATTGTTAGTAGTCAATAAAATTAATGATGATGATTCCATTACAAAGGATAAATGGATTCCATAGCATGATTATATACATTGGCTGATTGATGAGTTAACCTCAAAGTCGAAACTATATCAAATCTCTCATTCCTATAAAATTCAAGTCGAGGCATTGTCCAATGAGACTACAACCTTGGATGATATAGACCATGATGAGATAATAATTTATATTTTACATTATTATATAGTCACAACAGTAATCAATAATAATATGGATTACATCAATGAGGGTATCACCAACCCTGATCTATATGAACATCAATGCTCAGTGATTGATACCATAACCATGTGTATATATCACATAATATAATACATCTTAAATTGAATTATCTTATATGGAAGAGACAAACCAGAAAAGATCCATCAATATGATTTAAATTTTACACTCTATGATAATCAAAATTCTAAAAAATACTCTATAATATAATATATAATGGATTCCTCTTTATATGAATTGAATGATAAGATACCCTTACATAAATAAGGGTGTTTTTTTTTGTTCTTTATGTGATCCAGATTGAGGATCCATGATAATTTATCAAACCAACCAACATGGATAATTATGGTCATCAATAGTGAAATGTTTCATTTAGTTCATGAAGAATATCCATGCATGTATGATATAAGTGATATCCTATACACAGTTCACTAATAAGTAACATAACCTAGATGGAAACATGGGCTCCAGCATGTCCCCCCATATGCCCAAGGTTTCCAAATAGAAGTGAGGATCAATATTGGTACAATGGGGATACTAAACACTCTATATCCTAGTAAAATATAGTGGTAAGTAAAAATGAATGATTTTTTTTAACTATGTGGAAGAAGTAATAAATGAACTAATAATTATAAATAGAAAATAGAGTAGAAGGAATCATATAAAGGCGATGATTTAATGATAATGAATAATATGGAATTGAAATAAATGCATATATAAAGAAAATATAGTTGATGTATAAACAATGAGTCCAAAAGACAAAAAAACCATCTCTATGAGCATCTCAAGTACTGGCATGGTTTATTTATCCCAAGATATCATACAAAAGGAGATCAGGGGTCCATAGTTGGTAACATATATTTTTTACCTGAATCCACGAAGTATGTCTAGGAACGTAATGAAGAACTGAAATGGGTTTGAGAAAAACATAGTAGACCCCCACCAATGGTGTCTAATACAAATCAAATCTATGAATATAAACTATAATAGTGTGTAGTATATAAATAATGAAAAACTATATAATATAAATATTAATAACATACAATTATTTTTTACATATTTTTAAGTTCTTAAAATAAATATGTCTCTAAAACAAAAAATAAGATAAAGAACTTTTGGGGAATTAATACACTAAATATAATACAAAAGAATTTATCCCTGATATAGAAATATTCCTCTAATCAAGGACAGAAAATATTAAATATTTAATAATCATAATAAATAATAGAGGAAAGAATATGAAAAACATTATTACTCCAAAATAATATCGTAGATATATTGGATCATCCATGAGTTGACATGAACTAAATATGAGAATGGTAAGAATAAAGATAAACCAAAAAATAAAACCCATCCATGAAAGAAATGAAATACTGATGTTCAAGGAGTTCAGTTAATTAAAAAGTATATTAATTTAGGTATTTATAGGATTAGTGATATGAAAATTTATAAATAGATATTTCAACCTATTTTGGATCGTGATGTTAAAAAAGAAGAAAAAGAGCCATTATGACATTTTTGAGAAAATTTATTTTAAGGATATTGGTTAGATGTATATTTATATTGGAATAATTAATATATAATAATACTTAAATTGTTTTTAAATAATAAAATTTTGTTTAATAGAATATCATTTATTAAATTTACTTTTTAGAAAAAATAGTAATTAATGAGATAACTATTATTTTTAAATAAAAAGGAAGAAAAATAATACAAGTATATATAATTAATATTCTTAATAATAGTTTTAATCATTATAAAATAGTTATATTTAAAAATTCAACCAACTATAGAAGCGATAAGGGAGAAACTGTTCTACAATTATCTGGGGAGTGAGCTCAATCGACAAGAGATGCCAGCCTGAGAAACCACTGAGTAGTAGGTGTGGTGTGAGCACCAGAACTGGCACTCTATTTGGGGAATATCATGGGAATAGTGAGAATGGGGTCCCGAAATGGGATAGGATGGTCAATAAATCCCATTAACGATTGTGTGAGGTGTTTTTGGTGTTGAACCCCACTTCCATATCAATTTTTTGGGTGTAGACATTTTTTTATTAAGAAACTATAGTATGAGAAAACATTTGAGGTCATACATGAAGTCCAGTTATTATACCTATACCTTAAAAATGACCATTTATAAATTATTTTTTCAATCAAAATGGTATCGACAATCCAATCTATCAAGCATCTTCCTCTTCACAACCCATCTACTATTTGCTAGTCTTCCTTCACATGCCAGACCGAAAAAACTCATTACCACCACCTAAAATTCTTCAGGTATAAGGAATATCTAGTTTAGATGACCTACACATAGTGGAATTCAGAATCCGGCCATGTCACCCATCATTTCCTCCCTTTGTGATAAAACCACAATCTTAAAGCTATGGAACAATGACCTTCAAAGTACTTTTGTCCACATAAATCATTCACATGATTATCACTTATAATGATTCAAGTAATTCAAAAAAACCACATTATGGAATTTTTTTAAGAACTAAATGAATTAGTTAAATGAATTTTTTAATGAAACAATGTAATTTTTTAAGCAACAAGTTACATACGATTTAGATTAAATATAACAGAATCATCCATTTTTTGGACTATAAATTGATGTGATAAAGAAATATATATACATATATACACCAGAATCAAAAAATTGAATATATATTTTGTTTATATTAACTACATGTGAAAAAATAAAAATAAAAATAATAAAAAATATATATATAATTTTAATTCCACTATTGATCCTAGATTACACCACATACCCAAAACTCAGACTCTATTTGGAATATTTTTGAATAATAGATATTCTATTAATTTCAATGGTTGTTACCTAGAAATTTATATTGTAAATCTAGGATGAAAAGTTCCAAAATTATTATATATATAGGCCTTCTTTTGACTGCCTAAAAAACATCTATAATACCCAAGATTTATAATCCCTCATTATTTTTATCACTCTTTCACTAGAGTGGAAGGTACATTAACCTAGGCTCAATCAGGTTTTTTTATTTTTAGGTTGGGGATAATTTATTTTTAAAATAAAAGACATATAACTCATTTTTATTTTCAAAACTCTTATCATGTAATAATTTTTTGAAAACCCCCTTTAGTAAGTGAATTATAATGACATGTAGATAATTTTTAATCACAGTTAATTTCAAGATGGTAAAGGATTAATATCTTAAAAACCATATTTCTCAAGGAAAATAATTAATTTTATTTATTCTATGATTTTATTTAAGGTTAATGATTTTTTAAAAGATATATTTACTTTTTTTGTAACAATTTTTTTGTAAGGGGTTAATTTAAAAATTATAATATGAATGTATTTAAATAAAATATATTTTATTAAGAAAATTATTTTATATATGGGAATTTTTTATTTAATTTAATATATTGATTTATTAAAATTTAATTATTTAAAAAATATTATTAATACTATGATTTTATACAAAAAAATTGTTAAAAACCAGTTTTTTAGAATTTTAATGAGATCTAATATTTTTTTGAAAAGAAGGAATTTTATGATTTCATGTATTATTTCAAAAAAAAATTGTCAAAAGGAATTATTGTTATTTTAGGTAACATATTATTTCCAAGAAAACAATTTTTTTATGGAAAATAATTAATTTTTTGGATAACTATTTTATATAAAAATGTTTTATTCAAAGTTAAATTTAATATTTTCATTTTATTTGAATAATTAATTATATTTCTATGATTTTAATTCTTATTTAATGTTATGTTCCTGCACTATAGATTTAAATTTTTTTTTGTAATTTTATGAAATGTATTTGAAAAATTTTAATTCCTTCGTTACTGGAATTATTTATAATAATTTTTTGTGAATGTAAATTTAAATTTTTTTATGAAATAATAATTATTTTCTCAAAAGGAGTTTTTATTAATTTTATATGGATGTGAAAATATTTTTATTGTTTGGAAATAATTTATGTATATTTTTCATTTATTTTGAAGGATTGTTAATGAGAATGGTAGGATTTATAATAATTTTTTTAATTGAATATTTGATAATTGGGTAATGAAGCTGATGATGAGTAATTATGAGTGATCTTATTACCTCAATAGTATGTCTTCCTCAAATGTGATACTTTTTGTGGCCTCATGGACTTTTAATGTTTTCTAAGTATAATAAAATGGATATATGTGGATAATTTGATAAAGGTAAGGCCTTTTATAACATTCATAATTTTATGTTGTCATAGTTTTTCACATTGGAGTTTAAATACAAAATTTGGTATATACATGACTTTGAAAGATAAGATTTCAGGGTGAAATGAATTTTAAGGGTGGAATTCCAATTGTGGGGGTTGAATATCATGTTCTATCATTTTTAACACACACACAAACATATATATATGATTTAAATATATAATTATTATAAATTTAAAACAAGATGAAGAAATTTTTATTTAAATAATACACTAAAAGGTATATGAGAACATTTCTCCTGAACACATAAATATACTGATAATAAATGAGTTGAAAATATTAAACATGAAACACTGATAAAAAATATTCTATAGAAAATATGATAAATGTGATAACACTAAAATCCTAGCTTGCATATCTAGGAACAAAACTGAGTAAAAATATACAAAGGATTTTGATAGTATAAATATATTGATGTAGAAAAATATGAACAATCCTTGAATGTGAAGAGAAAGAGAAGTACAAAGAGTTCAGTTTATTAAAATTCCCTCTTAGTCGGTTATTTATAGGATAATGGATATGGCCATTGATAAATTTTTATTATAACATTTTTGGATTAGGATGATAGATATTACGAATAAATATCCAATATGATCTTTTAGATAAAAGTAATTTTGAGTATTTTTTTTAGAATTATTTTAATATTTTAATAATAAACATTTACTAATGTTATTTTATAAATAATAAAATTTTAGTTAATAAAATATCAATACTAAATGATAATTTTCGAAAACAAATATGAGGAATGGAAATTAATATAATTTAGAAATTGATATGAAGAATAAAACTATATGTACATATAAGTATCATATTAGTAAAATACTAAATAATGGTTTTAATAATAAAAAAAAAGTTATATTAAAAATATTTCAGCTATAGAAGCCACAAGGACCATGTACTTCAACCCTTTAGTCACGATAGTACTCAACCCACTGGGGATAGGCAACACTAGTAGGCGATATGCTATAGGGGTGGTGTGAGAACCTACATATAATTGCTAGTTTAGACATAGCATAGGAATAGTGTTCTTGTATATGAGAAATGGGAGTGGAGGGAAATCCCATACCATGCATGAGTTTGTGTGGAGTTATGGGTGTTTAACCCCACTACTGGATTGAAAATTTGGGTGGCATAGATTTGTTTATTAAGCGCCCACAAAATGGGTTGAATTCTAACACGGGACATGAACTTGGGATACTATAGTTATATCCTAAAAATTCCTATTTTTAAAATGATTATTCGATAAAAATTTTCCGGACTGTATGAATTATCAATCATTTTATTCTTCTCTACATGTCAAATATTTTCATTCCTTCCTCAAAAAGCTAAACATAAAAACCTCATTGTTTCCACCTCAACCTCCTTCTAGTGAAAGGTATTTCCATTTAGGATATCCTAAACACAATTCACCTTAAAACCCCCAAGCTCCAACTTCATTTTCCCCATTAGAAATAAAGCTATATCCATCAAGCTATCTATCAATGAAATTCGATGTTATTTTGGCCACATAAAACATTCATATTTTTATCACAAGTTAATATATATCATATAAAATGAAACCTTCTCATGGAATCCTATAATGACTGAAATAAATGAGATAAATGAAATTTATAAATAAAATATTCTTTTTGAAGCAATATAATTCTGATACGGTATTGTTTAAATTTTGAAGAATCAGTTTTTTCATTAGATTATTAGTTTTACTAACTTTTGAATATATAAATATTGATATATAAGTATAAGTAATTAAAATTTAGATTTAGTTTATATTAACCACTTGTAATAAAGTTAAAATGTGAATATATATATTTGTGTGTGTGTGTGTAAATAATATAAATTACATTATCAATCCTAGATTGATCCATTAGCAAGTAACTCGAACTCCATTTGGAATCATATAGATTACTTGGTAAACTATTTTAATTTACATGGTTTTCACCCTTAAATTACTACTGGATAGCCACACGTAAGTAGTATCTAAAATCTTATATATATGTATATATATAAATATATATTGAGAGAGACCTTATTTCTATCCAATGGAAAACCCCCCAGACTTCCCAAGCTTTCGCCTCCCCATTATTCATCACATTCCTACACTGGAGGTAGAGAGTACCACCACCAATGCTCAATCTAGTTTTAATATTTTACGGAAAGGATATTTTTTAATTTTTAAAAAATATAATTTATGGTTATTTTCAAGACTCTTCTCATTTAATTAATTTTTTCGAACCCCCTATTAGTAAGGGGAATATAATTTGTTTAAATTTTTATACCCAAAATTTATTTCAATTTGTTAATGTATTATTTTTACAAATCACTATTTCTCAGTGAAAATAATTAATTTGAATTATAAAATGATTTAAATTAAGGGTAATTATATATTCAAATTTATATTTATTATTTTTAAAATACCTTTTTAAATAATGTATTTATTTTAAAAACATAAATTTCATTGTTTTTAAATGATAGTAATTTATTTAAAAATTTATTTATTTAAGGTAAAAACTATGATATTTTAGATATTAATTTATTAAGAACACTATTTTTAAAATAAAGCCATTAATATTTTTTACTATAATTTTATGCAAAGGGTTTTTTTTGAAAACCCTTATTTTTTATTTTTGAAGATAATCTCTATTTGTTTTTAAAACAAAGGAATTTTATGATTTTATATATTAATTCAAAACTCTTTAGTTTATCAGAATAAAAATATGTTAAATAATGAATTATTTCTTTAAAAATTATGCATTTTTAAAGAGAATATTTATTTTATTCTTACTTCAATTTTATATAAAAATAATTAATTAAATGTTGAATTTAATGTTATCATTTTACATAGAAAACATTAGTTTATTTATTTTATTTTATTTCAAAATTATAGAAATTTCCATACACTATAGATGTTAATGATATTTCATAATTTTTATGAAAATAATTATCACAAATTTAGAACATTCATTGCAGTAATTTATTATTTTCTTTTTGTAAATATTGATTTCTCATATTTTCTTAGAAAAATGATGATTTTATGAAAAGGAGTTGTTTTTAATTTTGAATGGACATGAATTTTGTTTCTTATTTGTAAATAATTTATGGGTTTTTTAATTTTTATTAATGTATTATTAATGAGAAAGGAAATCATTTTAGGAACGAATTTTATTAAGAAATTCAGTAATTGGGAATAAAAACAGATGATTAGGAATGTGGAGTAAACCCAAGTCCTAATGGGGACACATTCCTAAAATTTAATACTTCTAATGGAATTATGTTTTTATTATAGTTATCTATATAGCATTATAATCCATAATAAACTTATTACTTTCAATGTATAAATTTTTAAAACATCTCACAGAGAAATTTTCTTTGAAAAAAAAATATATTTCTAAAGGATAGTTTGGAAATGAAAATGGGTTTTCAATGTTGTAAGAGTTTTAAAGGGATCAAAAATTATTTTATATGTTTTAGTATTTGGAAAATCCAAGAGTTATATATTGGAATAGTATTTATAAAATTGTAATATTTAATATAAAAGAAACTATTTTGAAATGTGTTTTTGAATAATATTTATTAAAGGATTCACACTCATATCAAGTCACCTTACTGGCTAATTTTATGCTCACCTTATTTTATAAATTTTTTTTCACATACTCATTAGAAGTACAAAAGGTGTTCGATTTTATTTATTGAGCTAGAATTAGTGAATCCAAATTGGTTTTTAAATATAAATTTTGAACAAATTGATATATTGAAAGGATATTTCTTAAATCCTCCCAAACCAAAACCAAATAATTCATTGGTTTTGTAAAGGATAATATATTTTATAGTTTCTTCTTATAAAAAACATATAGTATTTTTAGCACTGGATATATTAGTGTGGGTATCGAGTTTTTATATGTATGACAAAATATCATCAGAGATTATAAGTAGTATCATTTTGAAATAAAAATATTGGAGGTAAAGTTACATGATGATGATAAACTAGGTAATAACCACCAAATTAATCTCATGTCAGATCTTTATAATTCATACCTATCAATATACAGAAGCCCAAGGCATATGGTTGGGGGGTCGTAATCTTGTATGTGGATCATGTCAATGGGAAACTCGATATAGACTTTATTGGAGGCCATGGAGATAATTCAAGTTGTATGTGTATGAGGAAATCAAGCCAAATCCAAGAAAAAATCCATGTCATTTTAATTTAGGTAATAAATTAGTTTAATTATTGGTGTCATACTAAGTCATTTAGGTATCTAAAACATTAATCGAGTCCAATGATGGTGTAACAGTTGGAAGTCACTTCAATGAATTGAATGTTGTCCCAGGATTTCACTCAAGGAATTCTTGGTTAGGGATCTAAGTCATGATCTTGGTAGGCCACACCTATATACATGTCATTACGGTCCATAATAATAACCAAGTATTTCATTTAATTACTTTTCATAGTCTACACTTTTATAGAGACCAATGTCTAGTAAACAATTAAGCATGATATTGTTCATATCCATGTCATATCAGGATTCAAGGCCAGAAGATGAAATCACTGTCATATGTCAACTAATTGACTCATTAAGGTCCATGTAATGAATCTATAACATTTAAAAATTCATTTAATTTCCCTGTGGAATTCTTCTAATAAGAGTAAATAACATGAAACCCAAGGGATAATTCAGTAAAAAGGAAAGAATGGTAATCATTAGATTTTAAACAATCCCACCCTTAGTGGTGTTTCATGTTGAGTTCTTAAACCTCCATCATTTTCAATGGTTATAATTAATGTTCAAGGTCATGGTATATATAGTTAATTTTCTGGTTTATACATTTTAGAGGAAACACATAGATATTTCAACATAGAGAATAATAAAATCAGTTTATAAACATTTATATTTTGAGGAAAAAGTCAAATACCACCACCATTTTCATGGTTGTAAAATCATCATATAGCATCAGCCTCATATCTATGATCAAACTATAGAAAACTAGAAATAAAAATAATACTTAAAAAATCGAGTATTTTAGGTCACAAGGAGATAACAACGAATATGGTGAGAGAAAATATGAAAAGAATTTTAATGAGTTCCAGAAATACTAAGAGGATTACAATGGGACTGATCATGCTCAAATAAATGTTCTAATTGGTGAGAACTCTCAAATACTATTATATGGAGAAAATAAGATTCACATTAGGATATTGAGTGATATTATGAGAAGAAATGGTAGGATAAAGGTTAATTTATGTGGGGGTAAATTCATCATTTCCCCCCTTTTAAAGGGATCTTTGGTGTGTAATTCCCTAAACACCGATGCCCATATCATATGCATTACATTATTATACATATAAATATTAAATGAACATAATCCTTGAAATAATATAAAAATATTTCTTCTTTATAACCCATGGAAAGAAAACATAATAAGGGTGAGGTTAAATGCTCAAAAGGGGAAATTAAAATAGAAGAAATAATGAATCGATGAGAGTAAATGAACATGGAATGGTAAATAATAGATAACACATACATATAAATAACTAGATAAAGAAATATCAATATGTATTGGTAATAAATTTAAAAAAAAATCTATTTAATCAATAAACTAATGATAAAATTCATCAATAGATATGTCAATGCAAAAATATCAGGTATAATTAATAGTTGAGTCCAAATAAGGGAAATGAATAATTTTTGGATATCATGTCTTAGAAACCAAAAAATATATACCATAAAGACATTTCACAATATTGTTTAAACAGTTCTGTTGTGGATAACTTATTTTTCCTATGAGAAACATCTTATGCATCGATTTCTTATTGAATGTTTGGGCCCTACCTGTCATTAGCAGTCCAAAGCATTCATGACATAAAATTATAAAAAAATAATATGCTTTATTAAAGAACCATATTTAATAAAGAATATAGATTTATAAATTATTCTGCTGAGGAACATAAATAATAAAAGGGTGGATGACATTGATGAATAAGAATACCCTTAAAAATCATTCCTGAGGAAAACAATCTCTAATTATTTCAAAGTCTATCATACCACTTTGAAACATTTCAATCATAATTACCATGATTTATTAACAAAAAATAATCTAATAATATCATTATAATGTTACAATTCATGATACTACATGTTAAATGGAGGTATATACATGATATAAAATAAATTTGGTGCATAAATTTAAAAAATGACTCAATGAAATGAAATTGATATGACATCCATTACCTCGAGTCTGAATTATCATTTTTATCTTTAAATTCATGAATAATAAACCTATATTAATTATTTACATAATTGAGAATGGTTTTTCTTATTTATTATTAATTTTACCTCAATTTTTGTTATGTTTCAAACCAAAACATAAACAACTACGTTTACATCAGGTGATTTAACCATATTCAGTTCATGTTTCAAAAACCACATTGGTATATCAAATATGCTCATATGGGTCACTATATAAACATCTAAATAATAAGAATCATTAAATAGTTATCATATTTATAAAAAACTTATACTATTAAAACCAATCATGAAATATGCTTATGAAAAATGAACCAATGTAACAATCATAGAGACGGTTGGTCGTACTTGTGCATAAGTAACGTTCCCATTTTTTATGATGGTTTTGGAAAGAAGATAGGTGACAATATATCTCTCTTGAAGGAAAATTATATCATAAATACCATGTTATTTAATCTTATATACTTATAGATAGTATTCTTATGCATTAAAATAAATTACATCATGTTGAGGAGGTGGTAGTCTAAACGTCCATGAGCGACGTTATCAGTTATTATTATGTGAAAAGGTAAATAAATAAAATGGTATATTATATTCCAATAAATTTATTTATTTCATGAATTTAATATATATTTAATATATCTCACATATGTTTATTAAAAACATTATTTATAAATTTATTGTATAGTGTGGATGAATCACATTGTTATGAGGTGGCGGTAGTCTATACTTCCAAAAACAATGTTATCATATTTATTGAAAGTGGAAGTAAAATGTTATGTGTAATAAAATAATTATATGAGAATAAATATTTTATTAATATCATATAAATCATATATAAATATAATTTTTATCATAGTTTCCATCCATGAGATGCGGAGAAGGAAAAAATGGACAATTTCATTTTGCGAGGCGGTAGTTTGTCATTCACATAAACTGTAATTTTTTTACCAATTAGATGGAAATGTGTGTATGTGTAGGTAAACCATGACATAAAAAAATAATCTCATATCACGGAAAATGGTTTATTTATATTATAATATAAATATTAACAGTTAAGGGGGTGGATAGTAGAAATAAAAATAAATAGTTTAAGGAAATATGCAACCTCTTCCTTGGGTAACTTTTTCTAGTTAGCATTAGATGGATTCATTGGATGGATTTTTTCCAAGGTTAGGCTTATAGGATTATTTAAGGTATTTTTAGAAGATAATTTCATATTTCGTGGGAAAAAATGTGGTTTGATAGATCTGAGGAAGTGGGAGGATAGGATGACTTTTTATAGTGGAAGAGGAGTGAAACTCTTGTAATGTATGTAAAAGGAAATAAAAACACGTTTTTCAAATTCAAAGTGGATCTAATAATGGTCCAAATTACATCTAATAGAATATAGGGGGGAGGTATTTCTATATAATTGATTTTTTATAAGTGATTGGGTCATTTAGGCCCATATGATTAAGGTTTAGTCCCTTATTAACCCTAATTTGACATTAATCGTTGTCATTAATTTTAGTTACATTTAGTGATATTTTTTATAAAAAAATGTTGAACTTATTATAAATTATAACATACTACGATTACAAGTAAGGAATCAATTTTTATAAACTAATATTATTCATGCGGTAGAAATTAATTTAAATTTAATCCCATTGAGGAGATGACAATAAGAGTTTGTAATGTAAAAATGTCCAAATGTTTGTTGTGTTTTCACATTCAATTTAGAATTAATATTTATTCCAATGACCTAAATTGGTGTAATTTATTAAAATTTAAAAATTTTATACATTAAATTTTTTGATTGAAAATTAAATTTTTTATTATTCAATCACTTTTGAGGAAAAAGTGAGAAACCAGACTTCACGACATAAACAACATATCACCATGGAACAAAGGTTTTAAGATAAACAACACCATGCCATCAGAGAAGAGCCCCAACCTAGCATCAAAGACGATAAAAAAGCTTCCTCCTGCTCCTCGCTGTCGGCAAGCTGTCTCGTGCATGAATGCACGAGCCTGGTACCGATGGAAAAGCCATACCCTCTCAAACATTCAAATCCGAGGCGAAAACCAGGAGAAACCCGTTGCTCAAAACCCCATCTGGAACAACCCCTTGTGAGACAGATGCATCAACCCAAAACCTCGAACCAACAGATACCCAAAATTTCACAATGCCAAAATTCCATTTCATTGATTCAACACATTCATCCAGCCACTCCACCATTTCCAAGCATTCAACAAAATGTCAAAAACACCAAGATAGGACCTACGATTGATTTTCCCACCTCAGAAGAACAATCATGGATCCAAATTGTTGTAGGCCAAACATCCCACAACAATTCCAGGTCCTGCTATCCTCTATCACCCCGCAGAACAACTCAACAGAAATTAATTTAATTTATTTAGGTAAAAAACCTCTGGGTGCATAAAAATAGGTTTTTAAAAAAAATTCCTTTATATTCACTTGGTTCTTATATTCATTTCAAATCAATTTTTACACAATGAATTAATATCATATTTCTGTAAACCATAAATTTTTATATTCTATTTAATATTATTTATAACTTCTAATTTAACATCTTGGTTATGTCTTATTATATTAAATACTAATATTCTAATGATATAATGTTTTCAGTTAAAACATTTAAAATATTTCTTTTGAAAAACTCTTTCCCATTGTGTTAGATGGATTAATTTAAAATTTAGATTTTCCACTTATATGAATTGAATTTAAAAAAATGTATTACATATTTTCAATAAGAATAATTAAAAATATATAATATGTTAAAATTATGTTTTGGTCAAAATGAATAATGAAAATATAAAAAATTAATTATTGAGGTTTAGGATTAAAAGGGTTTACCGGGAGTTAAACTCAAAATGCATGGGATTATATGACCTAGAAACTTTTAAAAAACCATTTAAATAGATATATTTGAAACCTAGCACAGCTAATTTTTTATAATGAATAAATTTGGATTCTTTTAGAATGTTAAAAATTAAGGTACACTTTATTCTTCTAAAGCATTTCTTGAGTGTCCTCTACCACACTTATAAAAGGAACCCCCACTCTTATCCTCTTCATAAATTTAAAATGTTTTTTCCCAAGACATACAAAAACTATTTTTTTTAATTATATACCAACATCCTATAATCCATCTCAGAATTACTAAACCCTATTAATATTGATTTATTTATAAATGTATTGAATTTCTATAGAGAAGAAGTAAGATTATTAAATTCGTGTTTTTATTTTATTTATACTTACACCCAATTAAAATTTTATTTTACTATAATAATATATATAAAAATTTATCTTCAATATATTTTAATGTGATTATGTTAATTTCATGACCTACATTTATATCTTCTTCTACTAAATAGGAAACAAAAATGTTGATCTGTAGACTACCGTGTCATGAATCAGGGATTTTTTCCATCACAACCCCTCATAAATGTTTATAATGATGGATTTAAAAAATAAATAGTATTTTTAACACATAATAAAACCATTATAATTTATATATCGCTAATAGAATCTTAATTTAATTCTTTCTGAATAAGATAATGTCACTCCTGTGTTTGGTGGACTACCACCTCACGAAGCGTTGTGATTTTTTTTACTTATACAATTTTACATTAAATTTAGTAAGTAAAAATTTAATGAAAACATGTGGTATATATGGAGGAAAATATTATATAAATTTTATAGATTATTTATTTCTTTTTCATTCCATACATCATGAAAATTTAAATAGTGTTAATTCATATATAGGACCTAGCTTCTCCCTAAATTGTGTATTTTATTTTCTATCATTATATTTTATTCATTACTATAAATAAATATATCATAAATATATATGATATTTAAATAATGGTTATAATTATGTATATATTGGTATCTTGATAAATATAATATGACCACATATACGAAATAAAAACATAAACAAAAAACCAATCAGTAATTACTAAATCATGATTTTAAAACGGAATTACTGATAAAAATAAATAAAAGGTCATGAGTAAATCATATATGGTATGATATATATATAATGTTTTTGTAATATATTTAAACTAAATCTATATTTATTATATATGATTTTTTAATGTGTATGAATGATTTTGAGACTTGTGGTATGTTATTTTCATATATCTTATTTTTAGTAAGGCACATTACTTTTTTACCACTTGTTTCTTATATGTGATGTATATACAACCCCTGAATGTATTTTATGTTTATTTTTAATAATATTAGGTTGATTCAAATTTATATCAATGTTTACTAATTGCATGGGGATTTTTATTCAAAAGTTACAAAATAGGTAAGAGTTTGATGTTACAATCTAATTATTTATCCATTTTTTAAAGATGATGTATCCAATAAAGAGATAATAAGATATTTTTCTTATTAATCACATGTATTTTATTATACTATATTTATTTCATGAAAATAATATTTTTGCTTCATTTTCCCCTAATTATATACTCAGGATTTAAAAATAAAATTTTTATCTAAATTCGTCACTATTTCTCTCTTGCATCAAAAACACTTTTTAATCTTTATCGTTGTTTTCAGAAAAAAAAAATTAATTTATTATTATAATTATCCAATGATTTTGAAAAAAAATTATAACTATGTAATAACTTTTTAAAAAGTGTTTTAAATAGAATCTTCATGTCTTTTTAAAAACAACACCCCTTTCCCTTTAATATAATGTTTGAATTGAATCTCTATTTTATCTTCTACAACATTAACAATATATTACACTATAATGACAAATAAATGTTTTAAGGATATTTTATCAAATTACAATGATATTTTAAATGAATAAGATTTCCATAATATGTTATTAATTTCTAGTTTGAATATGTATATCTTCACATAGAGGAAGCATTTCCCATGAAATTATCCAAGTGATATTATTTGATAATCATTTTGCATAAATGATGACAACCTTCGTTGTTACATATGATTTCTATGGTACATGATACAATGATACATTGTTTATCCTTTATCTAATGATTAGTGTCTATTCGGAAAAAATGTTTACGATACATTTTCTATTCATGGGTTATTATATGATGATTCATTTATGATCATGTGGCAAAATATGTATGTATTATGTAATAGGTGGGATATATAACATCATCCAATGTATTGGGTAATGATTAATGTCAAATGTGCTCAATGGGTATATGTGAACATATACAATTACCAGAAAATGGTACACATGAAGTTTTCAAAAGCCCAAAAGTTTGTGTTTGAGAGGATATATTATTCCAAAAAAGTTATATAAGAGGTTATCATAATACAAAATTAGGAACATGGTTTGATAGGCAAAGCCTAACATGTTATGAAATTATTTTAATATTGCATTCAAATAATATATTCAATTCATAAGTGTATGACATAAAATATATCTTATTCCATGGTTATAGTATTGTGGCTCATGTTAAATGATTCGTTTATTATTCTTTCATTATGAACTACAATTAATTATTACTTGATTCATGTGTACAATCTGTAATATATTGGGTATTGTTTTTCAATCGTTATTCTCATATTCTAATTCCCATATGCACATGTTATACTGATATCTACCTTTTTTTACCATTACTGAGAATCTACCAAAAAAATTTACTTATATTACCATTCCCCATGTTATAAATAATGGTATTATGTGTGATATATCCGAGAAGGGTTATAGTTATGAAGAACATGGTAGGAGACGATGTAGCTCATGTTTGGAAAAATTGTTTGTGTTTCCTTGTTTCCAAAGTCACTAGAACAAAACAATTATGGGATTGAAAATTATTCTATGTAACAAATATTCATCTATTATGGTGTAATATTTATGTTTGAAATGTTTATGTATTTAAAAATTTTATATTTGAGTCCCTAGTTTATCTCATATCGTTTTAAAAGATCTATTGAAATTTTTGACCATGTCAAGTATTTTTTTAATAATGTCATCTTATATTTATTTCTTGTATTTATGATGTGAACCTAATTTATAGAATTCAAAAGTGTTAAAAATAAAATCCGGTTTTATTAATGTTACCCCTATTTAATAAATAATGAAATAGTGTGTGTTAATGATAAGGATTTTCATACAAATAACCACATACCTTAAAAAATAGGTCTTCTCTAACTTATTATGTGAATGATATAGCCAAAAATTAAAGGATTCCATCGAAAATAGAATTGTGAAGATAATGAGAATCCACTAATTTTTGAAGTGATTGATTGATAATGATTATACTTATGATGAATAATTTATTGGTTTTCTGGTTCATATATTTTTCTACATTAATAAATTACCAAACAAGAACCCTTCTTCAATCTAAAAAACTAGAATCATCTTGATGACATAATATGCATTGATAATTGTTTATAATTATGCCATATTGAACAGGAAGGTACTATCACAAACACAATGTCTCTAGTAGTATATTACCAAATCATTTGTGTGGGTTTACCACTTAATTGGTAACATCCCTATCATGGATGTATAATGAAAGATCCTATAAACTAGGATGGTCTAAAAATCACCACAACAACATAGGAAAACCGGTGTGAAGTAGGAGACACCTATTAACATAAATAATTTTTTTGGATACCATAATTTTAATAAAGTAATAAATAACTATATTATGTTATGGTGGTGATATGGACGAAACCCATAGATTCACTATACCGTGGGAGTCTCCTAGAATGAATCAATTTAATAAAAACCACAACAAGGATCATACGATCTTAATCAATAAACAATATACCTAGGATACCTTAGATAAATTATCCACTATGCTCCCTCAAATACTATTACCCATTATATCTCACAAGTGGTGGAAACCCACTAGAAATAGGGAGAAATATCATATTGTCACCTAACCAGTAGCATTATATGATCAAACATTATCAGAAGTAGATGAGTGGGCCAATAACCCTAATATACAGTAGTTGTCTTACCAACATAACATGATAATAGCAGGGGAACGATGTTCACATATCCTAAAATTTAATATGGGGAAGGTCTACATTTTTATTCCCACTCATGATGTCAACCAACATACTTTTTCAATATTAATGGAAACATGATGGACAATCCTGATAGAAATTATTGCATTGAATATTATTCTAATCCCTATACATGAAATTCTTCAGTATAACATAATGATAACAAATGTATAAGATAAATCACATATTCTCAAATCCAATTTAAAAACTTCACATATTCATTTTATTATCATAAAACCTCACCATCATATCATGGTTGTGATTTAAAATGTAAGAGCATATCATGTAGCAAAAATTATTAGAAAGGCATCATATTCTTTGAGTAACAATGATAGGATTACATACGAATATTACAATAGTCATGAAAGAGCTATTTGTATACCATACTCTACGAAGATAGTAGTGCATCAACATATTATAATATATTCATAAGTGAAGGTATATATTCCTATTCATATTAAGTAGGATTATATGAGCATTCTAACAAAGAATTAAAAATAGGATCTGGTTTTTATTCCCATTTGGAATAGAAACCTTTAACCAATTTAATCAAATAGTTTTGGGAATGATCATATTCTTCCTAAACCTGTAATAAATCTACAATATATTCCAGTAGACATTCAAGATTATGGGTGTCCTCCAAACCCCTTTAGTGTTTGGAAGGCTATCAATATATGTTGATGGTGATGATGTTGTATTCCGATATTCTTTCCAATATTGTAGGAACCAATTATAATATGTTAATGGAAACATGGTTGGTTCCTAGTAGGGATCCCACTTTTGAAGTGTTTTGTGTTAAAAAAATTATCCCTACAACAAGAAAGATATAATTTAAGAATAATTCAATTTGGGGGTATCCCAAAACATAGTTAGAAACCTATATCTCTACCATTTACATTATTTATGTTATTGTGGACTCAAAGGATCTATCTGTAGTGGCCCAAGAATATTTTGACTCATTATTATAAGGAGGATGTAGTCACACATGTGAAGGTCCTTCCATTTCCATTACTATTAACATCTTTAGTGGTCCTCCCCAGAGTCCCCTACATTAAGGACCACCACATAAAAATATAAATATTAAGAAACAAATCTCTTATTATGGTTAGATATATGAAAATACTCCTCACACTAAGAAGATCTGTAAAAATTAATTGCCCCCCCTTTATACATTATCAACTATCAATCCCGAAGGTCTTCCATGAGGAATATTTTTCATGATTTATATTTTAATCTATATATTATTCTAGGATTCTAGTCCTCCCCATAGTGGAATTCACAATGTTGGCCCTCCCAAGATAAAAATATTATTTCGATAAGAAGTTCATACACTTATCAAATATACTATGAGAAGAAACTACTACCAATATTTATATTAGAGACCGAGTATATCTACTCTAATATACATATAAATAATTAGTGATATCCATTACAAAAAAAGAATATAGCATAAGGAAATGGTCATCTTCTACACAAACTTAGAATTATTCATCCTCCGTGGAAAATATTTAGGCAAATCATGTTCACCATCATAATAAAATATGAAAATAACAACTATGGATAGAATAGGTAGAGGAATATCTCACCGAATATTTCGTGAACATTTTTATTATAATAATTGAAATTTCTAGTAAAACAGACCAGTTATGTTTTACCTTATAACCAATTTTCAGTATGACATTCCAAAGACATTGATATAAAAATATCAAGAGTATCATTAACAAAATATATAGATGATTCAACATTAATTGATGTTGAATCATGCATATTTTGTTAATTCTAAAAGACATATTAAGAAAATTTAGGAGACCAACCACCATGTTGATTTAACATCCCTCTCTGTTGAGAAACATATATTTTCTGGAAGGAAACATGGAGAATACAAAAATGAATTCCTTTATTTCGTTGATAAAATTTCATAAATTGATCATTATCATTACATTCAATTTATATACCATATGTTTGGTTGATCAATGATGGTTGCACTTCTATCCACTCCGCAATCAAAATAGTTTACCATAAATGGTATCATGAAACATCATTTCATAAGGATATTTCATTGGATAAGTATATCCACATCCAATATGGGCTACCTAAAAAATCCTTGTGAGGTTCAAATCCATGAAATATATAATTTATTAGGAATAATCCATAGAGGACTCCTTTATCGAGCCTCTACAAAGGTTAACAAGGACTGTCAGTTGAGAAAATCTAAGCCCATGGATATAATGCCTCTTAAAGTAGTGAGTATCTAACATTTGAAATATTAATCACATCTAAATAATACTCAAATGAAATAATAGAAAATTACAAGAGAAGATACAATGAATGAAATAGTAACAGTTTGAGAGAAATAATAGACCAAAAGGATGAGGTGGTTTATACAACCATTTCTAGTATGATGGTAATTAATTCTCTAATGGGTTATAGTGGAATAACCTAATCAACCCTAACCCGTAGTGCTAGGGGAAATTATTTGACAACTTCCCCTAGAATATAAATGTTATTATTTTATGTATTAGGAGAAACCTCATAAAAATTTCCATGATAGTATATATCATTGCATGATCTTACCATTTCTTTGTTGAAGTGCTCGAAAAGGGTTTTTGGAGATGACTTCAGATCAATATTTATAAATCTAAACAATGGGAACATTGGAAGGAGAATTCAAACCTGCATGTGTCCAAAATGCATAAATATTCCTCCATAAATGGAAAGGCCAATAAAATTTTGAACCCATTTATCAATAGGAATGGAAAAGGAAGCCAATCACTTTATATTTCTAATGAGAAAATGACTCTAGATCCACACAACATGTCACTGAATGTTTTTTAGTGCCACCTATGCAGATGAATTAAAAAATTATTAAATTTTAGTAGTGATGGATGACTAATTATTTTGACAGAACATTTTCCTCTTCAAAATTAAGTAATAAGGTGTTCATACATCCCATTATCGATCCGAACAAAATTTTGGGTTTCTCCCAAATGCTCTGTTTCTACCGCTTCAACATTATATGACTAAATTAATTGGAAAGAGTATGAGACATACCCACCCATCACCCAGATAATTTGATCCTCTTCCCCGAGAATAAATAGTTCTTCAATATAACATAGAGTGAATCAACAGTAAACTACTCAGGGGAAATAATCCATCTAGGTATAACCACCGTACATATATCCAAATTTATACATTATAAAATCATCCATAATAAGGTGATTTTTCCATACATATGAGTGAAAAATCTATCCATTCTCACAACCTAAGACCTATGATAGTAGGCTATTTGGACCAAGTGGGTGTGGAATATAAAAAGATACCTCTTTTAGTATGGTAGAGAATAATCATGAGTGGTGAGGTACACCAGGTTGAATAATACTGGTTACAAGAAACATAAATGGAAATGAAACTACATTAAACTTTTCATACAACCTCTAATCAAGTGACTTTCCATCCAACTGTCTTGAAAGATATTGTTGACTCTATTGAATCCCTACACGACAAAAATATTTCACTTTTCTTTAGGGTTTTTTACATTTTTTGGTGGTTTAAATTGCAGGTATATAACATGCAACACTTTCTAAAAGCACATCATGTATGTTTGTCAGGAATCATTTTGCAGCACTTTGTTGTGCTGTGGTTTATTTTGCAGCGCTTCACTTGGATGTAGTTTTTTTATTTGTTTTTATTTTTTATTTTTTTATTTATATATTTATTTAACTTATTATTATTATTTATATTATATAATTTATTATTATTTATTAATTAATTATTATTATTATTCATCCTTCCATTCAAGCATATTCTATAGATTCCATGCATGTCATGGATAAATCAAGAAAATATATTTGTTGTAAGAATTTTGAACCATTTACCACTTAGATAAACAAAAAATACATTACCACAACAAAAATCTCATCATCTGGTGTGTAAAAAGTATATAATATACATTTACATAAAACAAAAAAACTAATGATATTAAATGATATTAAATAATGAATATATAATGAGTATATAACAAATATGTAATAAATAATTAATTAATTTACAAACATTTGATAATAGATAAATAAAAAATAGATTCCAAATAATTGGTAAATAACTAATAAATACATTATGAATAAACAATAAATAAAAATTAAATTAATAATAAAAAATTAATAATAAATAAAAAATAATATTAAAAAATAATAATAACAAACTAATTATAAAAGATATTAAATAATAAATGATAATATATAATAAATAATAATATGTTAAAAATAATAAACTAATTAACAAGTAAAAAATTAAGTAATATAAATTTAATTAATAATAAATAACTAATAGAAAATAAATTTAAAATGTATAATAATAAATATTATATATTAAATAAGTAATAAATAAATACTAAATAATTTATAAATACAAAACAAACAACAATTAATTACTTATGAATTAAATAATAAATGAATATGTAATAAATAAATATTATTTAAATAATAAAAATAAATTAATAATAAATAAAAATAAATGAATCTAAATAAAAATAAAAAATAAAAAATATATAAATAAAAAAATGCATAAATGACAAATAATCAATTAATAAATAATAAATAATAAATAATAAATAATAAATAATAAATAAATATTATATAATAAATTTTAAATTTTAAATAAATATTTAATTTTCTTTAACAGTAATTTATTAATAAAAATTCAGTAAATAAATAATCAGCATTAGATAAATATTAAAATAATAAATAATAATTAATAAATATTAAACAAGAAAATATTAAAATAAAAAATGGTTATAAGTATATATATATATATATAACAAAAATTAACAAAAATTTTATAAACACACATTTATGTTAAATATATATATATAAACACACATAGATAAATAATTTTATATTAATATAAATAAATAAATAAATATATATATAAACACATGTAAATATAATATATATATATATATATGTCTAAAAAATATGATATTAAAATATATAAACATAAATATTTATAATTATTTACAAATTTTTATAAATATACAAAAATAGTAACTTACATTTTTATTTACTAACATATATTAGAATATAGATATAAATATAATTTTTTTATTAACATATACTTATTCATATATAATCATTACATGTATATGTTTATAAAATAAAATTAATGCATTTTATATTGTAAATAAAATCATTATTTATTTAATATAAAAGAAATGATTAAATAATATTTATTTCCATATGTTTTCTATTTGAAAAAATACATATCTAAGAAAACATGTATTTATACTAGTGAATTGTTATAAATAAATATAAGAAAATATTCATATATTTAACTATAAATTAATCTACAATGTGAAAAATAAAAAAATCCAAACCATAATATCAATATGATTGTGAGCCATGAGAATAAATTATGTCCCCAAACAAAAAAGACAATATGAATCCCTTAAATGAGGATGAAATTCAATTAAATATAAAATAATTGGAATACCCCAACAAAAGAATCAATTTTGGAAGCCATTGGGCCCTCTTATTACATCATAAAAACAATGACAGTAGATATCCTCTACCACCACAGCCTAGATCTCATTGCATGCATCAATTTGATATGTGGTAGATTCTAAATGGACACCGTGATAAAATTTTTTGGTCATTTGATGTTCACGTTTTATTTTTAAATTTTCACGAATATACAAAAAAATTATTATGTTTTGATATTACAAAATTTAAATCTAATGTGGTTTTGTTCATATCATAAGATTTGATTTGATAATTTTTGGAGCAAAAACAGAATCCTAGAATAAAATTTATTGTTAATTGATGTTTTCCACGCATTGAACATTTATTTTATGTTTCAAAATAATTTTACAAATAATTATAAATATTTATAAACACATAATAAATAATTAAAATTATAAAAAATAAACTAATTATGATAGTAAATAATAAATATTAAATATTAAATCATAATTCATAAATAAATATTTTTCAAACTTTTCCAAAAAATTATTGTCATTTTTTGAAACCACGGAAATTTCAAAATGATTTTAAAAAAAACGCCGTTGAAAATATTTTTTAAAATAAAATATAATAGATTTAATAAATTATTTAAAAAATTTATAAAAAACCTTCATTAAATTTTTTCCAGGAAAACATTTTACCCCAATTTTTAAAATCACAGCAATAAAAACTGACGTTAAATGTAAATTTTGGAATAGTGTTGGTGGCTAGGATGTTTCAAATGTTGTACGTTATTTTAATGGGAATATTGAATGAAAACTACAACATAGACGGTTACATGAAATTCCTCATCCACCAAATCTAAATAATCTAACATTTCAATTAGTTCATAGAACATGGGATCTATTGTAATACCTCTCACATTATGTATCTAAATGTGGCCTCATCATGGGAATTCAAGAGATGAATGAAGATTACATGTTCAATTGTTTCATGTGAAATATACAGTGACCAGGGATTATTTTTTATAGGATCCTAATAGTTTCCTCTACAACATATTGGAATGATCTCTATCAACGGTCCCTTTACAATTTCATAACAACACTAGGAATGATAATAGTCATTGACAAATGAAATTTCAATATGATTGAAAATAATATATTCCTGGACTTTATTTACATATGGAATTTATTGGACTACTCTATAAACATACAACTACTATATGAAAATCTAATAGAAATATTCATAGAGAATATTTATATTGAGATGCAAAAAATCATTGATCCCACTCAAATACCCTGATAGTTTACATGAGCTAAATACAGTGGAATGGATACTAGAAAAATCTATTCAGATGAGTAGGGATATGTTTCAACTTGTAGTGATATTTAATATATACAAAAGGAGAGATATAAAAGAAAAAAATGAGGAGAGTTTTTTACAATATCTATCATAAAGCTGTAGAAAATCAGGAGGCAAAGTGTCCAAACAGGTCAGGTCCGGATTGACTCCTTTATTAGAAATTGTGTCACCAATAATGTTGGCTTCGCAGAAGAGAAGTATAGCAATGTAGTTGATCCCTATAAATGAGTCAAGTAACTTCATCCATATAGTTGTCAGTGTCCATGAATGATGAGTTACTCCATTCGAAATTTCTTACACAACGGCGGTCAAGTCACTTTCATTCCATATTTCTGTCCTACCTTTTTGAAGATAAATAGAAACAACATTGATTAGGCCCATCATTTCGGCCTCAAGAAACAATTAAATTCCACAACAAATAAAAATCAACCATGAAAATTCAAAATATGATCTATAAAAATAGCACTACATCCTGCCAGACATGGGTTACCCTTTGATGCACCATCAATATTCAATTTTATCCACCCTGTCATCTGAGTTTTCCAGAAAACATCAAGAGTCCACTTGGGAGTACTATAGATTCCATCAATCTGAAGTATTCAAGGTATCTCAATGTCTCCTATAGAATTGTTGCAATGTGCCTTCTAGATCGAAGATACTTCCCAAATAGAAATGAGTATTTGTGCTTTGCCTGTATTTAAATTAAATGAGTATTTACTGTAATGAATATTATTTCTGTGATACCAAATCACAGGAAGATGTTCAGCGATGGCGGAGAGGAAAATATTTTTAATTTGCTGCGAGGCATCATACTGAACACATCTCTTTAATTGAATGTTAATAGAAACATATATCATCCACCTGCAGTTCAAAATGTCAAAATGTAGTTCCATAAAGATGTGGAAGTAGCATATGATAGAAATAGATGGTTAGTATCTTTCCTGTTTCAATTACATAGGATTCATTTGGAACATGTTGAATACTAAAATAATGAAGACATACCTCAGTGGGAATTCTGTTATGAGGAATAAGAAAAATCATAGTGAATCTCAATTTTTTAATCCAAGTCTTATTAATGTAATTCAACCATTCAAAGTCAGACTCCATTCTTGCAAAATTATAATTACAAAAAAATGAGTAGAGATTGCCATTGTGACCAGGTCTCCAAAATATTGGTGCAACCAATGTAATTAGAGTAAATCATAAGAATAGTAACCCCATTATAAATCATAAACTAGTTCAGAGTCTTAAATATTCCAGGCCTACAATATTATGGAGACAAGAATATATATTCCAAATAGAGAAATACTAGTTGATCGATCCAATAGAATCCTTGTTATATGATGAATCCCAATACATTTGTTTGAATGTATTTCATATGAAATATATATTAACTATTAATGGTTAAAAATATAACCCAGATTTCTCTAAATATAATTAAGTATAGAGAGGAAGAGGTCACTGAGGATAATTGGGAATATGGATATGAGGTTGAAATTTCTCGCAAAACACTAATCATAACCATGCTAAAATGAAATATAATATAGTTGAATATAGGAAGACAATAAATTGGGCTCATCTGGAACACTAATATACTCATGAATCATCTGGACACATTTCATCCTAATCATAAAAGCTGGTCAATTTTTAATATTAATTTTCCTATTATATGTAATAATTTGGGATATTCATCTCAACTCAACAATTAATTAAAAAATATTCTAAAAAATCATGACCTAGTAATGTAACTACCTATATAGGCGACTCAAGATTCTAAATCATTGACCAATGATCAACCTAATGCATGGAAGTGTATTCCTCTAGCATTGATGTATGAAATATAGAAAAAATATCTCTCCATTCAACCAATATTTTGATCTTAGCATCCATATATTTGTCAAAAGAGCAATGAGAATAACTTATGGAGGAAATTTTAATCTCTCATTATTTTGATGCTGAGGTAGCTACCATTGAATAATATAACTAAAATTATAACACCTCTCAATTACATATGATAATTAATGTTCAAAACTAGGATAGGGAGAACTTCATACATAAACATATTATGAAATTTATTTAGTTTTCAATAAATTCAACACTAATATTCATTGGTTCATTGTGAATAATACATTTCCAATCAATTACATTATGGTCTGAACTTTCTATTGAATGGGTTACAATAAAGAATATTGTCTCCCTCTTTGTTGAGAAAGAAAATTTATGACAAGAGTGAGAGAAAACATATTTTATAAATCTGGTTTGGGGACCAAATTTGAGTCTTTTTTTAAAATTTCTAGTTTATATTTTTTCATCAATTAATGTTTTTCAATGCACTATTATGAATACATTAGCTATAGTCCCATGTTAAAAAACCTTTATCATTACACCAATGTATCAATAAAACTATTAATTGATAATAATCAGTGATGAATTATGATATTTCATATTTCTATTCTCATGAATCTCAATGCATATATGAGGGATTCTAATAGAGGGTTGGAAAATAGCTACTTACATGTGATGTCATAAAATCCACTACCCTTAAGAGTCTAAAAATACCCTCTATCAACCTATTACTTCAAATAAAGGAATATTATGAATTACCCATAATTCATATTGATAATGTAATTCTATATTTTTTGAGGCACTGAGTCGTATGAACCCCATATATGAGGATGAAGCATATGATCACCTTTCTATCATATGATGGAAAGGTGAATGTTCCCTCGGAACAACCACTTCTAGTAGATAAGAATTTTTTAGCACAATTATTGTATATCGATCTAATTCATTTACCAATATAATATAAGGAGAAGATAAAAAATATACATCTATAGTTAATGAAACCATGGAACTTCAACCATGGGAATATAAATAACATGGGATGAATGAAGGTCTAGGGTTTGAGAACATATTCCCATGTCTCCATGATATTTATCTTATCAACTAACTCTAGTTGTAAAGAAGATGTATGTAACCCTGGACCTAATGATAATTTCCCTAATGAGAATTTTTAATCCTTGTATCAATTTCAATGAATGACTTTGTATCTTCAAGATTAGTTGAAACATACATTTCATTATATTATATTGAAAATTACTCAATATCATTCCTCAAATATTAGGATTCTGGCATTGTGGCTTTCATAATAATTAGTGGAGAAGATAGAGATCATATTTAGAATGATCTTTTTAATAATTCCATAACATTGGAACCCTCAATGTCATAAGTTTAATCCTTTCATCCATGGGAGATGAAAATTCCCTTGAATATTCCTCCAGTTCTAATAATGTGTCCTTATCACCAATTTTAAATGAAATATAGATATGTTAAGAAGAGAAATAGGATCTCACAGATGCCACTATATTATTTGATGATGGAATCTCTGAAACAATTTATAATCATAGAGAACTGAATCTTGGTTTAGAGGAAGAACTATGATGAACCTTAATTAGTGTATCAATTACTCCCAAGTAACAATATATATATATATATATATATTTCATAAAGATGAACATATATTTCTTCATCAATAATTACACAAATATTCTTTGACATTGTCCAGTTGTGGTCACCCATCATTTTATTATTTATAAATATCACAATGGACACATGATATTAGATTTGATAATGTATCAAAACCATGATGATAAAGTGGAAAATTATGTTTATGTTATCATTAAAGATAACATTATTTGGGAGTTTCAATAATAAAAATGGATTTAAAACATTATTCTTGTTAATAATAAGAATGGTAAGATTGTGATTTTCATCATAATTAAGGATCTCCACTGATATTTCATAAAATATTATTTCCTATTATAATAAATGATTGTTTGATCGATGAATCTATTATTTTTATAGCCTCACCATCATGGATGATTATTATTTTTATAACCAAATACCTTTTAATAAATATTATAAGGATTCCACCAAATTTTGGGAACCCTAAGGAAAATATTATTATTGACTGAAAACATCCATCTTAATGAATATTGGCACCACTTATCAACCTGAAATAAACCATATCTTCAATGATTTTATCAGGGAAACTAGAATGAATCGAGAATGATTTAGTAGTAAAATCCTAAAAAATAATCAAATATCAAATTTTGATATTGTTTTCAACAAAATAAATCAATACAAAAAGGATGAACTCATTTAAATATGCTTTCTAGGTCATATTGGGAATATTTCATGTTTTTCTAGAACACAATCAAGAAATTGATGTCGACCACGTGAAGACTGTAGAGATCTATAACATTCTACATACTCTAAATCTCAAATAGTTGAGAGGTGTTCAAGTACACATCATGAAAATCATATAAAATAGAGTGAACCCAAAAAAAGAATAAAATTAATAAAATTGGTGAATAAAGGAATCACCAATTAATGATATAGAAATTATAAACATTTTCTTAAATATATTTCAATACCTCTCATTCAAAAAGTAGTTGATTATTCCATTTAGAGGAAATCCACCTATTCTATATCTAATAGCCTAAGAGATATCACACAGTTCATTAATTTTATAGATGAATTATGCGGGGAAACATATTCATATCTATTATATAATAAGAACTATGCTTGACACAAGTACTCAAAACTATAACATTGAGTATAACATCTTCTCATTAATCTTTTCAATTAAAAAACTAAGAAATTGTTGATAACATTATGAGTTACAATTAGTATATCGTATTAAACTACTCAAATACATTCGTAGTCCTCTGGGGTTGTCTAAATTTCTGGTATGATGTCTATTATCTTGTCCTAGTTTATTATATAGTAGTTAAAAAAATATAGTCAAATAGAATGAAAAAATAGACTTTCTCATAGTGAATCCTATCATAGAAGGAATGTTAGTGGATGCAAAACATACTAGTGATGAGGATTTAAAAATTTAAAAAACCACCATAGATATGAGAAATATATGTCATTGATTCATCAAGAAGCACAATATATTGAATTATGGAAATACCATTACACAATATAGTCTGTTTGTGAATTATCATCATCTCACTGTCATAAGAATTCTTTCCCTATTCCTTCCTATAGATGGGAGGTTACACCAAAAATTATTTTTAATACAAAGCTCCTATTCTAGTCTAGTAATTGGAACTAAAGAAATCAGTGTCTTATCTAAACACTAAGGGTGATTCAGACTTAGTGATCAAAAATATTAAGAGAATTTATTATATTAAGAATGAGAAACTAATTCCCCTTTATGAATAAATATTAGTGTTGATGGTAGAAATAATATTTGATACAATATTATCTCTCATATTGAATTAACATAATGTATATGAAGTTGAATATGACAATGTTACCACAAACTTGGTGGATCTATATAAGTATGAGATAATCAATTGTATCACACATCACATCGAGGTCAATCTATTCATTGAAGTTTACATAGAGTTGACTGATAAGATATAAAACACCCATGAGAATGGTTATTTGATTCACATATCAACTAATACAAATATTTTATTGATTTTTCTCATCTAATAATAACTCTAAATTAGAACTCTATTATCATGCCATGAAAGGAATTAACTAATCTGAAATTAGATTTTAAAATCTTGCATTTATGAATGCCTTAATTATAATGAGGCCTCTAAAAATGAGGTTTTGATAGAGTCCTCAACAGATTCATTGAAGGAGGATAGAATCATTCTACTATATAGATATACCTTGTAGGCATCAGTATTACCCATTAATCATGAATAAATCCCACCTCTACTAGATCATGATGCTTGGATGATATTGGCCACTGATAATATAAGATTTAATAGAGCTTACTACAAAATGCCTTTCTTATATGATATATGAAATTATCATTTATAAAAACACATATTTTTTAACACCAATAAATATTAATGAACATTTTCAAAATGTGAATTAGATTTAAAATATGTATATCCCCCAAAATCATAAATGTTGTTAAAATAAATCCTTAATACCACTGACTTCTTATCCAAGTTGGATTAGGATATATCTGTCAAATAATTCTGGTAAAAGGGTGTCATAAACTAAATTAATTCATAAATCATTACTATATTTGGTTTGATACAAAAAAAAATTATGTAAAATATAAAAAACATGTTCCATTTAGAGTTTTATAGGATATATCTTAAATGTAGAATCTAGTTGAATCATTCCTCCATTTTCGATATAATGGCATATCTATTTGTAGAATTATTCATAAAAACACAATCTAACATTCATAAGATTTTTTTTACATCGATAAGAAGTATTGGAATGAAAAAATTCTAAATGATATGTGGGTTTATTGAACCACAACCCGAATTACAATGAATCCAACAAAAAATTAACTCTAATTGGGTAAAAAAGTTGTTATACCAATCTATTTACAAATTCCCTCATTTTGTTTCACTATATATAACTAGTTGTATAATGTAGAATGTCATAAGAAAATGGAATATTTGGTGTGTGTTGAAGTGAAATTATTATAAACACCAAAAATCATATAAATCCACCAAAATAGAGTTTCATAAGATTTCAATAACAAAATTTTCATCCATTCAATAATTTAATGTGATATTGTAATGACTGTTATTATTGTAAAGATATAAGGGAATAAAGCTAAAAAGGTAGTGCCAAATTGGGAGACACCATAAACGTGGGAAAATATCCCTTAAGGCATCCTCTTGGTGTTTTTTGGAGTGGTTGTGTTTGTTGAAAAATCTAGATGACCGAAAATTAGAATGATTGGTGTTTTCCAAAGTATGGTGTTAGGGTGGAACATTTATCCGATGTCTGCCTAATTTTTGGGCCTCTAAATATTTGGATATTTATTTTGGAAGAGTAAGGATTCATTCAAATGTTTATACAAAGCATGGTGTTCAAACCATGAATCATTTTTTTTAACTACAAAGAGTTCAAATAATAATGAAAGAAAAAAGAAAACATATGGTTTCCACATAACATCACTATGTGAAACGTGAAGCGCAGTAGATAGGACTCTTAGAAGAAAAGGTTCATTGCGTGAAAATGGATCATGGGAAGGCATGTAGTTTTTAAAGGATGTATTTTCATGGGACGAATGTCATATCTTGATGAGAGGTAGTGATTTATCCTTAGATGAGATCAGATATAGAAGAGAATAAATGTGTTTCAGGGACTGTGTAGGGTTCAATGGTTCACATAAGCTGCTCAGTACATGCTGAAGGTTATACCGCATCGGAGATTTGGTTAAATGAGATCAACAATATTTTTGGTTCAATATTTCTATATACGGAATACCAATTAGATGATTAAATACATAAAAATTTTCATTAGATACCATATTTTCTCATATAGGTATTTAGTAATGTCTTTAGTGGTTCATGTGAAAAAATTTTGTGAAGGGGAAGATTTTTGTGAGGAGGATTCCATGAAAGGAAAAATATTTCATGGGAATGGTTATAGAAGAGTTTTTTTATATAGGATCCATCAATGGGATAAGGATCCATGGTGAAGTGGAGTTATGTAGAAGAAAAAATCATCCGTGAAGAAAGTAAGGCCTGTAAAGGAAAAGATTTTTTGTGAAATAATAAGAGTATATAGAAGAAATATTGGTTTGCAGAAGCAGATGAGATAAACGGAGAAGAAGTTTTCCATAAATCACACACGCTACATGGTTTAGTGTGGCTTGAGGAGGAATCAGGGATGTTTACAGAAGATGAAGGTACTTTGTGGAGGAACAGTTGGGGAATATAATTTCCAAAAACTAATAGTATACATAAAAGTAGATTTTATCTATAAGTGAAAAAGGAATTAAAAAAAGCATCAATATGCAGGTTAGGATGATTGATTTATGTAAATTAAGGGACCTAAAATTCCACAAACATTGAGTGGAACTCTATCAAAATTAATGATAAAATGAAGAGAAAGATGATGATATTTTCCACCACTAGTGATCCAAATAAAGATAAATATGGTGTGACCCTTTGTATTGTGGTGAGTAGACACTAATTCTTTTAATGTAATTGATCATAGGTATATAATTGATGTAGCTTAAACCTTGTAATTGGCAGTGTGATTTATTTGATTCGGTACATCAACACATCACTATAGTATACTCTATAGATGTATCCTAGTGAGGGTGAAGCAAGTAAAATCATTGTGTCCATTGTTTGATTTCATTTTTGTTCATATTTCTCTATGGGTGAAAGAGATATGTATGTTTTGTTTATTGATGAAACAATATAGAAATGGGAAGTAGTTTTATTCTTTTATACCACGATTAACACCCCTCACCCCCCTTAGGGTACTCGACGTAGTGATGCTAAAATTATGTTACTCACATGGATTAATCCAACATAATCTATAACTAGGTCAAAATTGAATGATATAGTATAATTCCCACAACCAATGAAATCTTTCTTAAGAAATAGTTTTAATTGTTTAATATTAGTTCATATTCATCCTTATCAAATAATTTTAAACAGTAGGGATACTTAAAAATTCGATGAAATATAATTACAAAATAAAACCTTAACTGTATGATAGTAAACTACATGATGATAATCCATGTTGTATGATGTAAAAACAAACCTCATCATACGAGTCACATGATATAATATTGCACATAAAAGCCCTTAAAACATGATGAAAAACTATGTAACACTTATATTGACTAATATGACATTAAATTATATAAAAACAACCCCACCCAAAAAATAGTAAATCATGTTGTGTGAGGTTAAAATGTCCCTAAATGGTTCTCTAGTTTGATATAAGGAATCCTCCAATCCCATTTTTTATCACATAGATCACAACTCATGTGATTACAGATGTATTTGTTAATTTCTCCAATTGGAAAGACTGAGATGCACAATTTATAAATTAATGAGTTGATTTTGCCCACCCTACATGACCATAAACTAATTAGTGTTGCCTCGTTTTCCTAGCCTAAAACCCTTAAATAATTCCCATATCAAATTTACTATCACTATAAAAAACACTTATGAATTTTGGGTGAAATATTCTATTATATTTCTTTATTGTATGGGAACCTATATTCACAGTGAATTTACCACAATGCCCATAAATAAATGGTAAAATACAATTTATACTAATGTACTTGGGCTAAATGTATAAATAAAGGACATAAAATAATCAATGTCTCTCTTGATTCCTATTATTATAGGATACAATGTGACATCGGGATAACTGAACCAAGTTATACACTCAACTATTACATACTCTTTTGTGGTTACAAAATCCTTGTCCAATTTTTGAGATGTCATATCTCATCACATGAAACTGATACACAGTGACCATATTATTAGAACTATATTGGGCTTGATTATTATTATTTCTAGATATATAGAGGAAAATTGATCCCATATCTATGGAATATTCTTTATATTTAAAATGTTTCCTTGATCACAATATTTTTGAGACATTCATGAAAATATTTAGTTCAAATTATATCACTAAAACAAGGTGTAGAAAAATATTCATACTCTAGTCTTGTGTCTACATTGTGTTGAAGAAACTTCATAATTTATTTGTATAGATAAATTAAATTATTTTTCCCCATGTATGATACAAATCTATATAGGGGCCTTAAACATGAGTTTTTTTCTGACGATAAAACCTAAAAATTGTTTCACCATTTTATCATATGTATCTTTATTCACTTCATATATTTCCCAATTTCCTCTGAAACATGGTGTTTAAGAGAACTATAAATATCTTTAAGACCATTTATATGGGATAAGTGATACCTATATCTCTTATAAATGTCGCATTCATGAAATCATATAAATTAAATACTCTCATTCACCCTAATGCATATTATTTTTCATTATCATTGATTTTCCAATGGATCAATTTTATGAAGAAGAAAAATTTTATAGAATCCCAAGTCTCTGATACACATTATTTTATTATTTTTAACATAATATTCTACAAAACACAACCTAAGAGACCCATAAGTCTAGTTTCTTTAGAAAAAAAGTTATGCTATACATCAACATAATCACATGATACTTCATCTTAATTTTAATCTCCTTTATGTTGACCTAGATCCATTTGAACTGCCAATACATTATAGTGAATCCTATTAATATATATAAAAACATGGGTGATCTATAAATCATTATAATGGAATAATCCATGTAAAGGATGACAGAATGTAACAAATAAAAAATGAGAACTTAAGACAATAAAAAGGTGAGAACAATACATAATAACAAAATAAAATGGATTAAAAAGATGATATCATACAGTATAGCATAATTTTAATGATGAAACAATATAAAACAATACATTTTTATAATAAGTAAGAGATCACCAATAATAAAACATAATATTGTGTTCAAGGATAACAACACGTGCACTAAAAGTGGTATCTCATAAGAGGAAAACACAACCAAATGCAATAGGGGATGTATAACTCAAGGTAAAAACCAAATTTTCTAACATGTAGTTTAATACGTCTTCCACCTATGTAAATCAATAGAAATGTATAATCATAAGTAAATCTGAAGAAAAAGGAATGGGTTAAAAAATATTTTCATAGATCATACCCAAATGACATATCATAATGGTTCAAATTAAATAAGTAATAAAATAATTCATTACTAATCATAAATAAAACAAGAATAATAATTCTTGAAAATAAGGTTCAGTTGAAGATAATACATACAAAAAACGAGAGTATAAGTAGGTTTAGAAATAAATATCTTAATTGGGGTTTGAATAAAAGAGTATATAGTCATTAAATAGTGGGAGTGATTAATATTTCATTAAAAAATTTATAAAAAATGGTTTTCCATGAAATAAATATTTTTTTTCGAAAATATAAAAGATTAATATATTATATTATGTGGAAAATTAAAATAGATAATAATTTTAAAAATTCCCATTAATCATGTTTTCCTAAAACAAGGAATTATAAGAATGGAACATGATGAAAATGTAATATCCCAAATAATGAAATCTAAATTACGAGTGATATATTACTAATTAACTAATAATCAAAATATATAAAAATTAATTGAGAATAAGATAATGTTTAATGGAGAAAAATGAAGATATCGTGTAACCAAAAACTAATGAGGGTGGTTGGAAAGACCCCTTACCAAGGGTCTTAGCTTGATAGGTGATTTTGTTTAGACACAATAACAATTAAGAAAAAATTTGTCAATTACATGAATTAGAAATAGTTTAATGTACATCAACTTATTTTATGACCGTATTATTTTAAATGTTAATAATTTGTTAATTTTTTTTATCTCTTTTTGCTACAAGGATTTTTTTTCAACAACACAAAAATAGCTTCAGTGAGTTGATCATGTTTCATGGTTTTTTTTCAAAGAGTTCAAAAATTTCAAAAATTTATATATTTAAATTATTTTTAATTCTATTAGGATTATAGTATAATAATTTAATATATTCTTTAATATAATTAAAAATACCAAAATGTGTTCCCATTGAATTAATTTTTTATGGTTGAATTTACAATGATAATTTTTTCTAAATGTCAGTGATGTAATGATTCAATGATATTTTTATAATGTTGTGTAATAAAAAATAATATTTTGTATTCAATAAATATTTTCTATAAAACCATCCATGAATGGTCGAGTTATAATGTGAAATGATTTTCTCAAAGAGGCGGTGAACCAACCATAATATGAATGATGCTTTAATTTTAGATTAATGTTTCAAATAGTTAGATATTAGATACTCCATTAAAATAATTAAAATTTAGTATATAGTATATAACGATTTCATTAAGATATTATGGATTTAATAAATGTATAATAGTTAGAAAATGTAAATAATTTGAATATTTGTGTTCAAAATGATACCTCTTTATTTAGATTCTCACTCAAACGCTACACATTAATGCCCGTGAAGTAGGTAATTTGTAATGAAAAACCAAATGAATGTTGTAAATACAGTTAGGGAAGGTTTTGGTAGATATTTTTAATTATGTGTAATATATTTTGTGAGGAATGGGGGTTGAAGTATGATATTTATAGGGGTATAAGATGGGGCTTTCTGAATATTATAATAATTAGTTTATTAATTTCTTTCTTGAAAACCAATAGTGATTATTATTTTGACTATGAGAAGTACTTTTTACATGACATATTTTTATAATGGTTTCATGCTTCACCCTTGATGCAACTGATCATGTATTTTTGTCATAATAGATAATACTACTATTTAACATATATTACAATTAACTAAAACTACAAATTTTAAAATAAAATTTAAAAACACGTAATGAATTTTTTTTAATGATTCCAAAAAATTACGTCCATATTATAAAATTTATTTTTCAATTTTATGAAATTTTATATTTAAATAAAATACATATTTAATGAGGAAAATATTTTCAAAAATATCAAATATCTATCGCCTAAAAAAATTAGTTACGATTTCCTAAAATTATATATTTATACATATATATATATATATATATTTTCATGAATGAATATTATTATAATAAAATATTATATAAAACATTATAATTAATCACTTATTTTATTTTGAATAAAGATAAATAATATATATGTATAAAAAATAAAATTATGATTTCATTTGGTGAATCATTTATTTTATCATAATTTACATGTTTATATATATATATATATTATGATATAATCTCATTATTTGAATTATAAAGAATATTATTTTACTATTTTACTAGATAGTTTACTATTTTTAATGGAATTATAATGGTTCCAATAGAATTATTACTATTTTAAAGATCAATTAACAATCAGCTAATAGTTATATCGTAATAGTCATATTTTATTTTACACACTATAAACCCAGCAACATTCTCAATCTTCATCATTCGATATTTTAGGTACATTGATTCAAAAAATTACCATGACAATTAATATCTTATTCAAAACTAAACACTTTTTATTATCTTTATAGAAGGTGCTATTTTAAAATTGTAATTATAAAACATGAGTTCTTTTACTTATAATTGTTGAAAATTTGGGTTCATTACATTCCCTCCATGAAATATCCCCCAAAATTTTCATTACATGTAGTTAGGTGAAAACCAATGATAGTAAAAATTTTCATCGCTTTTTTGGGTTCTAGTGTTTCATTTAATTCATATGTTTTTTCTATTGTACTATTTATCGGGGAGTTGACATATTTCGATGAACATTTTCTATATGTTCCAAAATCATTACATGATGCTCCTCAATGGAATAATAATTCTTCAACAGCGCTCTATTTGAATTTTGTATAGGATAGGGATCTGGTAAATAATTTCTCAACATGGATATTTGGAACATGAAATATACTAGAGATAATGTTTTTGGGAGATTTAGTTGATATTATAAAACTCCAATGCGGTAAATGATATCAAATGTTCCTATGTAACTAGAACATAGATTTACCATCATCCAAACCCACATGAAACTCATCCATAGTGATATATGTGGGAAAACATTATCTATAACAAGATTTAATATGCCATGTTAACTATTATCATGATAAATCTTCTGTCATCTCTGAGTTGCCATGATGTCCATCTGAATTGTCGTGAACTTATTAGTTATTTTATTAAAACCTTTTGGTCACATTAACTTATATTTTACAACTTCCTCCAAACATGTTGTTATTAAAAATTCTATTATATTGATTTTTTAATTAATATCCATTGTAATACATGAGTTAAAGAAAAATTTGTATAAGAAATTAAATAGCAGCATATGTCTGTCCCAACATCCTTTAATGTCTACATTAAATTCTATCAATTTATTCTGATCTTTGTAGATATTCCTTTCATATTTACTATCAATTTTTGGGCAACATGACATATTTATGTTTATATATGTGTTCAATGCATGTTGATATAGCCTCCCAGTAATTAATGACTTTTATTAATGTTTATTAAATGATTTGTTTTATAATTAAAAAAATTTATAATTTAACATAAACGTAAATGAAATTATTATTGAATTTTATTTATTTATTTATCATGATTGAACATTTATTTTATTATGGAAAATGAATATATATTAATAAAATCACTTTCAAGGAACAAGATAATTTATAACACTATCTTCAAAAACTCATGTTTTATTATTACATGTTTTATTATTTTTGAGGAAGATCATTTTTTTTAAATCTATACTAAATCATTTTCAATTGGTTATATAATATAATGTTGAAGTTATTATTTAAATTATAATTAATAAATAATGTTAATTACAGGATTATGTTTCTTTAATATTACTTATTTTTTTTCAATTTATTGTATCTATTTAATTAGATTTAATTAAGATATTATTACTGTAATAATAATTTTTATCCTTATATTATTCAACATTTTTTCTATTATAAATTGTTTTAAAAAGTAATTAATTTGATATTATAAAGTCTTATTTAAGATTCAATTTAATAATATTAATAATACACTGTAATTAATAAATATCACATTCTAGTATAAATGTTAAAGATAAACATTATTAACATTTTTCATTTAAATTATTTTTAATTAAATTTTACATGATATAAAAATTATATGACACCCTCTAAGCCTATTGCAGGACCCTACAACACATTGTGGGACGTAGATGGGTATACCATGTAGAGAGGTCTAACCCATTTATACCCATTAATGACAAAGAGATAGATGGGTCCCCTCACTGAGAGGCCGTTCATAGGTTTGGCACAAATCAGGCTATAGGAATCAAAGGGTGCATGGGTTTGGATAAGACCTACATGGGCCAGTGTGTAAAAATCACCAAGAGTACACCCCATTAGATACCTATGGATAGATGAAATCAATGTTTATAATATAAAGGAGTGGATATTGGTGGTTTATTTTGAGGTGTAATCATAATATAAATATTGTACACAATTTAAAAATGAAACCTATAATACATAAATTCCCTCAAAATACCACATCTATATGATAATATCCTACTTGTCTTTTTTCTAATGACCACTAGATATTGTCTGTTTAAATATACCTTTGCAGGACATGATTGTTGTCTTCATCTATGATGGAACCCTTCAATATTCTTTCACCAAATTAGAAAAGAAGTTGGATTTCACTGTGAAAATACACACACCACTTTATTCCTATACAAACAAAAAATGTCATATGATTTATGGATCTAACCATAAATTTTGTTCGATTTATAGGAAACCAATTAACCATCAATAATTTTTTGATTCTCAAAGAAGTATTTATAACAACATTCTTATATATATTGATGAAAATTGAAATCATTTTTTGATGCTTCAAAATAAAATCAATTCATTTAGTTTTTCATAACCCCCAATTATCTAATTTATCAATATATGATCAAACTATTTTTACACCTCTAATGAGAATCATTTCAAGTAGGCACATTGTAGTGATGTAAAAACAACTATCTTCGCACATATTCCCCCAATCATGTATATATATATATATATATAATATTCATCTTTCATAGGTATAATATAATTCCCTCTTTGCAAGATCATATAAGAAATCATCCTCCTCTTTTTCTCACTTCTTTTCCCACAGGTTCGATTACCCCCAATTTGACTGAAGGCTACTACCTTATCTTGGTTCGAGCACCAAAAATAGGCCATAAAATGGTTTAAATTTCCATGAAACATGTATGGGGAAATATGTTTATATATATATATATATCAATTTAAAAAATAATCTTTTTATTTTTTAATCATACACATATATATGTAATAATTTAAAATCATCAAGTTTATATTTTATAGATTTCAATCCATGTAATGGGAAATATATTTTAAAAAAATATTATATATATATTTATTTCAAATTCAATGTTATATATATATATATTATACTTTAATAAACATATTGTTTTTATTTTTAGGATTTAAATCCATTATTTATATTTACAAATATGAAATTATAATTTTATGTTGTCAAACATATATATAAGAATTATTTTAAAACTCCATGATTATTTACTTCATATAATATTATTATTCTCATTATTATACTTACGTAAGGGTGTAATATATTTATATATGAATTATTTAAAATTTCATGTTACTCGAGAATATATAATTATTCATGTATTATTTTCAAATTCTCCAGGTTAATATTTTTCAGATATATATTCATGATAGGGGAATGCATAAAACTCATATTTTAAATCTCATATATTTTTTATGTGGTCAAGGAAATTATTCTCAATGTTATAATGGTTTTATAGTTTGGGTTTTGGTGTGTGTGTCTGCATAAACACACACAAATATATATGTATATATATATAAATTTAGCTACTATTTTTGAGTTTGAATGATTTTAATTTTATTTGAAATCATTATATTACTCATTTTTTTAATAGAAGGAATGATTTATTTAAAAATGACAATTAAAATAATTTTTTGTGTATTATATAACATTTTCTTATTATAATAATTTCATTAATGAAAACCTATAAATATATATTAATTTATGTGAAAATGAATTTCAAATTTCTTTTATTTTAAGTGAATGGTTCATACATTTATACCATTAATTTATATATATAATGAATGAAAATGATTTTTTTACATTTCATTCACGGTTTATTTTTAAATGATAAAATTTATCAATTTAGGTCTTATATCCATTAAATATCATTCATTAGATTATATGAGAACTTTTATATACAAAGATGTAAATTATCATTCCAGGAATGTATCAAAACCCTAAATGTCATGACATTTGGTTGTGAAAAATTTAAATTAATGTAACTATGGAAGACCATATATATATATATATATATATTTTTATAAATAAATGTGTTTGAATGTATTAAAATGATGTGATGTTTATAAAGAGAAAAAACCAGTGAAAGTTATATATATATATATAATACGAGCTATAAATTGTTTAAAAAAATAGAATTTAGACATGGTAAACACAATAGGAATGAGGGGAGTGAACCCATCCCTATGGATAGTTGGTAGGACTAGACAACCTTCAATGTTTGAATAAGCCCCATGGTTTTTTTCCAAATCATGCTTAATATTTTTTTAAAATCACAAAATTATTTTAAAGTGTTTTCAAAATATTAACTATTTTCACAAAGTAATATCGAGTCTACCAAAGTAGTAGTATTTTCAAAAAAAATTTTATATTTTTCAAATGAGTATGTATTTTAAAATATTTTTTAATGGTTTCAAATTATGTAAGTATTTACAACGGTACTAAAAATGTTTTCGAAGGTATAATTATTTTCATAGGCCTTTTCCAAATCATTTTTTCAAATTATTTTCATAATAGATAAATAAATGATATTATATTAAAAGAAATTCTTTTTGAAATCATTTTTTCCAAATTGTATGTATTGTCAATTTATTTCTAATAGATATTTCCAAAGATATATATTTTTTAATGAATTTTCAAAAGGGATTTTTTAATGGGTTTTCACTAGTTTTTAAAAACCTCTTACTGGGTAATATTTCTCACACTATGTTTTTATAAAATGTTTTCATGATAATTTAGATGTTTCAAGGATATTAGCTTCAATAATAATCAAATAGGAGAAAATTATTATTTCTACATTTATTTATTTTATTATTAAACATAGAAATTTTTTATGAGTGGTCCATTTCCTCCAATTCCTAAATTAGAAAAGATCCTCATGTGTAAATGACTCTATATTTTGCAGTTTATTTTTATATAAAAAATATACAACATTATGTTTGTACCAGATCAATATGTGTGGGTCTGTAGATTCATTATTGGAATAAAATGAATGGTTTTGATAAATATTGAGATTTTGAGGTTTCTTATAAATGAGTAAGATTTATAAAGATATATTTTTAGTAAACCCATTGTTTTATAACCATTCAGTTTGAGTAAGAATCTATGATTTATAAGTCTACTTTTGAAATCCATGGTAGTTATGTGAGCATTAAGAATGAAAGATTCTGGTGATTATTATTTTCCAAAATCTGAAAATGGAATTTCAATATTTACCTCTAGTATAAAAAATTAATTATGGGGGAGAAATTATATGTTAATGGGGGTTGAATGTAACATCATAAGAATTTATTCATTTTATAAATGTTTATTAAATAATTTTGACAATAATATAAAAAAATTAAATTATAACTCTACATAAAAATAAATTTTATCTTTATTAAATTATATTTTTTATAAATTAATTTATTATCATTGTTTTATTAAATAAAATGTATGTATATTAACAAAATTATTTTCCTGAAATAAGATAAATTATATCATTCTATTTAAAAAATCACATTTTAATATTATGTGTCGTAATGTTTTTTAGGAATAAATATTTTATATGTTTTTAATATAAATACTTTTCAAGTGTTTATATAATCTCATGTTGAACGTATTATATGATTATCATGAATAAATAAAATTAAATACTATTTATTTTACATTACTTTTTTATTTTAATTTATTATGTCTAATATCACTGATTTATTTAAAATAGTATTATTATAAATATTTTTAAAATTATATTATTATGCATTAGTTCCCTCTTACTTTGTTTTAAAAAGTAATAATATTGAAATTGTGAAGATCTACTTAATATTCAATTGAAAAGTAATAATAATACTCAATAATCATTACATATCACATGTTATGTTATAATATAAACAGAAAAATATATACTATTTTTTCAACTTAATTGTTTTAAATTGACTATTACATTATAAAATTATTAATCCAAAACCTCTAAGCTCATTGTGGGATCCATTACCACATTATGGGAGACATATTGGTTCACCGAATAGTGATATCATCCCCATTTAAGATCATGTAGTTTTATGGATATTGTTGGGTCTCACTATGGAGTGGTTATGCATATGATAAGCACAACACATGCCAATAGGACCCAGAAGGTTCATGTGTTAGGCCAAAGCCTTGATGTGAGCCAGTGTGTGAGGCCCACCATGAGCCCACCATGTTATACGCTTCTGGATGGATGAAATCAGGTTTTGAATTATAATAGAGTCATGACCAATAGTTCTTTTTTGATGTGGGATCATAATATTGGTAACAAAAAAATTTAGATACATCATTTAAAAGTTATCCATTCTATCAAACACCCATAGTCATCTGATCATCTCCTAATTATATTTCTCCTCATGAAAGCAATATCCCACCTCTTCACTGATTTCTTTTTATTCCATTCCATTCTAGATTCATTTTTTCCTTTATGGAACCCATCAATCTTTATTAACCACATAGAATCAATAGTTGTATTCACTTATAAAGAATATATTCCTCCAGAATTATTTTTCAAATGTATGAATAGAGGACTGAAGATTTTCATATCTACCCATTAAAACTTCCTGATACACAGATGCCCAATTCACCATAAATGATCCTTAAATCTAAAATAATCATTGAATAAAACATACATATATACATTCATGATAACTAACATTAGGTTTTTTGTTTAAAATAAGATAAATGTTTTGTCTTTTCTATCCCCTAATTCTTCGATTAAACATTTCATGAGTTGACTATTTTTACACCTCAAACAAGACACATAGGGCGTAAGAACACTATTGTGTTGTCAAAAAAATCCAACCTCTCTCAGAAGCACCCAAACACACACACACAAATATATATATAATATTTTTTATTAATAAAGAGAATCCCATTTTAACATTGTAAGAGCTGATATGAAACCTTCTTTTATAATCACTTATTCACCAACTGGTTCATGTATCCCAAATTATATAAAAGACAATGTGAGTAACCTAGTTTGAGAACCCCAGACATAACATTTCCTGGTATGGATTTCTAGAAAACAGTTAAGGGTACTTCTTTTTTATGCTATTATATATATGTATATATTTATTTAAAATTTCATGTTTATATTATATATATATATATATATATACATATATATGAAATAATTTTAAAAGAGATAAGTTTATATTTTAAATATTTTAATCCAATTAAGATGAATTCTATTTTATAACTATTATATACATAAATATTTAAAATTCATATATATATATGTAATGTTTCTATAAAAACAATGTTAATATTTTTAATATTTGAATTTATGATATATATATATACATATCAACTAAATTTTTATGATGTTAGACATATGCATTTTTTTCAATATATATTATTATATACTTCATGTTATTCATTAATTTTCAAAATTATAAATATATAAAGGCATCCTATATTTATATATGTATTTTTTTTAATTTCATGCTTTTCAAGCATATATAAATACTATTTTATTATTTTCAACTTCTCTAATTAAATATATTCCAGATTTAAATTATTATTATGTAGTACATTAAATTTAAAATTTAAAATCCCCATTATATTTTATGTTCTTAAGTAAATTATTTTCAATGATATAGGGGTATTATAGTTATGCTATACATGTGTATGTACACAGACACTCACACACACATATATATACATAAACATTTAGATATTATTTAAGGATTTGGATGAATAATATATTCATATCAAATCATGACCTTACAGAATTTGATATTTTAAAAATTTTCAAGGTTAAATTGATTGATTTAAAGAAGATACTTTTTAAAATACTATGTGTATTATATAATTGTTTCAAATTTTAATTATTTTGAAGAAGATAAATTAATTATATATTATAAAATGTGAATAGTAATTAACAATTTCTATTATTTTGTGTGATGTATTAATATATTGACATCATAATTTTATATATAAAATAATATAAAATTATTATTTAACATATTTATTGAAGGATGAGCTTTAAATGATAAATTATTTCACCTTATGTTATATATTAATGAAATATATTTCATGAGTTTATGAGACAAATTTTATATAGATGGATCTTAATTAACATTCAATGAATTTATGAAAAGTATTTATATTTTGAGATTTGTTTTACCTAATTTAACAGTTAATTTCCTATGAAATTTAAAAAATATATATATAAGTGCCGTAATTTATTAATGCAATGTTTGATTTTTAAAATGAAATCTATAGTGATATATATATATATATGAAGAATTATCGAAAATGTATTTATAAATATTTGGCACATGGAATTTTAAAAATTAAAGGGAAGTGGAGAGTGAACACATCCCTATGTATTGTGGGTGGGAATAAATACCATTTAATGTTTTGAGTGGCCCCATGGTTTGGTTTTCCAAATCACAATTAAAATTTTCCGAACAATCACTGGATAAATTTAATGTATTTTTAAATGTGTAATTATTTTCATAAAGTAATATATCCATTTATAATGTGTAATTATTTTAAAAAACTATTAAATAATTTTAAAAAGCATATGTATTTTTAATATTTATCCCATTTTCTCAAATTACACAATTTTTTTCAATGGTATTATTATTGTTTTCAAATGACGATGTATTTTCAACATCCTTTTGAAAATCATATTTTTAAGTATTTTAAAGGGAGTTGTAAAAAGATATTATATTTTGAAAAGTTATTTCAAAGTGATTTTTTTAAAAAGATAGTTATTTTAAAATTATTATTTAATGTTTTTTTCCAAATATATATATTTTCAAAAATATATTCAAAAGGTATTTTGAAAAATATTTTCACTCCTACCAGTAAATGTTTCTCTCCCTATGTGTTTATAAATTTTTATGATTAGTCTAATGTTTCAAGGAGATTATCTTCAACAAAGATATTGCACATGAAAAATATTATTGCTTCATTTTTATTTTTTCATTAAAATTAATAATTTGAAAGAGTGGAACATTTCTTCAAAATACCAAACTGAAAATGATCCTCAGATGTAAATGACTATATATATCTCCTTTACATTATATATATATGACATTTTTTAATAACAGATATTGATTCATGTGTTTGTGTTTTCAAATTTTTTATCTATGGAACATTATTCATTACATTTTATATTCATACATCCATTTAACATATGCTAAATTTGAAATATATTCCTTCAGTAATGACTTTGTTTAATAAAATTTCAGTTTGAGTAAAAAATTTTGTGTTCAATATCTACTTTCGAAATCCATGGTATTTAAGTGTAATTTAATAATAAAAGATTATTGTGATTCATATTTTACATATTCTGAAAATTGAATTTGAGGATTTTCGTTAATTACGACTGATAAATTTATAGGTTAAAATTTCATTTAAGGGGGTTGAATATAATAATTGAGAAATTTATGATTATTAAAAAAAATTTAAAAGGATTTTTTTTAATTAAAAATTTTAAGTATAATTTATGATTAAAAAATGTTTACCTCAATGAAATTTGATTTTTTATAAATTATAATATTAAAATTATATAATTAAGTAAAATTTAAGTATATTAATAAATGTATTTTCATGAAAAAAGCTAAATTATTAAATTTAATTCGAAAAAACGCGTTTTAATATAATATGAAGTAAGATTATTGAATAAGTACTATATAATATGAATTATATATAAATATTTTTCCATTTATTTATAGAATCTCTTGTTTAACATCTTTTATAACTTATAATGCATAAAGAATATTAACTATTTTATTTAATTTCTTTTAGGTTTTATATTATATTTAATATATAATATATAATATATTTAATTGAGATATTATTATTGTAATAAGAATTTTAACCCATATATTATTCAATATTGTTTTTTGATACATTTTTTTTAAAAGTAATCAAATTAAAATTATAAATATATAATCAAGATATAGTTAAAAAATAATAATAATAATACTTAGTAATTATTAGATATCACATGTTAATTTAGAAGTTAAAGATAAAAATGGTTAATATTTTTCCTCTAAATTCATCCCAATTTACTCTTAAATTATACACAAATTAATCTCACCCATATAAGCCGGGTGGGGGACCCCTCATCACAGAATGTGACCCAAGTTGGTCGACCATGATGACAATTCAATCCCATTTCGGCCCAAGTAGTTGCAGAGAGATTGTTGGGATGCCTCATTGTGAGGCTATGCATCGGTTTTGCATAATGAAAACCGATAAGAACAGAAGGGCATATGAGTTATTCCAAATTTAGCATAGGCCTCTGTATAAGTCACATATGGAAAACACACTATTAGACACTTCATGAAAGTTGAAATCATGTTTTATACTATAATGGATGAGATAAAAATAGTTCAATTCAATTTTTGATAGTAATACAGGTACGATACACCATTTAAATAGTCCTCTTAAGAGATAGTCACTCTATCAAATGACCACAACCATGTAATCATCTCCTGCTGATATTCCTCCTCAAGACCACTCAATACCTCCTATTCATAGCTTCCTTCACAAGTAATGTTATCCAACATCATTAATGAGGGAACTCGTTGATCTCCATTAACCACATTCCAAAAATAGTTGTATTGTCCTTCTAACAGTACCCTAGTCCATTATTATTTTCCAATTGCACGAAAAATCGACCAAGGATTATTGAATCTACCAATTATAAGTTTTTGACCCACAAGATCTTGATTCACCATAAATGATACTTTGATCACAAAACATTATCAAATATAACATATATGTATACATTCATGAATATTGAAACCCTGATTTTTTATTTCAAAGTAATATAAATTCATTTTATTTTTTGAAAACCCTAATCTCAAAATATTTTTTACGAATTAAATTCAATATTTATATATATCTGTATGTAATATCATGTTTATGTTTTCAAATAAAAATATACATTTTACCATCAAACACTATGATTATTTACTTCATTTTATAAATGTAATTTCATACAGATACATATGTAACTATATATTATTATATTTTTTTTATTATTTCAAATTTCATGTTTTTCAGGTATATATAAATATTCATGTATTATTTTCAAATTCTAAAACATAATATTTTTAGGATTTAAATTCATTTTAAGGGATACATTAAATCATATATTTTAACTCCCCTTTATATTTTACCTTCTAAAAGAAATTATTCTCTTATAAGGGTTTTATACATATTGTATACGTGTTTTTGTATACAAAAAACACACAGATATATGTATACATACACATTTAACTATTATTTCATTATATTAATGAATAAAAAATTTATTTCAAATCCTGATCTTACCCAATCTGATATTATTTCTTTCTTTCTAGGACATAATTTTTTATTTAAAAATATTATTAATTATAATTTTATGTTCATGATATAATTTTCCAACATATGAGTTATTTATGAATGAAAAATTTTATAACTAATATTTTTTTTGTGGTTATTAATTTATGAGTTATATTATGTTTTGTGAATGGTTCATTCATTTACATCATTATTTTATATATAAAGTCAAAGAAAATGGGTATTTAGTATATTTTCAAATGGTTTTGTTTTACATGATAAAATTTATCACCTTAAGTCATATTTCAATTAAATGTCTTTAATGAGGTTTTGAGAGAAATTTTAACTTTATGGTTATTTTTAATCATTCCATCAATTTATTCAATTTCTAATTTCCATGATAATTGGTTCTACAAAATTGAATAAGTAAATTCCTATGGATGTTTATATTTATATAGGGATAAATATTAGTGTCTGAATGTATTAATAAAATGTTATGTTTTAAGAAAAAATATTAGTATAAAATGTATGTATGTTTTGAAATATTAAAAATGTATATATAAATTTTTGAAACATGGGATTTTTAAATTTTTTAAGGAATTTGGGCGTAAAATCATCCTTAACGAAAGTGGGAAGGCCTAAACAACCTTTAATGATTGATGTGACCCATGTTTTTGTTTTCCAAAAAGTTATTTATATTTATTAAAAAATAAATGGATTATATTAAATCATTTTCAAAAGAAAAAGTATTTTTCAAGGGAATTATATATTTTTCAATAGCGTAATTATTTTCAAAAATTATTACACCATTTTCAAAATTGTATGTAATTTAAAATCCAGATCAATATTTTTCAATTAGATATACATTTTCAAAGGTATTATTAATGGTTTAAAATGGGTAATTATTTTCAAATTATTTATAAAAATCATACTTATAATTTATTATCAATGTTGTTTTAAAAAACTATAATATTATGAAATGTTTTTTTCCAAATAAAGTATTCACAATTATATGCATTTTAAAAGGATTTATAAAAGTTTTTTCCCAAGATATATACATTAAATTTATTTTCACAAGGTATTTTCAAATGTGTTTTACTACCATTTTAAAAATCCCCTCACTTAGATATTTTACACGTCATGTTTTTTTATAAAAAATATTCAAGGTCATATAGAATTTTCAAGGATATTTTCTTCTATTAGGTGCTAGCATTATAAATGTATTATCACATCCATTTCATTTTTTTATTTAAAGTATGGAAATATGTAAAATTGTTTCAATTCTTCCAAAGCCTATACCCGAAAAAAATCCTTCCATGTAAATGAATATATATTTTCAATAATTTTTTATAAAATAAATATACCATAAAGAGTTTGTACCAGATATAGAAGTGTGGGTGAGGTGCTTCATAGTTGAATAATTTTCTAGAAAATTACACATAATTTAGATGCCCAATCAAAAAAAATTGATAGTCACTTCTCTGATGTATATCCATTCATTTTTATTAAGTCATATGTCCTCTCAAATGAAAATTAAGGTTGTTTTCCTTTTAATATCATTTAATATAATACATATGGAATTATTTATCATAGATGTATTTGGATGTCCCATGTTGAAATCCTTGGTGAATTTCTCCCATTTCTGTATAGGAATAGGATATTCCTATTTTATCCTATTATAATTTTTCAATTTTTCACTTACTGATTGACATAATAAAAACATTAATCAATATTTATTAATATCCTTCATTATATTATCCAACCAATTATTCTATAATTTATCATTATACTTCATTATATACATGGGTGGATAGCGAATTTCAATCTATGTTCCTCCTTAAATAGCACCTTATTTATATCATGTTATCATGGTATGAAAAATCATCATATAAATCACCTAAATCTATCTATATAAATGTTTAACTCCTAATATTTATAATTTATTATAGAATCATATTTATTTTCTATATTTTCATCAAGAATTTTAAATTTTTTATTCCTCTCTAGAGTAAATGACTGAGAATCAATTTCAGCTTGATGGTTGTGGTCCCTTCAATTATGATTACCAAGTACATCCATTCCATATACTAGAAAATTAGATACCCCTCAATACTAATATTGAATAAAGTTTTAATATCTTTTCAACATATAGAATCTAAAACATTAATTTCATTCCATGTGTGGTAAATGATATATAATTCATAATTCGTGATCATATCTATCCACCTTCACTAGTGTATATTGAGAACCTTCTATGTAAATATATACACAAGGTTAAAACTATCCATATAAATTTCACACTTATTTCCATAGAGGAAATGTCAAAAAATATTAAATATAATGATTACTCCAATAAAATCATTTGTTTCATCAGATTGTTCTTCTCATAAATTATTAATTATATATTTTCATTTATTAGAACATTATAATTTTTCATGAGTAAAAAACCCACGATCTTATTTTAAACATTGTTGTTGATAAAAACATCATCCCCAATTATAGGTTCTGTAAGTATACGTGTAGTGATAATACTCTTCTTAAACTCCATGAATTTTTCCTCACATTTATTTGTCTAAAAAACTATACTCCCTTCCATGTTATCATTGTTATTGTGATTGATAATCATGATAAGTTTCTTGAAATTCACTTATATTACCAAAAAAATCAAGGAAACTATGGTCCTCTATTATTGATTTTGGTATAGGGCATTACCCAATAGTATATTTATTTAATGGTTAAATATATATCCCATTACTGATGATTGAATATAGTATAAATGTCACATGACTCGTCCCCAACTCCAATTTAATATACTTCTCATATAACTTCTTTTTTAAAATGTTATAAAAAATGTATTCAAATGTTCTTCATCTTCCTCCTTAAATTTCGAGTATATCAGAATATTATCTATAAATACATCCAATTATTCTTCATGTTAATATCTAGATGATTTATTAATCAATTCCATGAATATCATAGAATCATTAGTGATTCAGAATTGTATTATTATAAGTTAACAGTGTCTATACCATGTTAAGAAGGAGGTCTTATGAATATATTCATTAACTTTATAATTGGTGATATTCCAATTCAATGTACAATTCAGATATACACGATGATCCAAAAAATGAGAAAAACATTCATCAATATATCTTTAGGGACACTTTTTCATTATCAATATTTTATTGGGTTTATGATAACTAATGTTGAGGTGCATTGGACTATTTTTATTTTTATAAAAAGTGGGCCGAAACATCCCATGTTGAACCACTTATGTATTTAAAACCAAAAAAAATATTGTTTTAGTTTCTTCTTCAGTTATTCTACTTCAATGGAAACCATTATTTCTAGATTCTTGGAAGTTGGTAAATACACAGGTATATATTTGTATGAGAACTCAACTTCTTAATCATGATAAATATGAGGGATGTCTACTAGGAATTCATCAAAAAATTCTCTCACAATGGTCATGTCTTTAAGCATGATCATTAATGTTGTCGCAATAATTGGAGCTATATATTCATTCTCATAAGGATAAAACTTCAATGATTAAGAAGAATATTCTATAAAATATCCATCCTCCTCCTTCCACTTATATATAATTAGAGGGAGATTTGGTAAAAAAATGATATCCTACTCCCCAAAGTGAATATTTACTCCTTATAAAGATAAAAAAATCATTAATATTATGGTATGAAATTTACTCAAAGGGGATTTTACAAAATTTTCTAGGATACTGATATGAAAAAAGAATATTTGGGATAATTTATAAGCATGATATCGAATAATTTCAATGATAATTTTATGTCTATATTTTCTGGTGGTGTTTGAATAATTCAAATAAATATTCATGACTAGAAAACATATATATATCTATAATCATATAACATATTTATATGAATGAATATAAAATATGAATATTTATCCCTATTTTATTTGGTTAATAATAAATTTTTTAAACCATGTAAATTTTTGGGATTTAAAAACTCATATTATGATCATCTAAAAATCCAAAACATAAACATATAAGGAATAAATTACAAATTACATGCATTACCTAAACTGTGATCTTCAACTTTTCAATATTTTTTATTTATAGTAATTTTTTAATGAGGTTCATTGGTCATGCTATTATATATGACATAATTAAATTCTATAACAATATATAAAATATTTTATGATCGGTTTTAAAAAATACATTGATTAACCAAACCCGATACCAATATATTTTAAAAATTGGTGTGAAGTTTGTCCCACTTGTTATATAAAAATTAAATACTCAGTTAATTCACAATCATCTTTTTTATAAAATATAACATTTTGTTTCATTTGTTTTGGTTATAGATTGATTGGTAATAAATTTCCAATTTTAATGTAAATGGAAACAGAAAAATGTATAATCAAAATTTTAAAATACTGATATGATAATTTGATATGATAAAAAATTAAATAAAAAAATAATTAAATAAAAACAATACATATTTAAATGTGAATTAAAAAATAATTTATTTAGTATAAATAGTAAGAAATGGTCATATCAAAATTTTGATATTATATGTATTGAGATAAAATAACATAGTGTATTAATTAAAAGAGAGAGTAAACACAATTTGATAATGGGGTTATAAATCAGCCTAGTGTGATCACCTACATCTATTACCCTAGAGTTGAGAGGGTCATTTTAAAAATCCCTAGATCTGGATAGTGACAAAGAAACGCATTCTTCATAATTAATGGTTTTTATCAATCTCGGGAACTTCACTAGTATCCTAAGAATTCTTCCCCCATATTATCGATAGTGAAAACTCATTGTAGAAGGAGATTAAAATAATAATTTTTCCATGGTTCAACCCATATAAAATTTAACTCCCAATTTTCTTATATAAATGCATACAATTTGGTCGAGATATTGTGTAATATTTAATGAAAAGAGTGACATTAATATATATTGGGTGTTAAAAATTGATATTGAGATAATTTTTTTGGATATTTTAGTGATTTTCACTTTCGAGATCTAAAGATTTGTTTAGGAAATAGTGAATATTTCTTTGACTAGTTGGTTTTACATTCAACAAATGAGAACCATTTATTTTCTCCAATAGGTCATATAATCTTATAGAATCGACCTCGGGTCATTAATGCTAATGAAGGTATAATAGATTCTTTTGACCAATAATAGACAAAACCATTAATAGTCTACATTTATTCCACATGTTAATCAGGGCACCTCAATGGCTGGCTAGTGGGACACCTACAGCTCACGGGTCATCAAAATTCACCCTCGGTGAGAAATTACTGGAAACAGGTTGGCTTGTTTCTTTCAATTTGAATCATTTAATATTCCTATCTATACCAGTTGATTTGATGTAATCTACTAACTTCTTGGTGGTCTCTTATCAATTGTGGGCGTTCTATATAACAATATCGGCTGTATGTTGGCTCTCTAAAATGATTTGATGTTTCATAAAACATGTCTTCTTTTTCTAGTGCGGCATAGAATTCCTTCCATGGTCTTCAATGGATCAACCAAAATCATTCTGAGAGATTTAAACACCATAAAATATTAGTCCACTAATTTTTCAATATCATAAGGATAAAATAATATAGACTTTCATATAACAATTTATTCAATAAATTGATTATCTTTATGTAAAATAAAAGTAATTGAAATTCACTACAAAGAAAAAATATGAAAAAAATAGTTTTATTGTTCATAATGATATAATGAGATAGTGAGAGGTAAAAATCTATTTATATAAATTTATGATAAAATAAACATAAAATTATATCAAGTTTAAATCAATATTGACAGAAATACCACCATAGTAAATATATCATCGTAAACAATATAATTAAAAAAGATATTAAATATTCATATGAAATAAACAAGAAATTACAATATTTAAATAGAAATTTTAAAATTGAACTCAAATTTTAAATGCTTCCCAATTATGATGTAATTATGTAATATCACATATTTCAATAAATTTCCCCAATAATTTTCTTCAAAAGTATTGTTAAAAAAATTTACCCCAAAAATTCCCCGTTAAAAATTTCTCCCGTATAAAACAATATCCACCTTAAAAATTACATTTCTCTGTGATTACTAACAAAAAAACTGGGTGAGGAGAGTGAACATGTAAATGGAATTATTTGATGAAAAAACTGAGAGATGTTTTAATTTTTTTAACCATAATATCGATACAGAAAATAGTTTAAAATTTAATGATATTTTGAATATTATATGTACCAATAAAGTGGTTTTAAAAACAACTCTTATATTCAAAATTCCCCATTAATAAGATCATTAATGAGATATAGTGAAGATTAAATGAATATTTATTATAAATATATTTATAAAATTTAAATAAAATGGGAATATAAAATAAAATGTTGAAATAATATAAGAAAAAATATAGAGAAAAAAATGAGAAGGGAAGGAAAAAGTAAGTAAATTAAAAAAATTATAATCCAAATAAAAATTATAAAATTATAGATTTCAATTTTTATAATAAAAAATGATAAAAATTTTAAAAAATGTAATGTTATACTAAAACATATATTTATTTTGAAAAGGAATAAAATTAAATTTCCAAATAAGATAATTTTTTTCTATTTTAACAAGAAATAATAAAAAAATAATTCTTAATATGAACTTCATAAATAAACAGATAATGAGAACCCCAAAATTGATGCACCACTGATATATAATTGAAATATCTAAAATAGAAATGAAAAAAAGAAAAAAAACATAAATAATGATTATAAAAATATTTTCCAAATTAGTAATGGTTAAATAGAATGCATCAAAATCGTACCATTTCTAATTCACCTATCATGAAGTCAAAATTATCAAGAGAAATAGGATTAGTGAAATTATCATTCAGTATATATAATTTCTAAACAACATTAAAAAAGATAACATCCTTTTAGAATTTATCTCTAATGAAATGGTTTATAATGTAAATTTGTTGTGTTTCAACAAGTATAAAATAATTTGATATGTGTTTTATTAAATGATTTGAAACTAATTTATCCATTCACGTATAAATTGATTATAAAAAATTATAACGACAATTATACCAAGTATAAGGAGGTTTTTATAAACACTAGAAGTATTTATATTTTTTTAAAACATGTTTTTAAAATATTGGATTTGAGAACTAGGTGGTTGTTAACCAAATTTTTTTTAATAATAGAATATAATTGTTTTTGCAACGACCGAAAGATTAATAAATGGAAATCACAATCTTATTATTAAGTCATATAATCACATTGAATCACGACACAATGAACTACTGAGTTCAATGTGATCATTATACATTACATTATCACTTTTGTGATTTGAATTTCGAAAATATGACAAACATTGTTGTGATCTGTATTATGTATGGAGTCCGATAAGACAAAATTAATTTTTGGTGAATAATAAAATAACCATATTAATAGAAATGTTAAACTTATGAAACGTAATATGATCTTATGAATATTAAATCAGCCATTTATATAGTAATATTTCCAATGTATGTATATATAAAATTTATACATTTTATAAGTGACAATATGACTATGTTGGTATTTTTATTAGTTATAAATATTTAATTAATGATTTATGAATAAATGAAAATTCAAAAAGAAAAACTAATTTTCATAAAATTTACTAATAAATTTATTTTTTTTCATATTATTATCATATAATTTTATGTGACCTTGGTAAAATTTTCAAAGAATTTGAAAAGCAGCTATAATTTTAAAATATTTATTTTTCAATTAAATAATGTTTTTATTAAAAATTTAAAATTCCCACATTTAAATAATTATTTTCAAAAAATTATGTTCATTTTTGGATTCTACACATAGAAAAATTGTTAAGGTAAATTCTCCATATTTTTATGGAATATATTAATTTTTTTTGATGAATAGTATAATATGATCATTTACAATAAATAATAAACACAAGAATTATTATGTCTTCAGTTGATTTATTGCGGATCTGGTGCCCTTATCTAAAAATTACATCCATGTATTATAGTTTTTGATAATAAGAATCCTTATTATTTCTTGTATTAAGAAAAATAAGAAAATAATAAATAATGTATTGAGAACACCCTTCTCTAATCGATTATAGAAGCCCCCCTAACCCCGCTATACTCTTTACACCTCAAAAGCCATGTGACTTGTTTAAATTCTTCCCACATATTTACCCAAGCTCCCCCCACATCCATTGTTTCTTTTTATCCTCAAAAGACCAATACATATCCCCTTAAAAGGCTCTCAAGGAAGATTAATTTAAGAGGTAAATTCCACTTTTCAATTGTTTTACTTTCCTTCCATGTTACTTTTGTTTTATTTTCTATCATTAACTCTTGTCCTTGAAAAGTTATCAAAAATCTAGTACCTTATATTAATTTTAATGTTTTCATGATAATCGACTATGTCATTATCATATCATTTTTACCCTTATTTTATACTAGTATTAAAAACACCATCCATGATGTGTTTATTTTACAGATTCAAGGGCATTGGGTTTTTAATTACCATTACCATATTTAATTATGGTCATGTAACCATTATTATTATTAAAGCAGAAAATTAATTATTTATCAGGTCTCAATTATGGCTATGGAGTCATTTTTTACACATGGTATTGATTTATAAAACAAAATGAGTCAGTTGCGATCAAGTACTGCCAATTAACATGAAACATTATCAATGGGATTTTATATAATGATTCATCTTCAATCCAAGTAACAAAATTAAATTTACAATCATATAACCTTTTATATGATAAATAATAAAATATAACTCCAATTCTATATAACCATCCTCTTTTTTACAGGATTATCCATTCATTTGTACAAGTAAAATGATCATGAATCAAATGGACCCTAACAGTGAAATAGAACCTCCTAAATAATGATAAGGGTTATGAATGAACAAAAAAAATGTTATTTAAAATCCATATAATGAAAATAATTTTCAGGAATTATTAATTAATGAACCAAATTTTATTATTCAGATCATTAATATCATGTGGATATTAGTATCAGACTTAAGGTAAGGGATTCCATCCAAACATCCATTATTCCTTTGGGTTATTATTACTCACTTTTTATCCGAATTCAATACTATATTTTGTTTATATACATCTTCTAATTTCTGATTATATTCCCAAACACATGTATCATGATCTATTAATCATTTTCATTCAGTTATATATATACTTTTAAGTGATTCGCTCCTCAATACTTCCCGAAATGCAATCCCGTTAAAGAAAACATCCCGAATTCATACCTAATTTCATGTGCACACTATCATCTATTTTAAGACACAATTTTTTTACTAAATAAATATTTTTTTATAAAAAAAAAATTTGTTTCAATTCTTATTTTCTAAAAAATATATTTCCCTTTTTTATTATTTTTATTATTTCCCTAAAAACTGCACTAAAATGGTTTAATACTAAAAATTATTAAATACTCTTTTTATATGTTTTCTCTTATGTTTGGTATCACATAAAATTATATACACCTATTTTCATGTATTTGTATATATTTATTCTCTAATTCATTTCTTTCATGGGAACTTGTATGATATTACTATTAAATTATGCAATATTAATTTATTATGATACTCATTTCCATCTATGGGTTCCCTTGTGTTTGCGTATGATTGATTGTGTATGATTCTGTATGTGGAAAGAATATTCATGAACAATCTATTATGGGTTCACATAGATATATCTACAATGAGTTGGGTAAATTTGAGGCTTATGAGGCATTATGTGGTATATTCATGGCGGTTAGGCTTGACTTGTGCTACCATATGCAATGGCCTTGGCAGTTAGCATTAACATGTGTTACCATATGAAACTGTAATGGTTGTAAAACTTGGATTGTTATCCTCTAAGTTAAAAGTGCCTTAAATCATTATAAATTCATGTTATATTTTTTTACAACATTACTATTATTATATTTTTTATATGATCACAAATTATACATGATATGGAAGCATATGTTCAAATATGTTTTAGGCCTTTTTATATCATCATGTCATGATTCCAAAATAATGGAATAATGATTTATTCTTAGGCTTAACACCTTACACGGCTTTTAACTCAACCCTTTTTTCATGTTATCCCCATTTTACCCAATGAATATTTTTTAGCACAAAATAAGTTTGGAGATCATTATTTTGATTAAATAAATTTTTTTTATTATGTTGATTGGTTATGTAACCATTCCACTACGACACAAGAAATTAGAATTAATATCATGTAAATTGTTGTATAATTATGCATATAATAATGAAATGATATATGTAAAGGTCTAGGGTCACTATAGTTGGTATCATAGGGATAATATAGTTATTAATGGATAATATGAACACAACACATTAGTGAGAAACTTAAGGATGCGACTAAATATTTGAAAACAACCCTAAATTTAATGTGGTTTTTCAAGAATAAAAATCCATTTCTAGATAAAAAAGAATAGGTGGCCATATAATAGATATATATAGGGGTTAAAATAAAAAACACCACATTGATCTAGACTTGAATGGGAACTAGTTCACATAAAAGGGCCTTGCTGCATTCTTGGTTTGACACTCCTGAGGTACTTGCTTTGGTAAATTCATGATCATGGTTTAGAACAATATTATGGGCATAGAAAAGATCCCATAATAATACTAGATAAGAAAAAGAGCATGGATAACCAAGATTTAAACCTAAGGAATCACAAGAAAGGATATAATTCCCTTTTAAAAGTTTACCCTATATAATCAATGTTTCCTTTTTATGTTTAATAGCTATGTATCCAAGATGTCCAATTGTATGTTATTTTTCTTAGTTAATTGAAGTAGATATAAGAACATGTGCAAAAAATCATTGTGATAGGGAATGTAAATATTTCATTAATTATATGAAAAATATGTAGTGACTGGGTGCTAAAAATTTCATGATGGTACATTCTCAACTATATCAGGTTATGAACAATAACCTGAATCATGTGGAAGGACCTCCCACTTCAATTAAAGATAATGTATTTATTGAATCATTTATATTTTGATCCCCTCGTCGCAGAATAGTGGATTAACTCCATTGAAAATATATTCTCTGTCCTCCAGTGCACAAAAGAAGAGAAAATCGTACGGGAGATATATCATTTTGATGGGGAAGATGATAAGTGGTAGACACTGAACAATAATATGAATCAAAAGTGGAAATTTATTCTATGTATTGGGAGTAATTCGAGATACAATTTGAATAAATATTTTCCTTGAACCATCTTTCTCAAGATAGAAACTGAATTCCTGAGACTCAAGAAGAAGGAAGATGATTCCTTAGGGGCCTATGAAGAAAACATCACAAGGAATTCATGATACACCTATGAACATTTCAAGAACACAGAAAGCAAGGTGAATTTATTCTTTAGTAGAGTAAATCTGATTATATGAAAAGAGTTGGTGATTCAAGACATTGAAGTTATGTTGAGATTTTATGGTATTCCTTTAATGTATGAAAAAAGATCAGAGACTCTCAATGGTCTCATGGGATCTATGAAAAAAGAATTAGATGGAGTATAATATGAGTGGTTCAAAAAATAAATTCCATGGAGGAATGAAAATTGAACATCCCACATGTGAAAATTGGTGGAAAATGCATCTTGGGAACTTTCAAAATGGATCTAGGATTCTCATCAAAAGTGGAATGATGGGAAATCTATCAAACAACTATAGAATGTATATGAAAATTCCTATTAATAAGGATGAATAAAGGAAGGTATAAAACAAAACTCTTCATGTAATGTAGTGGTACAACAACAAGGATCATGGAAATTATGCAAATAATTTCCCTAAGACAAAGGTTGTTGGAGGGAATCAATAACAACCTCCAAGAAAAAAAGGAAGGGATTAGGATATCACTACTGTTGAGGGGGATCCACACAATGATGTGGTGACAGGTACGGTAGGTTTTCATTAATTAATATAGATTGTACTATTTAATTCAGATTCAATAATTTTTTTGAAATCTTTTATGTTATGTATAACAATTAAAACCCCACCTCAAAATTTACAGGGAAACATATCTATGAGAATAGTGAATGGGAAAATTATTGTGTCCATGTTTTATAACTCCTCCCATGTAAATGTTTGTAGACTGAAACTCCCAAAAAAATCTTTTCATAATTATTTTTTTGGAGTTCAATGTTATCTTGGGCGTGGATTGTATATCATTATACAAAGACAACATCAACTGCGGGGAAATAGAGATCAATCTTCACATCCCAAAGCATCATCGAATTCATTAAATTTGTAAGAAGAAAAATGAATATGTTACATAATCATTGTATCATGTTTTGGTAATACTTTATTATGAGTATGAATGTCTAGCTCAAATGATTGAGACAAACAGGATGATACTTCTCGATGATATTCCCATCATGAGGGATTACATTGGTGTATTCCCAAAAGAGTTGTTTCTTCTTCCTTCTGATCAAGAGGTTGAGTTCTCAATTATTTTTATTCCTGGATCCCTACCTATATTGTCGAAACATAATATAATGTCAAACATAGAGATTTAATCACTAAAGAATTACTTATAGGATAATCTGGGGAAGGGTTTTATACCCCCGAGTTCTTCACCATGGGGTGCTCTAGTACTTTTCTTCAAGAAGGATAGATCAATGAGACTATACATTGATTATCATTAGCTTAATAAAATAACGATAAATTTTTTGTTTCCCCTACCTCGGATAGATGACTTGTCAGATTGACACTGTAGGGACATTTATTTCTCTATGGTGGACATTTAATCGAGATATCACCAATTAAAGGTGTGGAATGAAAAATATTCCCACAATTTCCATTGGAACAACAAATTTCATAGTGATTCTCTTTGGAATCACTAATGATCCAAAATGTTTCTTCAATTTAATGAATAGTGTCTTTATATATTTCTGAGACAAATTTGTGTTAGTCTTAATTGAGTATATTTTGATATACTCCAAGAGAAAGAAGGAACATGAGAAGAATTTGAATATTGTGCTTCTGAAATTGTGATGGGAGAAAAATTATGCAAAGTATATTAAATATGGGTTCCGGGTGGAGGAATTATCATTCCTTGGTAATTTAATCACTAGAAAAGGGATATCTATATACCCTTCCAAGACAAATACAATAGAATAATGGCACAGGACAACATCTATAATGGAGATTCATAGCTTCCTTTCTCTATATTTGTATTATAGATGATTTTTTAAGGACATATCTTGATTTTCTAACACAATGAACAAGATGACAAGGAATGGAGTGAAGTTTTCCTATACTCAAGAATATGATGAATATTTTAAGGTGTTGAAAAAGAGGCTTATCACTACACCATTACTTAGAATCCCAACAAGTGTAAAACATTTTGTTGTGAATATTGATAATTCAATAAAGGGATTATGGAGTGTGCTGATGTAAAATGATAATGTGATAGCATACACCTCATGAAAAATGAAAATCCATGACAAATATTATCCTACACATGATCTAGAGTTTTTGGCTATGATATTTTCATTAAAAATATGGTTGAATTATCTATATTGAGAGAATAGTGATATATATACTAATCATAAGATTACCAAAAATATATTCACACATAAATTAGTTAATATGCTCCAATGATGAAGGTTATATCCCATCAAGGATTATAACTTCTCAATCCACTACCATCCTAGAATGGAAAATGCGGTGGAGAATTCACTGGGTAGAAGAGATCCTATATTTTTATTAATGATGAGAATTGAGAATGATCTAATTTTATGTTATTTTTAATGAATGGACATTGGATACATTAAGGGAGGAAAATATTCAATCATTTCTCAAATGGTTGCTCAACCATCCCTCAAGTTGAAAATAATGGATGCTCAAATAAAATATGTTGAAATTAAGAATACGATTGAGCTATAAGAATTTGGAAATCCTCTATGTTCATGATGGTTGAAGAAGGAGTTCTACGATTTGGTTCATGATTATTGGTACTATCAAAACTAGTGATCAAGAACGAGCTTTTGAATGACACAGAGATCTCAACCTTCACTGTTCAACCATGTTGCACAATGATGTATCGAGATCTCCAAGAGAAATTTTGGTGAGATAATATCAGGAAAGAGATCACTGAATATTCATCAATGTTCATGTAAGTTAGAAAGTGAAGTCCGAGATAAAAAAGTATAAGGGGATTATGAAACCACTACACATACCAATATGGATGTGCGTGAACATCATCGTGGACATTGACATGAGAATTAAAAATAAATCCATAGGAAACCAAGATATATGGATCATTATGGATATTTTTAAAAGGACAGCTCACTTTATCATAATTTGAGATTATATCTCAGTAGATAAAAATTCACAGATATATATAAAAGAGGTGGAGAGGCTACATTTATTTCCACTATATATTGTATCTGATAGAGATCCAAGATTCACCTCGATGTTTTGGAAGAGTGTTCAACATGCTATAATAACTGAACTGATCCTCAGTATGGCCTTCTATCCTCAAATTGATGGCCAATATGAGAAATATATTATGAAAAATGAATACATGTTGAGAATTTATTCTATAGAATTGAAAGGAGGGTATTACCAATATATTCTACTAGTTGAATTCTCCAACAAAAATAGTTTCCAATCCAACATCTGAATAGTAACATATGATGCCCTTTATGGGAAATAGTGTAGAATGCTAGGGTGTTCGGATGAATTCGGTGAGTGTAAGATGCTAGGACCTGAAATGATCGAAGAAATGGTGTATATATTTAAAACCATTTAGTAGCACATCAATGATTCCAAATGTTGGCAAAAACATTGTGAATACAATTTTCAGTGAGACGTTGAGTTCAATGTCAGGGACATTGTATTCCTATCCGTATCTCCATGAAAGAATGTCATGAGGCTTGGGATGAATGGAATGTTGTGTTCCATGTTCATTGGCCCCTGTGAGATTATTGATCATGTTGGAGATGTGTCATATCGTCTATAAATTCCACCATCCATAGCTTAAGTACACGGTGTCTTCCAAGTATCCATCATCAAAAAGAACTTATGAGATCCTTCACATGTACTATCATCAGATGTGGTACTTATAGAGAATGATCTTTTATACAAGTATTATCTAGTGAATATCTTTTATAATAGATAAAATATATACATAACAATACTACTCAACTAGTCAAATTGCAATTGAAGAAGCATAAGTACGAAGGGGAAACATGGGAACTAGATGATTCACTGATGGAATGGTTCCATAACATATTTTCTTATTAGAATGTAAAAAAAATTTCAAGAGCGAAATCTCATAATGGGGAAGAATGTAATGACCCAATGTTTTATACCTGGAAATTCATTTCTTATAATTATGTCAATTATCTAACTAAAACAAAACAAAATTAAATACAATGTTATATCAAACCATTAAACATAATAGTTTTATTTTTGTGATTTTAATTTAAAAAATCTGACATACACGGTTGTGATCAGTAATATGTTTGGAGTCATAGAAAATGAACCTAATTTTTGTAGAATTGTAACTAACTCTTTATAATAGTGATGATACCCATATGAATAGTAATATGACTATTTCGACTAGTAAATTTTCTAATCAAATAGTAACATTACCAATGAATGTATAAATAAAATTTACCCCTCTTATAACGGACAATATGATAGGGTTTATATGTATATAAGTCATAAATATTAAATTTGAAATTTATAAATAATTTAAAAAATAAAAAAATTATTTTTATAAAATTTATTGATAAATTATTATTATTTTTTCTTATGATTATAGGAAAATTTTATGAGACCTTAGTTAATTTTATAATGTATTATAAAGTTAGTTATAATTTTAAAATATTTATTTTTCATGTAAATGATGATTTTCTTAAAAAATAAAATTTCTCAAATTTAGAAAATAATTATCATAAGATTGTGTTCATTTTTAGATTTTATACAATAAAAAGTCCTCAGGGTGAATTTTTTTAGTTTTTCTGAAATATATGAAATTTTTTTATGAATAAGAAAATACGATAATTTTTGAGAAATGCTAAATACATGAATTATGATGTCATCAGTAGATTTATGGATGATTTAAGTCCATTATCTCAAACTCATGTAAACATATTATATTTTTTCACATGAAATAGTACTATTTCTTATCATGAGGAAAATAATAAAATAATAAATAAAATATTGAGAAAACCCTCATCACCTCCACTATAAAACCACTCTCACCCCTATTATGATCTCTCCAATCAATGTTTTTTTCTTTACTAAATAATTCTCAAATATATCCCCAAGATCTTCCCCACTTCTATAATCCCTTGGTCTCTTCAAAAGGTTAAAACCTCTCCCTTTAAGAGGCTCTCATGAAATATTAATTTAAAAGGAAAATTCATCTTTTAAATTCTTTTACTTTCCTTTCAAGTTACATTTTTTTCTGTTCAATAGATTCCACTCCTCTTATAAATGTTATGTCATCTATATTACATTATATGTACTGTAATTTTGTTATGATAATGTATTAATTTATTATCATCTCTCCCTTTCTCTTATTTTTTCCTAGAAGTAAAAATACCATCAGAGATGTGTTACATTACAACATCCATGGATGATGGGTCTTTAATTTAAATTATCGTTTTCAATTTTGGTCATTAAACCAATCATATTGTTGAACTAGGGTATATAATATTTTTAATATCTCATATATGATACTGGAATACTTTCTTTGTAGATGGTTTTTAATTATAAAAAAATGAGTTTCCTCTGATACAAAACAACCAATTAACCAAAAAGGTTATCACAAATATTTTATATTAGGATTCATCTTCACGAATGTAAAGAAATGATATCTAGAACCATAAAAAATTATGGATATTCAATAATAAAATATAACTCCAATTATTTACAACCAACCTCATTTTTATTGATAATATATTCATGTATATAAGTAAACCGATCCTGAAACAAACAAACCTGAACAATGATATTGTACCTCATAACCAATCAAAAAGGTTATGATTGAAATAATAAAGGATAAAATAAATCAATTAAATTAAAAATAGGTTCTGAAAATATAAATTAATGAAACTAATTTTATTATTCATGTCATTAATCTCATGTGGGGAACACCATCAAACATAAGGTAGGGGAATCTACCGAAAACACCATTATTCATTGGGTTTATTCTTACTCGCTTTTTACACAAATGAAATACTATTTTCTATTTTTGTACAAATTATAATTTTAGTTTATATGTTCAAACTCATGTATCTAGATCCATTAATCTATTTCTTTTGAGGATATTAATTCTTTTAAGTTATTCCCTCTTCAATACTTCCCGATAGCTAACCCATCTTTAGGAACATCTGAAAATCTTTAACAATTTCAAATGCACTCTATAATCAATTTTATGCCACCATTGATTTAATAAAATAAAACTATCTATTATGAAACCCTTGTTGTTTTAATTCTAGTTTTATGTAAAATATTATTCCCCTTTCAATGCTCTTTAGTATTTTCCTTAAAACTGAACCAAAATGTTTTAATGCTAATATTTCTTAAACACTCTTTTTTATATTATCACTTCTTTTTGAAATCACTTCCTAGGATATATGACTACATCACCCTATGAATTTTGATGAATATTATAATTCCTTTATTTCTTGGACTTATATATTATACACCCCTCAAATTATTCTTTATGAAATGATAATGATAAAGATTGCATACTATGGGTTCCCTTATATTTTTATATGATTGATTGTGTATTATTCTGTATATGAAAAAATATTCATGAACACTTTATTATGGGTACACCTAGATAAAGCTCCAATCTATTGGGTAATGATGAGTCTCATGATATATTATGTGTGATGGTCTTGGCGGTTATCCTTGACTTGTGCGACCATTTGCAATGGTCTATGTGGTTAGCCTTGACATGTGCTGCCATGTGAAACAATCTTGGTAGTTAACATTGGATTGTTCTTATCTATGTAAATGGTACCTTGAATCATGCTAAATAAATTTCTTCTATTTAATCCACATTACTATGATTCCATGTTTATATGATCCCATGTTATACATTATATGGTTCCGTATGTCCTAATAAGTTTTATGAATTTTTATATCGTTACGTCATACATCTTAAAAAATATTATAATGTGTTATTCATATGATTAATCTCTTACTAGGATTTTATCTCATCCCTTTTTTCATGTTATCCATATGTTATCCTATAAATATATATGAGAACAATGGATGTTATGATCTCATTATCAAGATTAAATAAAATGTTGGTTTATGATGTTTGGTTATGTACCTAGTCTTCCAAGACTGTAGATATTATGATCCTTGTATTGTAATATTATGTTCAGATATGAGTAAAATCATGAAATGATATATGTAATATCTATGGTTTCTGTACATTTATCATCCATTTTAATGATTTTTAAATTTAATTGAGTCATGAATTCAAACAACATTCAAATGTATTCCTACCAAGCATTGAGTGAAAATGATTTTGCACAGTTAACTACTACTTCATTGTTGTAACGTTAATCTACAATAAGGGGTTTATATCTATTTATATTACTAATCTCCTCTAAATTATTAAAAAAATAATCTTTATAAACTATTATGGGATGCTCATTAGGTATTTCCATGAGAGTCCACAAATCATTCAAAATGAGATGATTTAGTTCCTTTTGCATGGAATGAACCTATTATTATAGTTAATATAATCATTTCTATTTTGTGGTTCTATGGGAGTGACGAAATAAGGATTCTCAACATGATTGCGTAGTATTCTTCTTGTATGAGTTCCCTCTAGAAAATAAGAATTTACATTTTCAATGGGATAGAGATTTAGATTTTCAATGGTATTATGTAACTAATTTAAAGGAAATTCTAAATATAATTAATCTTCATTATATTAAAATTTATCATTTGAAGATAATAATAATTATAAAAAACTTTTTGAAAAGGTAATTTTGGTAGATTTGAATAAAAAACAATAATTAATTCCTCTAATCATTCAGTACATTTATGAAAGACTTTGTATTCCCTACACATGTGGCAATACAAATTAATGATACGATCATCATATTTTGAATCAAATATTGTATTTTAGTATTTTGTGTTTTCAATATAAGATTTACAACCAAAGACTTTTTAAAATCCTACATTAGGATTTTTTCGAATGATCATAAGTGGTGTCTTTTCGAAACGGTAATGCAAAAACAAGATGAATGATAAAGAAAGCAGTATTAATCACCCAGCCCAAAAATAATAAATTAAACTCACTTAAAATACAATGATTGATTATTTCAAAATTAAAATTTTAATCTCTAATTCCCTATTTCTTATGGGGTTAGAAGAGTTGAAAATAATTTTTATAACCTTGAAAAGAGGATAAATCATTATATTAATTGTTTTCAAATTCTCTTATAGGATCACTTCAAATATAAATAATTTTAAAAAATTTATTTTAATGTTTTTTTTAAAACATGATGATGGTATTAAAAGATTCATTGTTTTGAGTTTAATTTAAGCCAATGTAATTCTTCTAAATTCATTATCATTAAAAAAAATAAGTATAATCCCCCCGTATTTTTGTTTAGAGAAGGGAAAAAAATAAATATAAATTAAATCAAGTGTTTTATAATAATAAATATTTTTTTTATATTTTCAATGATATTTTAATTGATAATGATATCAGCATGCCTCCCAAATGATTTCATCTTCGGAATGTAGTTTTTCTAAGAATCATAATAGCATATGATGATTGAGTTTGAAAAGTGAGTTTTTGGTATAGTGACCAATAAATCTATGCCATGTTCATGAAACAATAATATTTGCAGTCATGAATTTGATTTTTTTCAAGTGAGATATTTAAAATTAATTCTATGAATATTTAGAAGATATATCTGTTAAATAAATTATTTCTTTTTGAGTTAATATTATTCAAAGATCATTTTATAAAATTATTTTAAAACCACAAACAAAATATTTAATAATTCATAGAAAACATTTCTTCAATAAATTGAAAAATATTTTTATTTAATAAAATATGATTAGGAAAAACTGATTGTACCTTCAAAAAATATATTACCCTCATATTTATCACTGAAGGTAACATCACCCCCATCTTGATTAATGATTTTATTAGTTTTGGACAGTTTTACTCACATGTGTGTTGTGAAACCAGTATCTAGGTATCATAGTGCTTCTTAGGTTCCCTCAGAACCCACTTTTCCTAAAATAAAAAAAATTGTTTTTGTTCTAGAAAAATTGGCCTATTAATATTTGCAAATAACCTTTTAGGAATCCGTATTTATTTATTTTGAAATTTTATTTTTGAAATAAATTATTTAAAATGAATTTATTTTGTCCATGTATATAAAGTAATTTTGTAATTATTATTATATATTGAATTACCATATATTTTATTATAATTTAATAATATATCTTATGAGAGAAGATTAATAAATGTGGGTTAAGGTGTATTTTTTTGGTTTCTGCATGATTTGATAAACCAAAACCATACCATTCCTTTTTCCCTTTTCGAAACCACAATTTTTTTCCTTATTATTTATCTTGGGTGAATTGTAGATATATATGTTAGGATCATTTATTATAGATTCTATTTTATCCACATCATGTTGATTCTCCATTACCATTCATAATTATAAATTTTTCCTATAGATATTATCCTTATATTTATGAAGTTTTTTTTATTCATTATGAACATGGATTTATTTAATATAATGTTTTTTTATAATAAATAATTTTCCATAAAAACATATAAAAGTTAATCTTGGGATTATTTTAGTTCCCTATAATTATGGAGACATGAGGAGAAAGAATAAGAATAATATGGTGGAAATGAATATCAAGAAGTGGAAGAGGAGGAAATGGGACGATGGGAACTAACCACATTGCCTTAATTAATATATTTATAAAATACATAACACTTAAGTTACATAAATATGATAATGATGTTGAGACCATGTATTCATCAAATACACTCTATGTTATAACCTTGGAAACCAACATAACATTTTCCTCATCTTTATGATTCTTTTTGTGGATGAGTAATTTTAGCTTGATGTGAACTTATTTAATTAATTCATATCATTACACCTATTATTCAACATTATTATTATCCATTTATATTTTATTGAAAGAATAAATTTTCATGAATTTTTTAATGTTAATGGTGATTTGTGTGACATCTAGAAATTCAACTAGTTATGGGTAATCATGGGTATAATTTAAGGTGATTATTTTCATCACATATTAAGAATCACTAGGATCCTTTTTAGACTTTCACCTCATTGTAATTTTATATATCATTTAGTTTTTAATAAATCCATCATCATACATTTTTTATGTTTTCATATCATTTTATAGTAGTTAATTTTAGATAATGATATATTTGATAGACACAAATTATCTTTCTTACTAAGGATTTCATATAAAATTGATCACCAAGATATTTTCTACCACTGAATAATTCAATAATATTTGTTAATATATTAGTAATGGACTAATTTTGAAGAATTAATTTTTCTAAAAAATAATTTTGTACATGCCAAATATTTTATATATTTTAATTGATTTCTCAGTATGATACATCTAGAAACATAAATATTTCATGTCATGTTTTCCATGTGAAAATTAAATTAAATTCATTTTAATGAAGACCCCAATATTGGTAATCCATGGAATTTATATTAATAATAATGTCTTTAATATTATCTGATGTATTCTTATATTATGGTATATTAATAGGAATAAATATGTGCATAAATATTTTCATTGTATGGAAACTTATTATTCTAACAAAAGTTAAAATATTATTTTTCCAAAATGAGTACTTGTAAAGAATAGAATTGGGTCACCATCAAAATTGGCACCAAACCCAGCATGTGACAAGTCTCTAAGGCCATTACCAAACCCAATGGGATGGAAAAAGTTCTCATGTATTAGAAAATGTAATTTGAGAATGATTTACCCATGTTTATAAATATCAGTCAATAATGAAATCTGTTAAACCAAATCTAGTTTATTCAATCCAAAAATGATTTTACAAAATTAAATAATTGATTCAAATAATTTAAAATAGTGTTAAAAGAAAAATACAATGGTCCAAAACCAAAAATAACATCCCAGAACCTCTACATGGCAATATGCACTACCCTCAAGCCATCTCCACAACACTAGAACTCGAAGGACTGCTAAACCCAAAACATTGGAAGGAAAGTTATACCCAAACCTGCGACAAAAAATAACAAATTATACTTACAACCTATGATGTATGTAGCTGGGAGAAAAATATATGTATGATACCACCACTATGATATTCCATGTGATAAAAATTCAATGATGAAAAGCATGATAGTTTTCTTAAACATGGAATTCTAGTTTAAATATCTCTAAGATGCAAAAATAAATTACAATAATTTTCAAGTGGGATACATTAAAGAATAATCACATTTAAATAGAAGAAAAAGAATAGAATTTTCCATTGAAATATAACTTATGCCGATGGTAACCACAAAGAATCAAATGAGGTCATGTAATAAGAAATATCCCCAAGGCATAGGCTCAATGCGGGTCCCAGGTACCTCATATCTCGGTGAGTGTAAACATCACAATATATGTCCTCGTGCACACCATCCACTAGTTGGGATCATACCCATCACCTAGAGGTCCCCAAACATCATCATCATCATAGTTTTGTTTGTTTTGTCAGCATATACATTGCTAAGTGAAACTGAGACCAAACCCCATGGGATAACTAGCACACTAGTACACATCCACCCACCTAGATACATGGGTTACCCTCTTGTGCTCAAACAAGATGAAATTTTTTTGAAAAATAATTTTCACATTTAAATACCACATCCACATCTCACATTCACCAAACATCCCATATGTATATAAAAAATGTTACATAATCCCCTTTTTATTCAAATTCACTATGAAATCATACTCATACTATAATATCCCAAAAAAATTATCACATTTCATTAAAACATACAAAAATATAATAAACAATTTTATGAATCCTTTCTACGATAGTCCAACTCACATAAAATACCACACACATATCATTTAATACATCTTTCATGAAAAAATTTCATTTTTGCACGTCACACTCACACAAAATAGCCCAAAAACACATCTCATTCCATTGGATTAAACAATACATCAATTTATAAAACATTCTTCAAAATTTTTACATCATAAAATAACCACATTACCTTTTAAAAACCCATATTAGGTGAAAAAACTCAGCCAAACAGTACATATATACACTTATCCCACAATGTTTAACCTAATTTTTTGAATGGTTGGGGTTGAATCTATAATTTTTTATTTAAATCAAATACCTCTTTAAGACTAGGTAGAGGGATAAACATTACATAGCCCAAAGGCCCAAGGCCAAGTGGCCTGAATACAAGGCCTAAAAGCTCATTTTTTGGCCTGAAGGACCCCTTGGTTAATAGTATTGCTGCGGTAACGGTATTGCTATAGTCTTTGTTACAGTGCCTCCACCGCTATAGTGTCACTGTTGGTACAGTCCCACTAGTGCTACAGTACTGATATATTTCCCATCTATAGTACCTTGATGTTTATCCATGCCTGGATTTGATCCTTGGTCATTTGAATGCATTGAAGGACCCTTTAAAACTTTATAATTGGCTTGTTTCCATGTTTAACCTAATAAATAATTTACAATTTTTACAATACAATCCTAAAGGGTATAACTATGTTTTTCAGAGAAAACCAATTTGAAGGACAAAATTACACCAAAACTCTACAAAATCAGAATTTTCCATCTATTAAACATTTATTAAACCATTTCCAATTGATATAATATTACCCCAAATAAGAACAGAAAAGATACAAGTGAAATACACACATTTTTATAAAATGCTTTCAAGGGGTGAAACAAGGTTTTATACCTAACACCAATTCAAAACCACATTTTGAGGCCCAAATTCAACTAAAACATTACCAAACATTAATTTCCAACCCATTTAAAAAGTTAATAAAGTCATTTCTCATATTATAAAACTACTACAACAGATAACACATGTGTTACATTTGAAAACTACACACTTTAAACTAAAATGTAACTTTAATACTAAATTCTTTACTATTGATACAAAAAATGGTTTTAACACCACAAACATCTGATTAGGATCTTGATAAATTAATAAAATAAGCAATATAACCCAACAATAATTTCTTACACATGGAATCACCTTCCTTTTCCTTCAAAACCATAAAATCTGGGTGTGAAACATCAACATCACCATTATGGCACATCGTGGATGTGAAAAGCATCCTAAACCCCAAGATTTCAACCAATAGGCTCAAAGATAAACCCAAGTTATAAACCCTATCTACTAGAAATTTTAGAACATATGAAAGGGTGAATGAAACAAAATGGAATGGGACAAAATCCAATAGAGAAAGAATTACATGCTTGATTTTGATGCTTCCCCTATAAAATATCCTTTAAAATATGAGATCCAATGGAGGGTGAGATAGCTAAGAGGCTATCCATGTTGGTAGAGAATGAAATGGTGAACAAAGGGGCCGATTATGTATATTTATAGAAAAGTATTAGGGTCAAAATAGTTAAAATTTTAATGAGCTGCACACCCTGTACGGTTAGGCAGCACGATTTAGTAAATCCGGTGGCCAAACTGTGAAGCTTGTTTTGGACACCCCAAATGAAATTTTTTGCCTCCAATTTCAGGGGGTCCATGGGGTAAACCATGTGGGAAATATTTCCCAAGGATATGGAAGGAAAATCCACTAAACAATGCACTCTTCTAACTACAAAACACATCCAACTCAAGGGTAAAAATCACCTCAACATATAACCCCACAATTGGAGTAACTAGGAGTGTCACTAATCCTTCTCCAAAACACTAAAATCTCACACAAAACCTTTGTCATAATAAGAGAAAAATTACAATTCAATATCCCCAATATTATGGTCAAAGATGAATAACATAGAAGACCCCAAAATACAATCCTAGAACATTCAGAACCAAACAGAATGCTAAGAACAAAAAGAGGATTTTATCAAAGCATGGAATTGAAAATATTTTTGTGAAAATTCTCCCCATCATAATGATATTTTCCCATGGATAGCCACAAAAATTCTGAAATCAAATACCAAACCCAACTGATAAACCAAGAATCACTCCCTTCCCATGTTTCACCACCATAGTCCAAAATACCTTCAGTGATTAATTAAGGAATATGCCAAAAACGAAAACATACACCAGTTTCTTGAAATGATCAAGAAAATATGTACATTATCCCAATAGATAGATCATTAAAACCTATTAAAACAATACTAAAACAATCAAACCAGATGAAAAAAAACAATGAATAATTTTACCATTACCTTGCATTAACAGAACCATTGGGCACTCTCCAATCCCAACATTTATCCTAAGAAGATTTTTGTAGTTAGATAACTCTGAACAATACTACCTACCTATTTTCCAAGACCGATGAAATTTTTTTATTAATAGTACGGGGAGACAGAAATGGGATACCACCAAAAGAGACTATTAATTTTTCTGAGAAATAATCGGTACACTAATAGGGAGAGGCCTGGATGGACTCCATGGTATAAGGGGTATAATTCCATTAAATTTTCCACAAAGAGCTCACATGATACTCATAGTGGGTCTCCCTAATATATGAAACAACCATCACATCCAACTATAATGCTCCAGAGCATAAAGACCCCAAAATTGAATTCTTACAAGGTTTTGAGTGATCCAAGGATTCCTCTTGACTACAAAACAACTTATCTCAATGACCTATGGTGAGAGCACAAATGATTGAATCTTTTTTGGCCTCGTAGTTAGGCTTTGTAAACACCCCAAATATAACTTCTTCTTCTAGTACTATAAAATACTGCACTACAATCCGAGATGAGTTCCCCAAGACATTAAGCCTTGAAACTCAATTTACCCTAATAGAAATTTCACTCAAACAAGAGATTAGAAGATGAAAACACAACATTGCTACTTTATTTAGGTGATAGAAATAGAGGGATTGGGCACAAATAAAATCATTCCACAAAAATAGAGGTTTTGATGTTATTCCATGGGTGACATACTCCCAAGATAATGGAGACTCTCAAAGGATTCCTAAACATTCACATTTACATTCACATGAGCCCACACCAACATAACACATCACCGACCATGAAACATGTTATTGGTAGAAACAATAAATTGAGGGGACCTAATGCAACATCCCTAAACATCACATAATTCAAGAATGTTGCAATAATAGCCTCTAATGACCATATTTCCATCACTGTTAGTTTAACGTAAACCCCCTCTATGAGGAGACAATGAATGACCCATACGCCCTCTTATACACCATCAAACTGAGAAACCATAGACTACTTCCACCTTCGATGAATCAGGTAACTTAAGAATCTACGGACTATTTGAACCTTCCACGAGAAATCTTCTGCTATAAGATAATCCACCAAACAAAGAGTGTAAAATCGTGTATAATCAATCTAAAAATCATGATATAATGATTTCTTCTATTGATTACTAGAGGATCTTCCAATAATGAAACAATTCGGGATGCACATCAGCTCATTACTTACCCTTAATGGGGGCGTACCTTATCCAATAAAAAACATAAGGACCCAACCAAGATCGTCAATTGGTCATAAATTTCCACAAACTAGATAAAAAACATGATGGATTCCAATGTAAAGGCATCCTAAAGCAGTTATTTTATAGGGACAACTAACTAGCTCTTTAACCCAACTTACTAAAGAAACACAAACCCAAAACACCATTCAAGCAAGTGGGGTTCCTAGATTCAAAACAACTCACAACAACAGTGTAACACCCGAGACTTTTCTGTTATATAAATCATCAAAGGAATCTTTTTCTACACAACACTTGCTTGGCTTGCTTTACACGCAATCGCGACCTTCCTCGATAGCTTGCGTCGTACGCAATACCGAGTTTCACTAAACAACAATATGCTATTAAAACTAGCCGTTATGAATAGTAATAACCACTTTTTAAAATTTTATAAATTTTATTTTTCAAAATGGACTTCATTTTTGGACTCAGAATATCGAAATTATCCTAGGGTGAAATTTTGGTATTTTTCTGAAAACTTTCAATTTTTGATGAATAGTGAAACCACTAAGTGGTAGGTTAAAAACTGAATTTTGCATAAAACTTAATTTTACCGCTTCTGTGAATGGAATTTCAAAAATCCGAGAGACACGGTTAATATCAAGGACTAAAATGTGGTTCAATGAGATGAAAATAATTTTTTGGTGAATAGTAACTTTTTACTATTTTTACCGCGGTTAATAGTAAATAGGGTAACTAAGGGTAAATATGATATTAATATTACCCTAACAAATGTCCTAATTCTATTGGACAAGTGTAATTCGACCAAAAACAAACTTAGGAATAAAATATGACCATTTAGGCCCACTTGGATTAGATTAGGACATTTATTATTAATTTATTTAAAGAAGGGTTAAAATAGTTAAAATCAAAGTTTAATAAGTAAATCATTTTTAATATAGGGTTATACATAAGATAAATTCGATTGTAAATATTCATTAGAAAGCTAAAAAGATTTCATACATGATGGTATTTTATTTGTAATTTTTAGACATCAAATAATTTAATTTATTTATGACACAACGATGATGCAGTAATTATCTTATTAATGAAATATTGACAAAATTGATAATATAAATACAAAAATAAATGTAATTTAAGACTTTTTATGAATTCCACTAATTTTCTAGGTTACTATGATATATTAGTATTGATTTAATCAACTTGGTTCGAACATATAATTCTGTTATGACTTTCACAAAAATCATATATCAAATAGTGTCAAAATTGACACAAAATAGTTTTTAAATCAAATATTATATTATTAATTGTGAATTTATTCCTAAAAATCTAAGGATCGGCCAAATGACTTAGATAAGGATATATATATTAATAATAAACAATTTGGGGTTCGTTTGGCATGTTATAGTAAGTGTATTAACCATATAGTGAAAGAAAACAAAAAGACACGGTAAAAGTTAAATTAATTAACTTAGAGTTAAATCTAATTGATAAGGTTAAAATAATACCCTAAACTTGTCTAAATCCTATTGGTTGATAGGATTTCGACCCATCCCCACTTTAGCTTCGAAATAAGACCCTTTGGAACCATTATAAACCGATTTTGACTTTAATATAAAATAATATTTTGAGATATTCCTAAGGTGCCCCTCTCCTCCCTTATAAAAGGGCACCTCCTCCCCCTCCTCCTCACACCAATTTGAGCACTCAAGCTCGGCCAACCCCTGCCATTTTCCCTTCTCCAATTCCCTAGAATAATCCTAGAGGTCCTGGTCTTCTCCAAAGACCAATCTTAGTTCCTTAAGTGGAGGATTCAAAAAGGCGTTTCAAAGAAGAGGTAATATCCATTACCGATCTTTTCAATTTCTTTCTTCTTCAACTTCTTCTTCTTTAGTTGTTTCATGATAAAGTAATAACATCAGTATTACTTACATACTGATATGTTATTATAAATATGAAACAACCCTAATTCACCTTCTATCCATCCTACGGAAAAATGAAATCACCGCGCGTGCGTACGTACGGAATACCGTCTCCACGCCGTGGTGTAATCTATTTTCCACCATCACCTTACAAGGATGGGTATAATGGTGTAATCAGTAACTTTATATGATTATTATTAAGTAATATTGATACTGAAATAATATATATATAAACTCCAATACAATTCCACGATCATAGGAACGATATCATCACTCGTGTGTACGTACGGAATACCGTCTCCACGATGTGATGCGACTCGTTCTACATGATCTTCATTTCATAATGATTATATAAATGAATTGAATGAATGAATATGGTATATACTACACTAATACCATTCTGGAAACGAATTATCTATAACCTAAAGATAAGAATAAGAATTTATTCGACAAAACACGCATAAGAACAAAAAGTTATAAAGACCCGAGTAACTAGTAACAATGAAATATTACTAACAAGAAGCTAATAATATGACCATATATGATCTCATATCAATATGTATGATTCTGGAATAAGTCAATAACATATATTTAAACCATTATACAGGAGCTTCGGACACGAATAAAGCAAATCGGACCTAAGGTAAGGGAAATATCACAATCTCATTTTTATCTGAGATTGTTTATTCGTAAGTATTTACTGGGGTGTATTTTATCATCCACATCCATGTTCCCTCAATATGTAATATTGTTTCCATCCACTTGAAATAGTTTAAATCCAATTTTACCCTTAGGTGAGTTTTTAGTAAAGAATATGAAAGGAATCTTTTGTCGTTTTTCCGTACGAGGTACTTTTTGACTTTTCCGACAAAAGTACGAAGAATGTTTTTTTTTAACTTATAAGGCATGAATGGATTTTTAAAACATTACTTCAAAGAATCTTACTTTACAAGTTTTCAAGTTTATTTTTAATCAAATTCTTTTATTTTAAAGTTTTATTACATGTTATGAAAGGAAAAATGTTTTTGAAGAAGAAAGGATATTTTCCTCAAGAATTCAATTCAAGTGTTTTATCAAAATTATTTTCCATCTAAGATAATAAAGGGTTCTGTTTCTATCCATATTTTTACATTGGTTTGACTATATTGTGATGGAATTATGTTTATGAATTCCTTTATCATATATGAATTGATTTATGATGTCATGATGTTTCAAGAATCCCATTTTTGTTATATGTGTTATGCGATGATGTATGTTTTATGATTATGTGGCACACATAAGAAAGGATTCATTATAAGATGGGTGGGACCTATATCTCCCTCCAATGCATTGGGTAATGATTTTATATCTCATGAGATAGACATGGCTGGAACGGAAGGTTATTTCGGTTCAGTGATACAGGACTGAAACGAGGAGTGAACTCGGTTCAGAAAGGGACTTTGTCCACTAAGATAGTCTTGGAAATAAGTCATGACTAACAAGAAATGATTTTCCATGATTATGTGTGCATGCCACAAAGATTCAAGTTTTATGTTATGATTATGGGGATCTCATTTTCACTTCTATGATTTATTCCATGTTAAGATATTATGATCTCTTTTGCAGGTTTTAATTTTCAAAAAGATATGATATGATTTTTATTTCCTTTATTTGCCCTTGCTGAGCATTTGAGCTCACCCTTTTATGTTTTCTTTTCCCCAGGCCAGGAAGATGGATATTAAGTAGAATATTCTAAAAGGGACCCTAGATATGATGAAATAAATGGGAGACACTGTAGAAGATTTATGAACCAGTTGTTTATGTTTCCCAATTTCTAAAGACACTATACCTATACGGTCCTTTGTGGTTTTGTCATATGTTGTAATAAGTGTAATTCAATTTTGAAGTATTAACAATGTATGTAAAGTGTGGGTCGTTATAGTTGGTATCAGAGGAAAGGTATAGTCAACCTTTGGAAACTAGGATGTGAAAGCCTTAGTAAGAACCCTAAGGATAAGTCTAAGCATAGAACACAATATTAGAAATGGCCATGAATAACCTAGGATAAGACCATAAGCATGAAAATTTTATTCTTGAATTATGTGGTTTCCTATTATAATTAGTGTTGCTCACACTATTCTTCTTGGTTTTAGTCAATGGCTGGAACCCGAAGGAACCGTGTTAATGAGGAATGTGATGGGCAATGCAATGATTGTCCCCCTGAGCAACCAAACGATATGGGAGCTGGAATGCAAAATCTTGTAGCCATGCTCACACAACTTTCTCAAGCTATGAATCATGCAGGATTTCCAAACGAACAAAGGAGGGAGCAACATTCTGTTGAATCCTTCATGAGGCAGCGTCCACCATCTTTCAGCGGGTCTACTGATCCATTAGTTGCTGAACAATGGATTAGTACTACTGAAAAGATATTTTCAGTTCTTCAATGTTCTGAGCATGATAAAGTCATCCTAGCAGTGTATCGTTTGGAAGGAGATGCTGATCAATGGTGGAATCTTGTTAAGAATACAAGGCAAAGGGATGAAATTGAGTCTATGGAATGGGACGAGTTCAAGAACTTATTTTTCAATAAGTACTTCCCTCGTATTCTCCGAACAAAGATGGAGAAAGAGTTCCTTGAACTGAAGCAAAGGGATGATGAATCTGTTGGTACCTATGAAGCAAATTTTACCAGACTTGCAAGGTACGCTTCTGGTATTATTATCCAACCTGAGAGTAAGATCGATCGATTCTTTAGTGGCTTAAAACCAAGTCTTTGAAGGGCGTTAGCCATAAGGGACTTCAATAGCTACGAGGAAATCGTTCGATGTGCTCTCAAAGTCGAGATGGAGATTGGAGTAACCCATCAGTCACATGGGTTTGATAAGAAGAGGAAGATGGAATTCAAAGAAAAATCTAAAGAGCACACGGAAAAGAAGATGAACTTTCCCTTATGCTCAAAGTGTGGAAAGAAACATGGAGGGAGTTGTCTTAAAGGGACAAGTAAATGTTTTAAATGTGGAAAGGAAGGTCATCGGGCATTTGAATGCCGTGATAATGGGAAGAAGATGTCTAATGATGCAAACAAAGGAAGGGATACACAGAATGAACCTGCTACACTTCAATGTTTCAAGTGCAAGGAGATGGGGCATTATGCCAATCAATGCCCAAATCCAAGGGTTGATGATGATGGTCGACGTCAACAAACTCTTAAGGCTAAAGAAAAAGGAAAGTCACATGCAATTTCTATCAGCGATGTGGAGTACGATAACGATGTGGTGAAAGGTACACTTACCATCCACTCTAAAGTAGCAAATTTTTTATTTGATTCTGGATCCACCCACTCTTTTATTTCTTAAAAATTTTCTAAGGGTATCACCGTATTACCTCAACAATTAGATGTTGAGTTAGCTGTGACAACACCTAATGGCACATCAATCGCATCAGAAGTTTATAATTCTTCTCCGATCGAAGTTTGTGGGAAAGTGCTTCCTGCAAATCTTGTGATCCTTCCTTTAGTGGAATTTGATGTGATTCTTGGAATGGATTGGCTTTCTCTACATGGAGCTCATATCAATTGCCAAAGAAGGGAAGTCACATTTCATATTCCAGATCAACCTACGATCGTCTATCAATGCAAGGATGAACATAACCTTCCAGTGGAAATATCTTCCATCTTATGGGTATTGATTCCACTAAATGAAGGTTATTTATCTCAAATAGTTGGTGAGAAACTCACGATTAAGAATATGCCCATTGTACGGGAGTTTGATGATGTCTTTCCGGAGGAATTACCGGGTCTTCCACCAAATCGTGAAGTTGAGTTTTCAATAGAACTCGTACCGGGTGCTTTGCCTATTTCAAAGACACCTTATAGAATGGCCCCAATTGAGTTGTAGGAATTGAAGAAGCAACTCCAAGAGAATCTTGATAAGGGATTCATACGCCCTAGTGCGTCACCTTGGGGAGCACCTGTTCTATTTGTTAAGAAGAAAGATGGATCAATGAGACTCTGCATTGATTATCGAGAACTTAACAAGATCACTATCAAGAACAAATATCCTCTCCCACGCATTGATGACTTATTTGACCAACTACGCGGAGCTCAATACTTTTCCAAGATTGATCTTCGTTCAGGGTATCATCAATTAAGGGCCAAAAGGGAGGATATACCAAAGACGGCTTTCCGTACAAGGTATGGACACTATGAATTTATAGTGATGCCATTTGGTCTTACTAATGCCCCTGCTATCTTCATGGATCTAATGAATAGAGTCTTTAGAGACTATCTTGATCAATTTGTGGTAGTCTTTATAGACGATATTCTTGTCTATTCAAAGAGCAAGGAAGAGCATGAAGATCACTTGAGAATTATATTGAAGACCCTGAGAAAGGAGAAGCTTTATGCCAAATTTACCAAGTGTGAATTTTGGCTTCAAAAAGTTGCATTTTTGGGTCATATAATCTCAAAAGAGGGGATATCTGTGGATCCAGCAAAAACAGAGGTTATCGAAAGATGGTCAAGACCAACAACAGTAACTGAGATCCGAAGTTTTCTTGGTTTGGCTGGATATTATCGACGTTTTGTAAAAGATTTTTCACGATTATCTAATCCACTCACCAAGTTGACTCAGAAAGGAGTTAAGTTTGTCTGGACAGAGGAATGTGAAGAGAATTTCAAGGAGTTGAAAAGAAGGTTATCCAGTGCACCTGTACTCACACTGCCTTGTAGTGGAGAAAGGTTTGTGATCTACAGTGATGCATCCAAGAAGGGATTGGGGTGTGTTCTTATGCAAAATGATATGGTGATAGCTTATGCCTCACGACAGTTGAAAATCCATGAGCAAAATTACCCAACACATGATTTGGAGTTGGCTGCGGTAATCTTTGCATTAAAGATTTGGAGGCATTACCTTTATGGTGAAAGGTGTGATATTTATACTGATCATAAAAGTTTAAAGTATATTTTCACACAAAAGGAGCTGAATATGCGCCAAAGAAGATGGTTGGAGCTGATTAAGGATTATGACTGCTCAATCCATTACCACCCTCGGAAAGCAAACAAGGTGGCAGATGCATTAAGTCGACAAGACCATGCTAGTTTATCCATGATGAGGATCACAAAAGATCCAATATTTATGGATTTACAAAGGATGGATCTTGGAATTATAATGGAAGGGAAAAAATCTTATCTTTCTCAAATGAATGTTCAACCATCTATACATGTGAAGATTAAAGAGGCACAGAAAGAAGATGTCGAGTTACAAAAGAAGGTGAGAAATGTTCCTGAATTCAACCTTGATTGTGATGGGATAATAAAGTTCAGGAATCGGGTTTGTGTTCCTCCCATCCCCGAATTAAAGAAAGAGCTGCTGGATGAGGCTCATAGTTCTTCATTCTCTATTCATCCTGGAAGCACAAAGATGTATAGGGACCTGAAAGAGTACTTCTGGTGGGATGGCATGAAAAGAGATGTTGCTGAATATGTCTCTCGATGCTTGGTTTGTCAACAAGTTAAAGCTGAGAGACAGAAGTCTAAGGGGATGTTACAACCATTACCCATACCCGAATGGAAATGGGAAAACATCACTATGGACTTTGTCACAGGACTTCCTAAAACATCCAAAGGCAATAATGCTATCTGGGTCATAGTTGATCGTCTTACAAAGTCTGCACACTTCATTGCTATTAGAGAGGATTTCTCTCTAGATCATCTTGCCAGGATATATGTAAAGGAAGTGGTAAGATTGCATGGAGTACCACTTTCTATTATATCTGATCGAGATCCCAGATTTACCTCGAAGTTTTGGCGAAGTCTTCAGCATACTCTGGATACAGAGTTGAGTTTCAGCACTGCTTATCATCCCCAGACAGACGGTCAGTCTGAGAGAACAATTGAAACCCTAGAAGATATGTTGAGAGCTTGCTCTATGGATTTCAAAGGAGGTTGGGATCAACACCTACCTTTGGTGGAATTTTCTTATAATAATAGCTTTCACTCCAGTATTCAGATGGATCCTTATGAAGCTCTCTATGGAAAGAAATGCAGGACTCCATCTTGCTGGGATGAAGTTGGGGAAAGAAAGCTATTAGGACCTGATCTCGTTGATGAAATGGAAGAAAAGGTCAGATCTATTCAACAACACATAAGAGCAGCTCAGAGTCGACAGAAAAGTTATGCCGACAACCGAAGAAAAGACCTAGAGTTTGAAGTGGGTGATAAAGTGTTCTTACGAATATCTCCCTGGAAGAGGGTTATAAGATTTGGAAAGAAGGGGAAGTTGAGCCCTAGATATATCGGTCCTTTTGAAATACTGGATCGTGTTGGGAAGGTAGCTTACCGATTGGCGCTTCCACCGAATCTCTCTCAAGTTCACGATGTGTTCCATGTATCTCTCCTGAGAAAGTCCATACCAGATCCTTCACATGTACTCAGCTCAGAAGTTGTACCGCTGGAGCAAGATCTTTCTTATGAAGAACAGCCGATAGAGATTCTGGATCGTAGCGAAAAATTCCTACGAAACAAGACCACTCGCTTGGTGAAAGTTTTATGGAGAAACCACCAACTTGAAGAAGCTACATGGGAGCTTGAGGATATGATGAGGGAGAAGTATCCTCATTTGTTTGTTGCAAAGTGACGAATTTCGAGGGCGAAATTCTTTTTAAGGGGGGTAGAATGTAACACCCGAGACTTTTATGTTATATAAATCATCAAAGGAATCTTTTTCTACACAACACTTGCTTGGCTTGCTTTACACGCAATCGCGACCTTCCTTGATAGCTTGCGTCGTACGCAATACCGAGTTTCACTAAACAACAATATGCTATTAAAACTAGCCGTTATGAATAGTAATAACCACTTTTTGAAATTTTATAAATTTTATTTTTCAAAATGGACTTCATTTTTGGACTCAGAATATCGAAATTATCCTAGGGTGAAATTTTGGTATTTTTCTGAAAACTTTCAATTTTTGATGAATAGTGAAACCACTAAGTGGTAGGTTAAAAACTGAATTTTGCATAAAACTTAATTTTACCGCTTCTGTGAATGGAATTTCAAAAATCCGAGAGACACGGTTAATATCAAGGACTAAAATGTGGTTCAATGAGATGAAAATAATTTTTTGGTGAATAGTACCTTTTTACTATTTTTACCGCGGTTAATAGTAAATAGGGTAACTAAGGGTAAATATGATATTAATATTACCCTAACACATGTCCTAATTCTATTGGACAAGTGTAATTCGACCAAAAACAAACTTAGGAATAAAATATGACCATTTAGGCCCACTTGGATTAGATTAGGACATTTATTATTAATTTATTTAAAGAAGGGTTAAAATAGTTAAAATCAAAGTTTAATAAGTAAATCATTTTTGATAGAGGGTTATACGTAAGATAAATTCGATTGTAAATATTCATTAGAAAGCTAAAAAGATTTCCTACATGATGGTATTTTATTTGTAATTTTTAGACATCATATAATTTAATTTATTTATGACACAACGATGATGCAGTAATTATCTTATTAATGAAATATTGACAAAATTGATAATATAATTACAAAAATAAATGTAATTTGAGACTTTTTATGAATTCCACTAATTTTCTAGGTTACTATGATATATTAGTATTGATTTAATCAACTTGGTTCGAACATATAATTCTGTTATGACTTTCACAAAAATCATATATCAAATAGTGTCAAAATTGACACAAAATAGTTTTTAAATCAAATATTATATTATTAATTGTTATTTTATTCCTAAAAATCTAAGGTTCGGCCAAATGACTTAGATAAGGATATATATATTAATAATAAACAATTTGGGGTTCGTTTGGCATGTTATAGTAAGTGTATTACCCATATAGTGAAAGAAAACAAAAAGACACGGTAAAAGTTAAATTAATTAACTTAGAGTTATATCTAATTGATAAGGTTAAAATAATACCCTAAACTTGTCTAAATCCTATTGGTTGATAGGATTTCGACCCATCCCCACTTTAGCTTCGAAATAAGACCCTTTGGAACCATTATAAACCGATTTTGACTTTAATATAAAATAATATTTTGAGATATTCCTAAGGTGCCCCTCTCCTCCCTTATAAAAGGGCACCTCCTCCCCCTCCTCCTCACACCAATTTGAGCACTCAAGCTCGGCCAACCCCTGCCATTTTCCCTTCTCCACTTCCCTAGAATAATCCTAGAGGTCCTGGTCTTCTCCAAAGACCAATCTTAGTTCCTTAAGTGGAGGATTCAAAAAGGCGTTCCAAAGAAGAGGTAATATCCATTACCGATCTTTTCAATTTCTTTCTTCTTCAACTTCTTCTTCTTTAGTTGTTTCATGATAAAGTAATAACATCAGTATTACTTACATACTGATATGTTATTATAAATATGAAACAACCCTAATTCACCTTCTATCCATCCTACGGAAAAATGAAATCACCGCGCGTGCGTACGTACGGAATACCGTCTCCACGCCGTGGTGTAATCTATTTTCCACCATCACCTTACAAGGATGGGTATAATGGTGTAATCAGTAACTATATATGATTTTTATTAAGTAATATTGATACTGAAATAATATATATATATATACTCCAATACAATTCCACGATCATAGGAACGATATCATCACTCGTGCGTACGTACGGAATACCGTCTCCACGATGTGATGCGACTCGTTCTACATGATCTTCATTTCATAATGATTATATAAATGAATTGAATGAATGAATATGGTATATACAACACTAATACCATTCTGGAAATGAATTATCTATAACCTAAAGATAAGAATAAGAATTTATTCGACAAAACACGCATAATAACAAAAAGTTATAAAGACCCGAGTAACAAGTAACAATGAAATATTACTAACAAGAAGCTAATAATATGACCATATATGATCTCATATCAATATGTATGATTCTGGAATAAGTCAATAACATTATTTAAACCATTATACCGGAGCTTCGGACACGAATAAAGCAAATCGGACCTAAGGTAAGGGAAATATCACAATCTCATTTTTATCCGAGATTGTTTATTCGTAAGTATTTACTGGGGTGTATTTTATCATCCACATACATGTTCCCTCAATATGTAATATTGTTTCCATACACTTGAAATAGTTTAAATCCAATTTTACCCTTAGGTGAGTTTTTAGTAAAGAATATGAAAGGAATCTTTTGTCGTTTTTCCGTACGAGGTACTTTTTGACTTTTCCGACAAAAGTACGACGAATGTTTTTTTTTAACTTATACGTCATGAATGGATTTTTAAAACATTACTTCATAGAAGCTTACTTTACAAGTTTTCAAGTTTATTTTTAATCAACTTCTTTTATTTTAAAGTTGTATTACATGTTATGAAAGGAAACATGTTTTTGAAGAAGAAAGGATATTTTCCTCAAGAATTCAATTCAAGTGTTTTATCAAAATTATTTTCCATCTAAGATAATAAAGGGTTCTGTTTCTATCCATATTTTTACATTGGTTTGACTATATTGTGATGGAATTATGTTTATGAATTCCTTTATCATATATGAATTGATTTATGATGTCATGATGTTTCAAGAATCCCATTTTTGTTATATGTGTTATGCGATGATGTATGTTTTATGATTATGTGGCACACATAAGAAAGGATTCATTATAAGATGGGTGGGACCTATATCTCCCTCCAATGCATTGGGTAATGATTTTATATCTCATGAGATAGACATGGATGGAACGGAAGGTTATTTCGGTTCAGTGATACAGGACTGAAACGAGGAGTGAACTCGGTTCAGAAAGGGACTTTGTCCACTAAGATAGTCTTGGCAATAAGTCATGACTAACAAGAAATGATTTTCCATGATTATGTGTGCATGCCACAAAGATTCAAGTTTTATGTTATGATTATGGGGATCTCATTTTCACTTCTATGATTTATTCCATGTTAAGATATTATGATCTCTTTTGCAGGTTTTAATTTTCAAAAAGATATGATATGATTTTTATTTCCTTTATTTGCCCTTGCTGATCATTTGAGCTCACCCTTTTATGTTTTCTTTTCCCCAGGCCAGGAAGATGGATATTAAGTAGAATATGCTAAAAGGGACCCTAGATATGATGAAATAAATGGGAGACACTGTAGAAGATTTATGAACCAGTTGTTTATGTTTCCCAGTTTCTAAAGACACTATACCTATACGGTCCTTTGTGGTTTTGTCATATGTTGTAATAAGTGTAATTCAATTTTGAAGTATTAACAATGTATGTAAAGTGTGGGTCGTTATAAGCAGGATTTCAAAAAACATCTAATATAAAACATCCCAACCCAGAAATCAAGACATAATGATTTTCTTTAAAATATTCTCTTCGAAAACAATGGTTTATAAGTTAATTTATCCACCAACGGTACCCCATGAGCATCACTCATGCATGTTTCTATGCCACACCAACACCCTCCTCACAACCATTCCGAAACACATCAATTAATTCCATTATCTATCTATCATCCCCTATAACCCCATGAATTTGGCCTATCATGGAAATACCAAAGGATAAAACAAATCATCCTTCCACTTTTCAAATCCAAAATGGTCAACCAATTCTTCATTTTTCTCAGACCTGCTAACCAAAAAATCATACCGAATTTACTGCTTACAATTTTTTTTAAAGGAAACAAAATATCTAATGAAAACTCCACTTCAATTTATTCACATTAATTTCAAAAAATATCATCCCATTAAAACACCTTTTAATAGTTTAATAAACTTAATTAGAAACAATTTTCCAAAACCAACAATTACATAATTTTCTGCTTTCAAAAGAGGTGTAAACACACCTTTTTTCATTTAAATTTTTTTTAAAGAATTTAGTTCCACCATCTCCCAAATGAATAAATTACTTCATTATTATAAAATTGATTCATAAAAACATTATTCTTATTAAAACAATGTCATTTTTTCTTCAAAACCGAACATTCAAAATTTTAGAAATAAAAACAGAAGATAATGTGGGAGGAAACTAGTTTTGGTGGGTGACGTGGACATATGGATTGAACACCTACGATAATCACTTAAACAAAATAGAGAGTTCTCTAGGACAATATCTCTATATCCACATGGATTTCCTGTCCCTACGAGCTCACTGAGGCCATTAGCTAAACTCTCTTTTCATTTCCCCAAATCAGTATCAAACCAAGAAAACGAAAGGACTTAGAAGAATCCTGACTTCCCCTTGTGACTCGAATCCTGTCATGAGGTGTGAGGGGTAGTAAAACTACCCATAAAAAGAATTTCAAGTCATGATATTCTTATCTCTACACTATCTGGATAGTTTTCTAAATTACATGACCCATTGAGTTAACTTGAACCTCTTTTGATAACATTTAGTCAGAAACCGATTCTTGTTTCCACCAAAACCAGCAACAAACTCGACTTGTGTGAAGTACCAAAGGGAGTTCATAATACCCATGGGCTAGAACATGTTCCCAGGTATCAAAAAATTGAATTTTGTAATGATTTATTGGATTTTATAAACATTAAACTAGAAAAAAATCCGATAAACCAAATCTGGATTATTGAAACCAAAAAATCATTTTCAAATTTTCAGAATAGAATTACATATTTAAATCAATGATCAAATACCAATACAAAATTCAAAACACAAAAATGTCATCCCAAAAAAACACATGTTAAGAGTCACTTTCATCAAGTAATATCTACAACACTGCAACAAGAAGGACCGCAAAACCTGAACAATTGGAACAAATGATGTTCCCAAAACTGCGACAAAAATAACCAAGTCTACTTACACCCAAATGAGTATGTTCGGTGTGAAAAACATCACAGTAGGATACCACCACTAAGATATTACATGTGATAAACATTCAATGATGAGAATATTTCATGTTTTCATAAACATTGACTGCTAATAACAATTTCTAAAAGATACAACATTAAATAAACAATGATTTCAAGTGGGATTCATTAAATAATAATAAAATTTAAATATAATGTAAAATATACTCAAATTTCCATCCAAATATATCATATGTAAATGGTAAAAAAATTATCTAATTTCAAAATTCAATTGGAAATAACCCCTAGGCGCAAGCTCATTGTGGGTCCCATGTAACTCGTATCTCGGTGAGAGTAACAAACATGATATCCATTCTCAAGAACACATCACACTTTTAGGTATCATACATGTAACCTAGTGGCCCCCCAAAATCATCATCATCATAATTTAGTTAGTGTTTTTCTCCTCAATTTTTCAACGTGAAACTGTGGTCAAACCTCATGGGATCACCTGCATAGTAGTACACATCCACCCACCTAGATACTAGGGTTTTCCTCTTGTTCTCAAATAGGTTAAACATTCCATGATATATAATTTCCACATGAAAATAACACACCCACATCACACATTCACCAAAAAACCCTCATGTATATCACAAAAGTCACATAATCCCCTTTTTGATTCACATTCATTTTGTAATCATACTCAGACCAAAATAGCCCACAACAATTTTCACATTTCATTAACAATTCCACAAATCATTTAATAAAATATATAAATCATTTCTAAGGTTGTAAACCTCACATAAAAACCCATAAAGATATCAAATAATACTTATTTCCTCAAAAAATTCTTTTTTCATATCACACTCACCCAAAATAGACCACAAATGTGTTTTTCACCTCCGTTTCCATTTAATAAAACATTTCACCAATTTAGAAAAAATTATAAAAAAGTTTGACATATTAAATAAAAAATTTACCTTTAAAATCACAAATTATGTGAACAAACTGACCCAAACATTACATATACACCCTTTGACCATTTTGTTTAACCAAATAAACATTTACAATTTTCACAAAAAAATTCCAAGGGGTATAACGATGTTTTTCACACAAGACCCATTTCAAACCACTATTTCTAGTCCAAAATCACACCAAGACCCTAAAAATGAATAATGAAAAAACATTTAAAAATTTACAAAACCACTCTCAAGTTCTATAAAATTACCTCAAATTATACAGCAATAGATGCACGTGGAAAACACACATTTTCATAAAACACTTTCGAGGGGTGAAACAACGTTTTACACATAACATCCATTCAAAATCCCCTTTTGAGACCCACATGAAACTAAAATATTACTATACTAGAATTATAAGCCCCTTTAAATTAAGAATAATCCCCTTTCACATTTTATAAAACTCTCACAAGAGATAACACACGTGTTACATATAAAAAATAAAGACTTCAATAAAAAATGCAACCTTAATACTAACTGTTTTACTACTGCTACCAAAAATTATTATCACACCACAAAAAAATGATTAGGTACATTCTAAATTAATAAAACAAGAATTATAACTCATCAATAATTTCATACACAAGGAATCACTTACCTTTTGAGTCAAAACCCTCAAATATGGGTGTAAACATCAAGGACCCCACCGCCGCACCTCAATGAAGTGAAAAGAAACTTAAAATATCATGATTTCAACAACAATACAAGAAAATAAACCCTTAGTATGAACCCTAACTTTTGGAAAATGTAGAAAATGGGAATGGGTTAAAGAATCCTTAATTAAATGGAATAAATTTAATAGAGAAATACTTACTAGCAAGAATTTGATGTTTACCCCATCAAATATCCCTTCAAAAATTGAGTTCCATGGGAGGGTGAGAGAGATTGGAGTCTGTACATGGAGCTAGGGAGAAAAATGGATAAAATAGGAACTGATTTGGTGTATTTATATAAAGGATAATTAAACAAAACAATAAAAATTTAAATGATTTAGACACTCTACACGGTTTGGCTGGATTATTTTGTTAACCGTGCGGCCAAGCTGTGCAGCCAGTTTGAGCCACCTCAAAATATATGTTTTGCCACCAATTTCTGGGTGTCCAAGGGGGAAACCAATGCGGTAAATCTAGTTCCAGTATACACATGAAAACTCCACAAATAAAAGAACTCTTCTCACCTAAAGACACATCCAACTCATGGGTACAAACCACCTCAACAACTGTAACACCTCGAGCATCCACGATACACTTCTCTTTCAATAATGCAATAACTTTCATTGTATGAAATATTGAGATTCTAACACACCACGAACAATAAAAATAGCCATTATTAATAGTAATACCAACTTTTTGAAATTATATATATTTTATATTTCAAAATGGACTTCATTTTTGGATTTGGAATATCAAAATTAGCCTATGTTTAATTTTTGGTATTTTTCTGAGAACTTCCAATTTTTTATGAAATGTGTAAAATAATTAAAAACAACTTTTTTAATCAAAATAATTTATAGTGATAAATTATAATACTGAGTGGTTTTAAAGTATAATTAGAATATATTTTTTCAATTTTATCCAATAGTGTTCATTCGAATTAATTTCACTTTGAAATTTGACATAAACAATTGTCATTCTTTGGATATATATTGTTTCTTAAAAACACGCTATTTGTTGTGACAGTGAAAATAATTATAAAAATAATTAATTAAACTTATATGTTTGGAATTTTTTAAAATATTCTTCATTTTTGAATTCGGAATATCAATTATATCTTAGGGTGAAATTTTGGGATTTTTCTGAAAAACTTCAATTTTTGATGAATAGTGAAACCACTAAGTGGTAGTTAAAAAACTGATTTTTCATTTAAATGAAACATTACAACATATGTGATTTTATTTTCAAAAATATGACATACATGATTTTCATTAGGATGTAAAATGTGGTTCAATGGGATTAAAATAATTTTTTGGTGAATAGTAACTTTTATGTTTAATTAATCGCGATTAAAGGCAATGAGTGAAATTTAAGGTAAAAATGATATTATAAAAATATGAAAATACCCATACAAGTGTCCTAACCTTATTGGATGAGTCATGACCGACCAAGAAAATCCATGGGTCAACTTGGGGACCCCTGGAGCCACTTGGTTAAGAAAATGACATTAATAAGCTTTTATTTAAAGTAAAAATAAAATTGTCACAAACATGTGTTGTTTTACTAAATTAATTATTAAATGGGGTTATATAAGTTAACTATTAGACTATAAATATTAATTGGAAATAAAAAAATATTTCCTACATCATGATATTTTTTTTATAATTTTTAGACATTAAATAAATTAAATTTTTAATGACACCATGATGATGCAGCGATTACCTTATTAATTAACAATTTTAATAAAAAGGAAAGATAATGTAAAATATAAGTCTTAAACTTGTCTAAAACATATTGGATGAGAATATTTTTAACCCTTATCACCTTATACTAGAAATATATTATTTTGGGACCTTTATAATCTGAAAATCATTTCATAATAATGTAACATTTCAATCTTTCCAAGAGTGCCCCTCCTCTCCTCTTATAAAAGGCCCCCACCACTACCACCTTATTCACACATTCAAAGACCTTTGGCTCGGCCAAACTCAGCCCAAATACTCTCTCAACTTTCCTCTATTAATCTTAGAAGCCTCACTTTGGGAAGAAGACTTCCCAAGGAAGCCTTTGGCTCAAATCAAAAAGAGTCACCTGATTTTAAGGTAATGTCTTCTCTTGTGTTCTTTTGTTTTATTTTGCTTCTCCAACCCCCTAAAATATTTTTATTACTTTATTTTGTAACAAAAACAGTATCTTAAATAAAATAGTATGTTGTTATGAGATATATTTTATTTACACTTACACACATCTTCGTCTAATTGTTAAAGAACACACTGTTTCTGTGGGTGGCGAAATACTGCCTCACGAAACGATGATTGTTCAATATAATTTTAACACCTCTAATGGTGGCCATTTTGATGACACTATTTTCATATATGATATATATATTATGTTCTTGTTTTACTTATGATTCTTTATTTTTCATTTATGGCATACCTTTATGATTTCTATTATGGGTAAATGTGATAATTTCATTTTAGGAAGTGCGGACTACCGCCCCCTCAAAGTGTTTTGAATCGTTAATGCCATATGTGGGATGTATAAAGGATGGAGTAAATGGTATTATACATTATATTATACTGGAATTATAGTATTACTTTATATAATTATAATTTCATTCCATTAAATATGAAATAGAAATGAAAGTAGCGTTCATGCGTATGTACGACTTACCGTCTCCATGAACGGTGCATTTCATTTCTTACCTCTAAATGTTATATAATAGTATGAATGAATGTATATAATGAATATATATGATACATATGATATTTACATTATATATATAATTCTATATATAATGTATATTTCACCACATGAACAACATGTAATTATAAGAAGTTTATTTTTGACTCAAGTACCAATCATCGACAAATTGACCATTATTAACTTAAATAATTACATAATGTTCATAACATGGTAATAAGTGATATAAAAGGAATAATAAACTTGAAAAATTTTCTTAAGAAACTATAAATTAACTCTAGTTTATTAATCGGGAGTTTAATGAACGGTCGAGTCAAGTCAGACACGAGGTAAGGGAACATCTTAACCCAATTTCCATTCTTTGTGTTAATATCCTACTTTCAAATTATGTCATGAAATTATTATGTCCTATCTTGTATTTATACTTTATTTATGTGTAAAAATATTGAATACACATAATAGATATATTTTATTTAAAAATGATTTTTTTAAGGGTCTTCGTCTCAATCTCCATTCATTGAGGCATATTTTGTTTTATACAAAAATTTCATTTGTACGGTGTATAAACTCCTTTGACTTTTACGTTTATTCAAAAGGAATCTTTTTATACGAATCATTTTACTAAAAGACAAAAAGGAATGTTTTTCTTGTCTAACGTATGTGGCGACAATGACTTCTCCACCACCGTGACCATTATTTGAGTTTCAGCTTCCCCTACAAGCCATAACATTTTTTAAATGTAAAATAAAAACCAAGTTTTAACTTTCATTTATTTTGGTATCGAAAATGGTTTTGATAATGATTTAATATATCAATTTTTTGTATTAATATCTTATGATTGAAATGTTGAAATATTATGTTTCATTTATGCATGTTTTATGTGATACGATTATGTTATGGTTTATGATATGTTTAAACCTGTTCATATAATGAATGCATTGGAATTAATAAGTGACGGGTGGAGCTCGCTATAGCTCCTCGATGCATCGGCAGGTCTCATGAGACAAACTAGTGTCTTGGAACGAGGCCTTGAAAAAAATCTTATTTGTGGTCTTGGCACGAGGCTTTGGCCACGTGGTTATGATAGTCTGGAATTAAACATTCCATCATTATGAAAGTGGTTATTGATATTGCATGTGATTATTCGACTAGTAGAATATCCATGTGAATAAGTAAATAGAATTATTTCATTTTACATTTTCCATATTATGATAAATTTCATGTTTAAAAGGATTTTTTTTAGTTATACATTGCCTTAAATGTTTATGTTTATTTATGCAAGCTTCCGATATATTTTTATCCTTACAGAGCATCTGAGCTCACCCATTTCAATGTTTTAATTTTTCTAGGATGTGAGGAAGTATATTATGAATGACCTGCAGGGATAGTATGAGGGGATATGAAGACATGATGTTTTTTATTTTTCTATTAAATTATTATGTAATGTAAGACTTATGAATGTATCTAGTGTTTCCAAGACTACTAAACTAATCGGTCTTTCGAGACTTTATCTTTTGTGATCATTCCAATGTTACGCAATAATGCACCGACTCTGGGTAACTGGGGTCAGGGAGTTACAGTTGGTATCAGAGGTAGTTTAGTACTAACTTTGGATGCTAGATTTAGATAAACTCTGATTAGAGCACATATCCCTAAGATAGACATTGAGGATTAGTATAAAAGAACTTCCTTTAATTTTGGTATTATAGAGATTTTGTGAGTTTTCTGAGCAATACATCCCCATCTGGATATGAGTAGGTAGAGGCGGCTCTGGCATAGATGTACCTAGGGGTAAAACCCGAAAAAACCGCTTTGAGCTAGACTCAAACGGGAACTGGTTCACGACAATGGGACATGCTGCACTCTTGGTTACGACACTCCCGGGGGATATGCTTAGGATAATTATCATTTTTTACAAACCATTATGACTGGATTATGAGTATATAATTCTTCAAAGAAAACATTTTGTATGATTATGGATTATATCCATAAACCATTCAATTTACATTAAGTATTTTACAAGTTTGGAATTATTCATTGCAATTCATAAACTAACCTAGTTTATGCTATTGTATAGAAATGGCGCCCAGTAGAAGGAATGTGAACTTCATCAATACGTATGATCCAAAGAGTAAGAAGGATCATATCTTTCACGGTATTAAGCCAAAATTTAGAAGGGAAATTGTCTCCCATGTGTTCTTAACATATGAAGAAATAATATCATGTGTTAATAAGATAAGTAAAGAATTGTCTGAGTCCTATAACTTTGAAGGGAAGAAAGTGATGAAAAGGATGGAAGAGAGAATGATGGATAAAGGGACGAGGGAAAAGAAGAATTTTCCAATATGTGATAACTGTGGGAAGAAACACCTTGGAACTTTCCTGAAGGGAATGGGAGTTTGTTATAAGTGTGGAGAAAAAGGACACCAAGTGCGTGACTGCAAGGGTAAGAAAAAGGTTTCAAATGTACAATTCTTCATCTGCAAGGAGTGGGGACACTATGCAAACCAATGTCCAAATCATCTGAGCATGCCCCAAATGATGTTATTGGATAATAATCACGTTATGATAATACCACATATGAGGAGGAATTATTAGAGTTCTTATGATGTTATTAAAGAATTTTGTCATTTGAGTGTTGTATCAATGATGTACTGGTTATAATAATTATGGAGTATATAAGGATTGTACTGCAGTACTATTTCATCAAGGACTGGAGATTGTGTGGAACCAAGAAAAGTGACTCCATAGCAGGTTAATGTTTTGGAAAATATATGGTTGAGGGAACGATAAACCATAATATGGTTCTGATACCGAGATAGTGATTTTGGAATAATACATGATTGATTTGGATAAATTATCTTGGATATTGTTAATTTCCTTGAAACTGATTAATGATTTGTATACATTTTTGGATAGAAAGAGTACATATAGTATTCTATAAGGAATAAGGGATCATGAATGTAATCAATAAGGATTTATTGTAATTCAGGATGTTGCAGTTTTTTAAAAGAGTACATGATGAAGGTGTTCGCATGTGGTTACGCGGAAAAAAGGAACTTTATTATGTTTACCTTCCTTATAAAATTTGGACTGTGAGTTGGATAGAAGTATTTTGGATAACTATAAAGGTTGGAATGAATTAAGTTGAACCTTGGATAGTATTTTTTATGTTTAAAACATTTCTGAATATTATTTTTGGAATATTATATTACTATAGTTTTAGGAAAAGGACAACCTGTAGGTCGTGGGATAACCCGTCACGTCGGACAAAGCTGTAGGAATCGAACCCACAACCATAGTGCGACAGGTCTTTATTACCTACCACTAGCCTACATGAAGTCCCTGATTATTAAAAAATAGTTTTCCTAATCTAAATGGTATGTTTTAATATTTTGAACCATGTACTATTAGGATAAATATAATATTTTTGAGTTCTATGATCTTTTTGAGTGAAAGATGAGTTTGTGGTAGAAATTAGTTGAAGATGAAACTATACTTGTCAAGAATAAATATATATATATACCTATCTCTTATTCTATGAATAAATTAATTCTTAAACTATAGTAAAGGAATATTAAAACAAAAAAATGTGTTATCCTAATACCTTATGTCTTGTTGAACTGATAATATTTTACATCAACATAGATTGCATGCTATGAGGCCCTCAATTGTACACTTGTTTGTGATTAATGTCCTCAATCACTACCTACAAATATTTACGTTTTTCCTCCAATTATATGTCTCTAATTTCCCCCAATGTTCTCCTTATCGAGATCATAATTTGGTGGTGACTTTTTCATTTCCCTTTCCGTCTTATTAAGGCTAAATTTTATTAACCTTATTTCTGATGTGGGTTTTCAACAAAGGTATTTTCTATTTTCAAACTTTTATTTTCCAAGAAAAATTTCAAATTGTGTGGACGCAATTTATTGAAGGAGGGGAGAATGTAACACCCCGAGCTTCCACGATACACTTCTCTTTCAATAATGCAATATCTTGCATTGTACGCACGTTCGAGATTCTAACACACCACGACTAATCAAAATAGCTATTATGAATAGTAATACCAACTTTTTGAAATTATATATATTATATATTTTAAAATGGACCTCATTTTTGGATTCGGAATATCAAAATTAGCCTATGTTGAATTTTTGGTATTTTTCTGAGAACTTCCAATTTTTTATGAAAAGTGAAAAATACTTAAAAACATATTCTTTAATCAAAATAATTTATAGTGATAAATTATACTATTGAGTAGTTTTAAAGTATAATTAGAATATATTTTTACCATTTTATCCAATGGTGTTCATTATAATTAATTTCACTTTGAAATTGGACATAAACAATTGTCAATATTTTGATATATAATGTTTCTTAAAAACACGCTATTTGTTGTGACAGCGGGAATTAATTATAAAATAAATTAATGAAAATCATCTGTTTTGAATTTTTTAAAATAGACATAATTTTTTAATTTGGAATATCAATTACAGTTTAGGGTGAAATTTTGGCATTGTTCTGAGAAACTTAAATTTTTGATGAATAGTGAAACCACTAAGTGGTAGTTAAAAAACTGATTTTTCATTTAAATGAAACATTACCACTTCTGTGATTTGATTTTCAAAAATCTGACATACATGGTTTTCATTAGGAAGTAAAACGTGGTTCAATGGGATTAAAATAATTTTTTGGTGAATAGTAACTTTTACGTTTAATTAATCACGATTAAAGGTAATTAGTGAAATTTAAGGTAAAAATGATATTATAAAAATATTAAAATACCCTTAAACATTTCCTAACCTTATTGGATGTGTCATGGACGACCAAGAAAATCCATGGGTCAAATTGGCGACCCCATGGAGCCACTCGGGTAAGAAAATGACATTAATAACTTTTTATTTAAAGTAAAAATAAAATTGTCACAAACATGTGTTGTTTTACAAAAACAATTATTACATGGGGTTATATAAGTTAACTTTTCGACTATAAATATTCATGGGAAATCTAAAAAAATTTCCTATATCATGATATTTTTTTATACTTTTTAGACATTAAATAAAATAAATTTTTTATGACACCATGATGATGCAGCGATTACCTCATTAATTAACGATTTAAATAAAATGGAAAGATAATTTAAAATTTAAGGCTTAAACTTGTCTAAAACCTATTGGATGAGAATATTTAGAACCATTATCACCTTAGTGTAGAAATATATGATTTTGGGACCTTTATAATCTGAAAAGCATTTCATAATAATGTATCATATCAATCTTTGCAAGAGTGCCCCTCCTCTCCTCTTATAAAAGGCCCCCACCACTACCACCTAATTCACACATTCAAAGCCATTTGGCTCGCCCAAACTCTTCACAAATACTCTCTAAACTTCCATATATTACTTCTAGAAGCCTCACTTTGGGAAGAAGTCTTCCCATGGAAGCCTTTGGTTCAAATCAAAAAGAGTTACCCGATTTTAAGGTAATGTCTGCTCTTGTGTTCTTTTGTTTTATTTTGCTTCTCCAACCCACTAAAATTATTTTATTACATTATTTTTTAACAAAAACAGTATCATCAATATACTAGGATATTGTTATGAGAACTATTTTATTTACACTTACACACACCTTCGTCTAATGGTTAAGGAACATACTGTTTCTGTGGGTGGAGAAATACTGCCTCACAAAACGATGATTGTTCAATATTATTTTAACACCTCTAATGGTGGACATTTTGATGAAACTATTTTCATATATGATATATTTATTATGTTTTTGTTTTATTTATGATTCTATATTTCTCATTTATGGCATACCTATATGATTTCCAATATGGGTAAACACGATAATTTTATTTTAGGAAGTGCGGACTACCGCCCCCTCAAAGTGATTTGAATTGTTAATGCCATATGTGGGATGTATAAAGGATGGATTAAATGGTATTATACATTATATTATACTAGAATTATTTTATAACTTTATATAATTATAATTTTATTCTATTAAATACAAAATAGTAATGAAAGTAGCATTCATGCGTACGTACGGCTTACCGTCTTCATGAACAGTGCATTTCATTTATTACCACTAAATGTTATGTAATATTATGAATAAATGTATATACTAGATATATATGATATATATGATATCTAAATCATGAATATAATTCTGTATATAATTTATTTTTCACCACATGAATAACATGTAATTATAAGAAGTTTATTTTTGACTCAAGTACCAAAGATCGACAAAATGACCGTTATTAACTTTAATAATTACATAATGTTCATTACATGGTAATAAGTGATATAAAATGAATAATAAACTTGAAAAATGTTATTAAGAAACTATAAGTTAACTTTATTTTATTATTCAGGAGGTTAAAGAATGGTCGAGTCAAGTCGGACACGAGGTAAGGGAACTTCTTAACCCAATTTCCATTCTTTGGGTTAATATCTTACTCTCAAATTATGTCATGATATTATTATGTCCCATCTTGTATTTATACTTTCTTTATGTGTACATATAGTGAATACACATAATAGATATATTTTATTAAAAAATTATCTTTTTAAGGGACTTCGTCTCATTCTCCATTCATTGAGGCATATTTTGATTAATACACAAATTTCTTTTATACGGTGTATAAACCCCTATGACTTTTATGCTTATTCAAAAGGAATATTTTTATACAAAGAGTTTTAATAAACGACAAAAATTAATGTTTTTCTTGTCGTACGTATGCGGCGACAATTACTTCTCTATCACCATGACCATTATTTGAGTTTCAGCTTCCCCTACAAGCCATAACTTTGTTTAAATGAAAAAAACGAAGTTTTAACTTTCATTTAATTTGGTATCGAAAATGGTTTTGATAATGTTTTAATATATCAATGTGTTGTATTTATATCTTGTGATTTAAATGTGGAAATGTTATGTTTTCTTTATGCATGTTTTATGTGATACAATTATGTTATGTTTTATGATATGTTTAAACCTATTCATATGAGGAATGAATTGGACTTAATAAGTGACGGGTGGAGCCCTCTATATCTCCTCAATGCATTGGCAGGTCTCATGAGACAAACTAGTGTCATGGCATGAGGGCTTGACAAAATATTATTCGTGGTCTTGGAACGAGGCCTTGGCTACGTGGTTATGATAGTTTGGCATTATGAATTCGATCATTATGAAAGTGGTTATTGATATTTCATGTGATTATTCGACCAGTAGAATATCCATGTGAATAAGTAAATGGAATTATTTCATTTTAATTTTTCCATATTATGCTAAATTTCCAGTTTAAAAGGCTTTTGTTTTAGTTATATATTGACTTAAATTTTTATGTTTATTTATGAAATCATGCACTATATTTTTATCCTTATTGAGCATCTGAGATCACCCCTTTTAATGTTTTAATTTTTACAGGATGTGATGAAGTATATTATGAATGACCTGCAGGGATAGTATGAGGGGATATGAAGACAAGATGTTATTTTAGTTTTGTATTACTTTATGATGTAATGTAAGAATTATGAATGTATCTACTGTTTCAAAAACTACTAAACTAATCGGTCTTTTGAGACTTGATCTTTTTTTATCATGCCAATGTTACACAATAATGCACCGACTCTGGATATCTGGGGTCGGGGCATTACGAAAACTATCCCGACAAGTGGTGCCACTAGGAGTGTCACTAATCCAACCATAAAACACCAAAACCTCACACCATAACATTGAGAAAAGTAGAAGAAAAGTACCATAGAAAACCCCCATTACCATGGTCATATCTCAACAACACAAGAGACACCAACAATTCAAACCTGGAACACCTGGAAACCAAGAGGATTCTATGAACCAAATGAGGATTTGAAAAAAGCACGGAATTGAAATTCTGTGTGTGAGAGCTGTCCATTCCATAAATAATATGGGAATTATGATTATAATTAGATTCTATATAAAAAATTGAAATTTTAAATTTAATATGATTTAAAAAAAATTATTTTTTTTAAAAAACATTTTGCATAAAAATCAATGAATTCTTCAGTAATAATTGATGTTCGGGGAAAGAAGACAAGATATGGGGATTTCATATTTAAAAATTTAATCAAAGATAAATTTTAAATAAAAAATATGATGATATTTATAGGATACATGAATAAAGATAAAAATTTAATAATTGTAGAAATTCATGAATTTAATATGTTTTGAAATTTTATTTTCAATAATAATTGAGTTAGTATGGATAATGTAAAATAATATTATTAAAATTATGAAATTGTGCGTATTGATAATAAATAATGAAATTCATAAAATAAATGTGGGATAAAACATAGTTTTATAATTTTTTTATAATTTATTGGTGTGAGACCAAAAATATCTTCCTATATTGTTGAGTGGAATGTGTTGCAAATCTGTTAAGCAAGATAGTGATCATGAAAATCCTTCCTCACAATTATGTATTGTGATAACTCAGTTGAAATTTTCCAATATCTTAGAGTTATTACCAACATTTTTTGGTAGATATAACCTCTTGTATTTGGGAATGAGAAGAATATTTTTATTGCACACACCCATTATAATTAAACTCTCTAATATTTTTTATGGAGGTATGTCATTTTGATTGGATATTTTGAAATGATATAGAAAATTTGATCCTTTGAAATTTAATGATTATTTAGATTCTCTATTGAAATAACATTGATATAGGATCTCTTAGATATTTTACTTTTGGAGAGAAAAATATTTTATAAAGAATCAGAATCATGTTTTGAATGAATGATATATCATAAAAACCACCATGGATACCTAATTATAGGATCTAATAGAATAATGAATCATCTTAAATACTCCTGGGTTAATTTATACCCAATAATGAATGAATAAATTAATGTTGATGAATAGTTAATTCACCCATGGATTCTGTGTATCGACAGAACTAGATACTTGATTCACCATAGTGTCTATCTTGTAGGACACATTCAAAACATAGGTGAAACAAAATTAACCACCAACTAGATTCTACTATAATGAGGTTGGTCAGTGAAATGTTTTTTGAATCAATATATTTTCTTACATCAACTAGATATTATGTTCACCAGTAATGGCTAAATGCAGGTGTAGTACTACATGACATGGTTCTGTGTATCACCACATACTGGTCAGTGGCTTTGCACAAATTATATAATGATTCCTACAACACTTCATATTCCACTAGTTCCACCAAGAAATAATTATATGGTATAATATTGGTCTTCCAGTATTATTACATGATCTCAAAATAAGATATCATATTTAACTAATCCTTTAACAAGGACATCAATATACTTTATTAATGGATTTAATATCTCTATTTTGTCTATCAATGATATGAAATATATTAAAATCATTGGTGATGAAATTCACTAAAATGAAATTTTTAGAAAAAAAAGACTTTTTGTGATTATGGAAATCCTATTAGAGATAGAGGTACTAAAATATATTCCATAACCTACAATGAATTGTAGTTTCTAGATGGGGATGTTATTGATAGGATCCCCCACACTTTTTACCCTTTTTATTGGATACTTTCCTATCCATAATCTTATCCCTAGGGATTTCACTAGTTTTCTCTATAATTAATCCTAAAAAATAATTAGACCCTTGGGTGTTACTATTTATAGAAACCAAAGTCTCTTATACATTTTATTTATGTATTTTTTTATAAATGTCTTAAAAACTAAATTTGAAGGATTTAGGGTCTACTGTCTTTGGTAGACTTGTTATTAAAAACATCAACATAAGTAAAATCAATGTAATCATTATTTTAATCTCTAAAATGTTCTCTTATATCACTATGATCGTATAATAATTCATAGGATAACATGGGGATATATAAAAGGAAAAGAGTGCGCTATAAAACTCATTAAAGGGATAATCAGAGTAAATTATGATGGTATGAAATCCAAATGACACAAGAGACGTATCAAAATAATATAAAATTTGATAATAATATATAATAATTTAGAATAATGTTATTATATGATGATAACATATAATTTTTACATCATTGGAATGATGGAAAACAAAAATAAAATAAAATCATATGTCGTGGCTCACCATAATGAAATCGTTACATAATATGCTTGGCTAACTACTTTTGCACCATATATTGAATATCACGAGATAAAAACATTACCCAGTTAATTGTGGGCCTGAATAATTATGAGACCACCCATTAGAATCATAGAATTTATAGAATTTTGAATTCATTATAAGGAAATCAATAATAAGGAATAATCTTATGTAAAACCATGAAATCAGAATGGGTTTCATAATATCGCCTTAATGCATAACAAAATAACATATCATAAGGTTGACAATTAAAGAAGGAATTAAATTATTATTGGATGTTCATAAATTAAATTATAATCATATTTCATGAAAATTTAGTCCAATTAAATAGAAATCATAAAAAATGTGACATAATAATGTTAGTAAATAAGCATTTCATGCGGTGTTTTATGAAAAGGGTAATGTGTCTTTGAAGAAGGTAACATAATAATAGTTCATTATAACCAAAACTGAACACAATATTTTCTCCATGAAATAATGTGTGCTGTTAGAAAATATTATTGGTAAAAACATGAGATGAAGTGGTACAAGAAAGGATATAAGAATTAGACAAGTCCCATTTTATAAAATATTACATAAAAGATGGAATTTAAGATGGGAACTTGAATAAAATGTATTATACCTAAAAAATAATGGTAATGTAAGATTAGTATATATATATATATAATGATAATATATCCTAAATATATAACAAATAAATGATTATATGTTAAATGGAATGGGATAAAATAAATAAAAAATGAATGGTAGAAAATAAAGATGAAGGGAATGGGAGAAAAATAAAGTGTATGAATGGTTTGGTGCAAGCTCCGATGTAGTGGAATAACAAGTTTTAATATGTCATTTGTAATCCGGTATTAAGGAATACATATTATGTTGATTTTTATTTTGTTCATATATTTACTGATGATGGTTTTATTATACTGTTTCTATATGTTGATGATATACTAATTTTTGGCCATTATACTTCAATAAGTGACAGATTGATTAAGAATATTTATTTGGATTTTGCAATTTCAGACATGGGGACAACATGAAATATTCTTGGCATGACAATCTCCAGTGATAAGAAGGCCATTAAATTGTTGTTATCTCAAGAGAGATACATTGATAAGTTTCTTAAGATATTTTCTATGGATAGAGCTAAAGTGGTCAGTACTCCTCTCGCTTTACACTTTATGATATGTACCAATCAGTCACCTTCCTCTGATAAAGAAAGAGATAATATTCACATATACCATATTCATCTACCATTGGATATTCGATGTTTTCTATGGTATTTACCAGACCTAATATAGATCATGGAGTTGGTGTGATAAGTCATTTTCTGTCAAATCTAGACTGAGATCATTCGATAGCAGTGAATACATTTTAAATTTTTGTTGTGGTACATTTGATCTATGATTTTGTTTTTACAAAGGGGAACCTAAGCATTGTGGATTTAAAGATTCAGATATGGTAGGAGAGATCAATTCTAGGAAGTCTACTTCTGGATATTAAATTATTTTTGTAGGGGGAGATATATCTTGGCAGTCTAGATTATTGAGATGTGTCACTTTATATACCACAGAGTTAGAGTTTATTGAAGATAAAAAGGCATGAAAATAATTCTTGTCGATGAAAAATTTTATTCGAGAGCTCAATTTAAATCATGACATGTTTTTTTATTTTTTGATAGTAAAAGTTATATTTCCCTACTAAAAAGAAGGGTTTCAAAAGTGCTAAAATCATGTTTTGATAGTGCTAGAAAAGCGCTGTTAATAGTGACATAGATAAGGGGGTCCCCTTAACATCTCTATTTTGAGCACTAATATAGCCATAATTGTCTTTGATTTCTTTTTTTAATAGCACCCCCGCACTTCCACACCTGCACAAAATAGGGCAAGCACCCAAACAAAGCCCAGAAGAATGGAACAACTCACACAAGAGTTTCACAAACTATTCTATATAAATTTAATTTACATCATGAATTAAATAACACACTGATATATACATGTCAAATTTTTTTTATAAAGTTATAATTACAATTATCCAACAATGAGTTAAAATAATTAATGTTTCATCCATTGGCAAGCATGATCCACTCAAAAAAATTGTTGCCCATGGAATTAGAATCCAAAAAAAAATTTCAAACTCAAGAAAAAATTCCACCTATATAAGAAAAAAATATTATTTTAGTAATACTATAAATAAATAAATTTAACATTCAAATGATAGAATACATTAATAAATTTATATCAAATATTGATTAATGGGGGATCAGGACTCCCTCGCTCTAGTTTTTTCCAATGCACATTCCTCAACAAAAAACCCTCGGAGTGTAAATATGTATACCTATGATTCCATTTGAGTGATCACACAACAAAAAAACATTCAAGCTTCACTAAGGAGAAAGACAGCGGTAACCTCAAAGACCTCATGGGTTCCACATTCCATTATTTTGTGGCTTTTAGTGACCGAACAACGTAGCATATTATCCGAAAAGGCACAAAATCCCATATATCAGCCTCAAAAGACACTATTACATAATTTTTATGTCTTTTTAGGATATATATCATGGATCAAATCTACCTATCAAATGGAATGAAACCGTGGAAACATGTAGATCTTGTTGACCGGCTTACAACCATTTGAGTGATTGTCGATTTCAAATGTTTTTTCTTTTTTCCTTGGGTTTTCCACATTTTGTTTCCTTTTGTGGACTTGAAAGGGAAATCATAAAGCACTGGTTAAATAAATATAAAGCCATGACCATTGATATTACATGATTGGAATCTAATTTTCAATTTTTTGGATTTCAAGGAGGAAAATGCCCAGGTTTGGGTAAAAATACATTGCATAAACTGGATTCTGTGGGATCTATAAATTTTATATGATATTGAATCTACATTATGAGTCCCGATAAGGATAGACAGTACCATATAAATGTTTTCATTTAGAAATTTTTATCATATGTTCGTAGAGGATGATCTGATTATTCCATGGATAGATAATATTGTGATTTCTACTCCATAGAAAGATATTAAGGTGAGAGTGAAATATTAAAAATGAATCTATTTTGGGAAGAATGTACAATGATTGGTCCTACTACATCAAATTGTAGAAGAAAAATAATTTTTCATGAATTTTATCTGAAGGTACATGACTTAGATCACTGTATAAGAAGAGACAAGATTGCTACACGTCTTAATGAAGCATAGGTGAATGATGATATTTGGGTAGTTCTAGATCCTATCATAACTCCATCATTATGTTCTAGTAATACTGTTCTATCTCATTAAATGATAAGGGTGGCCACATTTTAGAATGCAGTAGGCTGGAGAAAGCAAAAATAGAAGGTTCCCAATCCATGAATGTTGCTCCAATTTGTGACAGTACATTGTGTCCTATTGTCCTGTCTATTCCAGAAAAAATCTGCAATCTCTTGGACTCATTTGGGATCAAGTGAACATAATAAAATTGTTTCCTTCAACGAAATGATATCTAGAGGTATGTATGATGACCAGGTTTCTGAGGACTTAGAGGACAAGTATATAGCCGTGGAATGATCAACCCAGGAGGCAATAAACCACAACATATTGTTAGAAAAAATGATGATATATGATAAGAACCGCAATGAGATGTCTAATCTATATGTAGTATAGTTTCCAAAGACTAGATATGGAGGATATCTCCCATCCAAAGAAACCCCTACTCAGCGGAGGGATTAAATTACAACTGATGAAGTGTCAAATTTTTTTTAGGGAATGTGATTGCTGATACCCCTACTGCCCCTATTTTTTTTGGAAGTGTTCTGAATGCCTTTTTCCCTAATTGCAATGGATTGGCTCCATCCCTTATTTTAGCCTCCCCATCTGGTATAGATGAAGGGGTTGTTTGGAAACTCTAATCTAGCATTTTCTCTAATGTAGGGCTTGGATAGTGAATGGATGGAACATCTCCTCATACTCATCATTTAAAAGAAAAGGTTAATGAAAAGGTATGCAATAAAAATCCATTTAATTTTATAGCATATAAAAATAGTGTAGAATATTGTGGTGAACCTACATGTAACCAAAGACTTAAGGATTGTTTTCTTAAAGTATCAAAACAATTAAAATGTGTTCCCTTAGTTGGCATAATGTTAGTTTTCATTACTAAAATTTCATTTCAAACTGGAAACATTCATTTTGAGTCATACTAGTCGCATCATGCATTCGAAAAATATGATACTACTTCATATATGTCCCATAGACCTTATGAATCATTATCCAAAATTATGAATACAATTGGAGCATATTTTATTTGTTTCTACTGAGTGAAACCTTCTGAGCTAAAATTTCAATTTTAAACTGATAACAGACACTTTTAGCAATACCAGTGACACCGTTCATAAGATTAGGATGCAGTTGATTCGTACATGTCACAAATGACTCATGGATTGTTTTCCAAAATAATAAAAACAATTTGAATGAGTTTTGTTAGTTTTCAGTATGTAACTTTAGGTTTTTCTAAAATTAATGTCAATTTTAAATAAGAAATGACACTTTGAGTCATGCCATCACATTGTGCGGTGAATTGTAGTGTGGTTGATAATTACATGTCAGAAATGACTTATGGATACGTGTCCAAAATTATCAAAACAACACGAATATACTTGCTCTGTTTTTAGTATGTAAGTTGTGTTTTCATTCAAAAATTTCATTTCCAACATGAAACACGTCATTTGAGTCATAACTATCACATCATGCATTGTTTGATATGAAACTACTTCATACATGTCAAAAATAACTAATGAATTTATATTCAAAATTATGAAGTCAATTGGATCGGGTTTTCATAGTTTTCAGTGAGTGACACATTTTTAACTAAAATGTCAAATTTAAACAAATAAAAGAAACTTTTAGCCATAACAGCGACACCCTGTGTCTGATTTAGCTGTGATTGATTTTTAAATGTCAAAAATTACTCATGGATTGTTTTCCTAAAGTATCAAAAAATCTGAATTGATATGATTGGTTTTTAGTATATCAGTTGTGTTTTTTTTTCTAAAATTGGAGTCAATTATAATTAAAAAGAGACACCTTGAGTCATAATAGTCCCAATTTTCATTAAATTTAGGTGAGATAAATCCCTACATGTAACAAATGACTTATGGATCGTTTTCCTAAAGTATAAAAATAATCTTATTTTTTGATCAGTTTTCAATATTTTATTTATTATTTTTAATGAAAATAATGTAAATTTTAAATAAAAAAGACAACTTGATTCATACCAGTATCATCGTGTGTTGTATTGAGTTGGTGTTGATTATTACACATTTCAAAAGACTTATGGATCATATCTCTAAAGTATCAAAATAATTGAATTTGTTTTATCGTTTTTAAGTAGTTATGTTACTTTGATACCAACTATAATAAATAATCATTTAATAAATTGATATCACATATTAGTAGATTATTATTCCTTACATAAATGAAATAATTTAAATGTAAATATGAAACATTGCCTTAATTCCATGTGTAATTATTTTACTGTGCAATCATCTAAATTACCACTGTGATTGTATAGACATAGAGTCATTTATCGCCCTACAAAGGCATGTCACATGTACCAAAAGATTTTAAAAAATGAACCCTATAAGGAATATTGAAAATCAATTAAATGTATAATTATATAATTTATCATTAAAATTTAGATATTATATCTTAACATTACCTTTACATATTTCCTATGTTTTTATTTTGACCAGATATTGCTAATAACAAAACAAATGATTCTTTGTGAACTTCACTACAGTAGGTTATCTACCACTTTGAATAGTATCTGATCTAAACATTTGATTAGGCCTCACCATGATGATCTCATCAGACACCAACTATATGATATCATCATTCATCGTTCACTTTTCCTTCTCTTCCTACACCAATGTAGTAAATGGGTGCAAAAAGAGAAGTAAAATTGAAACATGAATGATGATATCATAGAGACAGTGTCAGATGAGAGCATCCCTGGGATGCCAGATCAGATGTTTAGATCGTATTCTATGGTAAGTTGTAGTTAACCAATAGTATCAAGAATCCTTAGTTTTATTAATTATATTTGAGATTCATGCACTAGTAATATTATTCCAACACACGACATCAGTAGAAACATCATCATAAATAAACAAAATAAAGAATTTAAATAATCCATGCTATAATAGTTTAGGTTTAGTGCTTTTGGAAACATAGAATCATAATTACGTAGTTCAAATGAGTCTCTCATTAACTTTTTCTTTACTAGAATTTTAAATCATTTGTAAAACCATTATTCATAACCTAATGTTATACAACCTAGTATAGGGTGACCATAAATGCTCAATAAGTGTAAAAAAGGGAGATATCAATGATTGTATAAGGTTAACATAAATAGTATGAATTCAACATCATCCTATTTCTGTACAATATTTTATCAGGTATACTGTCCATTAGTTTCTTAACACATCCATATCATCTTGTGAATATGAGTTATTATGACAGTCGTTATAGTACTGAAAAAATGTTAATACACAAAGTATTGAAAAATATTTTAAATGAAATAATTATTATTTTCAAAAATACCTCTCTAGAGATTCTAGTTTGTTGATGAAATATGATCTGTTTCATAATTTACAAACATAATAGCCACAGTCCTTTTCCAATTTTTTTGTTTTGGACACTACAAGAACATCATGAAAAATATGTAATCTGTTTTGATATGTGTTTGGATTGTTCAATATTATTATATATACCATGATACATGTCTGGCTGTAGATCATGCGGGAATTATTTTCCATAGGCTCTAGAATTCATTCCATAAAGTAGAAGATATTGACGCAGCAACCTTACATAACATAATCCCCATTAAAAGATAATATAAATTATATAACTAGATGTTTTGTTATTAATTGTTGGATCTAGTTTATAACAAATTGAAAAATTCCATCTTGTGTGGTCAGTTTGTTGGATATCCATGAATTGAATCCTGAAAATTATTCTTTGTAATATCCAAATTGATAGTAATGAGAATCCAATGATGCCTAAAAACAGTAAGGAATAACTAAGGATGGAAATGAAAATATTGTTTATATGATTGAATTGTAATTTTTTACCCCTGCATCATTGGTATTAAAAAGATTCGGTCATCCGTAATTATGTTTTCAAATTATTTGAGTAGGGATGACATTATTTCAACCTCTTTCTCGGAATTTATTTCTTCTTTTGAAGGGGTGATGTGAGGACTAACGAGTACAAATTTTTGTCCATATGGAAATCTCTTCCATTATTTTTGTTATATACACATACAAAAAATATGAAATTAATTAATCATAATTTTCATAGTATTTCAGATTTTTTAAAATCAAATAATGATAACATACCCTATGTAGACATTACAACTGGGGATTCTTGTCAATCATACATGAGGATTTCATTAACAATATCAGCACTAATGTAATCTGGTTCTTCTTCTTTGTACATATTTTCTTAAAAATCACATATGTCCGTATTTTTGTCTATAAAATTTTTATCAACATGATACTTCAATTATATTAAATGTGGATATAGAACGGGCAGGGTGAAGGAGCACTCAAGTGATCATTTCAATAAGTTGGTAGATCATTGAGATAGTATTTTGATGATCTTGAATTACCCCCATTGTTTTTTTCATTCTGTATAAACATTAATTGGTTCAGATCTTTTTAAATTAAATGTTAAAGGTTCATCATGAAAAATAAATTTCAAATCAATTCCTCTTTTTTGACATGTTTTTTAAAAGAATTGATGGCCATGAGATGAATGTTCTGACAACATTTTATATTATATGAATGTCACAATATTCATTTTGAAGAGGTACCTTAGCACTCAACTCATGATCTATGTTAATCTAAACTATAACATGATCTATTTGAAGTGTTTTATTATGTATCATATCATTATGCATATTGAACATCGTAGCCCTTTCTACATGGTGATATTTGGGAGTTGATAGATAAAAATCATAGTCATTTTCAACCTATAGAATATAAGTATATGAAAGGTATCAGTTTCTATGTGATTCACATTTTAGAGAAAAAATAATTAGAACATTGATTACTTCATCTATGTCTTTTTTTAGGGTAATGTCTCGACTTAAAACTGGTTGGGTGGGGTGGGATGATCACGCATGGGTTATTCTTCAGTTTCTTCTTCTCTTTTCCTCCCACATCAAGCATTATATCTTATCTCTATGGTATTATTATTCTTCTTGAAAAATAACTATTGTTTCTCTCTTATGTTTCATTTCTCAATTTATTCCTCCTCTAGTTTTCTCTTTCTGAAAATATGTTTGCCACACCGTGGAAGAGGCCATACTATTCTCGCTGCTTCAAAGATTCCGAAAGTGTGTCTGCATCTGGTGTGGGTGTTTTTGATTCCTATAACTATAATAGATAGAAAATATAGAAAAATTAGTAATCATTTTGTGTAATATTTATTTAAAGTGAAAAAAATATATGTCATGTCATAATTACACATGTTTCCCACACTTTTTGGGTGTTTTCAACTATCAATATGCTCAATTTATTTACATGAGACTCCTTCCACGGAGCATGAAATGAAATGGAAGTGGTTTTTATTTTTTATTCATCAATATTCATATAAATAGAGGAACCTTATTATGGTGTTTTTTATGTCCCAAAAAAGTATTAATATAGATTTAAAATATGAATCCTTTTTTCTCAAGTGAAGCGTACCTCATCCTTGCTTTACGATACGGGTACACAAGTTTTGACGCCTTTTCATTCTTTTTATCAATCAGTTTCTGTTTCATAAATAAAATACTATCATATAAAGTGATGAATATAAGAAACATTAAAAAATTTATTACTAGACACAATGTACCTGAAAAGTATGCTCTGCACGATGGTTGATAAATGCATCCCACGCTCTTTGGGATATAAATTTTGTAAAAATAGGAGGGTGTGGTACTTGATTCTCTATTCATCATCATTAAGATAATATTTCATAAAAAATTTGTAGAAGCCTCTAGGAATCCTTCCTACATCTCTTAATACATATTCCATGTGTGAGGCAATAACAATAAATAAACTATGTAATTGAGGATTTAGAGCATGTAAATTTTATTGTATTTTATTTTATTTTATAAAATCAATGAAATTATATCATAATGTTACCATAATACCTTCCCTTGTTAGTTTCTAAATCCCAAGGATAACATGGGTCCACAACACTACATCAATCGACACACATTTCGAGTGATGATTAAAATGTTTCTACAAAATATGGATTTGTTGTGGGTAACATGATGGCATCAATTTTTCTATCCCACCTAAAATTTGGTTCCTTTGGATTTTTCCTTATTCATTTTCTCTAAAAATATCTAAATACAGTGCTATTTTTTTACGCAGCTAGGGTTTCATTGCCTACCATTTCCTCACTTTCACCATCATCATTTAGTTACTCGAGAGCTCTATTATCGACACCGGGACCAGAAGCAATAAACAGAGAAACATGTTATACCTCAGCACTAGGACTCGTAATAATAGGTTGAGAACCATGTTGTTCCTCAGTAATGGGACCAACAACTATAGGTTGAGAGACACATTGTGCCTCAGGATTGGATAAATCAACTAGGGTTTCATTTCCTACCATTTGATATGGTTTCTTTTTTATTTAAAGAGGCAGCGACAATGAATTTCAACATACCAACACACCAACATCACCAAGAGAAAATATCATTTAGTGATTTCCATTATTAGATGTTCAAATTTATTACTCTCTATCTTTGATTCTCTACTTTTATTATTGAGTATTACTTTTGAGATCCCTTCTATTTTTTGGGAGTCTCTATCGTGTACCTCTTGATTTTATTGGATCCATTTTTCTGGACTATATCCCATGGTTTTTCCATTTATTGGTTTTCCATGTAAAAATATATGGTTTAAAAAAATTTTTCGGCACAATTATTTTTCACGATACACATATTCTATTTGGAAGGAATGATTTTATTTCCATTGCACATTTTATTTTTCAATTGTTTTGAGAATTTTTCGCATTTTCGTCATTCCCATCATGTAAGAGATTTTTTATAAATTATGGCACAACCATTTAACATTTTCTCATGTTCTCTACATACAGCACCTGATGCTATGTGCAGACTGCGAGCCTCCAAAGAGAATCTCATTGTAAAAACATGATCTTTTTTTAATCCCTCAAAATGTAATCTTATGTATTCCACTTAGAGTACATTATATAGGTGTTTTTTGTTTCCCATGGAATAAAAATACATATAAAAGAATAAACCACATGGAAGTTCTTACTAATAACATGAATTTTAGTCAAAACAACCCATTATGACGTCTAACTGAACACATAAATATAAGGGGATCCTACATAATTCCATCACAAAAGAACCATACAGGAACCGAAATACTACAAGATTATGAGTTGAGAACCATTTTTTGCTCCATCTCACCATGAGCTATCATACCACATGAGTATGGGGTGAGATTTGTCTTACAATCCACCATTGACCTAGTAATGGGTTATTGATTACATGGATTGGAGATGAAATCTCCCTCATGGTATCCTTCCCACCATGAACTAGTTTTTTGTACATTACCTCTACGGTAACCTATATAGAGACTCACTCAAATGGTATAAAAGCCATATATGTAGTCATTTGGTGAAGCCACATAACTTCCACACACATTTGTGATATCGACTACCTAATATCTAATGTGATTTCACCCAACCATTCCTACAAATACATAGGGTTTCCATTATAGAATTTGAAGAAAATTAGTATGAGGTGGAAAAATAATAATGAGTACTATATTCTCTTACAGTCCCTTTTGGAAATTTCTCATCCAACATTAGATCGTACCCTATGAAATTATATTTATGAGGCCCCTTATCTCTAGTTGATTACGAGATGGTTTGTTCACAATACTAGTGAGTGGATACTCTCCTGAATGTTTTACAAATTTTTGAACCCTTCACCAATAAATTAATTCTCATAATTTACTATAATTATTCATATATCCTCCACCATATTTCACTAAGTAATATTAAAATCTCTTTCACTTGGCTTCATGGTAGACTATGTTCTCGTTCATGGTTTATAAGCTGACCAATAACTTTTTGAAAGTCGCCAAGTGGTCTGACCATTCCATGACTATATAATTTGTGAAATAAGTCCCATTAAATTAACCCATTTGAAACATAAAAATAATAATAAATTAATCTCATGATTTAAATAATACATCTCATAGAAATGACCACAACCCATAGACTGAAAGGTTTTGTTTCTTGGATATAATCAATATAAACATATTATTTAATAATAGTTGTGATGATTTATTCATAATTAATATAATATATACCATTTATATATATATATATATCACATAATATAATAGTACTCATTTAATGGGGAAGAAAAACATAAAAATAGGTAAACCTAGAAGATCTATACGGAAATACATTTCATTATTTTACAAATCTTATACAAGAAAGTAAACATGAGAAAAATTTAAATTTCATAATGGATATTATGTCCATAGAATATAGTCATAAAACATGATAGAAAAAAAAATCATAAGTAGATAATAATGTAGGAGAAATGAATTAGGACACAAATCAAAAAACATATAATTAATCATAAACCATATTATCAAGATATAAAAGCGTATAATAACATAAAAATAATGTGTAATCAAGAAATTATGGAATTTTATATAAATGACATTCTTCATGAAAATTGGGAATAACATGATCAAAAAATTTCTAATTTGGAACAACCATAATCATAGTAATACCTTGTAAAAACATATTATTTCCACACTTATCTGAACAAACTCATTATAATCACATCAGAAAAGTGAGAAATCCATTCATTCTTATGTCTCTATGAACAAAACCATTATGTAAAATACATAATATTTCAAGACATATAAACATAAAATAGTTCATTATAAGGTGATATAGGACCCCACCAATTATTCTACATACAAATGGTTGTCTCATAAAATTAATCATAAACATATATTAATGAACCAAGTGAAACGTAAAATGTTTCATAATATTTTAAAAACATCACGAAATATAAATTTAAAACACCAATGGAAATAAAATATCATTTTACAAAAGTAATCACCATATAATAAAATATATATGATAATAAAAAATCACTATATGAGTGGTAAACATTGGATGAAAATAGAACTGAATATTCAAAAGTATTCCCAAAATCGTTCTCAAATAGTTATAAAATATGATTTGAAAATTACAATATAAAAAACTATAAGTGAAAGGGAATAAATTTTAAAACCCTATTATAATATATTTTTTTTAAAAATATCATTGAAATTGAAAATTTTTATCAATAATGATGGGGGAAAGATAATAAACATGATTTTGAATGAATATAAAACCCTTTTAATTAAAATTTAAAAATACCTTTGACTGAAAACCAAACATGTAGAAAGGGTATTAAATATCAATTTTCAATTTGGTTAATTTGAATTAAGAGAATCATACAAAATAATCATTATTATTTTTGTAAGACATATAAGAGAACATTGGATAGAAGGAATATATAGATATAAAAGAAAAGATTCATTGGAATAAATGAGAGTCATTCTTAATAAAGACACTTTTTTATATGTGAAACCATTTTATCAAAGAATTTGTTATGGATGATGAGAATTAATATCCCTAGAGAAATATTTAATTAAAAATAAAATAAGATATTTTTTGGATCAAAAAAATTATTGTAATTTTTATAATGTATAAAATACTTTATTTGAAAGAATCATAAATTCAATCGATAAATCCTTTACTAAAATTGTAATGATAGAATCAAAGGATCTTGAGAGAAAAATCATGAAATGACCTAGAAAATATCCAGAAATAGAATATATTTTCCATTTTTAAACACATTGGAAAGTTAATATAGAATATAATTTATGTTATGGACCAAAGAGTCAAACATGTCCCATGTAGATGACGATGAGATAAAAAACACATACCTTTACTCTTGATTACACATATGTGTTTTAACATACTATATATGAAACATAAAATATATTAATAACTAATTATAGTGACATATTGATATATGAAAATATATATAATAATCATTTATTTTATTTATATACATGTATATTAGTTAGTTTTGAACTATTTTCCCACATCATGAGTTTATAATTTTGAATATTGATGTGAGTTTCACAGGGAGATGTTGTTAGTTATTTTTCTCCAAATGTTCATAATTTTAATTTCATTAAAATTAATATAATGGATGAGTTATAACAATAAAACTTTTTCTTATTTTCATTTATGAGATTTTCTTTCATTATCCATATATATGAAATCAATAATAAAAATGCTTTGGTGATTTTGTCAACCAAAAAAGTGGTGTTACCATAATTATTCAGTTATAAATTGACGTGTCTATTAAAAAACAAATCATTATTTAAATATTAGAAACATATCATACCATTAATTATGTATTCTCATACATCCTATAAATAATTTTTTTGGTGTTTGTGTGCCACGACCCCTCCCCCGGGCCCATTTCGTGACTACCCCAAACATGGCTCCCAAAGGCTAGGGGCCAACAACTAGTGTTGAAGGCATTATCCTTGAAATGGGAGGCATTTTCCCTATACCATAAGTGAAGAAAACTCATAAATCCATCACAAAACGAAAACTAAAAATCACTAAATAGAAGATTCATGCAATCATTATATAAAACACTACTAGTGTAAAATAGAAATTAAAGGACAAGGTGGAAAAACGGGCTAGTATAAAAGCCCACAAAAAGAATGTCAGAAAAAAAAAGACCCCATGTATCTGAAACATGTCCACCAAGAACCCTAACAGAAGGGTAGATAGAGGGCAACTATGTGAATCTAGAGGAGTACACCTCATTTGTCTTCACCCACCGAACATCACATGGTCCTGGTCCTCCCTGGACTCCGTCAAAGCATCAGTCTTTGGCACAAGACACTATTGTATCGTAAAATCTCATGTGTGGGTAAGTAAAAAAATACATTGTTTGGGATCCAAAAACCATAATGATAAACCAAATGGGAATAACCATGAATAGATTTAGAGACATCCCTAATTAGGTATATTCCCATTCATATACCATGAAAATCCATATATACTCATCTCATCCACTATGAAACATAAGGTCCCATATTTATAACTAGCATTTTGATTCTTACTGAAGATTCGAAAGGTAACACATAAACCAGCATAATACAATCCATGATCTTATCCATCTATGATGGCACTATTTGAGAGATACACTCCATCAGGTACACCACTACCATTCTTAAGGGTATAAATAAGAGAATGTGCTCTTTTAGAAACAATATACTAGGTTCAGATCTAGTTCCATAACCTAGTGGTCCAGTCAACATCATTTTTTCACCCTATGATAGAATAAGGAAACCAATCAAAAGAGGCATTATGCTCTCCAGAACGCATATTTGAAGGACTACACCACCACACTATCCTCTGATACCCTAGTAACTCCTGAAATGTGTGGAATCCGCCTCAATCACATCGAGTTATCATATTCTCCTACAAAGGTATCAATATCCTCAAGTGGAGGGCCCCACTCCTCAATTTTCTATCCCACAGTCAAGGGAGATCCAACTTCTATGGAGGACCCACTCCCTATTACTATTCAGTGATAGTAGAGTACTACTCTATATGTTAAGAACCACACCATGGTGCTAATAGTTGAGTACTACTCATGATTCACCAACACCATGTGATGATAGGAGATTATTACTTCATATATCAAGGACCGGCACCATACCCTGTAGGGGAGTACTACTCCCGAAATATATGACTAGAACCTTGGTACTTGGGAAGTACCGACTCTGTTAGTTTATTCGATATGGGGTACCCTCACCCAAGTATGATAGCGGTGTAATGACCCAAGGCTAGAGGACCCTCTCAAAAGTAAGATAGGGGAGTACCAACTCTAGTGTAATAATGAAGAAGGAGGACCCACTCCATTGAATGGTTGGAGAGTAATAAATCCAATGATAGGGAACTTGCTCCCTGGTCTCACATGGGATTATCTACTATTCCTTCCCCAAAATCTCTGAGAACCAACACCCTAGACCATTATGGGAGTAACATCCCCAGGGGATACTACCTGAAGTAAACTATCCCACATCCATGATGTGGTTTGTCCCGTATCTACCTAGGAAATTGGATAAAGAGTATCTTCGCCCTGAATCATAAAGGGAGTTACTATCCAAGAATATCTTCAAGAGAATTACCCACACTCTGCTCAATGTCTGCTTGTATCGAGAGGGAATACTCTTAAAATAAATAGTCCAGCCTATAACATCTTCAAAAACTCACATAGAGTACTTCATAAGGATTTTCTCATCAGAAGGGTCCCATATACGCATACACATCATTAAACAAACGCTCCGTTTGAATGTTACATGCATTTTAGAGACACAGTGTCTGGTTGGTTCTAGGTTTGGCCCGACCCATGTCTGACCAGGCCCATTAGACTCATCTGGTGGGGCCATGTGTCCATCCTGACATACATGGCTTGGCACCGCCTACCAGAACCAGCCCATACGCAGTAGAGCCACATCCCTCTAGCACCATCTAACACAAGATGGTGCTGCTTCTAGGTCAACTAGTCTGCTTTTGTGGACTTCTTTTGTTAGAACAACTTGTAGATGGCAGTGCGTCAAGGTCACACCGCATCTAGAGCTGGGGCTTCTTCATATGGCCAATATCGTATCATGGCTGCCGCCTCCAATACCACCGCGGAGTGATGAAAGTTCCTCTACAGACCACTGGATGTGGTCTATTCATCAATCTAGAAGGTTTTTGGGATCACTCAGTTCACATTTTTCATTGTTTGGGGTTCAAATCCTCGTTGTGATCCCTTCTTCTAGAATGATTTCGATCAGTGGAATCTCATAAACCGTCTCAATCCATTCGTTTTCATTGTCATCACACCTTTTTCATGTCAAATCTATTCAATATCTTAGACATCAGATCATTGGTCCAATAATGGTTGCGTAACATCTTTCCATTCATCAACCTATGAAAATTGTGAACAACACTGAGTAAAATACGAGATGAAATCCACATCAACCAATGTGAGGAAAGAACCTTCTTCGTCGTTCTTCATAGCATTGATCCACTATTGTTGGAAGGATTAATCATAGAAAATAAAAAATATTTAAATAATTAATGTATTAACTACCCTGAGATAAACCTTCTAGAATTCCCTCTTGCATGAATGAACAATATACAGGTCAAACTATTTGTTGGTTTATTTTCTTTCAATACTTATAAACAAGAATGGTGAAAATGAAATTAAATAATAACCCCAACCTGGAGATCATGTACTATCAAAGGGTGTAATTTTCACTGATGGTGATCTCTCCATGGAAGCGCTTGATCTGACATCGAAGGATGGATATCTCAAAGAGGAGAGGAAAGTGCTCAATGTCCATGGAGATCATCTCTTATTATTAAAGATTTTTCACAAAGATCCCCTAATAATTCACAGTGTTTCTCCCACGTCAAGGATGCACCCCTTGTTAAAACAATAAAGGAGTGGCCTCCATTCCAATATCATTGTGATTCCACATAGTTACATATATTTATTAATGAGTATAATTAATACGATTCAGTTTCGCCTCATCACTGCATCACAGTGGTGACATGTCACTTCTTAATAGTGAAGAAAACAAATTAAATAAAATTTTAAGTTATTTTTTTCTTTAGAAATTATTGAAAGCTATATTCTATGGTCATCCATTCCCAATCTATGTGTGGTCTTTCCAAGGAGAATGTTGAATTTTTGAGTTCAATAATTCTCTCATATTTTTTATCTGAGCCCCGGTTTAATAGTTATAACATATTTCTTGCAAGTTTATATAAATGAAAATTAAAATAGTTCAAAAATTAGCATTTCCTTCCACCTGGGCTAGTCGAGGATATGTCATACTTAAGGAGGAAATCTCATTATAGACTACATGGGGGTCTCATATTTTTCATCTTAGTAACGGTTTTTGAGTTATGAGTATATGAAAATTAAATATCATTATTTACATTATTTTCTTATTGTTATGTCCTAGAAACCAATTTTCATAGATGACCTGTGATGGTTGATGGTAGGATTCTTATAACGTAATAATAATCTCATTAACTCAACTGTATTATCATATTTCTTATACGAGTTACCATTTATGATTTATATTTATTTGAAAATAAAATAACTTTATTCAATGATTTTATTCTCAACCAAAAACTACTTTCCACTATTGACCCATCCGAGCCAATGTTTGGATCTGCCAAAATAAATCATACCCTCAAGAGGTCAACGATGGTCTCAAATTTTCAATCCGAGTCACCATTCATGAGATATAAGAAATTGAAATTATAAAATAATTTTATATAAATTTTTTATTTATAGTTATTCCATTTTTAGTTTTCTCACTGGAGGAAAACACCAACTAAAATTATGTCTCACAAAAGGTAAACATGACATCTTCAAGGAAATGGGGCCCTCATATTTTTGATATGGGCCCCTGTTTGAATTTTATTCCACTTTTTTAGTTAAACTTCTCACATGATCCAATAAAAGAATAAAATTTTTCTACGGACTATTACGAGCACATGAGGCCTCAAAATCACACACCATCTGAACACCTAGTCTCAAAATAACACCATTTATTTTTAAAAAAAAATCATCAAATTACAGGGTATTACAATACCCCCCCCCCCTTTAGGGATTTATGTCCTCGTAAGCCAAAACAAGGTCTAACTAATCAAAAGTGGGTACGGAGCATTAATCATAGCCTCTAGGTACAACATGATCTCCTGGAGATCCTTGTATATCCAATGAACAAGAACTAGAGGAATTGACCATCCATGAAGTATCCTCTCCTACTGATCCTCTATCTCCACTTTTTTCTCTATGAATGTTGCCTCGACCAAAACTCCTTCACCTATCATCATAAGACTTCTATTACCTATATGTTGTCTTCATCCCCTCTCGGACGAGATGCACCTTTTTAGTGGTATCCTATACCATCTTTGATCCCATGAGTGATGAATCCACTTGGTTTTTCTAGCATAATGATGACCTAAAATGTTGTTTATATAATACCTCTAATGGTTCTATACAGATGACCACATGCAGTTTTACTTGACCATGCTTTCTAGATCCCCAAGTATGGCATGGACCACATGTTTCTCTTCCATCTCCTCTTCCATGATAACCATTTTTAAGAACTCCTTGCTCCGAGTGATGTCTATTCCAAGGAGGGTCTTCATCCGACTCCCTCTCTAAATCATGGTTGGTCGGACAGTCTCTAGCGATATGCAGCTGACCATTTCATGCATAACCTCTACTCTCTTATTACTAGTCATTCCCTCGGTGATTCTCAAGTGCAACAATCCCTAAATTTGGAGTTTGGTCATGGGTATTCATCCGACGCCATGATCCCATAACTTGTTGTCTGCTAGATCTTGTAGATGTGTCAACCTTGTGACCTCTATGTGGGTCACATCCATATGATCATCTTCCAGAAAACTCTCAAAAACTAGGGATTTCTCTAGTACCCCATCATAGTTGGGAATATTTAGCGGAACCACAGACACATTGATATCTTAGTGTAATACCTACATGAAGGTTTGATATATAAAAACTGGTCTTGTACCATTTCCAGTGAGTACTGACACATGTCGTTGAACCTTGCTAAAAACTATGCCACTATTATTCTACCCTGTCGAAGATGAAGATGATCTTATATAAGTACAGACCTCATCGTGGATTGGTAAAAATATTCCCTGAATAGTTTTTTAAACTCTTCCCAAGTGAGAGTCACCTCATCTTGTAACTATAATACCATGCTATACCATTATCACACGAATCTTTAAAGAAGGATCACGTCTAAGACCTATATCTGATCAGGAGGTGTCCTCACTAAGAAGAAAACATGATTGACCAACTCGATCCTGTCATCTACTTCTTGGGGTTCTGTATCAACCAAGTATTTCAAAGGATGATGCCACTCGAACTAATGCAGCACACTCATGCTATGTTCGTCCTTATCCTGAAATGCAGGTAAAAGATGATGTTATTAGGGTGGTGGAACTGCCATCAGACCGCCAGGGGAAACTCCTAATAACTAGTGATCTACAATGAAGCCTCATGACGATGAAGATTGTTATCATGATCACACTTGAGAATCTTATATGTATATCATTGTGGAGGTATCCTGGAATGGATTAGGATGAACTAGGTTAATAGACTATATGTACAAAACTAATTCAATAAGGACATAGAAAATACAAAAAATTCATATATGATTCATGTACAAATTATTTCTCAGTGAATAGTGTTTATAATGTACTGAATCGAAAAGTAGGTTATTAGTGTCCCAGTGAATGGATATGCCGTGAACCGCACAAAAACTTGATCCTCTTACCTATAATCTGAACCCAAAAATTTTATAACTTCCACAACTAAACCAAATCCATGCTAACGATGTAACAACCTATGATTTAATAGTATGTTATTTTTTCAATGTTATGCAATAACTCGCACTACACGCAACAATAAGTTCAACCACACCATGACTTACCAAACTCGCCGTTCAAAAGCGTTTATGAATATTATTAACTAAATTTTTAATTTTATATAATCCATATCATATTAAAATCCATATTAAGAGTTTCATAGACATAATGTAAGAACAAATTAATTTTTTTCAGATAAAAGATTTATTTTTTAAAAAATGCTATTATACCACCTTTTAATGGAAAACCCTTTTTAAAACCATAATTTAAAACATTTATATATTAAATTTGACAAAATAACAACTTCTTTATAACAAGGAAATAAGAATTTAGTTTTAATAAATTTATGGTGTTTTTCTGATAATTTTCATATTTTATGGAATAGTGAAAACTAATTTATTTTAACTAAATTTTTTTTTAATCAAAAACATTTATAATGTTGAATAATACATTTTAATGGTTTGTAAGAATAATTATAATAGGATTTTACCATTTAACCCAATGATGTTAATTTTATGTAAATTCATTTTAAAATTAGACATAAACAATTGTCAATCTTTTGATTGTTATTATTTCTTAAAAATACGCTATTTGGATTTAACAACGAGAATTAAATTTAAATTAATTAATTAAAATTATATGTTTTTAAATTGGTAAAATAGAATTAATTTTCTAATTCGGAATATAAAAATTATCTTTGGGTAAATTTTTGATATTTTTCTGAAAAATTTAATTTTTTGATGAATAGTGAAAAACACTGAGTTATAGTTTAGAAACCGAAGTTTTATTTAAATAATTATTTATTTAATTTAAATTTAATTTAGGTCTAAATAGATACATATTTCCTATATAAGTTCAATTTAATTAATTGGAGTTGGTTTATAATAACTTTAGACATATAAAAATTTTATTGAACTTGTTACCTTCTTTACCCACCACTTAGAAGAATTTGCAAATTTACATAAAGAATAATTTACCATTTCTGTGAATTCAACTTAAAAAATCCAAGAGACGCGGTTAAAATCAGTAAGTAAAATGTGGTTCAATTAGATGAAATTAATTTTTGGTGAATAGTAACTTTTGCTTTTATTTACCACGGTTAAAAGTAAATAGGGTAATTTAGGGTAAAAATGATATTATTATTACCCTAACACATGTCATAATTTTATTGTATATATATAAATCGACTAAAAACAAACGTCAGAACAAAATATTATCCTTTAGGTCAACTTGGATTAGATTAGGACATTTATTATTATTTAATTCAAAGAAAATAAAAAGATTTCAAATATAAGTTTAATTACTAAAAAATTTTTAATATAGGGTTAAACCTAAGATAAATAAGATTATAATTATTCATTAGAAAGCTAAAAAAATTTATTACATAATTTTATTTTATTTATAATTTTTAGACATTATATAATTAATTTTATGTTTGACACAATGATGATGTTGTAATTAATGTATTAATGAATGATGAAAATAATTTATATTATAAATATCCAAATAATTAAAATTTGAGTCTGTTTATGAATTCCAATAATTTTCAACGTTACTAAGACATGTTATCACCGGTTCGATGAATGTTTTTTGAAGTAATAAATCTATTATTAATTTTTTAAAAAACAAAATACCAAATAGTTTTAAAATTGACAAAAAAAGAGGTTTTAAAACAAATATTATATTATTAATTGATATTCTATTCCTAAAAACATAAAGATCATCCAAAAGGATTATATACTGATATTTGTATCATTAATAAACCACTTGGGGTTCGGTTGAAGTTTATAGTATGTTTATTAACCATATAATATAAAAATACAATGAAACATAGTAAATGTCAAACAATTTAACTAAGAGTTAAATATAAAAGATAAAGTTAATAAAGTGAAAAAAACCTGTCAAAAACCTATTGGTTGAGTGGTTTTAGACCCATACCCACCTTAGCCTTTAAATAATTAAATTTGGAACTATTAGAAACCAAAAAGTATCTTATTATAATATAATATTTCTAGCTTTTCCTAAGGTGCCCCTCACCCCTCTAGTAAAAGGTCACTCCCCCTTCTCTCTAATTAAAAAATTCAAAGACATTTGGCTCGGCCATATTCTACCCAAATACCCTCTCAACTGTCCTCCCTTCATCCTAGAGGCCTTCCTTTAGTCAGAAAGGAAACCTAAGGATCCTGTTTGATAAAATCCAGAGTAAGAACCCAAAGAAGACGTAAATATTTAATCACCTTTTCACGTTCCTTTCTTATTCCACTTTATCTTTCATTGTTGTTTCCATTCTAAAATTATAACTCTTGTGTCTTATATATACTATGATGTTATTATAAATATGGTACAACCATATTCATTATTCTATCCATCCTTTGAATGACATGTCAGCATACGTGCAACGTACGGCTTACCGTCTCCACGTCATGGTGTAATTGTTATTCAATACATTATTAATTGGATGGGTATAAAAATGATTTGTAATTGAAGTAAATAATAAATATGCCATGATAATGATTTTGTGTATATGATATACCATCCAATTATATATTATTTTAATATCAAAATAATGATATTTTCACTCGTGCGTACGTACGGATTACCGTCACCATGAACGTGATGAGATTCATTCCCCATCGTATCCATTTAAGGCTAATTTTCTTTTAATGATTAAGAATAATTTTTAAAGAATTTATATCATTCATAATATGAATAATATACATCCCATCCATAAAAAATATGACTCACATAACAAATAATATAAATGAAAACGAATCTGTTAACACCCGAAATGACAATAATACAACGATATTATTAACAAAGATATGTTAAAAGATTATATATGATATCAAATTACTGTATATAATTCATGTATAATTTAATAAACAATTATTTCACCATTATACATGAGGTTAACCTATCATCAACCAAAGAAAAATACAAGGTAAGGGTTAATTTTCCAATTTCATTATTATATGAGGTTGTTTCTATGTAAGTATCTACTGGGACATATGTATTATCCATGTACATGTTTCATTTTAGAGTTTTCAATGGGATTATTTTAAGGTAATTTTTACAAAAACATCAATTTAAAATTTTTAAATATTTAATCCTCTAAATCATTCTCATTAATGTCCATGTTTTCAAAATGGTTTTAAGGATTTATTTATATGGTCATGAATGTTTTTAAAATGGTAATTCCTTTCGAATGATTCAAGTGGTGTGGGACACTTTGATTAAAAAATGTGTTCAAATTTCTTCCTTCCACAATTATTTGACTTGTAAATGTTTTCATAAAAAAGTGATATTTCTCTCAAAGTGTTTCCAAATCATTTTCATCTATGACAGCATCATTTTATGGATTTTAGACATGTTTGAAGTTGATTTATTATGATACAAATCTTCCATATTATATTGAAGATTCTGTGATATATATTATTGTGGATGTGTTATTTTTATACCATCCATGTTTTATGGAAAATTTATTGACATTTCATATGCTAGTGTTAATATGATTGTTTATTTTATGTTTAATCCATTTCATATAAGGAATGCATTGAACATAGTAAGGGACGGGTGGGGCCTGCTATGGCTCCGCAATGCATCAGTAGGTTTCCTGAGATAGCTAGACGTAGAATTAGCTAAGGCATTTCCAAATTTTATATGTGGTTTTGGTTGAGGTCGTAACCATTTTTAGACCTCTTGGCCAAGGCCTTGAAAAAATGATTCAGAATGTCCTACATTATACATTCCCTCATCATTAAAATAATATTGATGGTTCATGTTTTCATTACACTAGTAGAATACCCATTATTATGTTTTATTATGTCATGATTTACTCATCTCATATTCCTGTCATAAAAGTATTCATGTTTATTATTGGTAAAGGCAGGTGGTTTAAATTATTCTCCATACATAATATTTATGTTATCTTCCGAGGTATTTTTTACCCTTACTAAGCATTTAAGATCACCCACTTCTTATGTTTAATTATCCATGGATATGAAGAAGTTAGTTATGAGTGACTTGTAGGAATAATCTTGAAGGCATGGATGTTTCTATTGGAATAAATTCATGTTGTATTTTTTTTCAAGTTGTAAACTAGAAATTATGTATGAATCCTGTTTCCAATAATATTAAACTGACTGGTCTTTCGAGACATAATTTCCTTATGATAATGAAAATGTATTAAAATAAGGCACTGAATCTATATAAATGGGATCGAGGCATTACAGTTAGTATCATAGGATGTTAAGTACAGTCCTTGGAAACTAGATTTAGATAAACTCTTATTTGAGAACATAGACCTAAGATAGACTATGAGGATTATTATAGAAGAACTTCCTAGAATTTTGGTACTATAGAAATTTTGTGAGTTTTCTAAGAAAAACAACCTTGTCTGGATAATAACAGGTAGATCTGGCTATGGCATAGATGTACCTTGGGGTAAAACCCGGAAACACCACTTTAAGATAGACTCAAATGGTAACTGGTGCACGACAACGAGTCTTGCTGCACTCTTGGTTATGACACTACTGGGGGATATTAAAAAGATAATTATCATTTTCATTACATGTAATTATGATGAATTTACGAGTATATACCTCATTAAATAAAATATTTTTATTATTATGGATTATATCCTTAAACTGTTCAATTTAGATTAAGTATTTTATAAGTTTGGAATTATTCATTGTAATACATAAACTGACCAAGTGTATTCCATTTTATAGAAATGGTTCCTAGTATAAGGAATGTGATCTCCAGCTATATGTATGATCCAAAGAGTAAAAAGGATCATATCATTCATGGTGTTATGCCAACATTTATAAGGGAAAAATTATCCCATGTATTCTCATCATATGAAGAAATATTATCATGTGTCATTAAGTTAAGTAATTAATTCTCTATATCATATGTCTTTGAAGGGAAGAAAGAGAATGAAAGGATGGAAGAGAGAAATATGGATAAATGGAAGAGGTAAATGAAGGAGTTTACCAGATGTGATAACCGTGGAATGAATCATCTTGGTAAATTCTTTAAGGGAATGCGATTTTGTTATAAGTGTAGTGAAAAAGAAAACCATGTATGTGATTACAATGGTAAGAAAAAAGTTTCAAATATGAAATGCTTCATCTGCAAGGAATTGGGACATTATGTGAATCAATGTCCATGTCATCAGATTATACCACAAATGATGTTGTTAGATAATAATCAAGTTATGATACAACCTTGGATGAATATGAATGACTAGTGTTCTTATGTTATTATAGAATTATTTCATTTGAGTGTTGTATCAGTAATATAATGGTTATATGAATTATAGATATAAATAAGGATTGTATTGCAGTACTATTTTATTGGGGATTTGAGATTATATGGTTCTATGAAAAGTGACTTAACAGTAGGCCAAACGTTTTAGATAATATATGGTTAAAGGAAAAGTAATCCATAATATGGTCTCAATAATGAGGTAGTGATTTTGGAATAAGATATGGTTGATTTGTATAAATTATATTGGATATTATTGACTACCTTTAAACTGATTAATGATTTGTATATTCCAGCATTGTTGGAGTTCAAAAATTATTTTTATATAAGGAGTATATCCAATATTATATATAGAATAATGGAGCATGAATGTAATCAATAAGGTTTTATCTTAATTCAAGATGTTATAGTGGTTTAAAAGAATACATGATGAAGGTGTCCACATGTTATTATGTGGAAAAAATGATCTTCATTATGATTACATTCCTTATAAATTTTGGAATGTGAGTTTAGACAGAAGTATTTTGGATAATTCTAGTTTGAGATTATTTTTGGATTTCCATAAAAGGACAACCCGGATGTCGGGTGGCCACCGGTCACGTCTAGAAAGACCGCGAGACTTGAACCCGTAACCGATGGGCGGCAAGGGTGTGTCACCTACCATTGGCCCAAGTGATGTCCTAGATTGAATAATATAGTTTTTAAAAAGTTCTTGTTGATGAATTATAAATTCATTTTTTTTGAAACCCTATACGAATAGGATAAATAGAATATTTTTAAGTTATATTATCTTTTAGAGTAAAATATGAGTTTGGGGAAGAAATTAGTTAAAGGATGGAACTCTAATTGTCATGTATATATTTTTTTATTCTCTTATTTATTGAAGAAATTAATTCTCAAACATTAGGTAAGGGATCTTAAAATAACAAATGTGTTATCCAAAGACATTATGTTTTGTTGAATAGATGATACTTTAAATCATCATAAATTGATGGATTTGAGGCCCTAAAATCTGAAATTGTTTTTGACTGATGAACTCAATAACTCCCTATAAATATTTATGTTTTTCCTCCAATTATATGTCTTTAAGTACCACCAATTTTCTCTTAATCGAGATCACAATTTGGTGTTTACTTCTGCATTCCCCTTTTCCTCTTATTAAGACCAAATTTTATTAACCCAATTGTCGATGTGGGTTTTCCCACAAAGGTATTTTATATTTTCAACCATTTATTTTCGATGAAAAATTTCAAATTGATAGGATGTAATTTATTGATTGAGGGAAGAATGTGACACCCCATGATTTCATAGTATGTTATTTCATCAAAGTAATGTAATAACTTTCACTACACGCAACACTAAGTTCAAGCGCACCATGACTTACCTAACTAGAAGATCAAAAGTTGTTATGAATTATATTAACTAAATTTTAAACTTTATATAATATTTATAATATTAGAATCAATATTATGAGTTTCTTAGACATAATGTTAGAAAAAATTCATTTTTTTCAGATAAAAGATTTATTTTTCCAAAAATGTAATTTTACTACCTTTTAATGGTGAACAATTTTTAATTCTGATATATGAAACTTTTATATATTCAATTTGACAAAATAAACCTATTCTTTAGAATCAGGACATAATAATTTAGTTTCAACAAATTTTTGGTGTTTTTTTGATAACTTTCATATTTGGATGAATAGTGAAAAATAATATATTTTAACTAAAAACAACTTTCTTAATCAAAATAATTTAAAGTGTTGAATTATACATTTTAATTGTTTGAAAAAATAATTTTATTATATTTTTACCATTCAATCCAATTATGGTCATTTTATGTTAATTCACTTTAAATTTGGACATAAACAAGGGTCAATATTTTGATAGTTATTATTTCATAAAAATAGGCTTTTGGATTTTACAACGAGAATTAATTTTAAATTAATTTATGAAACTTCTATGTTTTGAAATTGGTAAAATAGATTTCATTTTTGAATTCGGAATATCAAAATTATCTTAGTGTGAAGTTTTGGTATTTTTCTGAAAACTTTCAATTTTTGATGAATAGTGTAAAACAATGAGTTATAGTTTAAAACCAAATTTTTATTTTAATAATTATTTTTTATATTTAAATTAAATTTAGGTCAAAATATATACATTATAGCTATATATGTTCAATTTAATTCATTGGAGTCAGTTTATAATAACTTTAGATAAATAAAATTTTTCTTGAACTTTTTGTCGTCTTTACCCACCTCCTAGGATCATTTAGAAATTTACTTAAAATATAATTTTAACTCTTCTGTTAGTTGAATTTCAAAAATCTGAGATACATGGTTGATATCAGTACGTAAAATGGGGTTTAATAAGATAAAAATAATTTTTTGGTGAATAGTAACTTTTTACTTTTATTTACCACGGTTAAAAGTTAATAGGGTAATATAGGGTAAAAATGTTATTATTATTACCCTAACACATATACTAATTCTATTGGATAAGTGTAATTCGACCAAAAATGACCTTATGAATAATATATGATCCTTTAGGTTCACATGCATTATATTAGGACATTTAAAATTATTTAATTCTAAGAAGAGGTAAAAGAGTTAAAATCATTGTTTAATAACTAAAACATTTTTAATATAGGGTTAAACATAAGATAAATTAGACTATAAATATTCATTAGAAAGATAAAAATATTTACTACATTATTATACATTATTTATAATTTTTATACATTAAATAATTAAATTAATTTAAGACACAATAATGATTAAGTAATTACTGTATTAGTGAATGATTGAAATAATAATTATTATAAATATCCAAATAAAGGTAATTTGAGACTTTTTTGAATTAAACTAATTATCTAGGCTAATATGACATGTTAGGGTTTGATAGATTATTTTTTTCGAAGTAATAATTCTATTATAAATTTAGGGAAAACAAATTACCAAATAGTGTCAAAATTGACAAAAAAGTGTTCTAAAAAATATATTATATTATTAATTGATATTCTATTACTAATAATCAAAGGATCGTCCAAAATACTTATATAATGATAGATGTATCATTATTGAACCACTTGGGGTTCTTTTGGATGTTTATAGTAAGATTATTAACCATATAATATTAAAATACAAAGAGAAATGTTAAATGCCAAACTATTTAGCTAAGAGTTAAACATAAAAGAAAAAGATAATATAGTGACCCAAAAATTTCTAAAATATATTAGTTGAGGGGTTTAAAAAACATCCAAACCTTATCCTTTAAATAATTCATTTTCAAAACATTTGAAAAAGAAAATTATTTTATTATAAAATAATATTTCTAACTTCTCCTAAGGTGCCCCTCACCCCTCTTATAAAAGGGCACTGCCCATTCTCTATAATTCACACCATCAAATCAATTTGGTAAGACCAGAGTCTACCCAAATACTCTCTCAACTCTCCTCCCTTTATCTTAGTGTTCTTCCATTATTCAGAAAGCAAACCTAAGTATCCCTTTTGATCAAATCAAAATGCAGAACCTGAAGAAGAGGTAAATAATTCATCACCTCTTTCTTGTTCCATTCTTATTCCACTTCCAACATCGTTGTTGTTTCCATTCTAAAATAATAACTCCAATATCTTCTATATATTGTGATGTTATTATAAATATGGTACACCTATATTCATTATTCAATCCATCCTCGGTTTGACATGACCCTATACGTGCGTACGTACGACTAACCATCTCCACGTCGTGGTGTAATTTTTATTCAATACATTATTAATTGGATGGGTATAATAATGTCGTATAATTGTTTTAAATAGTAAATATAACATGATATTGATTCTGTATATATGATATAACATCTAATTATATATTATTTTAATATCAAAATAACGATATTTTCACTCATGCTTATGAACAGATTACCATCTCCTCGAACGCAATGAGATTCATTCCCCATTGTATGCATTCAAGAATAATTTTCATTTGATGATTAAAAATAATTTTTAAAGACTTGGTATAATTATGGATATGAATAAGATACATCCCATCCATAAAAAATATGACTCACATAACAAAGAATATACAGTAAAATGAATCCATTAACACCCGAAATGACTATAATACTATGACAATATTAACAAAGCAATGTTAAAAAATCATACATGATATCATATTACAGTATACGATTCCTGTATAATTTAATAAACAATTATTTCACCATTATACAGGAGGTTAACTGACCCCCGACCAAGGAAATATACAAGGTAAGGGTTAATCTTACAATCCCTTTATTATCCGAGGTTGTTATTATGTAAGTATCTACTGGGACATATTTATTATCCATGTCCAGGTTTCCTGAAAGAGTTTTCCAAGGGATTCTATTAAGGTAAGTTTTTCTAAAACATCATTTTAAATGTTTTAAATATTTATTCCTCTAAATTATTATCATTAATTTCCATGTTCTCCGAATGGTTTTTAAGGTTGTATCTATATGGACATGAATTTTTTTATAATGTTAATTCCTTTCAAAAGTTTCAATGTGGGGTGGGACACTTTGATTCTAAAATGTTTTTAAATGTCTTCCTTTCTAAATTTTGTGTCTTTTAAATGTTTTCATGAAAAAGGGAAATTTCTCTAAAAGTGTTTTACAAATTATTTTCATCTATGTCAACATCATTAGATAGATTTTAAACTTTTTTGAAGTTGACTTATTTTGAAAAAAATCTACCATATTGTATTGAAGGTTTTGTTGTATATTTGACTGTGGATCTGTTATTTTTATACCATTCATGGTTTATGGATAATGTATTGACATTTCATATGATTTTGTTAATATGAATTTTTAGGTTATGTTTAAACCTTTTCATATGAGGAATTCATTCGAAATAGTATGTGATGGGTGGAGCCCCCTATAGCTCCTCGATGCATCAGTAGGTCTCATGAGACAACTAGACGTGGAATTGGACGAGGCCTTTCACAATTTGATATTTGGTTTTGGCTAAGGCATTAATCAATTTTAGACGTATTGGTTGAGTCCTTGATAAAATGATTCAAAATGTGCGGCATTATACATTCCCTCATTATGAAAATAATATTGATGGTTCATGTGGTCATTCGACTAGTAGAATACTCATTATTATTATTTATTATGTTATTATTTTCATATCTCATATTCCTTCCATTAAAGTCTTCATATTTATTATTGGTAAAGGCATGTTGTTTCAATTATTCACCATGCGTAATATTTATGTTATCTTCCACTACATTGCTTACCCTTACTGAGCGTTTGAGCTCACCCTATTCATATTTTCATTTTCTCATGATATGAAGATGTTAGTTATGAGTGACTTTCATGCAAAATCGAGGAGGCATGGATGTTTCTAATGGAATAAATTTACATTGAATTTGTTTTAATGTTGTAAAGTGGAACTTATGTATGATTCTTGTTTCCAATAATACTAAAATGATTGGTCTATCAAGACATTATTTACTTCTGATCATGCCAATGTATTAAAAAAAGCACCGACTTTGGGTAACTGGGGTCGGGGTGTTACAGATGAATCTATGGTCCTAAGGTAGAATCGACTGCCTCTGGAACCACTCTATCCTGAACTATCCCTTGAGTCCCTTTCCATGAATACTCAAAGCCTGTATCCCAGTGTCAAGGGGAAGGAGAGTATCATTGAAGGCATTATCCTACAAATGGATTAATTTTCCAAGAACATATACACATGTACACTCAAAACCTCATCCCACAAAGATGAAATGTAAACACAATGTAGACATTGCATGCAATAACTATTTAAACCACAACCATAGTGAAATAGTAACTAATGTTCAAGGTGGAAAACAAGTCCTTTACAAAATCCCACCAATAGAAATATAGAAAACAGGTAGGAACCCAAGTGTCTAAAACCCATCCGTCAAGAACCCTACCTAAAGAGTAGGTGATGGGTAGATTCCTGAAGTTGTTGGAGTAAGCCACATCTATCTTATCTCACTGAATACCACCTGGACCAGGTCCTCCCTAGACTCCATCAATGAGTTGTCCATCTACAGAAGACAAGACATGTGTGGGCAATTACAATGCATGGGTTAGTAGGACAATACTCAGCAGGGGATATTAAAACCAAAAAGGTAAATCACATAGGAAAAAACACCATGAAATGCATAGTGACCTCTACTCAGGTATATGCCCTTAAATATATAGTTAACATCTAGATATACACATCTCAAACATTAAGAAACATAAGTTCGCTACTTTTTAATCAACATTAGGATTCTCACCGAATATTCGAAATGTAACACATAGGCCTGTTGTATGCGCTCCACGATCTTTTCCATCCCTGATGGATATGCCTAATAGATATACTCAATCATGTAACACAATTACATTCCTAATGGTACACTTGAGGGAATGTGTTGCATCGGGAAATTTCTACTAGTATAAGCTCCATTACCCATCCCTAAAGGTCTATCCATCACTATCATCCAACCAATGCAGCTCTAAGAAACCCCATTTGGAGAGGTCCACCCCTCACCACTATGCAGAGTTGAGAGTTCCTTGCTCCATACTGTTCAGTGATACCCTAGTCTCTCTGGTAAGGATTGGCCCACACCTCAGTCTCATTGAGGATGCACTTTCTCATATTCAAATATCAAACTCTTTATGTGGAGGGTCCCACATTCTAGGGAGATCCATCTCCAATGGAGGACCCACACCACCTTACTACTTGGAGATGGTGGAGTATGAATCCATATGTGAGGACCTACGCCCCACTTCCAACAAGGGAGTACTACCCATGAAGGAAATGCACCATTTTATGATAGGGTAATACTACTTCTTATATCGAGGAAATACACCATTCTATGTAGGGGAGTACTAATTAGTGAATATGGGACCCACACCTTAGTAATAACGGAGTACCAACTCTGTCAGTTTATTCTCTATGGGGGACCCATACCCTAGTATATTAGGGGAGTGATGAACCCCCATATAGAGGACCCACACCCTGGAATGATAGGGGAGGACAGACTCAGACGGAATAATGCATAAAGAGGACATGAACCCTAGAATTATAGGGGTGTTAGACTCCAAATTTTGGGAACCCACTCCATGGTCTAGTGGGGAAGTATCTATTATTCATTCAGGAAAATCATTGAGAACCTATTCCCTAGTCCTTTAGGGCAGTAACAACCTAGTAGGAAACTACCCGAAGGAACCAAATCCACACCCATGATGTGGGGAGCTTTTCTCATCCAAATAAGAGGGAGAAGGTGTACCCACACCCTAATTCATCAATGGTGTAACATTACTATCATCTCTTCAAGAGAACTACCCCATATCTTTTGAAAGACTTCTTGTATCAGGAGGGCATGCTCTTAAAATAAGTAGGATATCCCCTAACATCCTCAAAATTTCATTAAAAGTATCCCATGATTATCCTCTCATCATAAAGGCCCCAAAATCACAGACATCTCATCAAATGGACTCTATGATTGAACGTTACATGTGTTTTAGCGAAACGGGGGCTTGTTGGGTCTGGGTTTGGTCCGGCCTGGTCAGACTGACCCGAACCGGGGCCGAGCTGGCCCATTGGGCCCAGCACACTGTACCACCAGGCAGTGTGACACCTTCCATAACCATCTTTTCCCACAATTGGGTGGGTCAACTCCCCCAGCCTGGCTCACCATAATGATCCTCGCCCGCCTTTGAGAGGGATGGATCCTCCAGTCCGGACCACCTTTGAGTAGTAAGGCTCCTCAAGCCCAAACATGGTAGAGTCGCATCTGTCATGCCCCAGGTGGCTCCAGCTAGAACAGACTTATTTTCAACCAGTCTTACCCCACAGAATGGGTTTTTCAGAATGACCTTCATATTTTAACGGGTCCTGGTCATGCCGTTACTGGAGTTACAACTCCTTCATGGGGGCATTGGTGTAGCATGGATGCTGTCTCCACTGCCAACATGGCACACAGACATAACCTTCGCAAACAACTAGATGTGCTCAGGTGGTTTTTTCTTTGATCCAAAGGGGGTTACGAAGTTCTCGAGCAATGTTCTTCAAAATATCGGGTTCGAATCTCAACTGTTATCCCTTCCACCGGAATTCATTTTTTTCGGCAATATCTCCCACACCATTTCAATCCATCTATCTCAAATGTCATCAAAACACTGTAATGTTGTATCCATTATAGAGCTTATATGTTAGATCATTATTCCTGGAAATTTTGTTCAATGTTTGACAGTTCTTTAACCCACATAGAACACCAGGTAAAACAGGGGAAGAAATCAACATGCACCGAAGTGAGAAATGAACATTCATTTTCGTTCATCAGGACATTTATCCACACCCATTAGAATTATTAAACAATGTAAAACAAATATAATTGAATCATAAAGGGATTAATTCCCTATAGATAAAACTGATATTAATATTTCACACAAGAATGAAAGATCTGCAAGATATCCTATTAGTGGGTTGATCTACATTCATAATTTTAAACCAATAACGGGTAAATAAAAAATTAAATAACAACCCCTACATAGTGACTACGTTTGATCAATGTGTGGATTTTTAACTGATTGAAATCTATTTGCAGAAGCACTCAATCTGATGTCAAAGGTGATATATCTCAAAGAGGAGGCTAAAGTGCTGAATGTTGTTGGAGATTGTCTCTCATCTTTATTTGTTCTTCCCGTCAATCCTCAAAGGATTCAGATTGTTTCTTTAACATTAATGAAGAACCCTTAGGTTAAATCATTAAATAATAAAACATATTTCTATTACCCCTTATAGCAATGTTGTTATGTTGATTCACTAATGAGGGTCATTAATTTGATTTAGTGTCACATCGTGACTTTACCACAGTGCTGATGTGATATTACTTATTGGTGACGAAACAAAATACAATAAAATTTTTATTTCATTTTATTTTTCTCCCAAAATGTTTAAAAACTATCTTCTCTAATTTCCCCTCTCCTATCTAAGTTTGGAATTTTCTAGGAAAATCCTGATGTTCTGAGTACAATGGTGCCCTCAGATTATTTATTTGAGAATCATTTTAATATTTATGACTAAATACTCTGATGTTTAATTTAATAAACATTAAATGAGTTCATAAATTAAATTTTTCTGTCAACCCACACTGGTCGAGGAATAATCCTACTTATAGAGAACTCCCCATTACAAAAATTTGTGGTTTCAAAATTTTAATCTGACTTATCTTTTGTGAGTTTTGGGAATTCAATAACAAAACAAAACAAAACAAAACAAAATTATTCTATTTATGGTTACATCCCCCAAACCAACATCCACATTCGACCCATGCTGACCGATGTGAACCTTCTCTTAAGGGAAGAATACCCTTACAAACTCAATGGTTCTATCATATTTCCAATCCGAGTAACTATTTATGAGTTATAAGCATTTGAATATAAAATAAATTTATTCAATTATTTTATTTACAGCCAAAAACTACTTTCCATTGTTTCCCCACATCAGAAAAAGTTAGGATCTTTATAAAGAAAGCATACCGTCACATGCTCAATGGTGGTCTTAAATTTTCAATCCAATCCACAATTTGTTTGTTATATGAATTTATAAAATAAAACAATTTTATTTAATTATTTTATTTTCGGTTATTCCATTTTCAGGTTTTTTCATTGGTGGCCCTTGATGACTATTCATAAGTCACGACTGGTGTAAAATCTTTATCTTGAACACAACAATGTCCTCATAATTTTGATCAGGGAACCCATTTGATATTTATTCAACATTTTAAAGAAAATCGATCAGTGTCACAATTTAAAAATAGATCATTGTTTGATGGACCATCCTAGGCACCTTTGGCCTTGGAATCACACTTCGTCTCAGAAGCTGATCTCATAACAATACCATTTAATTATTCAGAAACAATTCAAGGAATTCAAAAGTATTAGAGTGTAATTTTGGTGGTCAGACAAAACCAAACATGAACTAGACTGAATTAATTGGGAGGAGAGCCCCTTCAATATGTAAAAATGATGTTGTTCTCGTAATTACCAAAAAAATTTCAATAATAAAAAATTCAAGCCTTGAGAAAAGAATCCAAAATTGAGAAATAATATATATGAGAGGATATATGATCTAGTCAAACCTCAAACCCAAAATTAATAACCAATATTTTAAAAATTACTGTGCCTTTATCTATGATGTTACCTAATTTTATAGTTTTGTTTATCCCGTAGGTTAGCAGTATTTTAAAATTTTAATTTATACTTTTTCCAAATAATAAAGTAGTAATTATTATATAATTTAGAAAAATTAAATCTATATTAGAAATAATTTTTTTTCTTTACATTTTTAAAATTGATAATAATAATTGTTAAAATAATAAATTTATAATGTATTGGAAACATTTTTTAAAAATATAAAAAAGTTCTAAAATCTTATATATGTGTTTCTGAATTAATAATACATTTTTAAAATTCTAAAGATATTTATAAATTACATATATGGTCATATTTAAATGTTTTATAAAATTATAATTTAATCTCATAAACTAAAAATGTCATTAATGTCATGTTATAAATAATAATTGTATATTTCAATGTTCCAATAAAATTAAATATTTTAAAAAAATACAATTTTACCTTTTCATAGTTATTCCATTGTAAATGAAATGAAAAATTAGTTATTCAAATTAACACCCAAAAAAATATATAATTTTTTTTATTTAAAAACATAATACAAGAAAATTTTTTATTGAAAAAATAATATTACGATATTAACTAAAAATTTTCCTATAAATTTTTGATTAATAAAGTGTTAATATTTTTCACTATTTTTCAATGAAAATAAAAATTATTTTATCGAAGTAAATTCCATTTTTAAACAATTTAATTAAGAATAGACTATATTTTGAAAAACTATCTCTTAAAAAATTATTTAAATTCATGATATATCTATACAATTCAATATTTAATTACATTTTCATATAATCATAATCTCTACTTATGAAATGAGTTTTTATCTCTGTATAAGACTTGAGAATTAGATAACCAATGGTTGTAGTTTCAAGTGGTGATTTAGGTAACATAAATCTTATGGAAATCTCCATGAGATCAAACATCTTCCATATATGATTTTCTAAAACCATAATTTCTCATGTTTATAAGTGGGCTGGTCAAGGAATACCCCTAAAAAATATTCCTCCCTTATGAGTTTGGTAATACAACTTTTTGATTCCATTTTAGAATCTTATATTTATGAATTTTTTAATTCTATACATCAATATATACTAGTTAATTTAACTTTCATTGTTAATATTAAAAATATATTAAGGATTTTAAATATAATTTTATATTGTGTTTGAAACATGTTATTTAATAGATGTTTTTAAGGAATGTATACAGTGAAATATTTTTGTTGTAAAATTATGTATTTGGAAAGAGGAGAAGCACATCCTATTTAATAAGAAAAATGGTATGATGAGAACTGGGCAGTCTATAGTTTTTTATCCTGTGAAGGAGCTATCATAGTTAAATGACTTCATGTTGGGATTTTAACTTTTTCATCGTTGGAAATGTGTGGGTGGCTTGACATGATCGTCGAATTGTGGGGTGTTTAATTTCATTTAATATCATCCAAATATAGTTTTCAATTAATGTTAATATTTCATAGAACTACCAATGGTTCTGACATCTTTTAATTCTTATAAACCCACATTCCACAAGAAGGCAAACATTTGGGATTTTAAAACCAATGATGCATTAGAACTCCCATTGGTCTAGAGGATCAGAGGTCAGTTTCATCAGAAAATTATATGGGGAATTGTTTCCCCCTTGAAGACTATCTTATACTTTAACAATATGTTTAATAATCTATTTCTAATTCTGATAAGAGACTAGTTACCCTGAAGAAATGATCATAGGTTAAATAATTTTATGATAAGGGGGCCTTATTGGTGAATCCATATGTATGTTGTTGTGTATCATTATTAATGTCTCATTTATTGCAATATTCTAGTATATTGAAGACACATAACTAGGAAATACTGTGTTTTATGTCATGTAGGAAGGTGGATAATATTTATAAGATGGGATTGAGCCATTATGAGGTGTCCTACATTTCCTATTTTATAAGAGAAATCAAAACTGACATATTTTGAGAAACCCATAATGTAAAATGTGATATAGAATTGAAATATATTAGGGAACATATGTTTTTTATATTACATCATAGATATAGAGAAGACATCGTGCATATCCTACTTATTACAAGAATCCGAGTTCTCATAATTTAGTTAACTTCTGAATATGCTATTGGATAAGGAAGAATGGTTAGCCAATGAGAGCTATTGGGTCCTTAAGGTTTAATTTTTTGAGCAAAATCATTATTTAATCTAAGGTGGATTCACATTTGAGATTAGGCCTTCGAGAAGGCATCCCCTGTATGCTAGTTATGGTATGAATTAGGGTTACCATAGTTTAGTTTGTTCATGTATTACACACTGAGGCTACCCTGATATAAGGGACATAACATATTCTTTCACTAATTGAGTCTTAAACACAAAGGATTCCCTGAATGGTATTGAATCATGAGGTGAATAATATGATTAGTTTAAACCCCTAATCCCATACTAGCATTTATTTTTTTGATAAATAATTTATAACATGTAACCAGTATCGCGGCTCACGAATTCGGGACTTCTATAATGGGTCTTCCATTTAGATGTTTAATAAAGAGTTTTAAATATAATAATGGGTCCAACATATCATGATTATAGAAAAATTTATAGTCTTCATAGTTCAATTTGATCATGTATTACACAATTATGATCTCCTTATATCAATGATGGACATAGGTGTCGTGTCCAAAGACATTTTCTTGACATGGCCTTATTTTATACCTTCCCTACATGATTTTTGTCATAACATGAATTTATTTTCTTTATACCATGTGAAATGATGTTTATATTTGTGAGGTTTAATTGAAAACAAGTCCAATGAAAATCAAACATGTCAGTTGACTTGTATAATTGACATCAAATAATCTTAACAACAAGTCTTCTAACCATCACATGATCATGGATGACATTTCCAGAGGACATCGCACAACATAGATGACTAGTGCTAGATTCTACCACATGATATATTCTAAAATTCATATTGGGTGGAACATGATCTGATTGAATTTTATAAATCATGTCACATGATTTATTTTTATATGTCTGATGGAAAAAACTTGATCCTGGATAATATGTCTAGAGGACATCAGATGATCTATTTTGTCATGTTCTATTTCCATCATGAAACACAGATAACCTACTTTAAGGGTGTCATGTGATGTGGAAGGTAATATCATAGGGCTTTGTGAGAACTATCTCACCCACGTTGGTGTCTCCACATATCATTCGAGATATTTCTATAGGTCATCACAAGATCTGGATGGTGATTCCACATCACATCATGGGACACAGCTGAAGGGACCAGAGGGAATTTTGTTACTTTCATGAAGTGTCTGGTAGACCTCTCATGATCCCAATGGTTTGTCTATACGGTGATACATGACATGAGATATATGTCATAATTTATTCACATGATCTAGTAGACTCATACCATGTGGATGAGTGTCATCATATATATTCATCACATAAGTGTCCAATATTTTAGTCTTTATTCCCTTTTTGTTTTCATATATAACACATATTTTTTAGTGTTTTCTTGTTTAGGTATCACATGATATAGAATACATGTGAGATTTCCAAAGTATAATTGGGTATAATTCCATCACATGATCTATTATTGATAACATTAATTGTCTATATATGACACATTTTCATCACAACCATTCCCCAATTTTTTCGGAGAAGAAAAACATTCCGTCGTGTGACATACCACTCTTAGATATTGTATATGTTTTTTTTGTGCCTTGGTGCATGGATACCATGATGAATATTTTTCTATAGAGTGTGTGGGATTTATATTCCTAAAAACCATTATTTTATACGGCTATGTGAGACATGTATCTCATAGATTCATACTTGATTCGGTGTAGGGCTTGGTTGGAACGAGTTTCGTGAATTTCTAAAGTAGGTGTTTCAAGATTTTTACTAACTAAATACCATCCCTTCATCACTCAATATATTATAATTCAACCAATAAAATGGGCATTTCATAATCATGTGTACATTCCAAGGGTTTTTACAATGTCATAAGGACATTTCAAGTGACCTTCTCACAATCAGGATGACTGTTGAATGTCTCTCGCATGATCGTAAATGACATTTTCGGGATTTTCCATTAGACAAATGTTGATTTATATAGATACTTCATGATATAATTATATCTTCTTGAGGGGTAAATCATGTTATTAATGTCTATATCCCTTTTAGTATAACGCTATTTTAATAATATCATCATATCTTCTCCTCAGAACAAGCTCATATCATTTCACTTTTTTCCATGTTTATTTTACAAGGGATGGGGATTTTGTGAGTTTTTATAATTAGTAGGGAATAGAATCATAATCCCAATGAGTGATGTGTTAAATGAAAAAAAGAATTCCCTATGGTGACACGATTACATTATAATGGCTAACCCTTTTAGTTGTATTTAGAGATATAGGGGGAGAGCTGGGCTAACTGGTCATGTTTGAAACCCATCATGTAATGTAGGTGGCTTTATAGTGGGTTGTTGGATGATAAGGCGAACATGTATCCTAGGATTCCATGATGTATTTCAAACCACATGGAAACATCACATGATTATTCATAACCTCTATAGTATTCCATAATTTTCAATTTTTAATCTCCTATTATATAAGGATATTTGGAATTTTTTAATGGGCCCTTTGGGAGACAATTTGTGTGACTTGAGGGACATATTCTAGCACTAGAAACAGGATCATAGAGTATCCAAGATGAATTTTCAATATCGAGGTGGATTTTTAGAAGGGGATCCACAGGATATTACAATATTTTATGCGTTTTACTGGACCATTCAGAAGACCTTTTAAAGGGATAGGGATCACATGTCCTTTTACTGATGACATGATCTGTGTGTCTTGAACTTCATCTGTTCCATTTGATTGTAGGGGATAAATACCCATAATTCAGGTATTTCACATATAATGGATTTTTAGATTCCCATTTTGTGGGTGTCATCAATTTACCCCACTAATGAATGATGTTCGTCGGGATAAGATATCATTCATATGTAAAGTAAATTCTTGCATGATGATTTGTTGGTGATTCTAATTAGTTTTTTTGGGAAATCCTTTGAATTTTGAGTGACGTTTTTTATTCCACAAAAGAACCTATAAATATGGAAATAGAGGATGTACCATTCACCACCTACCCAACTCTCATAACTCTTTCAATATTCCTTCAATTTTTCTCCTTTCAAAATACATCCAAATAGAATTTATCACGAGATCCATCGATGATATCTTTTCTAGAGAACTGTTTCATAAAACTTCCTTAAAATGAATTTATTTGAACTGACCATAAATACATATTTGTTAAATATTCAAACCATGTAAATATGGTTACATGGTTGTCTTTGAGGGTTCCCTAAGATCTTATTGCTTGAGAAATTGATCACTTTAATTTTTCATGAATCACTGGACCACATTATGAGCACCCAACAACGAGTCTTGTAACTGATCGTGTGGTCACACAATTTTCATTACTTTTATACAACCCCTTTGATTTTAATGAGATAGTTGATTCATAATACCTTTATTGGATCAAAAATATCATTGATGATTCATGAAATGAATATTATTATGCATTTATTTTGATTGGATTCCACTCATATGACATACCATTTTTTAATTTTATGCTTATGAATTATGGTTATCATGACAGATACCATAACCATGTAATAAAAGTCACTATATAATCAATATTATTCCAAGATCCCATCAAAGAAAGTGTGATATCTATTTTTGGGTGTTATTTGGTCATTTTATATGAGTGTAGCGAACTCGATGAGAGAGAGAATTAGGGATTATAAAATTTCAATTGTATTCCCCTTTACGTGTTTGGTTTAAAATTGGAACACCAATCCATTAATTACATTAATCATCTATACCACCTCATGGGTTCAAAAAAACCATAACACCTTTTAGGTGACAATATATTATGTGCTCCATTTAGCCAGCGAGCAGAAGTGCGTAGATGGGAATAAAATGATTCTCATTTCTATATACAATGAAAAGAACATTCAAGAAAAATATTTGGATATATATATGTTCCATTCGATATTGCGGATGTCTGCCTTCTTCCAGAAAATTCGGTGGGTTCCCATCTAGTAATTATGATCACAGGATTCTATTCAAGGGATTAGGGATGGGATTTTCAGTGAAAAATATTTCATATGATTTTTATATAAAGCTGAAGAAGATAAATTTTATGAGGCATTATAGATCTCAGAATCATTTTCCGATTTCAATAGGGGTTTTATGTCATACCTATTCATTCACTGGTGTCCTAACATAAATTTATTCCACATAACGCATGTTGAGTCGAATGTTAGTCTCTGGGACTTTGGGAAGATCAATGGTGCACCAATATTGGGGGATATTCATGATAATTTCTTCACCAAATAGTTTATGTGGGATACCATAGAGAGGAATCCTCCCCCACCCAAGATTTAATCATGATGGTTGATAAGGACCACTCAATGGAGACACTTCAGAGGGAATATATTCCATTCACAAAGTAATGAGGATACCTCCTCAATAAAACCCATTCCATGTTAGAAACCAAGAATCACCAAGAATATACTATGAATGATTGTCGTAGTTTCAAGGGAGATTATTGTTCTATGGTTGAGGAAGGAAGAGTTAAATAATCTGGATGGGAGGTCGTATCAAGTGTTGACAAGACAATTTACCTGGTCAGTTTCCTTATTGTTTACCTAAGTGAGTACCTACTCCCAAAATATGAAATTTTTTTAGTTAGGGTCTCCAAATTCATTATGGTTGTTTTTATGGTAGGATTCAATCAACTCAGGTTATATATCCATGTGTTATCTAATCAATATCGCCTTCTGTGCCCTATTTATAGTGGATAATTCCCTATGAGAACTCACGAACCTATAAATTTTTGTGTGGTTAGAAGGGGATTATTGAGGAGTATTTTAATATCTACAAATTAAGATCATACAAAATGGTCATTTCAAAACATATTTGAAGTGTATCAATGGGGAAAGACTATTACACAAAAAGTTTCGGTGGTCATGGCCTTTAAGGTCCATTATGACCGTTTCTACTTCAGATCCTACAGGCTAGTATTTATGGGTAATATGGTAGATAATAGTGAGGAAAGTGTTGTGGTCTTGTCCTATATAATGCTAATTCATGAGGGAATCCTTTTCTATCACATTGAGAAAGACCTCCTCTATGAATAGTATCAACCCTACCGGTTTAACAATCGGTTCCTATGTGACCAGTTGAGATGTCCACAACATTCTTGTTCATTCATAGGAGCATTATATGTGGGATCTCAATTATTGGTAGATTTTTACTATGGAGGGGACTTGGTACAACATAGATCTCCCTCCCCATGTTGAAAACACTAGTGTATCATGTCGGTATGTTTACATTTGGATCTACTTATATCCCAATGGAAAATTATCCACACAGTTACATAATGAATTCCTATTACAACTGGTTGTTGGGGAAAATATGAGGCTAGGAAGAAAGCTCAATCTGAGAAGACCAATAGTCTGAAAAGTAACTCATAATGAAGTAAGTCATTTAACATTTCTATCATTTATTGTTGAATCACCAAATGATATGGTTGTATATTTTTTGGTTCAAGAGAGTGAATTCACTTTAGTGTTTTGACATAAAATTGATTATCGAAAATGGATAACATGGGAATAATTGAATTCATTTGATGATCATTAGAGAATACTATGTCTATAAGAACAATAATTGGATGATTTCTCTTATGATTTCACCCATATATGAATCAAATTGAAATACTAGCTTTAGGAGGTCATGGAATGCATCTAAGTCATGGAAATAATGTTGGAAGCATCATGGGTTGGGTATTCTACTCAAAAATAGTTATCCAAATGGTGGTTATAGTAAAGCTGAAAATGGTTGTGGAAAAACCTGGTTATACCATTGTAGATGCATTGGTAAATAAAAAACATACTACTAGGTTTAATGGGTTGTGGTGCCATTGAATCCTTACTAACATCATTTGTGTTTTTGTTGATATTATCTAAGGTAGTAGAATAATGGAAAATACTACCATCCCTCATGTATTATCCCTATGGTATATCAACCATATGTAAATATGGGGTTGACCAAGGCAGAGATGATGACGGATCTCCTTGTTAGGTCAGAAAGACTATATTAATGACACAAGAGGGCATGGATTGAGTTCTATTGGAAAATTTAACAATTTTGTCTATTAATATCAATAGTAGATATAGATTGAGACATTTCTATATAAGAATATATTTACGTAGATATTTATAGAGGGTAAGAAACATAAATTTATTTTTGTTTAGGGTACAAAGAACCCATAGTATATTCCACCAATCATCCTCTATGCAGGTTTGGTGAATTTCACTAGTAAGGTCCTCATATCATTAAACTAATCCAAAAATAAGAGTGCAGGCAGCTGTCACCCATACAAAAAAAGGATTGCAAAATAGATTCTTCTGGTTATTTTACATTGAACTAATAAAATCACAGCTTAATGTGAGAATCTGACACTCCACCACGACTATATACGTCCAGTCAAAACTCAAAATAGATATGATATATTTTTGATGAAATAAAGATGTAGCTCACTGTTGCAACTACATTAAACTGATAAATGATAAATATTTTCGTCATAAGAATTATAATCTGGAAAAATAACAAAATAGATTAGGTTTCAAAATAGATCATTTATTTTTAAGTTATTAATAATAACAGATAAACGTGATTCAAGATTTTAACATGTGTATCTCCAAAATGTAGTCCTTGTATCTAAGATGCTTGATCGGTGTAGGAGTTAAATAATTGTTAAAAGAAATCTTATAGAATAATATTTTTCAATATAGACAAGAAATATCCAAATTAGTGTAACTAAATCATTAGCCATTGAATGATATTTATAATAATATTTCTCATATAATGATTTCAGATCCATAAAAGATGCCTGAAAAAATCAAGTGAATTCAAACTCAAAGAATATAGCTCAATGTATTCATAACATTCCTTAAGAATATGATAGAAAATATATAATATAAATGGATCATTAAATAATTTTAAATGAGCATTGAATCTACCAAAATAGATATTTTTAAACGCCCTAACAATTCGTAAATACTATTGAAAAATGCTCTCACAAAGACAAAAATTCATTTTAAAACATTGGAAAGTCAAATGTAATGTTCCTTCAAAAAATGAAAAAATAAAATATATAGGGTTCAATATTCAAACGTAGGGTTGATGATCCATACATTTTTAAACAACAATAATGATATCTAAATAAAACATTGAATAACCATTCAATCATTTTTTTCGAATGCAACATTGAAAACATAATGTTGATTAAAAAAGTATGGTTGATGATCGACTACGTTTGTAATGTCATATACAAACGTAGGGATCTATAACCTTACATTTACCTTCTACCAAATGTATGGTTTATATCTAGTAATAATGTTCTTTAACCATATATTTTTAAAACATAAGGTTGATAAACCATACACACTAATACTTTAACATAATATTATTGTTTGTTCCATATGTTACATTCCTCGATATATAAAATAAATAAAATTTCTAATAAATGAAAAATGGTGAACAATGTTTCTAGAATACTACAAGGAACATTATAAACTCTTTAACAAATATTTCTCGAAAATAAATAGTTGAATACTAATTCAAGATAACAATTAAAAATAATAGAAATTTCTATAAATATAATCAAAAATTAAAACATTAGTAAAACAAACAAGGGTATTTGAGAGAATCAAAATCATTCATATTTATGGAGTATTTTTTAGACCATATATACAGAAAAATCTCCCCCGTTTTTATGACAAAAAAACCCATAAATTAAAACTATAATTTCAGAAAAATAATTTAGAATTTGTAATCATTAAAGTGAATGTAAATTTCATTTGACAAAATTATTTCGATAAATAAGTAATATTTGAATTTCTCCTCTAAAGATAAATTTCAATGAAATGATTATGCTTATCAAATTTTATCAAATGAAATTATTTCTCAAAAAAATTAAATGTTTTGTTTACCTAAATTTCTTTCCCTTTTTATGATATCTATATAAAAATATAAAAATAGATCAAAACATAGTGAATATTGAATAGAATGATATGTGTTTGTTATAATGAACTATAATGAATAAAGAGAAATGGATTTTTTCTAAAAAAAATAAAAAAGTTGATAAAATAATGAAATGAAATATAAATGCAGAAGACAAATTCATTGATCAATAAAATCATTAATACAAGAACATTTATAACTGAGAAATAAAAACTACCATTGTTGTGGTTCAATGTAGTAATGGAAAAAGGAAAAGGATTAGATTGATGAGAGTTTTGTATGGCTGAAAACATGTCCTTTAGATCAGTCATTAGTATTCATAGTTTCTTTATCAAATTTTCTCCTAACTGATTTATCAATAGCTTGGAGTCATCATTGACAAACAGATTCTCCCATATGTTGACTTTAAAAAACTCAGGAAGAAATTTATCTTGCGTCATGAATATGTTGAACTTTTATAGATACTGACCTAGCATCAATCAAATGATAGGTTCTCCTAGAGTTAACTTATCAACAAAATATTTTTGGCATTCCAATAAAAAATATATAGGAGAACTAGTTAATTAATGGTCCTGAAAAAGAACATTCATATCTTCCATAAAATATATAATTTCCTAAAACGTTCAAATAAAATTTGGACTGGTCACATGGGTAGGAGTAGATGCACTAGCCTAATTCACAGACCCTTTTACAGATTCAAATTGACTCCCAAGTATCCCTAGTAAAATATGCAATTGAAACAGTTTCAGATTTAATCTTCCCAATATCATTTAACATTTATATTTTAAACGCATAAAATTCCCTTCTAGAAATGGTCTGGTCATCATGATCCTTAATCTGTTTCTTTGCATCTTCTAGTTCCAGTGGAAGAGTGGAATTATCCTCTTGAGACTTCTTGAATTTATTTAGAACTTATTCATCTTGAAGAGATAACCAATAAAATGTCCTCTAATCGGTAATCATACCATTATTATCATTTTTATCAGGAAAATAATCTTCCTCTATTTTCAATAGATATTAATTAAAACATAAATACTTATTATCCAAAACCTTAGTCAGCTAACCATTAATATGATCTGACTCTACCACAGTCTAACCTATAGTTAATCATGGAATTTATTTATCTAATTGTAGTAAAATATATCATTCTTGAACATATCCTTGTTCAGTAGCTTCTTCTCTTACAATCAGTGAATGAACATTTTCAGATGGAGTATGTTGTTTTTGAATTGTTTCTACCAAAATTATTTATGGTATATGATCACTCACCAATGGTACAATTGCAAGCTGCCTAGCCTAACTCACCCCTTGAATTTTTTCTTCAACAAGAGTTTCATCCAAATGTACTAAGCATGTTGCTTCACTAGAAGCCATCATTTTCTATTCAACTTGATGATCATCTATTTTTATAGGTTTTATAAAATTTCCATCCCGACTTTCCCCTTCCTCTTCTTATTCTTCATTTTGAAATCTATGTCTTGTCTTAAATGGTTTCAATATTTCATCTATTTGAGATTCTACTACACCCTCCTTTAGAACATTTACATTATCCTTCTGAGAAAAATCTATTCAGATCTATTCTTCCTCAGCTCCAATAGGGGAAAAATTTCCAATGATAGTTCTCCATAAATATCCCTATTTTCTTAAATTTTATGACATTCAACACATCACTATGAGGAAATTTTACTCATGCCTCAACCAGCATGATCATATAAATATTTAAAAAAATCCTTTAAATTACCCTTCCATATAGATAGAAATTCATTCTCTCATCAGGTGAACAACATTAATGAAGATATCAAAATAAATATCACAGAAAATTCAATTTTAAAGTCACTCAGAAGAAGAAACATGATATACAATTTGGCTAACTAATTTTCTCCATCCTAACCATATTTTGTGCTATTCCAGTCTGAATAAATTTCACCAAAATCTTATGATCAGGTTCTAAATCAATAAAATTATCTTTCTAATGAGTGTCGAGTTGAAATGAAATGAAACAATGTATTTATAATAATGGTTACTATTACTAATCTATTAAAGATAAAAATGGAAAACTCCATCATGTGTGTCACGACCCGTCCTCGGGGCCCGTGTCGTGACTACCCCAAGCCCTCCTTCCATAAGCCAGGGGCTGGCGACTAGCACCAAAGGCGTAAATCCCGATAACTAGGCAGGCATTGCCTTTATAAAAGTGACAAAAACACCACAGAGTACAAGAGGAAGTAAAACACTAAGTACAAAGAAAAGTGATGAACGGTAAATGGGCCAGAATACAAACCCAAAAGGAAGTACAACTACAACTGAACAAAGTACAACAGAAATAGAAAACATCTGGAAGGACGGAAGCTGCTCCTGGGTCGTCCTCCTCGGATCCTACCTGAAGGGTATGTACAGATGGCGTAGCTCCTGGATTGTCCACCTCGGATCCTACCTGAAGGGTAGGTACAGATAGCCTCCACAACGCTCTCACCCGTCAACCTCTTCCGAGTGTCGTCTCACCGTGAAGTCCACCTCCTGATACTGAATCTTCGTGTAGTCCACCTCCGGGTACTGACTCGTCTTGTAGTCCACCTCCGGGTACCGTCCAGTCCTCGAACACTCGGCCTCCGTCAGCACTGCCCGTCGTCTGCAACCAACACAACGAGGTGCGGGCATAGCCCGTGCAGGGGTGAGTATAACAATACTCAGTAGGGACCCCGAGACCCTCATGGTCTCACTAAAACCAACAAGGATAACCACAAATAAGATCTCAATAGATTACCTCTACTTAGGTATATGCCCATAAATATATCTAATTTATCAAGAAACCCATCTCAATCATGAGGAATCACAAAGATTATGAAATCAACGGATAACCACTACCCAGGTATATGCCCATACATATACCTAAGTTATCAAGTGACCCAACTCAATCATGAGGTAAACACAAAGGTCAAAAGTCTCAGCTCAAACCAGGATTTTAATTATCAAAACCGTAACTGCTGAAGAGCCCCGTCTCTGGAGTGTATAGTGGTCCTATCACGACTCCGAGGTACTGCTCACTAACCTAAGACTACTGAGGTACTCCTCCTGTCGAGTACCGCGGGTTAGCCACCCAAACACAGTAGTGCTTCCCCGCCGAGGTGTGTCACCAAAACACAGTAGTGCACACCCCCTAGTAGCCTGATGAGGTACTCTCCAGACTAGTACCGTGGGTCTGCACTGTCACAAAAGTAGTGATCAGTCCGTCATGGGTCTGCACCTCACAAAGTAGTGCTCCGTCCACTGTGCTAGTCGACTCACTCCAAGTCGAGTCGGTCAAGCAGTCGTCAGGTCTCAGTCGGCTACACGGTCTCCGTACTCCACATGCTCATCTCTGGGAGGGTCTGCTCCACGAGCTAAAGGTCGATACTCCATGTATCTCAAAGTCCCATGAAGAATTATCTCAAAGTACCGCCTCGTCATAGGGGTCATAACGCAACAGACGGCCCGTCAATCAAACGTCTGATCTGTGAGTTATTAGCCTTTTTGTCCCAGGGGCCCGGTTGGTTTCATGTGTGAACCAATCCGGCCGTATCTCAACTGTACCCCGAACTCTCATAGGGTATACTCATAGGGTCCGTTTCTCAACGTGATCACCAACGCGGCTGACGGATCGCCAAACGGACGTTCGGTCTGAAAGATAACAGCTTTTCCGTTCTAGGGGCCCGGTTGGATTTCGGGTACAATCCAACCCGGCCACTATCCAACTGCATCCAAAACTCGGGTGAAGTACTCCAAAAGTTCCGTCTCATCAATAGGAATTCAACGAGACAGACGGTGCGTCAATCAGACGCCCGGTCTGTGAGTTATTGGCTTTTTCGTTTCAAGGGCCCGATTGGTTTCGTCAGTGAACCAACCCGACCGCACTCCGACGGCATCCAAACCTCGATCGGAGTAAGCCAAAAGATCCGTCTCATTAATAGAAATCCAACAAAGTCGATGGCACGTCAATCATACATCCAGAGCACAAGATATAAGAATTTCTGCTCCGAGGGCCTGGTTGGTTTTGTATCCGAACCAACCCGGCCGTACCCAATGTATTCCGAAACGTTGAGTATAGTATACCGAAACGACCATATCATTCCAATGATATCTACGCAACTGACGGTACGTCGATCGGAGGTGCGTAGCCCAAGATATAGCCATTTGACCAAAGTGGGTCCGAAAATGGGGGGTCTGGGCCCGGACCGACCCGGCCTGACCCCCCTGGGTCGGCCCGAACCGGGTCGCCCCAGCAGGGCCCGGCCCAGCCGGCTTGGTCTGGCTCGACCGGCTAGCCGCGGCTCGGCCATCACGGCTAAGCGGAAGCCGCAGAGCGGGGGGGTGCGCGGCCCGCCCTCACCGTTGATTGTGGCCGGCGGCGGATCCGCCGCCACCAATATTCTGGCTGCGCGCTCGGGCGCCGCCGCCTCCCAGTGGCCGGATGGCTCCGGCTGCCACCCCCGGTCGCCGGCGGCGCCGTGCCGGCGACCCGCGCCACCGGGTGTTTCCGCGGGCCACCAGAGTTGCTGCGGTGGTCCGTTTTCAAAACCGTCTGAGCCGGTGTTCATCTCGGGTCTCGAACTTTATTGCACAGGCTACAAAAATACATTACGGCCCTGTTTGTCATCGCCTTTCATTCCACACCTCAATTAACCAAATGTACCGTCTTTTTGGTTTTCCAGCGTGATGCGATGGCGCCGCGCCCCTTCGCCGCGGCCCGACTCCGGCCGAGGTTCGTTTGCAGTTCTTCGTCAAGGCGCGACGGCGCCGCAGAATTGATTCAAAAATTTGAATGTGCGGCGTGACGACATCGCGAATTTCTTGCCGCTCAATCCCACGCAGTGCGACGGCCCCGCATTACATTTATACGATCCTCAATAACAAGGAAAACAATAAGGGAGGGGGACAGCCGTGTTTGTGCGGTCCGGCCTCCTCCCGTTTACTGATATCATGCAGTCCAAAAAGACGCGGATAAAAGACGGAAGAGAATCACGTATAGAAAACATGTAAACCCCTACCTCGTGCGAGCTTGAACAAAGGTTCTTCGAACGAGGATTCGTCATGGAAAGAGACGTCGCGGAAGAACCGTCGCGGTAAAAGGCGTCGCGTAGTCGGTCTTCGAGGACTCGGCATTCTTGGACGGAGTTCGATGCGTTCTTCGCATTCTTCATGTTCTTCGACGAAGAAGATGAAGAACTCTAGATTTCCTTATCTTTTCTCCCCAAACCATTCAAGCAACAAAGGTTCCAACCCCAAAATAAAATAAGCTTACCTCTTATTTTATTATCATAACAAATATTTGAATTTCAAGAGTTTAAAATTCAAATAACCACACTTAACTCACTTAATTAATAACATAAGTTATTAAAATTAAGTTGTCAAATATTAAATGTGAGTTGAGGGTGGTTAAATAAAGTGAAGATTTATAGAAGGTTAGGGAAGGTGAAGGGGTAGGGTTTGTGTGAGCCCCACCACCTTCATAACCGCCCTTGGGAAGTTGGGTAGTAACCCAACTTCCACCCAAAGCCTAATCTACGTAGTTAAAATAAAAATTGTAGTTTAATTTTTATTTCAACTTCCACAAATTCTAACAACTTACCGAATGTAAACGCACCTTCGGAAGTGGCGTTCCTAAGCAATTACCGGCGTTGCGGTTTCATCGGTGCCCTCGGAATTCGATTCCGAGCACCGGTTCAAAAGTTAGAAAAACCCACTCGTCCGTTCACTGAATGTACCCGAGCCAGAATTCAGAAAATGATTCCGGGCACACCGGGCCTCAGAATCAGGCGCCGTCAGAAACTGCGTTCTTGTAAAATTCAAAATAAAATTAAGAAAAAAATTTCCTTTAATTTTCTGGGTCTTTACATTACTCCCACCTCAGGGCTTTTCATCCCTGTAAAGTAATAACACAAACTAGGGAACCAAAAGTGGTACAAAGCAAGCATCTGAGCCTTCCACTCCCAGGTGCTCACCTTGAGGTTCCCGTTTTGCCAGAGAAAGTGCCCCTGAGGAATCGATCATCCTCGTAGGATCCGCTTCTGTCGATCCTCGATCCCCACTGGACCCTCTGTGAAAGACACCCCATCACCATCGTCCAGCTCCTCATGGTCGATGATATGCGAAGGGTCGAGCACGTATCTCCTCAGTTGAGATAAATGGAAGTCGTCGTGCACCTGGTGCAACTGAGGTGGATGGGTCAAGCAGTAAACCACCCCGCCTACCCAACTGAGGACCTAGAAAGGTCCGTTGAACCTCAGAGATAACTTTCCGCCTTGCCCACATCTCCGTAAACTTCGTCGAGGTGAGACCCGTATAAGGACATGATCGTCATCCTCGAACTCTAGAGGTCTCCAATTCCTGTTAGAACTTGAACTCGAAACGACTGCTGCCACGAGGGTAAGGTCTACCGACTCAAGAGTGATCGGTCACACCCTCCTGTGCAAGAGTTACCCTGCGCTGCCTGGGGTTTCCTTTTTCGCCGACCAAGGAAAACTCATCCCAACATCGTAGTTAAACCACAACCTTTTTACTTAATACAGTCAATCCGGGTATGAACTATGGATCCAATCAATACTCAGACCAACGTCGTTAGGCCTCGACGCTGCCACCAAGAGATCCCAACCGAAACTCTCACCTCGAGGGTCTGACCACACTATCGGCATAAGTGTGATTATCGAGTCTCCTCCCAAGGTATCTCCAGACGTGAGGGTCAAGTCCACGGCTTACTGGAAACTCTAGGCCTGGAACAAGATTTCTGAAAGCCAGGAATGATTAATATCGATGTCTATTACTGTAGCAGCTAGTAGTGGACACAGACTGTCCTTTGAATTATTTTTTTAGAGCCATTGGGTCACTCTCCCTGACCGCATGCAACTACTCTCTTCCTCCGCCCTCTACCTCCCTGAGCCCGGCGGGGATAACTAAGGCGGGTGGTTGTAGCATGTTAAGATGTACACCACCTCATGATGCTCTCCTAGTTCTGCCTCCACATCTACTGCTCCGTAGACTCATCTCTCCTTAAAGCTTCCTATTCTTGAAACATTTATCACGCTCGATTATCTAAGATTAGCATCAGTTTCCTATTTCTTACTGCACTGTGTAGTCTTCATCCGCTCCTGGATGATCTGCACCATCATTGCCTACGATATGGTAGAGCTGCTAAAATTTCTCCTTTTCCAAAAATAGAAAATCGGTCTCATCCCCTGGATGAACCATTCCCATTGCCTAATATAGTCAATCCTGACATGAATGTTGCATTCACGCCATGGATGACGTCGTAAAGCCTCGACGTAACTACTAAGAGATCCAACTGTCACTCTCGCCTCCAAGGGTCAAGTCACACTGTCGGCATCAGTGTGAGGTCACTGGGTCTCCTCCAGTAGAAATCTCGAAAGTGAGGGTCCAGTCAACAGTTTAACCGGGACCACTCAGTATCAACCAAACAAAAGGACAGGAAAGCAAACAAAGATAAGTGTCTTTTTATTATTGCATCTCATAGTACAAAGACACGAAAACAACAGCAACATGGAACTAGAAGTACAAGGGACGTATCCACTAGTTCCGCTCCTGTCTACCTGCTCCCGGAGCTCTACTGCCTTATCCACTGCTCAACTATTGCTCAAGCACCAGCCACTGCTTCTGTCTCGGTGGCTCCTCCAATGCCTGCGGATCAACTGTACGAGGAGTCGGATAGTCACGTGCCAGGTGACCCTTTCTCTCGCATGAGTAACACTGTCCGTTTCTGGAACGCCTGGCTCTGACCCCACCCGGGGTGGCCCACACCACCGATCCTAAAACCCAAGATCACCCAACTACTGGTCTGGTTCTCCTGGACCTCTGCATCATCTGTCTACTGCCCACAGATGACTCGGCTACTGATCGAAAAACACGCGGCAAAGGCAGAAGCTCCTGTACATGATCGGGGTGTAGAGCTACTGGCACAAACTCCACCCTGCAGAAGGCCTCGATGTCTTCCCATGAAAAGTTCATCCCACCGCAAAACTGGAACAAGTGGCTCCACCACCTACCTGCTGCTGCTTGAAGAAGGCTGGAAGCAAAGATCACCATGAAGTCTACTGGCGTCCCCACTAGCCTGAAGACTCTCACCACATCATCCAACCAAACCTCAGCCGCATGCGGGTCTATCTCTCCCTGGAACCTAGGTAGCCTCTGGCGCTGGAACTCGTGTAGCACACTCAAGTGGAATGCATCGCCTACTACTGGGGATGGTGGCATCGGTGGCCCAACGTATGGTAGTACCGCTGGTGCCACAACTGCAAGAGGGCCCTGTACCGATGCCTCGTCGCTCGACAGGCTGTCAGCAGGCACATCCCTCTGGGCTCTAGCTGGTCGTCCGAGAAAAGGCATCCTGAAATAAAAAATGTGACACGGTCAAATAATTATACCTGGTGAGCTGACCTGGTTTGAGCTGATATTTAAAGGGAAAACCTTTGAAAACACACATGCAATTAGTGTTTTTGTGCCCAAAGTCAGAAGTCAGTTGTCAAGGTCCTGGTGTATGGATACGTCGGCCACCCGCACCAGCACTGGACTCCCTGAACTGAAAACCACACTCGATACTCTTAACATTATTGCTTCACAGAAAGAAATCATCAGAGTTATAAGTTCTACGGTAGAACCGAATCCTCTGATATCAATTTGTCACGACCCGTCCTTAGGGCCCGTGCCGTGACTACCCCAAGCCCGCCATCCATAGGCCAGGTGATGGCGACTAGCACCAAAGGAATAAATCCCGATAACTAGGAAGGCATTGCTTTTATAAAAGTGAAGAAAACACCACAGAGTACAAGTAGAAGTAAAACACTAAGTACAAAGAGAAGTTCTGAAAGGTAAATGGGCCAGAATACAAACCCAAAAGGAAGTAAAACTACAACTGAACAAAGTACAACAGAAAATGACAATATCTGGAAGGACAGAAGAGGCTCCTAGGTCGTCCTCCTAGGATCCTACCTAAATGGTAGATACAGATGGCGCAGCTCCTGGATCGTCCACCTCTGATCCTACCTGAAGGGTAGGTACAGATAGCCTCCACAACGCTCTCGCCCGTCAACCTCCTACGAGTGTCGTCTCACTGTGAAGTCCACCTCCGGATACCGACTCTTCGTGTAGTCCACCTCCGGGTACTGACTCGTCATGTAGTCCACCCCCAGGTACCGTCCAGTCCTCGAACACTCGGCCTCCGTCAGCACTGCCCGTCGTCTGTAACCAACACAACGAGGTGCAGGCATAGCCCGTGCAGGGGTGAGTATAACGATACTCAGTAGGGACCCTGAGACCCTCAAGGTCTCACTAATACCAACAAGGATAACCACAAAGAAGATCTCAACAAATAACCTCTACTTAGGTATATGCCCATACATATATCTAAGTTATCAGGTAACCCGTATCAATCATGAGGAATCACAAAGATCATGAAATCAATGGATAACCACTACCCAGGTATATGCCCATACATATACCTAAGTTATCAAGTGACCCATATCAATAATGAGGTAAACACAAAGGTCAAAAGTCTCAGCTCAAACTAGGATTTTAATTATCAAAACCGTAACTGCTGAAGAACCCCGTCTCTGGAGTGTATAGTGGTCCTGTCACGACTCCGAGATACTGCTCACTAACCTAAGACTGCTGAGGTACTCCTCCGGTTGAGTACTGCGGGTCAGCCACCCAAACAAAGTAGTGCTTTCCGCCGAGTAATGTCACCCAAACACAGTAGTGCACACCCCCTAGTAGCCTGCTGAGGTACTCTCCGGACGAGTACCAAGGGTCTGCACTGTCACACATGTAGTGCTCCGTCCGCCATGGGTCTTCACCTCACAAAGTAGTGCTCCGTCCACTAGGCTATTCGACTCACTCCAAGTCGAGTCGGTCAAGCAGTCGTCAGGTCTTAGTCGGCTACACGGTCTCCGTACTCCGCACGCTCGTCTCTGGGAGGGTCCACTCCACAAGCTACAGGTCGATACTCCTAGTATCTCAAAGTCCCACGAAGAAGTATCTCAAAGGACTTCTTCTTCATATGGGGTCTCAACGCAATAGACGGCCCGTCAATCGGACGTCCGGTCTGTGAGTTATTAGCCTTTTCGTCCTAGGGGCCCGGTTGGTTTCGTGTGCGAACCAATCCGTCCGTATCTCAACTGTACCCCGAACTCTCATAGGGTATACTCATAGGGTCTGTTTCTCAACGTGATCACCAACTCCGCTGACGGTTCGTCAAACGGACGTCCGGTCTGAAAGATATCAGCTTTTCCATTCCAGGGGCCCGGTTGGATTTCGGGTAAAATCCAACACAGCCACTATCCAACTGCATCCAAAGTCAGGTGAAGTATTCCAAATGTTCCGTCTCATCAAGAGGAATTCAACGAGACAGACGGCGCGTCAATCGGACGCTCAGTCTTTGAGTTATTGGCTTTTTCGTTTTAGGGGCCCGGTTGGTTCCGTGAGAGAACCAACCCGACCGCAGTCCGATGGCATCCAAACCTCGACCGGAGTAAGCCAAAAGATCCGTCTCATTAATAGGAATCCAACAAAGGCGACGGCACGTCAATCGGATGATCGGAGCTCAAGATATAAGCGTTTCCGCTCCGAGGGCCCGGTTGGTTTTGTATCCGAACCAACCCGGTTGAACACAAAGTATTCCAAAACCATGAGTACAATATACCGAAACGACCGTCTCGTTCCAAGGATCACTACAAAACTGATGGTACGTCGATCAAAGGTTCGTAGCCCAAGATATGGGCATTTGACCAAAGAGGGTCCGAAAACGGGGGGTCTGGGCCCGGAGTGACCCGGCCCGACCCCCCTGGATCGGCCCGAACCGGGTCGACCCGGCAGGGCCCGGCTCGGTCCGGCTCGACCGGCCAGCCACGTCTCGACTAGTGCGGTCGAGCAGAAGCCGCGGAACGGGGGGGGGGGGGGGGGGGGGTGCGCGGCCCACCCTCACTGTCGATTGAGGCCGGCGGCGGATCCGCCGCCGCCAATCTTCCGGCGGCGCGCTCGGGCGCCGCCGCCTCCTGGCATCTGGACGGCTCCGACCGCCGCCCCCGATCGCCGACGGTGCCGCGCCGGCGAGCCGCGCCTCCGGGTGTTTCCGCGGGCCACCAAAGTTGCTCCGGTGGTCCGTTTTCAAAACAGTCTGAGCTGGTGTTCATCTCGGGTCTCGAAATTTACTGCGCAGGATACAAAAATACATTGCGGCACGTTTGTCTTCGCCTGTCATTCCGCATGTAAATTAACCAAATGTACCGCCTTTGTAGTTTTCTGGCACAGTGCGATGGCGCCGCGCCCCTTCGCCGCGGTCCGACTCCGACCGAGGTTATGTTGCTGTTCTTCGGCAAGGTGCGACGGCACCACGGAATTGGTTCAAAAATTTGAATGCGCGGCGGGACGACGTCACTCATTTCTTGCAACTCAATCCCACGTGGTGCGACGGCACCGCGTCACTTTCATTTGATCCTCAATAACAAGGAAAACAAGAAGGGAGGGGGACGACCGTGTTTATGCGGTCCGGCCTCCTCCCGTTAACTGATATCATGCGGTCCAAAAAGACGCGGATAAAAGACGGAAGAGAATCACGTATAGAAAACAGGTAAACCCCCTACCTCGTGCGAGCTTGAATAGAGGTTCTTCGAACGAGGATTCGTCGCGGAAAGAGACATCGCGGAAGAACCGTCGCGTTAAAAGGCGTCGCGTAGTCAGTCTCCGAGGACTCGGCGTTCTTTGACAGAGTTCGATGCGTTCTTCGCGTTCTTCGTGTTCTTCGACATAGAAGATGAAGAACTCTAGATTTCCTTATCTTTTCTCCCCAAACCTTTCAAGAAACAAAGGTTCCAACCCTGAAATAAAATAATTTACCTCTTATTTTATTAACATAACAAATATTTGAATTTCAAGAGTTTAAAATTCAAATAACCACACTTAACTCACTTAATTAATAACATAAGTTATTAAACTTAAGTTGTCAAATATTAAATGTGAGTTGAGAGGGGTTAAAGAAAGTGAAGAGTTATGGAAGGTTAGGGAAGGTGAAGGGGTAGGGTTCGTGTGGGCCCCACCACCTTCACAACCTCCCTTGGGAAGTTGGGTAGTAACCCAACTTCCACCCAAAGCCTAATCCACTTAGTTAAAATAAAAATTGTAGTTTAATTTTTATTTCAACTCCCACAAATTCTATCAACTTACCGCGTGTAAACGCAACATCGGAAGTGGCGTTCCTAAGAAATTATCGGCGCTGTGGTTTCATCGGTGCCCTCAGAATTCAATTCCGAGCACCGGTTCAGAAGTTAGAAAACCCGCTCGTCTGTTCACAGAACGTACCCGAGCCAAACTTCAGAAAATGATTCCGGGCACACCGGGCCTCAGAATCAGGCGCCGTTAGAAATTGGGTTCTTGTAAAATTCCAAAGAAAATTAAGGAAAAATTTTCCTTGAAATTTCCGGGTCTTTACAATGTGGACTGTTTATGAAATTTTCTACCTCATTTAGACATATATTGAAATACCTCTCTTTAATTCTAGAAAAAAGCATGCCCTTTGTGTCTTTGAAAATAAACTGAACACTCTTATAAAACAGAATTCAATTCCACCACATGAATAAATAATTATTTTTTTTCATTGAAATAAATCTCAAGACCTTGAAAAGATAACACTTTCTTTAGAAGTATGTTCACTTGGTATAACAAATCTAGATCAATCAACTTTCCCTGAGTATTTTTTTCCTGAATCTTATTGACGTTATGGTTTACTAGATTCTATTTTTTAGATTCTCTCGGTTTTCTTCATTCATGAAGATCTGAAAATATGAGTTTTTTTGGCTTCTATGATTTGGAAAGACGAATGAAGATTAAGGGTTTGGTGATGTGGGTTTTTTTGTTTGGGTTAAAAAATTGTTTTGAAGACAAGGGATTCCAAAAATGAATGGTTTCAAGAAAATGAAACATGTCATCATTTCTTGTGTCATAGAGTAATTATTAAAAAAATTAATAATTTCTTTGCATAAAAGGATATAAGATAACATATATTACTTGAAATATTGTAATATAAGCAATAGAGTAAATTAGAATTACCAAAATAAATTAAGCATAGAACAAAATAATATAAAAATAAAAAATAAATAAATTTTTAATTAAAAATTAATCAAACATAACTCATCTGTAATAGAATCAAAACAAGTCATGGGAAGTGGTATTGTAAACATATCAAAAAATTAAAATTTTTTATTTAAAAAATTATAAATATATATCCTTTTTGAGAACATGAACTCATAGAAAATGATGTCTAATATCAATATGCTTAGTTCTAGAATGACTTATTGGGGTTTCTGAAATTTATATTGCCCTTGTATTATCAGATAAAATATGTGTATTATTAAAATTATGTCTGAAGCCCATTATAGTGTTTTTCAACCACAGAACTTGTGCACAACCACTACCTGAAAACAAATATTCTGCATTGGATGTTGATAGTGCAAGAGAGTGTTTCTTCACACTTGAAAATGATATTAACAATTTTCCTTAAAAGTGACAGGTTCCTAAAGTACTATTATTATCTAATCTACATCCTCCATAATCTTCATCTGAATATGAAAATAAATTAAAAATAGATATTTTTGGATAAAAATGAGACTTATTAACTGTTGCTTTTAAATATCTAAAAAAATCAATTTTTCGTCAACAAGATGGGATTCATTCAAATTTGATTGAAATCTTCCTCAAATACATAATTAAAACATAATATCAAGTCTTCTTGACGTATGTTATAGTAAAAATCCAATCTTAATTCAGTATAATTATTTTCCACTGGTTTTCTAGCATCATGGATGTCAGTTTTAATATTTATACACTTGAGAGTTGAATATTTATTTCTCTTCCCAAGACCAAACATTTTCAATAAATTATTATTATATTTACTTTAATTTAATATAGATCCATAATAATATCGGTGAATTTTATATCCTAAAAACAAATTTAATTCAACCATCATACTCACATAAAATTAGTTTCACATATGTTCTAAAAAGTCAATGCAATGATTTTAATTTTTTATCCAAAAATTTTATCATTAACATATATTTGAACTAATAATAAATTAGAAGAAACTATTTTCTTATATATGGATGGGTCTTCTAAACCACCAGTGACACAATTAATCAAAAGAAATTAACTTTATGTTTCATACAAATCTGGAGGTGCTTGTTTATGTCTATAGAGGGCTTTTGTAAGTTTAAAAACAAAATATGGGTTTTGAGAATTTTCAAAACCAATATGTTTTTCATCTTAAACGTCCTCCAGTAAATATCCATTTAAAAAATCTGATTTTACATCCATCTAATGTAATTTAAAATTCATATGAGATGAATTGGACAAAAAATTCTAATTTCTTCTAGTATATAAATGATAGAAAAGGGTTTGTCATAATCTACACCTTTTTCTTCATTATAAACTTTAGATACTAATATAGATTTTTTTCTTGTTATAATACCTTGATCATCTTGTTTATTCCCAAAAAACAATCTATTTCCTATTACTGGATTAATCTATGGTCTTTCAACTAATTTAAAAAAACTGTGTCATTTAAACTAATTTAGCTTTTCTTGCATTGCTAACATCCAAATTTCATCTTATAAGGATTCTTCAAAAGACATAGGCTCTAGCTGAGAAAGAGAAAAAATAAATTCCACTATGTTTCCTGCACTTCTTTTAGTTTTAATTCATATGTCAAGATCTCCAATGATAATCTATAAATAGTTATTCTACAAGATTATATAAACTTGAGGAAGAGAAATTTTAGGTTCATTAATATCATGTTTTTATGAAATGAACTAAATTTTATTTATATTTTTAAAATCATTTTTCATGATATCAAGTATCATGTTGTTAGAAGAATCATAAGCTTCATGAGTTAGATATTTTCCTATATTAAAAAGACAAATTTCCTCAAACTTCACATGAAGTGATTCTTCATTAATCCTTGAATTTTTATTAAATAATGTAAAATCATGACATGTTTCATAATATCATAAGAATATTCCTCCATCAGCTTTTGGATCGAACATTCCATGAATATCCTTTGTGTTCAAGACATATAACATGCATCCAAAAACCATAAACTAAATTACCTTAGGCTTTCTGTTATACCAATGTTCATAAATAGTCTTTTTGAAAATAGGTAGAATTAGATCTATATTTATAATATAGCTGATGTGCTTACATATTCTGCCCAAAACTAGGTTGGGAGAGCATATTCATTCTGCATTTTTCTAGCCATTTATTGAATTTTTATTTTTCTTCTTTCAGTTATTCCATTTTGTTAAGGTGTTCTTAGGGTAGAAAATGCGTGTTTAATACCCATATTTGAGGAAATAGATTTAAATTCTTGAATCAGAAACGATTTAAAAAGATCACTAGTTAATGAAATTATGACCAAAACTTTTTCATTTTCAAATCTTATATAAAATGATTTAAAAACAAAAAAAGATTCTTTTTTTTTCAGTTTTAGAAAATATAGACACGTAAATCTACAATAATCAGAAACCAAAACATATATATATAATTTACAAGCCAAAAAGTTTATTTTATATGGTTAAAAAATTCCATATGAATAAGTTCTAGGGGATTCGATGTAGAAATTTAGTTAACATATTTGTAAGAGGATTTGTGTTTCTTGCCAATCTAACAAACATAACTGAATCTATCACTATCTAATTTAAAACATGGAAGATGTGAAACTAATTGTTTCCTAGATAATATATATGAATAAAAAATGTAAAAAAAACCATGTATTATATGCCAAATCCCAGACTCATTTATATTAGTATTTAAACAAATCACCTTCTGTTTACACAATGAATTTAATCCCAATGTGAAGACATTTTCTGTTCTTGATTCTCTAAATTTAATTAAATTATCTTTAAATATAGAACAATAATTATTAGAAAAATCAACATATTATCCATCATCACAGAGTTGAGAGATACTTATCAGATTATGTTTCAATCCTTTTATATATAGTACTTTATTAATAGAAACAACATATAGATATCCTACTTTTCCAAGTCTAATAATTTTTCCTTTGGAATTGTCCCTGAAGGTGACTAGGACTCCATCTATTTTGGTAATTGTACATAAATTTGATGAATTCCCAATAAAATGTCCTGAATAGATGATGTCCATATCTCATACAACTTTCCTACTTCTACAACATGTTACCAACAAGGTAAAATTAAATAAGAATATGTTTAGGTACCCATATCTTGTTGGGTACAGCAGTGTTAGTTATCAAAAACATAGGAATCCAACAAGATTTATCTTGATCAACATTTTTATAATTAAAAATATATATAGATTGTGAATATTTAACATGCTTGATACCACATTAAGAAGGTTTCTTATATATTAGTCATTAGAATAATTTCCATTAATACCCTAATGAAAACATTTAATAGTAGACATTCTTTTTCTGTTAGAACCATCAATAAAATAGTTTTTTTATAAATTGGGTTTTCCATCTGTAATACTTGTACCAAATCATTAATTTTTATTTACATTATTACCAAGAATTTCATTCAGTACATATTATCATTTTTAAATACATGATAAGAACTCTTTTAAGTTTCTTCATCATCTTGTAGTTTTTTTATATTATTTTATCATTAGTGTAGTTTGTAGTATCTGAATTAAATTTCTCAATTAACACTTGATGGTGTTTATGTAAAGTGTTCATTTTTTGTAAAATAGAATTAGGAATATTTTATAATGATTTTTATTCATTAATAGGGATTCAGAATGTTCTTCTATCATGGTACAGTTTCCAGTCATTTTAACATTTGAGTTATTAGAATTAGAATCAAATGAATAGTAGGATTGTACCTTTTATTCTTCATCCAAAAAGTGGATATTAGCTTTCAGATTAGATTCTTCCTAGTCAAAATTAGATATTGATGTGCTACTGGAGTGTTCAGAAACACTCCAAGATTCTATAATATATATTTTTTCCATTTTCACATAATGAGCATTCTTTTGATAGTTCGTTTTCGTCATTATTTTCAATACTTTCAATTGATGTCAATAAGGTCTTGTATGACCCAATTTTATTCATTCATAACATCATAATTACCTTGAATTATTCTTATCCTTTTGGAGGGTTATTCTGAATCCTTTGTTCTTCCAATAAAATTTACTGAATTTTCTAGGTAATTGAGCCATCAAAATATCCAAGTAAGATGAGTCTGATTTTCATTTTTCTTGTTTTAGTTCTCTAATCGTTGTTTTGGATACAAATTTTAAAGCTGTATTATCCTTTTGCCTAGGACATTGTGATCTTAAACTTTATCTTCTATTTTAACATCATAAATCATTAACGTTCAAATCAATTCTCTCAGTGTGAGAATCTTGACAGGTACATATTGGTGGATTGTAGTAGAGATTCCATTCCACTTTATAGGAAGAACACTTATAACTTTCAAGGATTGTTCATGTTGGCTGATAGGCTCACCCAAAGATGGTATAGCATTAAAAACTTTTTTCATCCTTCTATTCATCTCTATGATAATCTCTCCATCATACATTCTGAATGTATAAATCGTTAATTTCACTATAGCATATCTCATTTGTCTATCATTGTCAATACCATCATAGGATAGGACAATTGTCTGCCACATTTTATAGGATGTTGGTCATTGCGATACACAGTTGAATTTTTCTGGTCCAAGACCACAAATAATGGTATTCATTACGTTCAAATTCATACCATAATCTACCACTATAGTAGTAGATATAGTTTTAGGTTTTTCAGGAATTGTGTAAGGACTAAAAAGATTTTGGTATACTCTAAATCCATGATTTTTTATGTTGATTATCATATGTGACTTATAGCATCCATAATTCTAACAGTTGAATATTGAGCATGAACCTTTAACATTTCTTCCTTGAGATTCTCCATTTCCATCAACAATAAAGCTCTTATTCCTTTAGCTTGTTATATCTCAATTGAAAAGCTCAACATTTGATACCCAATGATTGGTTGAAATCGCTATATCGATAAGTCAATATGGGAGTAAATTGTGTTTTTTTTATTTTTTTTAAATTTTTTCCATTCATATCTACACTAGATAAAGCTAGTGACATTTCTGAATAAGATTATATATGTAGAGAATATTAACATAGAACATGGAAAAACAATTTATAGTGGTTTAGGGCACAAATATCCCCTAGTCTACTGCACCAATCACATTCTCTGCGGGCTTTGTGAATTTCACTAGTAAGGTCCCTATATCATAAGTCTATTCTAAAACTGAGTGTAAGTTGTTTTTACACTTATAATATAAGGATTACAAAATATTTCCTACTAGTTTTTTTATTGGACACCGGAAAAAACACAGCTCAGTCTGAGAAACTGACACTCCACCATGACCGAGTCTGAGAAGTTGAAACATAAAATAGATAAGAAGTAGTTTTGATTAGAAACAAATGTAGCTCACATTTTCAGAAGTACACAACTGATTGAAGATGAATATTAAATTTATAAGAATAATTATCATGAAAAATATTTGATGAGATCATGTATCACAAGAGATAATTGATTTTTTAAAATAACAACAACAACAGAGATTCGAGATTTTGGATTGGAACACGTGTATCTCCAAAATGTATTCCTCATATCTGAGATACTTGATCACTGTAGCAGTGAAATACTTTCTACAAGAAATATTGATGAATATGTTTTATCAATAAAGAAAATAAATTTCTAGATGGTTGTAACTAAAATATCCAACATAGAAAGATTTATATAAGAATATATCTCATATAACTATTTTAGATCTGTAAAAGACACCTAAAAAATCTAGTGAATTCAAATTCAATGAATACAACTCATATTAGTTAAAACATCATTTATTATTAGGACAGGAAATCTATGCTGTAAATAGGTCATTAAATCATTTGAAATATAATTTGAATCCATCAAAATCGAGAATTTAAAACACCCTTTCATTTCACAAATTCCGTTGCAAAACACTATGATAATGATGTAAATTCAAATTTCTGACATTTAAAAGTACAACATTTGATTCCTTCACAAAACTAAAAAATAAAAATCATTGGGTTCAATTGTCATATCATGGGGTTGATGGTCTATAAGTTTGTCCATGTCACCAACATCTCTGAACCTAACATTGAATATCCATTCGTTCAGTTTTTTGAATATATGTTTAAAAGCATAAGGATGATTTCAAAAATAAGGTTTATGCTCCATACTTTTTTAGATTTCCGTTCATACATAGGTTTCTTTATCCATAAATTTGTACGGAAAATGTAAGGTTCTTATCCAAATGCAATGTTCTTTAAACATACATTTCTTAAAAATTAAGGTTGATTAACTATATAGACTGATCCTTCAACATAAATGTAAGGTATATTCCATACGTTAAATTATTCGATATATTGAATGAAATATTTTTTAGTCAATGAAAAATGATGAAAAATGTTTCCCGAATATGCTTAAGAGTGTTTTGAAAATTTAACATATTATATCACAGAAATAAATAGTGGAATACTATTAGAACATAAGAATTATATAAGAAATAAATTTCCTAAAATACACTCAAAAAATAATAACTAAAACCATAAAGGTTAATTTTTAGCATCGAAATCATTAATACTCATAGAGTATTGTTGAGATAATACATGCCCAATACTCTAGGTCATCTAACCCAGAAGATGGTGGTGATTTCTAATTCTGGAACAATGACCTATACTTCAACACCATAAGGGGGGGGGGGGTGGCTTCCCAATTTCATAGAGTGTAGGTATCATCTAAATATCATTCCCTTGAGGGGAATGTAAAAATCTAACACTCCACATTATCAAATTCTAGATTTCCACAATCCTCATGTAATTGGGGCATTTTACTATTCTCGTATTTTTTATTATTCTGGTTCCACAACCTGATTTTTAAAAAATGTGAAGGCCCCATCCTATCCTACATATAGGATAATGTATCTTCCCTTGGGGATGTATGCAATCATTCAGTAACATTAACAGAAAATTCATTTTCAGTCCCTACCCATCATGAAGTAGAGATGGTTGAGGTGTCAGCTTAGTCGTGCATTTCCATATTACAGATTCCCTAGTAGTCACACCCTTTCATCCATTGTGGGTGAAAATTATTTTTCCATATAATGATATATATAGCTATTCTAAGACTAATGTATCATTTATGCATGTTAGTTTTGGAGAATGTGAATACTTCTTCCAAAACTAGACACTTCTTTCACTTTGTGTCATGTTTCCCAACATTATATTTTTTTCCTATAGCCTACATGGATGAAAAAAGAATATATTTAAGGAAATAACCATAATTTCCCTGAATAAACTCATCATAATAGGTTGTCACCTATTCACATGAGGATGGGATTAGGAAACAAATATTTCTAGTGATTCAAATGAGAAATTTAGTTTTCTAACATTGTTAATTTATATGGATTACTTGGTGACATCATATAATTTATGATTTTGATTATTAGATCATGTTCAACTTATTCCAATGACATAATCCTAGAGCTTTTATGTTATCATCCTTCATCTCTTACGGATTCCTCCGATTGAGTCAAGCTGTGTATTTGTCGTATCCCTTCCCACTTCATCGAAGTCCAAGAGCATGAATCTCTCATATAGGCCTAGCCCTAGAATATGATCCCATTCAAGGATGGTCATTGATCGTGGCCTATTGTATATATATTTTTACCATCCAATAGAGTAAATTATATGGATGGAAATATGGACCATATTTTTGGTGACCGCTTGATATGGGATGAAGGACCAGTTGTGTAGCAATTCATATATTTTTAATGCCATTGGTTATGAGAGATTTGACTATACGACCATTTGTGAACATGTGAAGTAGGTTGTTTGTCTGAGAGGGAAAATGGGTACATTGAATTGTTGGTGGAAGATGATGAGGCTTCCTCTTCATTGAAGAAAATGTTAGGATTATTCCTTAAATGATTCATCCATGTTGGTTGTAACACCCGAGACTTTTATGTTATATAAATCATCAAAGGAATCTTTTTCTACACAACACTTGCTTGGCTTGCTTTACACGCAATCACGACCTTCCTCGATAGCTTGCGTCGTACGCAATACCGAGTTTCACTAAACAACAATATGCTATTAAAACTAGCCGTTATGAATAGTAATAACCACTTTTTGAAATTTTATAAATTTTATTTTTCAAAATGGACTTCATTTTTGGACTCAGAATATCGAAATTATCCTAGGGTGAAATTTTGGAATTTTTCTGAAAACTTTCAATTTTTGATGAATAGTGAAACCACTAAGTGGTAGGTTAAAAACTGAATTTTGCATAAAACATAATTTTACCGCTTCTGTGAATGAAATTTCAAAAATCCGAGAGACACGGTTAATATCAAGGACTAAAATGTGGTTCAATGAGATGAAAATAATTTTTTGGTGAATAGTAACTTTTTACTATTTTTACCGCGGTTAATAGTAAATAGGGTAACTAAGGGTAAATATGATATTAATATTACCCTAACACATGTCCTAATTCTATTGGACAAGTGTAATTCGACCAAAAACAAACTTAGGAATAAAATATGACCATTTAGGCCCACTTGGATTAGATTAGGACATTTATTATTAATTTATTTAAAGAAGGGTTAACATAGTTAAAATCAAAGTTTAATAAGTAAATCATTTTTAATATAGGGTTATACATAAGATAAATTCGATTGTAAATATTCATTAGAAAGCTAAAAAGATTTCCTACATGATGGTATTTTATTTGTAATTTTTAGACATCAAATAATTTAATTTATTTATGACACAACGATGATGCAGTAATTATCTTATTAATGAAATATTGACAAAATTGATAATATAAATACAACAATAAATGTAATTTGAGACTTTTTATGAATTCCACTAATTTTCTAGGTTACTATGATATATTAGTATTGATTTAATCAACTTGGTTCGAACATATAATTCTGTTATGACTTTCACAAAAATCATATATCAAATAGTGTCAAAATTGACACAAAATAGTTTTTAAATCAATTATTATATTATTAATTGTTATTTTATTCCTAAAAATCTAATGTTCGGCCAAATGACTTAGATAAGGATATATATATTAATAATAAACAATTTGGGGTTCGTTTGGCATGTTATAGTAAGTGTATTAACCATATAGTGAAAGAAAACAAAAAGACACGGTAAAAGTTAAATTAATTAACTTAGAGTTAAATCTAATTGATAAGGTTAAAATAATACCCTAAACTTGTCTAAATCCTATTGGTTGATAGGATTTAGACCCATCCCCACTTTAGCTTCGAAATAAGACCCTTTGGAACCATTATAAACCGATTTAGACTTTAATATAAAATAATATTTTGAGATATTCCTAAGGTGCCCCTCTCCTCCCTTATAAAAGGGCACCTCCTCCCCCTCCTCCTCACACCAATTTGAGCACTCAAGCTCGGCCAACCCCTGCCATTTTCCCTTCTCCACTTCCCTAGAATAATCCTAGAGGTCCTGGTCTTCTCCAAAGACCAATATTAGTTCCTTAAGTGGAGGATTCAAAAAGGCGTTCCAAAGAAGAGGTAATATCCATTACCGATCTTTTCAATTTCTTTCTTCTTCAACTTCTTCTTCTTTAGTTGTTTCATGATAAAGTAATAACATCAGTATTACTTACATACTGATATGTTATTATAAATATGAAACAACCCTAATTCACCTTCTATCCATCCTACGGAAAAATGAAATCACCGCGCGTGCGTACGTACAGAATACCGTCTCCACGCCGTGGTGTAATCTATTTTCCACCATCACCTTACAAGGATGGGTATAATGGTGTAATCAGTAACTATATATGATTATTATTAAGTAATATTGATACTGAAATAATATATATATATACTCCAATACAATTCCACGATCATAGGAACGATATCATCACTCGTGCGTACGTACGGAATACCGTCTCCACGATGTGATGCGACTCGTTCTACATGATATTCATTTCATAATGATTATATAAATGAATTGAATGAATGAATATGGTATATACTACACTAATACCATTCTGGAAATGAATTATCTATAACCTAAAGATAAGAATAAGAATTTATTCGACAAAACACGCATAAGAACAAAAAGTTATAAAGACCCGAGTAACAAGTAACAATGAAATATTACTAACAAGAAGCTAATAATATGACCATATATGATCTCATATCAATATGTATGATTCTGGAATAAGTCAATAACATTATTTAAACCATTATACAGAAGCTTCAGACACGAATAAAGCAAATCGGACCTAAGGTAAGGGAAATATCACAATCTCATTTTTATCTGAGATTGTTTATTCGTAAGTATTTACTGGGGTGTATTTTATCATCCACATCCATGTTACCTCAATATGTAATATTGTTTCCATCCACTTGAAATAGTTTAAATCCAATTTTACCCTTAGGTGAGTTTTTAGTAAAGAATATGAAAGGAATCTTTTGTCGTTTTTCCGTACGAGGTACTTTTTGACTTTTCCGACAAAAGTACGAAGAATGTTTTTTTTAAACTTATACGGCATGAATGGATTTTTAAAACATTACTTCAAAGAAGCTTACTTTACAAGTTTTCAAGTTTATTTTTAATCAAATTCTTTTATTTTAAAGTTGTATTACATGTTATGAAAGGAAAAATGTTTTTGAAGAAGAAAGGATATTTTCCTCAAGAATTCAATTCAAGTGTTTTATCAAAATTATTTTCCATCTAAGATAATAAAGGGTTCTGTTTCTATCCATATTTTTACATTGGTTTGACTATATTGTGATGGAATTATGTTTATGAATTCCTTTATCATATATGAATTGATTTATGATGTCATGATGTTTCAAGAATCCCATTTTTGTTATATGTGTTATGCGATGATGTATGTTTTATGATTATGTGGAACACATAAGAAAGGATTCATTATAAGATGGGTGGGACCTATATCTCCCTCCAATGCATTGGGTAATGATTTTATATCTCATGAGATAGACATGGCTGGAACGGAAGGTTATTTCGGTTCAGTGATACAGGACTGAAACGAGGAGTGAACTCGGTTCAGAAAGGGACTTTGTCCACTAAGATAGTCTTGGCAATAAGTCATGACTAACAAGAAATGATTTTCCATGATTATGTGTGCATGCCACAAAGATTCAAGTTTTATGTTATGATTATGGGGATCTCATTTTCACTTCTATGATTTATTCCATGTTAAGATATTATGATCTCTTTTGCAGGTTTTAATTTTCAAAAAGATATGATATGATTTTTATTTCCTTTATTTTCCCTTGCTGAGCATTTGAGCTCACCCTTTTATGTTTTCTTTTCCCCAGGCCAGGAAGATGGATATTAAGTAGAATATGCTAAAAGGGACCCTAGATTTGATGAAATAAATGGGAGACACTGTAGAAGATTTATGAACCAGTTGTTTATGTTTCCCAGTTTCTAAAGACACTATACCTATACGGTCCTTTGTGGTTTTGTCATATGTTGTAATAAGTGTAATTCAATTTTGAAGTATTAACAATGTATGTAAAGTGTGGGTTGTTATAGTTGGTATCAGAGGAAAGGTATAGTCAACCTTTGGAAACTAGGATGTGAAATCCTTAGTAAGAACCCTAAGGATAAGTCTAAGTATAGAACACAATCTTAGAAATGGCCATGAATAACCTAGGATAAGACCATAAGCATGAAAATTTTATTCTTGAATTATGTGGTTTCCTATTATAATTAGTGTTGCTCACACTATTCTTCTTGGTTTTAGTCAATGGATGGAACCCGAAGGAACCGTGTTAATGCGGAATGCGATGGGCAATGCAATGATTGTCCCCCTGAGCAACCAAACGATATGGGAGCTGGAATGCAAAATCTTGTAGCCATGCTCACACAACTTTCTCAAGCTATGAATCATGCAGGATTTCCAAACGAACAAAGGAGGGAGCAACATTCTGTTGAATCCTTCATGAGGCAGCGTCCACCATCTTTCAGCGGGTCTACTGATCCATTAGTTGCTGAACAATGGATTAGTACTACTGAAAAGATATTTTCAGTTCTTCAATGTTCTGAGCATGATAAAGTCATCCTAGCAGTGTATCGTTTGGAAGGAGATGCTGATCAATGGTGGAATCTTGTTAAGAATACAAAGAAAAGGGATGAAATTGAGTCTATGGAATGGGAAGAGTTCAAGAACTTATTTTTCAATAAGTACTTCCCTCGTATTCTCCGAACAAAGATGGAGAAAGAGTTCCTTGAACTGAAGCAAAGGGATGATGAATCTGTTGGTACCTATGAAGCAAATTTTACCAGACTTGCAAGGTACGCTTCTGGTATTATTATCCAACCTGAGAGTAAGATCGATCGATTCTTTAGTGGCTTAAAACCAAGTCTTCGAAGGGCGTTAGCCATAAGGGACTTCAATAGCTACGAGGAAATCGTTCGATGTGCTCTCAAAGTCGAGATGGAGATTGGAGTAACCCATCAGTCACATGGGTTTGATAAGAAGAGGAAGATGGAATTCAAAGAAAAATCTAAAGAGCACACGGAAAAGAAGATGAACTTTCCCTTATGCTCAAAGTGTGGAACGAAACATGGAGGGAGTTGTCTTAAAGGGACAAGTAAATGTTTTAAATGTGGAAAGGAAGGTCATCGGGCATTTGAATGCCGTGATAATGGGAAGAAGATGTCTAATGATGCAAACAAAGGAAGGGATACACAGAATGAACCTGCTACACTTCAATGTTTCAAGTGCAAGGAGATGGGGCATTATGCCAATAAATGCCCAAATCCAAGGGTTGATGATGATGGTCGACGTCAACAAACTCTTAAGGCTAAAGAAAAAGGAAAGTCACATGCAATTTCTATCAGCGATGTGGAGTACGATAACGATGTGGTGAAAGGTACACTTACCATCCACTCTAAAGTAGCAAATGTTTTATTTGATTCTGGATCCACCCACTCTTTTATTTCTGAAAAATTTTCTAAGGGTATCACCGTATTACCTCAACAATTAGATGTTGAGTTAGCTGTGACAACACCTAATGGCACATCAATCGCATCAGAAGTTTATAATTCTTCTCCGATCGAAGTTTGTGGGAAAGTGCTTCCTGCAAATCTTGTGATCCTTCCTTTAGTGGAATTTGATGTGATTCTTGGCATGGATTGGCTTTCTCTACATGGAGCTCATATCAATTGCCAAAGAAGGGAAGTCACATTTCATATTCCAGATCAACCTACGATCGTCTATCAATGCAAGGATGAACATAACCTTCCAGTGGAAATTTCTTCCATCTTATGGGTATTGATTCCACTAAATGAAGGTTATTTATCTCAAATAGCTGGTGAGAAACTCACGATTAAGAATATGCCCATTGTACGGGAGTTTGATGATGTCTTTCCGGAGGAATTACCGGGTCTTCCACCAAATCGTGAAGTTGAGTTTTCAATAGAACTCGTACCGGGTGCTTTTCCTATTTCAAAGACACCTTATAGAATGGCCCCAATTGAGTTGCAGGAATTGAAGAAGCAACTCCAAGAGAATCTTGATAATGGATTCATACGCCCTAGTGCGTCACCTTGGGGAGAACCTGTTCTATTTGTTAAGAAGAAAGATGGATCAATGAGACTCTGTATTGATTATCGAGAACTTAACAAGATCACTATCAAGAACAAATATCCTCTCCCACGCATTGATGACTTATTTGACCAACTACGCGGAGCTCAATACTTTTCCAAGATTGATCTTCGTTCAGGGTATCATCAATTAAGGGTCAAAAGGGAGGATATACCAAAGACGGCTTTCCGTACAAGGTATGGACACTATGAATTTATAGTGATGCCATTTGGTCTTACTAATGCCCTGCTATCTTCATGGATCTAATGAATAGAGTCTTTAGAGACTATCTTGATCAATTTGTGGTAGTCTTTATAGACGATATTCTTGTCTATTCAAAGAGCAAGGAAGAGCATGAAGATCACTTGAGAATTATATTGAAGACCCTGAGAAAGGAGAAGCTTTATGCCAAATTTACCAAGTGTGAATTTTGGCTTCAAAAAGTTGCATTTTTGGGTCATATAATCTCAAAAGAGGGGATATCTGTGGATCCAGCAAAAACAGAGGTTATCGAAAGATGGTCAAGACCAACAACAGTAACTGAGATCCGAAGTTTTCTTGGTTTGGCTGGATATTATTGACGTTTTGTAAAAGATTTTTCACGATTATCTAATCCACTCACCAAGTTGACTCGGAAAGGAGTTAAGTTTGTCTGGATAGAGGAATGTGAAGAGAATTTCAAGGAGTTGAAAAGAAGGTTATCCAGTGCACCTGTGCTCACACTGCCTTGTAGTGGAGAAAGGTTTGTGATCTACAGTGATGCATCCAAGAAGGGATTGGGGTGTGTTATTATGCAAAATGATATGGTGATAGCTTATGCCTCACGACAGTTGAAAATCCATGAGCAAAATTACCCAACACATGATTTGGAGTTGGCTGCGGTAATCTTTGCATTAAAGATTTGGAGGCATTACCTTTATGGTGAAAGGTGTGATATTTATACTGATCATAAAAGTTTAAAGTATATTTTCACACAAAAGGAGCTGAATATGCGCCAAAGAAGATGGTTGGAGCTGATTAAGGATTATGACTGCTCAATCCATTACCACCCTGGGAAAGCAAACAAGGTGGCAGATGCATTAAGTCGACAAGACCATGCTAGTTTATCCATGATGAGGATCAAAAAAGATCCAATATTTATGGATTTACAAAGGATGGATCGTGGAATTATAATGGAAGGGGAAAAATCTTATCTTTCTCAAATGAATGTTCAACCATCTATACATGTGAAAATTAAAGAGGCACAGAAAGAAGATGTCGAGTTACAAAAGAAGGTGAGAAATGTTCCTGAATTCAACCTTGATTGTGATGGGATAATAAAGTTCAGGAATCGGGTTTGTGTTCCTCCCATCCCCGAATTAACGAAAGAGCTGCTGGATGAGGCTCATAGTTCTTCATTCTCTATTCATCCTGGAAGCACGAAGATGTATAGGGACCTGAAAGAGTACTTCTGGTGGGATGGCATGAAAAGAGATGTTGCTGAATATGTCTCTCGATGCTTGGTTTGTCAACAAGTTAAAGCTGAGAGACAGAAGTCTAAGGGGATGTTACAACCATTACCCATACCCGAATGGAAATGGGAAAACATCACTATGGACTTTGTCACAAGACTTCCTAAAACATCCAAAGGCAATAATGCTATTTGGGTCATAGTTGATCGTCTTACAAATTCTGCACACTTCATTGCTATTAGAGAGGATTTCTCTCTAGATCAGCTTTCCAGGATATATGTAAAGGAAGTGGTAAGATTGCATGGAGTACCACTTTCTATTATATCTGATCGAGATCCGAGATTTACCTCGAAGTTTTGGAGAAGTCTTCAGCATACTCTGGATACAGAGTTGAGTTTCAGCACTGCTTATCATCCCCAGACAGACGGTCAGTCTGAGAGAACAATTCAAACCCTAGAAGATATGTTGAGAGCTTGCTCTATGGATTTCAAAGGAGGTTGGGATCAACACCTACCTTTGGTGGAATTTTCTTATAATAATAGCTTTCCCTCCAGTATTCAGATGGCTCCTTATGAAGCTCTCTATGGAAAGAAATGCAGGACTCCAACTTGCTGGGATGAAGTTGGGGAAAGAAAGCTATTAGGACATGATCTCGTTGATGAAATGGCAGAAAAGGTCAGATCTATTCAACAACACATAAGAGCAGCTCAGAGTCGACAGAAAAGTTATGCCGACAACCGAAGAAAAGACCTAGAGTTTGAAGTGGGTGATAAAGTGTTCTTACGAATATCTCCCTGGAAGAGGGTTATAAGATTTGGAAAGAAGGGGAAGTTGAGCCCTAGATATATCGGTCCTTTTGAAATACTGGATCGTGTTGGGAAGGTAGCTTACCGATTGGCGCTTCCACCGAATCTCTCTCAAGTTCACGATGTGTTCCATGTATCTCTCCTGAGAAAGTACATACCAGATGCTTCACATGTACTCAGCTCAGAAGTTGTACCGCTGGAGCAAGATCTTTCTTATGAAGAACAGCCGATAGAGATTCTGGATCGTAGCGAAAAAGTCCTACGAAACAAGACCACTCGCTTGGTGAAAGTTTTATGGAGAAACCACCAACTTGAAGAAGCTACATGGGAGCTTGAGGATATGATGAGGGAGAAGTATCCTCATTTGTTTGTTGCAAAGTGACGAATTTCGAGGGTGAAATTCTTTTTAAGGGGGGTAGAATGTAACACCCGAGACTTTTATGTTATATAAATCATCAAAGGAATCTTTTTCTACACAACACTTGCTTGGCTTTCTTTACACGCAATCGCGACCTTCCTCGATAGCTTGCGTCGTACGCAATACCGAGTTTCACTAAACAACAATATGCTATTAAAACTAGCCGTTATGAATAGTAATAACCACTTTTTGAAATTTTATAAATTTTATTTTTCAAAATGGACTTCATTTTTGGACTCAGAATATCGAAATTATCCTAGGGTGAAATTTTGGTATTTTTCTGAAAACATTCAATTTTTGATGAATAGTGAAACCACTAAGTGGTAGGTTAAAAACTGAATTTTGCATAAAACATAATTTTACCGCTTCTTGTGAATGGAATTTCAAAAATCCGAGAGACACGGTTAATATCAAGGACTAAAATGTGGTTCAATGAGATGAAAATAATTTTTTGGTGAATAGTAACTTTTTACTATTTTTACCGCGGTTAATAGTAAATAGGGTAACTAAGGGTAAATATGATATTAATATTACCCTAACACATGTCCTAATTCTATTGGACAAGTGTAATTCGACCAAAAACAAACTTAGGAATAAAATATGACCATTTAGGCCCACTTGGATTAGATTAGGACATTTATTATTAATTTATTTAAAGAAGGGTTAAAATAGTTAAAATCAAAGTTTAATAAGTAAATCATTTTTAATATAGGGTTATACATAAGATAAATTCGATTGTAAATATTCATTAGAAAGCTAAAAAGATTTCCTACATGATGGTATTTTATTTGTAATTTTTAGACATCAAATAATTTAATTTATTTATGACACAACGATGATGCAGTAATTATCTTATTAATGAAATATTGACAAAATTGATAATATAAATACAAAAATAAATGTAATTTGAGACTTTTTATGAATTCCACTAATTTTCTAGGTTACTATGATATATTATTATTGATTTAATCAACTTGGTTCGAACATATAATTCTGTTATGACTTTCACAAAAATCATATATCAAATAGTGTCAAAATTGACACAAAATAGTTTTTAAATCAAATATTATATTATTAATTGTTATTTTATTCCTAAAAATCTAAGGTTCGGCCAAATGACTTAGATAAGGATATATATATTAATAATAAACAATTTGGGGTTCGTTTGGCATGTTATGGTAAGTGTATTAACCATATAGTGAAAGAAAACAAAAAGACACGGTAAAAGTTAAATTAATTAACTTAGAGTTAAATCTAATTGATAAGGTTATAATAATACCCTAAACTTGTCTAAATCCTATTGGTTGATAGGATTTCGACCCATCCCCACTTTAGCTTCGAAATAAGACCCTTTGTAACCATTATAAACCGATTTTGACTTTAATATAAAATAATATTTTGAGATATTCCTAAGGTGCCCCTCTCCTCCCTTATAAAAGGGCACCTCCTCCCCCTCCTCCTCACACCAATTTGAGCACTCAAGCTCGGCCAACCCCTGACATTTTCCCTTCTCCACTTCCCTAGAATAATCCTAGAGGTCCTGGTCTTCTCCAAAGACCAATCTTAGTTCCTTAAGTGGAGGATTCAAAAAGGCGTTCCAAAGAAGAGGTAATATCCATTACCGATCTTTTCAATTTCTTTCTTCTTCAACTTCTTCTTCTTTAGTTGTTTCATGATAAAGTAATAACATCAGTATTACTTACATACTGGTATGTTATTATAAATATGAAACAACCCTAATTCACCTTCTATCCATCCTACGGAAAAATGAAATCACCGCGCGTGCGTACGTACGGAATACCGTCTCCACGCCGTGGTGTAATCTATTTTCCACCATCACCTTACAAGGATGGGTATAATGGTGTAATCAGTAACTATATATGATTATTATTAAGTAATATTGATACTGAAATAATATATATATATACTCCAATAAAATTCCACGATCATAGGAACGATATCATCACTCGTGCGTACGTACGGAATACCGTCTCCACGATGTGATGCGACTCGTTCTACATGATCTTCATTTCATAATGATTATATAAATGAATTGAATGAATGAATATGGTATATACTACACTAATACCATTCTGGAAATGAATTATCTATAACCTAAAGATAAGAATAAGAATTTATTCGACAAAACACGCATAAGAACAAAAAGTTATAAAGACCCGAGTAACAAGTAACAATGAAATATTACTAACAAGAAGCTAATAATATGACCATATATGATCTCATATCAATATGTATGATTCTGGAATAAGTCAATAACATTATTTAAACCATTATACAGGATCTTCGGACACGAATAATGCAAATCCGACCTAAGGTAAGGGAAATATCACAATCTCATTTTTATCCGAGATTGTTTATTCGTAAGTATTTACTGGGGTGTATTTTATCATCCACATCCATGTTCCCTCAATATGTAATATTGTTTCCATCCACTTGAAATAGTTTAAATCCAATTTTACCCTTAGGTGAGTTTTTAGTAAAGAATATGAAAGGAATCTTTTGTCGTTTTTCCGTACGAGGTACTTTTTGACTTTTCCGACAAAAGTACGAAGACTGTTTTTTTTAACTTATACGGCATGAATGGATTTTTAAAACATTACTTCAAAGAATATTACTTTACAAGTTTTCAAGTTTATTTTTAATCAACTACTTTTATTTTAAAGTTGTATTACATGTTATGAAAGGAAAAATGTTTTTGAAGAAGAAATGATATTTTCCTCAAGAATTCAATTCAAGTGTTTTATCAAAATTATTTTCCATCTAAGATAATAAAGGGTTCTGTTTCTATCCATATTTTTACATTGGTTTGACTATATTGTGATGGAATTATGTTTATGAATTCCTTTATCATATATGAATTGATTTATGATGTCATGATGTTTCAAGAATCCCATTTTTGTTATATGTGTTATGCGATGATGTATGTTTTATGATTATGTGGCACACATAAGAAAGGATTCATTATAAGATGGGTGGGACCTATATCTCCCTCCAATGCATTGGGTAATGATTTTATATCTCATGAGATAGACATGGCTGGAACGGAAGGTTATTTCGGTTCAGTGATACAGGACTGAAACGAGGAGTGAACTCGGTTCAAAAAGGGACTTTGTCCACTAAGATAGTCTTGGCAATAAGTCATGACTAACAAGAAATGATTTTCCATGATTATGTGTGCATGCCACAAAGATTCATGTTTTATGTTATGATTATGGGGATCTCATTTTCACTTCTATGATTTATTCCATGTTAAGATATTATGATCTCTTTTGCAGGTTTTAATTTTCAAAAAGATATGATATGATTTTTATTTCCTTTATTTGCCCTTGCTGAGCATTTGAGCTCACCCTTTTATGTTTTCTTTTCCCCAGGCCAGGAAGATGGATATTAAGTAGAATATGCTAAAAGGGACCCTAGATATGATGAAATAAATGGGAGACACTGTAGAAGATTTATGAACCAGTTGTTTATGTTTCCCAGTTTCTAAAGACACTATACCTATACGGTCCTTTGTGGTTTTGTCATATGTTGTAATAAGTGTAATTCAATTTTGAAGTATTAACAATGTATGTAAAGTGTGGGTCGTTATATTGGTAATTGGGGAGGCAAAACATCTCGTCGTGGTCATTGCTAGGAAGGTTTATATTTTCTATATATAGTGTATAATTGTCCAATATCATGTAGATCTATCCTCATTTCCTCATTCTCATCCTATATCATTGAAAAATTATGATGGTGAAACAAGGACTCCATGACATGGTATAGATTAACATACTTGATGTCATTGGATTGTTAGAGGAGTTTTATCATATTAGGTAGATAGAAATAAATCTATTAATTAATTATGAAAATTATATACATCCTTGGAGTATATTCTAATAGTTCTCAATGGTTTCTCTGAGCACATGTTGGTATAGACTTATATTTTATTAACATTTCATTGGATCATATATTCATGTGAGAGAATCTGATCTGTGTAAATTCCTTCCCATGTATTTTATCAATGAATGTATATTCCAAAATTTATATATTTTTTCTAGAATTATTTCATTTAAAATGTGTATGAAATTTCAATAATATTACGTTCAATGTATCATCTATAACACCTATAATTTTCATAATATCAAGTAAACCATATTTTTTTGCATTTGAATGTTTAAATTATATAATATTATTCTAGATAAATTTGGTTGAATTCCCTCCCACATAAGAATCCTCCTTGATATATCTGCACTATCTATCATGGGATTACCTGATTCAAAAAAAGATAGTTTGGGATGAATATATGTCCCAGAGGGAGAGTTTATCTATCTTGTTTACAATTTAATTGACTTGGTAAGGATAGATTCATTTTGGTACATCAATATTGTGGGCCTCACAATATTTGTATCTTTTGCATTATTGTAGAGTAAATAATTGTTATTTTTTAGTTTTTGCCTTTTTTCTTAGACCATATAATATTTTACCTTAGGGTATTTTATTTCAAGCCTAATATCATTTTTGTTTAGGTTATATGGGCTCAACCCATATATTGTTGTGGTTTAGGATATTTATCACTTTCCTTGTGTTGTTTAATTTAGGGTCATTTAGATTTTATCCTCTATCACTATAGATTTATGCATTTTTGTTCAAACCTCTTATTGCTGTATTTTAGGTTCACATATCCCAAATCATCCATCACTTTAGATCACTATCTTTTAGTATAGAAATTGCATTTATTTATTTTAGGGTATTTTAGAAATGACCTTATCTTGAAATATTATTCATTCTTTTAGCTTGATCCTTTATTTGTTATTGTTTATGGTCATTTATCATGGACCATATTTTGTTGTAGTTTATGTTATTTTATGTTGGACCTTATTTATATATATATATATAGCATGGGATATACATTCTAAGGATAACCCAAGACACTCTAAGGTTTCGGGTTCTATCGTGCTATAGATTGGGGTCATGAGGGTAAAAGTTCGTTTTTATAAAGAAGGAGACACCTCAAGATAATAGGTCAAATTAATTATGGTTCTATGTCATGGTCATGAAGAAGTGTCCCCACACTTTTACATGGTATGGGGATGATTTAAAAGTGTCATATGGGATGATAGATAATTTATCTCGGATGTCTTTTCCACCTCAATAGTTGTATAATGGGTTGACTAAGCCATACCAAAAATTATGAATTGAAGAATATGGATTGGGGGAGACATTTCGGGGTTGACTCATAACACTCTTAGGTGTTGGGACCTGCCACGATGTTACCATGGATCACAATGATAATATTTAATTTCTTACAAAGAAATATATTCATCTCATTGGTAGGTATAATCCATTATACATCAACGTCATGGTCAAATAGAGGTGTCCCCATACTTTTACAAGGGGAATAAAATCTTTTTGATGACTCCAACATCCAGATAATGATATTGAGTATGGATGAAAGGCTTCCCATCAAGGGTTATAAAACACTAAGGAAGTCCATATATGATGTAAATCATGATCCCAACACTATGTGGATTCCAATCATCCAGTTTGGGAAAAAAAATTATTAATTATTGGAGTATCTCATTCCCACATTGAGAAAGGGTACAAAATACTCAGACATAACATTAAGGATGGTGAATCATCGTGAATAGTTTGTTAATAGTGATTGTAAATCATGGTTCCAAGTGCTTTGGTCATGAGGATGGTATGGAACAATCATATTGTGAATGAACAAAATCAATTTATGGGGAACAAATATTCTATGATTATGTCAGAGCATAAAAGGATGAAAAATTCATTAATAAAGATCCATGATGTCACTATTTGGTATGTTTAAGACCCTTATGCATCAAAATCATGGTAAAATAAAGAGATATTTTTTATTCATTCCAAGGGAAATGAAATGTTTTCTACAGCCTAATGAAATCAATTCATGATGTTATATTTCGGGAAAATGCAATATTGACACTTGAAAAGATCATCCTAACAGATGGGTCATAGCCTAATGAACACATTATCAGAGATAGGAACTGTAGAAATTTATTACAGTGATTTTCTTTGGACTATAAATACCATGTATCATAGCATGGATTATATTAGTTCATCAATATAGGCCATCTGAGATTTAATCCTTATTCACATTCACACTATTTTTTCCTAAATTCTAGTGATAATGATACTAGAATTTGATGACTTTACTATTTCTCAGAATTACCATTGTATGTTTTCAATGTTACATGTTATTTTAATCATTCTATATAACTTCAAGGTCTTGTAATTTTTACCATAATAGGATAGTCTTTGAGTTTGATTATATTTCATCGATGAGAATGTAGTTTGAGTTCCTGATTCATAAGGGAATATCATGTGGGGAGCATTACACAATAGCCTAATTAGGATACCTGGTGTCAATAGTACTATTATATCCTTCTAAGAGGGAGATAATAATTATATAATCAACGGATCAAGAATAGTTGTTTAAGATCAATGATATGGGGAAATCATAACAGGGATGACCCAAAATCCCCTATTGTATTGAGATATACCATAGAGACATTAGGGGTCATAACGATCATAAATCCATTCATATATGTTCTATATGTCTATGGTTGGTAGGTTTAAGAACTTTATGAATCAATAAAATGGTCATATAAAGTAATATATGTTCCTTTCCAAGGGTTATGAATGGTTTTCAAAAAACAAAGGAGTTATAGACCTGATGTGTGATTTATGAATTGAGGTTCTTACAGGATGATCGAAACAACCCATACATTGGGATTTTATTGTAAGGATATTATTTTCCATTAATAGTGGATAATGATGAGTGATGGTCTACACCAGTTAATGTAATGTAATTGGGACTTATTTATCATGAAGTTTTAATCTCATTACACAAATAAATTATCCATGATATTTAACTAACGTGAAAAAGTGTGCAAGCTATATTATGTGCACATGAAACGATTATGCAGATCTAACTTTTATTAGGGAAAATTACCTTGTATGGATCAACCATTATGCAAGTGGTGGTGTATCTTTTCATTGGGTTGTTGTAGTTGGACCAAGTATTAGTGATATGGGAATCAATGCATATCCAACGATGGAATCAGTAAATCAACATGTTTTTATTGAATTAGAAACTATCTATGTAGTTCTTACCAGTATAAAGGGTTGTAATTTTTCCCATTTAATATTTTATATGGAACATGAATTGAAGATTCAGGAATCACTATACCGCCAATGATGATATGAATCAAACACACATAGCTCTTGATAATCCATGAAGTTTAACATATTGCAGTAATTTTGTAGGCTCGCTGACGAGAAATCGGAGTACTATAGAAGGGCATAGAAATTGAGGTCTGGACGTCCCTACAAATCCGATGGTGGTAGGAATCATGCCAAATATATTTCATAGATATTAACTCACTTCATGTGTTTGACACATACCCAGAGGTTGGATGGAGCATTACTACCATCAATAATTTTAGATGGAACAATAATTGGTGATTTGGGAATCACTATGTATCCTATGATGGTTGGAATCAAACTACCCATAGTTCTATAAATGAAATATCATTTCCCTAGTCTGACCCAAATGTTTATAGGGGAATTGTAATGATTATTGTTTTATGACTAGACCTAGGGTTATAGATTTTGGTGTCACTGCATATCACATGATGAAAGAAATAAACTCACAAATAGATCATGAATATAGGTGTGGTGGGAGGGAAATACCAATAGTTGTGGTCATCTCGGGCAATTTCCAAAGGATTGTGGAGTTCACTGTCATTAAAGAGACATTAAATGTGTAGTTTTATATCATGTGGTGAAGACTCAATACCATGATATCCATGCCAAGATATAATATTTATTGTTTCTATGGGGTATCCCCAACCAAATATCCTAATCCCATGAGATGTGTATATGGTGTGAGAAAAAAGGAATGGAAAAAGATCCTATAAAAATGGTGGAATTTGGAGAAATGATAGTGTATTTTTCTATCATGTAGTGGATGGTAAGGGATGTGGGATCCAACCATACCAACATATATCATTAGAAGAAGAATCATGACTTACATAGTTCTAGAAACTTATGTAGTTTAATGTCTTACAAAATGGACATAAGTCATGTAGTCTAAATTCTTGTGATAATGACGTGGGTGACACAAAATGAAAAAAGAAGAATGTTGTGACTAAACCCAAAATATAAATTTAGTAATCACCACATATCCTATTATGTAATGAATCAATCCTCCCAATTAATTGTAAACCACTCATTTTAGTGCTAGGCGAAGAGGACATCAGTCGTGGAATTTGATGACTTGGTATAGAGTTGATATTTATAATGTTAAATGTCATGTTGTAAGGATAAAGGTTGTTGTTTATTTTATCACCTTTCAACTATGATTATGTCCATTTAATTTGATAACATTTTTTGGAAATTTTCCATGCATTTTAATATCATTAATCTAAGACGTTCTCCATACAATTTTACAGTGTGTAGTTATAAAGTGAGACTATGTGTATTTTAATGTCTTAATGAATAGACTTCATTATTATAGTTTAATATCATCTGTTTATGAATAATGTTTCGTGGTGATATCTATGAAATTATTTTCTTAATAAATTTTTCATTTTTGTTGGGTGTGCCATGTTCTCCTTCTATTGTGGTTAATGAGTAAGATATATTGTGATAGACATCATGTATGACATAAGTCCCTTCCCATTTGTGTTCCTCATTTGAAGAATTCATTCCTGTTATCATTGGGGATATGAGATCCAATACCGTTTCTCTATGAAGAAATTAATGGAGGTGGTAATTTTTATTAAAGGCCCATGCAATTTGATGTAGATGGAATTCAAGCTTGTATAATGTTTGTAACTAGTTATCATCAAGCTGATCCAACTCATTAACATGATTTTACACTTCTAATCCAAGAGTTGTCCTAAAATGGCTATTCAATGAATAGGTTACTGGACTACTATGAGAAATACTTATGTAGTCTCAAACACCAATGAGTACAATGATGATTTTGTTATAGAACATGTGGTTATGTGGAAGGTTCATAAATCATGAATGATCCATTCTGGCCATGACATACTTCTTTTAATTACCATATTATGGACTATATTTGATATATTATTAAATAAGTACTCTATTTAACATTTAATTCATCTTGGTATCAGGATGATTGTTTAGAATTTATGTTTCACTCTATGTATATTTTCATTAACTCTATATAATAGATTGTGGTGTTGTTACATGTCAAAATTTTGTGAGGTACGCCGAAGCTAGTAATGATATGGGACATTAAAATGTTGTTCAGCTTCTTTATCCGAAATTCTTTGAGTGTAATTGACTCAAACCATCTATAGAAGATGTCATTATCTATAAGGATTAATATAAACTAAATAGTTATGGTATGAAGATATAGCCCAACAACATCGATTCCTCATACATCAAATGGATAAAATATTTAGCTTTATACCTTAATCATGTGGTTGAAAGATATGTTTTTCATAGAACTAGAATTCATGAAATTTTCTGGTAAATTCTACATAGTCTTATATTGTGGGCTTTATGTAGTAACCCATCTTCATAATTTGGTGGGAGAGCCTTGTCCCATATTGATGAGAGCCACATGAGACTTCATGGAATTTTTTCATAATGGTGGGAATATCTCTTTCTTCTACAATTTTATGAGTATTCCATTGAATCCTTCCTTTTGGAGGATGTTTTATTATACGGGATATCCTATCGGGTAAATTTCACTGCTCAACACCCAATATATTCTATTCTAGATTGATCTATCAGGAGGGTCCCATTATGGAAATAACCAATTGTGGGAACAATGAATCATGGGTGGATATTAGTTATTCACTCTTTAGGGTGATGAATAACTGATTTATTTATTTCATATTAGAGATGAAGATTGATGAAACCATTCCACAATTTGTCATATAGATGTTCACTTCCTATTAATCAGTGTTTCCCATGACTGTGGATGCATTATCAAATGAGTAAAAAAGAGCATTATGTGATCGATGAAAATGATGTAATGCTGAATCAAAAGGTAACTCTACCATTACTCCAATTATATATCCAGTGAGTGGATAAACTCTTCATATTTGATTACGTCCTCCCCATTGATTAGATTTATCACTATATCTAAATCATCTTTGATATTTAGGTAGGATATTTAATGTTGTGTTTCTATTTCCAAGCCAAAAACAAGGGATTTATATTATTTCTTGTAATACATTCATCTTTTTTATAGTGAGAACGGGGGGGGGGGATTTATTTTTTTTGAAGAAACAAACACAATCCATAATCCATCATTATTGTGACTCCGTTTATATAGTGATATGCAGATAGGACGTCAGGAGGTGCCATAAAAAACATCTCCCTTATATGGGAAGTGTTATGGGAATAGAAAACTTCTTCATTAAGATTTATAATTTTCACTTTTGTTCTATCTGGAGTATGGTGATCCTAAAGGATATCAGTTAGGGTTTTCCCTTTCAAAATGATTTATGACCCGAAATGATGTCATATTATTACAGAATAACCACCATTCAGGATAGACACCAAGTCATCCTGGAACGATGAAGGATTTACTTGAGAGGATTAGTAAAAGAGATCAGAGAGACAACATTGTGTTAAATTTATTGGCTATGATTTTTCACTACAAATATGATTGTGGGGAAATTCATCTCTACATCATAATATCTGATCTTGGTAAATAATATCATTTATTTATTGTAGTAGAGACTATTATAACTCCCCCATAATTATTCTATGAAAGGACGGACACATGAGAGTGTTCCATGATGTCCTCATATTAGATGATTTTCGTTCCATCCATATATTGATATAGGACTGGTGGGAACAACCGGTAATGAATTAGACTCTCAATGACTTCTTGGAAATCATCGAAACTTTGATAATAGACTACTTTATTCTTTATCTTAGTGAATAATATTGATTTTATGGATAGGTTGTCTATGTAATTATGAATGTAGTTGAAGTAACCTTATACCTCCCATCATTTCTTCGAGATCCTAGGTGGTGATGTTGCAAAAATAGAACATGTATTTTTCTGTTCAACCTTGATGCCACTGTGTCATACAAAGAAGACAAGAAATGTCCATGATGTGACTATAAAGATTAATTTTGTGGATTTATCATTAGATTGTGGTGACATTGATTGTTGAAGACTATTTAAATATTCATGAAATGATCACATCATTGTTGGGATTTGACCACCCAGTTGTAAACATATAATCCTACTATTCATCTTATAAAGGGCTTAAATATATGATTCTTGGTGTGTGGGTATGTAGACACATTGTTATTTTAACCAAAGGGAATGAACTGATTTCATACGATCTCTCATGGTGCACTGAAGATAGTGGCTTCCTCGTTTAAAAGGGCCATCATTATCTAATTGTACCATGAATACCCATCCATGAATAAAAGGGATTAAAAGCTAGTAGTTATATCTATTTTGTGTTCTATGATCCGCAATGGGAAAGTGTAATTTGGTTAGTGATGATTAATATTTCTAAAATAGATACAAACCCTAATCCCTTCATTATTTTTCTTGTCAGACATTTTTTTAATCCTTATTGGGTATTTCACTTCTCAAAAAATGTTCTATTTTTTAGATTTATAAACTTAGTCCTCTACATTGGTATAATGATACGGTATAATCATGTTGGTGAACATCTTTAAGCCTCAATGGTTGGTAGGTTAGCCAAGATGGTGTGTATCCACATCTGGATTCAATGTAGGAATTTCAGTATTATACCAAGAGAATGAATATAGGTGATTCTTCAGGAATTCAATATATATATATATCATCTCAATAGTCATGGATACACTATTATGTTTAGGTTGTGAGTATTCTTCTATTCATGTATTTTTCTACATAGGATTATCAATGGAATTGGATACGCCTTCCTCGAATGTAATAGGGGCATTCCTCAGGACAACCTCTTGTTCTCCCAAATCTGAATCTATATAGGCATTTGAAAAAAAAATAGTATTCTTATGAAATATATATCACTGTTGGGGAAAGAGAGTATATAAGAAATGATATTATAACCCCTAACTACTAGTGTTCTTGTATATAAATTCAGGATATGATTTTATTTTACAATATCATTGGGGACAAAATGGGGTTGTAGATCTAGGATCAAGTTAATTTCCTTAACTATATTTATGGGGAGTACATATTCATTTCCAATCATACTTCTAGGATAGAAATTGGGGGTCCCCAAGATATTATTAGACTCAGAAAATATATTTTCTTCCACCATTTATTGTTTGTATTCATTTTTTTAGATATATGTCTTAACATATGTGGGTTATCATATATCTTAGGGGAACTATCAAAATATAGTATTCCGAATTTTCTATCAATGGGGTATTTCAAATACTAATGAAATGTTGAGGGAACATACTTGTTATTAAGCTATCAGGTCCTTCTGATTAATACATTATATGTGGTGTCTTCTAGATAACTATAAACTAAGTGTCAAATGTTAGATCCCTAAACTGAGCTTTGTGTTTGATATTACTAAGAGGCCTTTTCTCATGTATATCATAAAGTTGAATGGTCAAAATTTTGGGATAAAAATATCCTTCACTATAATCCACACATCAAAGGCTTTGAATTAGGATCAGGTGGAACATAGAAACATTTATAATTATATCCCTTCAAATATTGACTTTATTGAGTCTACCTAAACCGTATATGGGGTTGATGTGTCCCTAGATTAACTCATCATGATCCTTATCTTTGAACGATATGGAGAACTGTTATTCTGCTGGAATGGTCTCCACATGATAGACCTCGACTATATAGATCTATATATTCAACATTAGTGTGTTCAGGGGGGATTAAATTAGAACCTCCCTATGTAATTTTAAAACACGTGGAGCATCTAGATTCGAGATCTTAGAAATAAAAATTGTAATCTTTTTCAAAATGGTGTACTTTTTTCCAGAGGTCGATGCTTTTTAAGGTTGAGGTTCTCATTATTAATTGAATCATTAGATAATGTTTTTGATTTATATGGGTAGGTTTTTGACCAGAGGATGAGGGAGAATCTACTACAAATGGTGTATGTTGCATCGTCCTTCCATGTTTCCTAGGTTGATCAGTTAATCACACCCCACTATGTGGTCATGAAAGATGGCTGGGTGTGGATGACCAATGGAGGGTTATGAGGGACCTTAGTGTCTCATTTGGGATTAATGAAGTTTGTTCCCCAGGGTCTCGTCTGTATATATGTCCTCTTGGGTTATGCGACTGAAATATCTTGTCTGATGACACCTGTGCTATCCACTATATCCCTAGTTCTAGCACTAGAAGCCTCTGATTTTTGGGGTAGGTCCAATGAAATCATTCATAGAAGAATATTCATCATTAGAGAATGAATATTCCATTTTTTAAAATTTAAATAATGAACTATTTTCAGTATGTATGATGAGGGTTCTATTGGTGGGGTGGTTCCCTTGATTCTGATGTCGAAGGAAAGAAATCTTCAAGTAAATGTTCTTTAATTTGAGAAGAATAAAACTCTTCATATTCTATCTATTCGGGTTTCTAATTTTTTGCCCATATTTGGGAGACATACCTATTGTTCCCCACCTAGGTGGATTGTGAAGTTGTGGTCTCTAGGTGGAATAAGCTTACTCAGCTTCTTTATATATCATCCAATTTTCAATCTTCAATCCACACCAAGTTGGATCATTCTATTAATCTACCTTTTCATCTGACTGTGGAATGGTTATGCGGGTCACTAACACTGGGGAATTATCCCACACTACCAACTCATAATCGATCATGCTTTGGATAAAACCATGGAAGATGACGTAATTATGGATGATATGACCCAAATCCATGTGGAAAGGGTAGTAGTTGAAATGATCGTTGAGGTTGACCTAATTGGAATTCTTAGTAAGTGGTAGATTGATCAGGTTATTATAAATAAACATAAGGAAGTATCGAGGGACTTTTAAATTTTGGAATGAGTAGGATTTATTCATCTATTCCTCAAATCCTAGGTGACCCCATACACTTTTCACATTTTGATGAGGGACATTTTTTGGATATCTCCACTCAATAAGTTTTGTGTCATATTTTGGGACCTGGCTAGGTTATTAGACATGTACTATGCTTTTTTTTGAGAGTAACATAGGGATTCTATGACTTATAGAGACTTTTACCATATGCTAAAGGAATGAGTTATAAATTAGATCAATTTTTTGAACGATGTATTAAAAATGTAGTATCATATATTTTCACTCAAGAAACTCACATGGAAACTTCATCAGGATCATAGGAGTTTATAGATCATCCTAGATATTTTTATTTCAATGTTCTATAAATTGTTCCTATAGGAGATGGATTCTAAAAAAATTGGTTAAACTCTTCCATCTAGATATGAATTTAGATTCCATTAAATTTTTAGGTTTCATGTAGTTCTTAAAGATGACGATTGTAGATTTCAACATCGTGGTGTAGAATTGGTCATGGAATTGACGATAAAGGTATTACAATACTATAATAGATCCAATTGGAAGGCTACTATACCTAACTATGGATTGACCTATAAGAGATCGTAAAAAATCATAGCACATTGGTCACCACAAACCGATATCGAGGGCCCATCATTATATTATATTGGGATAAAAATTGACTGAGATGTTGTTTGGGGTATCACAAATCATCTAAGGTAGAGAATATAGGATTTATAAATGTTGTGGGGGGAGTTTTATCCACTGACTTATGATATGATTTCATCACATGATACACATGATCACATAAAACTTTTATGGCTTCCATTAGAGTAGCTAGGGGATGCATGGATTGGGGTAGTCATGGACGTTCTACTATTTGATCCACCTTTTATGTACATGGAGTAGGTCAGGCCTGATGAAGCTTCCATGTTTTCAAATCCCACTGAATTTCAATTCATATGAAGATATAATGATTACCCTAGAAAGGGAGAGGCTGTTAGCATATTGGTGGGAATTAGCAATCATTTTAGACTTCCTCATTTATTTTAAATGAATTCCTGGATGCAGAGCCATTGTGATAGTCAGATGCCTCTCTTTAAAGAGGATTGTATCATTCTAGATGTATGGTTGGAGGTACGTTTTAATGTATCTACTGAAATCACCTAGTGGTAATGATGACCTTGGGTAGATCCTTATTCAGTTGTCTGAGATATTGAATATCATTGTCATATTGGACCATTTACTTGTTGTTGAAGGTACATTGAATCTTTAGGTATTTGATTGGAATTTATCCCACATTTACCTTTATCCATGACAGTGTTCTACAATATAGGTGGATTATTGATATTCAACAATTCTATGATTTGGGTCATCATCTAGTTTTGGGTATGTGCATCCTCAATGGGTGCATCCAGGTGAACCTATTTTGTTAATATTTCAGTATTATGACCCTCTTCATATTTTTCTTGATCCAAATTATCTAGTATGTTGATAGTAAATAAATTAATAGGGTGTATTGAGAATATTTAGTCGAACTTTTACTTTAGACATTGTATAATGATTCTGAACTACATATATTAGGTTCACTTATTAAACCTTTCTCCAGTTTGTCCTGTTTAGGCCTTCGACCCCAATGGGGTTTGATTTTTATCTATATAAACTCCATCTATATTGGCGTCTATGTGGTGAAATTGGGGGAGTATCTAGTGGTGATTTATGAATGGTCCACGAATAGCATAGGTTTGTCTTGCATTAAGAGAAATAGATGAGATGCAGTCCATAAATATTTACCTCCTTACCTGTAGAATGTTATTTCACACAATGGTAATGATGACATCAAATATTCCCATATCCCTATAGGTTGGGGACTATTCGGGGCCACAATTGGAATTTATTGATCCTGTTGTTGTGGATCTTAGGATTTTTGTTGTGGATTTAATAATACCATGGATGGGAATTGAGATATAAATCCCCTTATCTTATTCAGTTTGTTTTAAAGCAAATTTTTATCTCCACAAGTCTATTATAGGAATTATAAACATGGTGATGGTGATTGAGATATAAATTCCCATAGCATAGTGGGATGTGTATTGATTGTAGCTGCTTTCAATCAGCCTTGAATACTCTTTGGAATTGAAAATATGAGGGGTGGATGTTATGGTAGATAATCCCCATCATTGTGGGTTTGGATTACTCTGGGAGGGCTATTAAGACAAATACCACTATGAATTACTTTCAGTGGCACATCAGTTCTAAGGTAGAAGGTAGGTGTAATGGTCACCCATGGTAGGAGTTAGTTTATATGTGAAAATTTCATGTTGACCAAAAATTGGGTATCTGTATATGAAATTAATTATCATAGTTTATTTGGGAAAAGTTCAGTGATGTTTTGGATACCCTCTTAATTTATTTGAGATACCTAGGCCTCATTGGAATGTGGAAATTATATTGTAGTGACTAACTAGATCATGCGTTACACGATACCTAGATTTCTCCATAGGCAATGACAATACATGACAGTATATCTTGGTGATTCTGTTGTTATGAAGAGATAGTGAAGTGACATTTCCTATATTTTACCTATCCATAGATGCGTATGTCTGGAGGTGATATGGAAATCATCCGGTTGGGAGTTGTTGCAATGTATAATCTAACACAATGCTGGTTTTTCACATGGTCCTCCTTTGCTAGGTTTTGGATAGTGGAAAATGCATCCATATACTCCTGATAACAACATGTATTGATGATTAGAAGTTGATTATCAAATCATGGATAGGTTACATGTCTATTATCTGATATCTGATGAGTATCCAAAATATTTTTAAATATATATGGCAAGAAATATTTTAGCTCATCGAGGACATAATAGGTAGGAGTAGAAAGGGGCCATAAATGGAGTGGAGGTTGATTCCGAAAAAACTCTATATTTATATATCACAGATGGCGTCCACTTAATCAAATATAAATGTCTCCATTTGATCATAACAGAAAAGGGTTTTCATGTGGTGCCCTACTAAATAGAATGGAGTGTTTCTAGATGTTTATAGGGAACTATATGCAGTTTACCCCTATGTTTCAATCACCACTCTATATGAAGGCATATGAGTTTTGAACCACATTATATAAGGAGATGTATGGGAAATGGGATGATTTCATTTTCAATGGGAAATATTACCATGATATGGTTGACCATGACCAATTTCATAAGTACAGTTCCTATAATCCATCTCCACATTACCACTAACAAGATTATCATAATAATCATTGACGTCAGCTTTGGTTATGTGTCCACTGACCCTTGGGGGTTTGAGAATGTTTCTCAAACAACCAAAAGGATGTTATAATTGATTATATTAGGAATATTATCCTTGTTATGAATTAAATTTATAATATGATAACCATCCTTTTGGAAGTGTGTAGGGATATGTCCCAATTGTATGACTACCACCAAGATTTTTTGTTAATCATCTTATGTTGTGATAGTATAATCATTGTGATGGGAATATATTGGGATATAACAAAAATCTTATTCATTATTTTTTGGAATATAATTCTTCTCCATGTTATGTGGCACTCTCACATGGTGAGCATATGTAATATTAAGGGTAAAAACCAAATTTGGATCCTTTTGAATATTCCACTCGTCCTCTTTGAGTGGAATACGATCTTGTCCCATTGAATGTGCCACTCTCACTTGATGAACCTCATATGGATTTGGATTCTGATAAATGTCTGAATATTAATTCAACTTTTGAATATGTGTGTGGACCTTTATAATTGGATAGGGGGTATGAGCCTCCTCTTTTATACCCATGAATGGATGAAGGTGCAGTCATTCATTGACAAAAGTGAGAGTATTCTCTTGGCTTCTGTGATCTACTAGAATATTCCTTTTACATTAACTAATATTAATATTATCATATACTAATGCATGTGCTTCTCTATCATGGTGGGCATCAGTCATAATGGTGATATGATCCTGCTCTGGAGCCTTTGGATTATGCTGCATGTCTTTTTTTATAGGAATACGAGTCTCTCTCACATGGTGATCCTCGACCAAAAAGTGGATATGGGTTCGATCCATGGACTTAAGAATATTTTTCCATTATTTATTTATATTAATGTTCCCCAATTCAGAGATATTTTTCTCTTTGACCATGTGAGATCTGGTTAGAATGGGAATATGAGGCTATTATGACCACTCATCCATTAACATAACATGATGATAATCCTTCAAGATGGGAGAAATAATGCTGTCTTTATCTAGAGAAACCTGTTTTCCATACTGATTATAGAGTTCTACTACAATGGTTATAGGGATATTAAGACGTTCATATCCCTGTATTAGTTATAATGCACGAATATTCAAGTAGAGATCGTCAACTGCTCTAAATATGTAATGAAATTTTTGAAAAGTTTCGATAAGAATGTAACACTATAAATTTTTTCTATCCACTATGTATTTTAAGATATCTTCAATGGAGGCATTGATATGAGAAAAATTTAATCATCCTTTTTATAACTGAATATATGGATGGACTTTAGGAAATGGGATAGGAATACATGCCTCTGCTATACTTGATTAGAGAATATTCCCATAGGCCTCTTCCGAGTGATAAGGGGTACGTCCCCACTCACTAGTTATTTTTGTAATATACCTAAAAGAATTATCCGTGGGGGTAGGGATACGATACCACACATATTTTTTAGTAACCTTATGTCCCTAATGTGTCTTCCTTGTTTCCCATGCATTAGGGATCAAATGTGGCGGTGTGTTGGATAGTACACCAAGTAATAACTAAAGGGAACTGGCAGGATGGAGTTGGTGATGAATGTAGGTGGGGTCTCTCCTCTATAGCTCCTAAAATATAAGAGATCCATAGTTGACACATTGATCCACCTTCATCAGATACATTACGCGGTGAATTCCAAACTCCGAGTATAAGATTTTTGATGTGTGTAGTCATGGAAACGAGCACCACTAGATATACTAAATATTCTTTGGATAGTGTGGACATATCAGTTTTACATTTTGGAGAACCTCATGTGTATCATCAATGGTTGGTATGAAAAAATTTAGATGGTATTCTGATGAAATTTCTATTTCAACCTGAAAATTAGGTAAATGATTTTCTTATGTCATTATGGGACCAGTGGGTGTTACAACCATAACTAATTTTCCAGAACAGTTTCTGTATAAAGAATTTATCTTAGGCCTGATGTTACTTATGAGATAAGTATATATATATTCATGTATAAAATGAGGTAAAATTTCATTGATTATTTATTCATTGTTGGTATGATATGTTCACAATCCTGTATGCTTAGATAACACATTTTCCTTTCTTATTCTCAGTCTATCCATTGGGCTCGTGTGGACTTGTCAAATAGAAGATATACATATTTCATTTGAAGCATAACTATAGAGGATCAACTCTAATATCCATTCATGGTTTCCCCACAACAGTATGGGTATGATATTCAAAAATAATTGCATGATTCATGATAAATAGATCATTTTGTTATTTTTTTGATTCACGTCTGGTTACCCACATTTGATTCATTATATAAATGAGAAAGTCCACCCATTTTCCAATAATAAATTTTTATGATGAGAACTAGGATGTCTGTAAATTTTCTATTATGTAGTAGTTTCCATAGTTAAGGGACATCACATAGGGTTTCTCAATTTTCCTTCATCTAAAATGTGTGGATGGATTTACCTTATATTTTTATTATATGTGTTTTTAATGTGTTGTATAATCATTCATATTGAGTTCCCATTCATTTTGATATTTTATAGAAACTCCTATGGATTCCCATGTCCATAAACGGGGATAGACCTCCTCTCCCATGTTTGGTTTTCAATTGGTGTTTCTGACCCACTAATGCTTATAAACTCCAATTGGTCGATGTAAAGGGAGATCACATACATAACAACCATTTGGGTGGAATTGTTTCCTACTCTAAGACTCTCTTATATATTTATGATATGTTCATGAATATCATTCTAATTCTGATACGGGGCTAGATACCCTAACAAATAATTCATAGGTTAAATCCTTTGTTATTATAGGCTTCTTACTGGGGAATCCTTCTACATGTATACATGGTTCATAATCTATTTCCCATTAATGGGTAGATTCAAGTACATTGATGCTTATGACTAGTAACTCGAGATATTTTTTTCATCCAAGGAAGTTGTTATAATTTTGAAGAGGGTATTTTTCCGTAACGTGGCATCCTACATATCCTATTTTATAATATAAATGAAAACCCACATAGTTTTTTATACACATGTAGTTCAATGACATATTTAATGGAATTATATGGGGGGAAATTGGTACCTAAAATTTGTCTTGGGCCTCAAAGAGTCATCCGATGTATCTTTCTTGTTACATGATTCAGATTTGTTATAGTTGAGTAAACTTCTCAGTCCACTAGTGGATGAGTAAGGATGTTCATACCCTAGAATAGATTTGGACACAATGGTTGAATTTTGAGAAACACAGTGGGATTTACACTATAGTGGATGCCCATTTGAGCTCAGGCCTTTAGTAGGGCATCCTATGTGTCCTAGATTTGGTAGGAATCATAGCCATTATAGTTTTGGTTAATTGGGGCTTTCACAATGCGATTTACCTCCTTTGGTGGACATATCATGTTATTCCACTGATTGAGACTTATACACTGAGGCTTCCCTAGCTGGTGGAGTTTCATGAGTTGATTGACATGAAATTGAAAAACCCTAATCCAATGTGAGATATACTAGGTGTTGGAAATATGGGATAACAATTAACGAACATCACTAATTATGGATGGAGGAAATATGTGCAAGGAAAACCCATTGTTTGTTAAATTTAAAGATCGATCCATAGAATGAAATACATTCTATCTTGGTTATGGTAAAAATCACAGTCCCCAAAGTTAAATATTATTAGTGACTATACACTTAAGTTGTCCAATAATTTATACTAGACATGGTTATCGTATCTAGGAACTCCTTGTCGGCATGGCATGGTTTTTTTGCATGACTTTCTTTTTTTTCTTCCTAACATGTCTTGATTGTTTAGCTACCACATCAAAAGAAATATGGACATGTCTGCTTGTATGAAAATCAATCCCAATGATAATCACATTCACCTGTGGTCTTGTCTAAGGGACTTTGACTAGTATAAAGTTATTATATAATGACCCAAATAATATATTTTTTAATTTTTTGGTGGACATCACTAGACCAATCTGACATGTCATAGAGGACATCACATGATCTTGTAAGGCATGCATGTTGGGTGTGGCATAATCTATATAACCTATCTAAATAATGTTTCATGTCGTAGGATGAAACATATGAAGGGTGATTCATGATCAGGGATAACCTTTCTATAAAAAATCCATTTATCAGTGTTTTCATGTCACTAAGTCATATTGATACTAGGCTTCCAAGATGGAATGGTGATGTGAGATCCTGAAGGTAAGGCTTATATGGCTTCACAAGACCCATTTGACACACACTGGTGTAACCATGTATCTTGGGTGACATGTACAAAGGACATCGTAAGATCAGGATGGCCATCCTAGAGAGATTCATGATTCATGGGGGCATGCTCTGAGGGAGTCATTTTACTTTCATGAAGTTTCTAGAGGACATCACATGATACAAATAGTACATCGAGGGACATCTCATGACTTGGGTGGCATGGACAAATTATTGCGAATGATTTTACTATTCAGTAAAATCACATGAGGATCATTATATACTTTTTTCATATAAGCCTAACATATTTTAGTATTTATAATTGATTTTATTATATATGTTCCATATATATTTTCAGGTTTTCTCATTTTAGGTGTTGCATGATTCCTAAAATATGTTGTTTTTCCTTCACATAAGCCACACAAGGTCCTTCTTGTGATATATGAGTGATCACATGATGTTCCTATTAATTTCACATGATTGTCTAGGTCATTCGCCAATTTTTTACCTTGGGGAAAACATTAATATGGGATGAAAGGCAGATTCATGAAGACTGTTATGATGCCTGGGTTCCCCATTCCCTAGATCCAAATATTCCATTTTTATGTTGGGGGTAGGGATGTGGTGATTTATATGTGTTTTTACCTTGATTATACTTCTCCTTCTATGGAATTCCATACCTATATCTAGGTTTTAGTCGATGGAGGGATTTGTTTCATTATCTTTTCAAAAAAATCCTCATGGGTCACATGATTTTCCGCAACTACAAGACCATCCAATCAGTGCTATATCTATATGAATTTTTGTCCATAAAATTTGACATTCCTAATAAAGTGGACATGTCGAGGGCCTTTTACAATGTTTGGATGACATGTGTATGTACCATTTTTAGATCAGCACACCAATTGAAATTATTCAATGTGATCATAGATTATTTTTATTTTGTCTTTATATGAGAAATAGATTTCATGCTAGGGGGACTTCATGAGATCAAGCTAGAATGTCGAGTAAGGCCTCACATGATCAATGGTGATTATATGGGACATATATATCCTTTAAAAAATATCATCATACATTCCCCTAAAAACAGGCTCCCATATTATACATATTTATTTACTTTGTTATTTTATAAGGGTTGTAGATCTCATGAAATCACAAGAGTGTTATTGAAGAAAATAACTCTCCCCATCTGTGATGCATAACATGACAAAAAATGGCCTTATAGAGATGTGTGGGTACTATAATAGGAAACCCTACCGTTTATATTTGAAGATAGAGGGGGACATCTAGACTTCTTGGTCATGTCCAAAACCCCTCCCATGATGTGATTTCTATTCCATCGATATATTTCATGATAAAAAGGACATATATAATGGGATTAAGTGGTGTATTGAAATCTAGATGGATGTGTTATGTGAATATTTAAAATTTAAAGATTATCCCATATTTTTCATATTTGAATCCCGTATTTTAAATTTTTTTTTGAATGCTTTCATGGCCCTGTCACCTAACAAGTAGTGTGACTCAGGGGAGCTCATATGAAAGCGGACGCACAATCAGTGAGTGTCTATGAATCCATGACAAAAACATAGAGGCTTTGTTAAAGGGGGTCCTTATGATCTTATAGTAGGTTATGCACCATGAATACCTGTTCACATGACATTCTGAAGATTAAGTGATCATGTGTCTATTTGTTGGTTTTTCAATCCACATGTCTTTTCCAAATTTATATCCAATTCATTGTGGTGGAAATAATTCCCATACTAAATTTATTTCATACCTTATAGAATTTCCTATGCTAATGTTTTGGTCATCAACACATATCCATCATGAACCAACAATATAGACTAATCACCACATTGATCTAACAACAAAGACCAGTCTCCCTCGCACAACTATAATAAATAAATTCTTCCATCACACACCAAAAAAGTACAATTGAATACTATGGAGAGTTTGATACCATCCTTATAACAATTCCTTCATTTGGTGTATTTAATCACAAATTACTATATTTTTCCAAGGAAATTTTTAAAATTAAATGTCGATAACACTTCCAAATCAATAGAACATACCAGATCTAGATTCTAGGAATGTCAGAGTGCCCCTCCTTTGATCATGCATTCCCCTGATTTAATAAATATTCCAATTTTCCTCCCTAATTTGTGTTTCCCAAAAGACATAAAATTCTGTATTCTACTGATATTGATAGAAAAACTAATAATGATGTTATTTAGAAGAACCACATCTCAACATGACCATCTATGATCATAATTCAAATCATTGAGCCATATAATCATGGGCTTCCTTCCCATATATAAAACCCATGATGTTCCAATTGATGATTTAATCAATAGGATTTTTTATGGAATCCTGTAATAGATAATGATAATTGGAAAATATCAAATAAAATTTCACTATATCACCAGTGGGGTACTAAAAAATCATGTGTAAGTCATAATGATGTTATATAAATTTTTGGGAAACATTATAGGCTTCTAATATAGTTTATTCACCAAATTCATGTAATCCTCAACCTAATTATATAATTAGTCCATGTATTAGAGGAAATCTAAATTATTAATCCCTATTTTATCCTATATCATCTCTTTTTTCATAACACATAACTAAACACAACAAAGAATAATAAAAGTATTACTGTCTTAGGAACATAATGTAAAAAAATAGAAATTCATTGTAATATGGAATAAAAATTCAAGATAATGTCCAAAAAATTACGTTTTACTACATTTTCTAAATCCTATACAAAAAAACATAAGACTTACTAAGAACATCCCTAACATATGAAATTAAATTACATGGTATGGTCCTTCCACATGACCGTACAATGTAAATTTTTTTCAATATCGGATTTTATTTTTGTTAATAATAAAATGAAGTATTTCTTATTGATGTCCAAACTCAACATCATATTTAATATCAATCATTATGGGAAGATATTTCTCAAGAATTTACCCATGACCTCCCCCACTGGGCAATATTACCCATGAGTCTGTATGTCCTTCTTTAGTGGGCCATATTTCCTCTAAGAACCAAATTTATTTCTGCTTTGGATATATTCCACTTAAATATTTATTTTCTTATTCCATATCCCTAATAAAACCATGACCCTCATTTAGGTACAAATTCTCTCTGAGTATCACCATATGTCATTCATTTTTCAATATTCTGAATGAAAATTTGTTATCCTCAATTGTACTTTTATCTTCCATAAAAATAAACCGAAAGATCAAATGTCCATATTCCTTTTGAATCAAATAATTTCTCATTAAACATATTTGAATTTTGGTCATCTAGAATGGTCCACTCAAGTATAACCCCAACATATCCATTTCATAGAACAAATTTCCTAATCTTCTTTACCACATGATGTTATATAATATATATTTGTTATTTTCACATAACCATAAATGGGATGAATTTTAAAATTATGTTCGCTAATCTAAGAGGGTTTTGATTCATTCCATATTGATATTCCTGAAGCCACGTTAAAAGGCATAATCATTACATCATAAATTAGTATCACATCCTTAGATAGTGGAAAATTATACAACACCCAACTATTATTATTCCAACCAAATCATCCATAATTAATATAAATTATAGAGAATATATATTACATACAAATATTAAATTTTATATATTTCAATGGTCGATTGTTCTCATATGATTAAATAGTCACATACTATAATTCGTGAAGTATTCATGAATATGACTGGAATTTATAAGAGATTATAAGAGTATGAAAGAATACCATATGAAATGTCTTATGATAATGAATATACACTCACCCCACTGAATCATACCTATGAAATACATTTTAATGTCCAATAGACCACCTACCAATGTAATAAAGGTGTGACTTTAGTCAAAATGAGCATTGTGAGATCGAACACGAGAGGTTTCCATTAGAATCATTACATATAAATAATATTAAATTAGTGAAATATATAATATAAATCTTTACCTCACCATCCATGAAAATGAAAGGTTATCATGTAGTAATAAAAACATATGTATTCTTATGTCCCTAATAAGATCCATAACCATGAACTAACATATCAATGAGCACAAAGTAAAAGTTTTGAAAAAATAAAAATACAATATAGGACATTTAGAAAAATACAACACCATTGTCCTTGATAATATATACTCAGTAAAAAACTAATGAACATAACTTAGTACATGTGAGACCTCCCTATTATAAATATACAATGCCAAAGACCCCCATTCCATGTGGAAGACCGATGTCAATGATCATTCCAAATAAAGCAGCATTATTTGTTTTGAGATGAAAATATAAACATCCATTAAATACAAAATCATGTCACATAGATCATTATGTCTATGGTTTCTATCTCATAGATCAAATCTATACCTATAAATATTTCCTTAAATTTACAAGGGTCATACTGACCATATTATTTATGTGGGTTTCAATAAAAATTCCACAATTAAAATAATTATATAAAATAAATAATCATATGCCAACCAATCTGGAAGGATATCATCAGGAAAGTCAAGAGTTTTTCATAAAAATGACATGTTCCTTATTAAATATACACATGTTAATTGTCTCATATAATTTTTAGAGGTGAACAAAATAAAAAAAACAATTTATCACTCCAAACTTTTTTCACACCAACCACCAAAATAAGGTAAGTCCAAAAAAATGTCATTGAATAATCATGTCTTCCATTTTTACAAAAATTGTATATTTTTATTTATATTATCCCATGAAGTTGGAAAACCTATAATATCATTATCCACATTTGAATATGTCTTTATACATTAATAACTACCATAAATATGTCTAAAATCATATATAATAAATGTCACATTATGAATGCATATGGTCTAAAAAGGGATCCAAACAATAGTGTACTCTTGAAAATTAGTGAAAAAATATAGTTTTATTAGAACCACACCACTAAACCCCATTGAATCATTTTTTTAATGAGATGATTGTATATTATTAAAAAATATTAATTCCTTAATTATATATATATCACCTGGAATTGGAAATCACATTGACTAAGCCTTGAAATAGGAGGAAGATGTGAATAATTATTATAATCAAATATGTCCAAGTGATTTGTTTGTCTGAATAATTATATGTGAATGACCATGATCACGGTTATGTTCATATGATACAAGGTACAATATTTCACCATGTGCCTTACTATGATCATTATAACATCACCTAATAAGAAAAATATACATTTTTGGATGCACATTTATCATCTATTTACATGGACCACGCATTACCAAAAGCTAAATTACATTTAGGATATGATTCCATGTCACCAGTCATACAATAATCCCTACAATATTTTATGACCATTGACTATTTTTCTGAAAAACCTTAATTTTTTCAGTTTCATTCATCTATAGGTTGGGGGATAACAATCCATGTCTTATTGAAGATATGTATCATACACATACTGAGAATTTGTTGACTCTAGTAATAGTGAATCCAATAAGCAATTAAAAATATTTTCATTTAAATATATTTAAAATTTCCATTTCAGGTCACATTATCAAAATATAACAATATATATATATAATTATTTTTATTTATTTTGAAAAATATATATTTATTCAATCTATTTGTGCAGAAGAATCATCCAAAATATGCAGGATAAAAAATTAAATGGGAATAAACATGTGAATAATTTATAATAATAGTAAAAAAGTATCAGTTCATTACATATATTCCACATTTAGGGTCTACATTACCATTGTGTGATAACCATGAAATTTTTTTTTATTCTAAATATTTGTTATGTCTCATTATTCCTGGTTCTATCATTGATTTATTATTTCCATTGATATAATTTCATGAGTAGAATTGTCTCACTATTATTTTATATCACTGATGAATACTCTGTGAGTTATATATTATTTTACCTAACCAAATCATTGTGATCAATGATGTGAAATAGATCATAAATATATATCATACACTATGACATATGGAATATATCATGAAAACCAAGATTGTGTCCTCATAAATTCATATGATACACTACCTCAATATGGAAGACCCAAAACTAAAATGAGATGATAGTTCTTATTGATATCTAACTTATTTGAACAATCATCAATTTAATTTGTGGAAGAAATTCCATAAATAAAACATATCCAACTATATCAAACACAACATGAAATTTTAATTGGTATTTATAAGAAATATTGTTTATTGGGATTATGATCATTAGAATTAAAATTATTTATTTTAAAAATCACTTTTACCTTCCTAACGATCTACTAGACAAGAGTGATTCCGTTAATTTTTAGTTATTCTATATTGTTATAACATAATTTTTACATATAAGGTCTCCCATGTATTGTATTATATGTTTTATTTTCCTCACAGTGTTGTGTAATTGTTTTTATAATCTATATAAATGATTAGATTAATCTTATATAATCACTATCAAAGAAGATCATATAAATTTCCTGATGATGGGGATTTTCTACTCCATTTAATTAATCATTTGCTATTAAAATACCAAACTAAAACACCATTTTATCCAGAATAATAAATACATGTTTTCAATAGATAAGCAGTGACTAAGTCATATTGTCTGGGTATGATTATTGATAGTATTTCATGCACAAATATTAAATAAATTATTTATAAATATCCAAACCTATAAATTATTCTCTACTCTCAAATATGCAAAAAAATTAGAAAAATTTCAACCAAAGAATGAAAATATAAATTTAATTATGTACTATTAGTCAACATTATAATATTTTCATTGACTATATAAAACATCCATCCCATATACACTATTAAAATCTTAATAAAAATTTTGAATTTTTTTTGAAAATTATTTAACTAATTTTTAATACATATTTATTTGAAGTCAACTACATTTTTATTTATAAATGTAATAAAATAATAATTTTTCAGTTCCAAGTACATATTTAGGAATCCCTGATATAACTCTTAGTGGGATGTATTGAAATATCAAATTTTATACATTCTATGAAATTATGAAACTATAAAACATTAAATAATATGATTTCATTCTACGTAACATTGTAAAATTCATTTGGATAATCTTCTATATAAATTGGATTGATTTGATTATATATGTACACATCACCAAATTTGGATTCATTAATTATGAAATGATGCATGAGAGATATTATTACCAATTTGGGTTAATCATTTCCTCATTATAGATTATCTCAAAATTCATGAACACTAAATGACCAATTATTTACCACACTATATATAAACATGCTTATAATTAATTTTTTTATTTTTGACTTATATAATATACTACATAATAGACCTTAAAAACAATATTGGGAATATATAATCAATATTTAATTTTTGTATTAATATTATATGATTCATATTTGACTCATTTTCATTGAATATATATAAAAATATTTATGAATGGTTCAAAAAAGAAAAGAATCACCAAGAAATAATTTCATCACTTCATCCAAGAAAAGGTCGCTACATTAACTGACATATTAGATCACATAATTTTATCACGAGGGATTATATTTTGGGACCCCTAATCAATTGATAACTTATTTGGAATCCAAATTCACCCATGTGGAATCATATTGGAAACAACATAATTCATAATCTATATTGAGGAGTGCATTAGATAATTGTTTATTAAAAAGTAAACTTATATTTTTCATTTTTGAGATATAGAATTAAAAAATACCAATAGTTATATTCCATATGTGTTTTCTTGTAGTATTATTAGAAGAAACATGATTTCTAATAAAATTTCCAATGTTCTCCTCAACTCAAGACAACATTAATATCCAAGGATTCCCACTCATTGGGTAATACAATCAGGTTTGGCTATTCCTAACACATTTGAAATGTAATTAATTTTAATCCATCCATAATTTGGAATTAATAAAAAGAGTTCGTAAAGTTTAATATTTATAGGGAATCAGTCCAATGTAAATAATTTCACTATTGAATTGGTCCTCAAAGAAGAAAACAAAAACTTTATAATGTATAAGTCTTTATTTAGGTTTTACATATGCTAGAATCTATCCATATTTGGGAACTAGATTTTCATATGATTGAATTTGTGAAAAAGTAGTTGATATCATTGATATTAAAAAAACTCATACATATTCGTGACAATAAAAAACCTACCTTAAGCCTCATCTATTATATCTAGATAAAATAAATCTATAATATGATACAATGTTCAATGTGGTACTCATCCAATTTTTATATGGATACACATAACCATACTTGTAGAACAACCAAGAAGTTTTATATTCTAGTGTGGACCAAACCACCTTATACCACCAACCCCCCCCCCCCCATGGGATCCATTATGATCTACTTTGTGATCCAAACCACAAAAAACATAAGGTGGACCTCATTCCATTTATTATTTTTTGTGGGATGTAACACCCTTATATCATTTCAAAAATCATATTATTATGTCCTTGATATACATGAAACATGATCATGTAAAAATCTTTTATTAATGATATATGTTATATCCCTCCACTATTTAAATAATTTCAACCATATTCATATTATTGATACCTGGTATTGACTCACATATACCTCATCATACTTTTTCAATTTAGAGAAACACCAATGATGTCTACAAAAACAAAATGAATTATCTATGGTTAGAGGGGTCCTCTAATGATTTATATAACAAGATCAAAATAAGAAATTATTTACCCTAATTTATTATCATGAAATAAATTGTTTTATTTGTATTAAATGTCAATAAATCTCTAATTGAATCTTTATTCAAAAGAATTTTGTAGACCAATAATCTTTTAACATAACATACATCAACTTATCTTGATAAGACCTTATCAGGTTTACAAATCATATGATTCATTATTTGAAAGTTTTTGCAGATGGGTTTTAGTTGTTTATCATATAAACATTTAATTATAATTAAAACAATATTTTTTTCTACATTCAAAAAAATTAAACATGTATTATGAAAAATAAAAAACCATACATGGGTAAAAATAATCTACATCCTAAATAATTTATGGTGTAATACTTTTGTCACTCACTAGACAATCATAGAAAACCCTATTTACACCAAGTGGATGACAGAGGCCAATGGGACACCTACCATTTCATAAGGATCCCTAAATTTAAAATTTGATATTTCACCTTCATGTAGTGAAAAACATCATACTAGGGGAAAGATATTATAAAGATACTTTATTACAATCATTCATGATGAACATGAGGGATCACATCTCCTTCAGATATCCATCCATGATCTATTTCATTAAATGACGCGCATCAAACGTATTCAACATATTAGTGTATGTTTGTTCAGATTGGATATATTTTTTGACTTAATTTAATTTACTCAATAATGTTAATCCATTAAAAATGAATTATAACTATTTAAATTTCATTGAATGATTCATGAAGACCAAGTGATACATATGTGGAAGACACATGCACTCAACCTCTGAGAGGGGATATGCATGAACTTACCCTAAAACATTGTGTTCATCATATTCACTCATATGTATCATATTGATTTTTCAATAGTTAATCTCTATAAATATCCCATTTTAAATAAATTTTGTAAGTGCTTCATGTGAAATAGTTTAACTCATTGTGAACCCATCTAAAACTAATTTTCGACATTGTTTCATCCAAATACCTTTATTTTTAATCAATTTGTTTTTCAAAACATACTCCATATATTTATTTTCAATTTTGTATCATTGTGAGTCTTTGTATTTGGACAAAAATTAAATACATATTTTATAAATATAATCTAGGATTGGACTCTAGAAAATTATTATTGAGACTCAAGCTACTAAAGTGTCTATTGAGATCTCAATAAAATATAAACTCGTTAGTATTCATCCATTTCATCCATTTCATCTACATGATGTATGATATATAAAATTTTTATATCAATATAATACATTTTTCCATGTCATCATGGGGACACAAGACATTTAATGATGTCGATCTACTATTGTCTATCTTATATTTTCTTGATTTTCACAAAAATACTTGCATGTTCAATGAATACATCTCATAGAAGTATTTTATTATATTTCTGTATCACATGTCTATTTTCAAAGTATCTATGAACATCATATGCGACATAAAGAAGAATTTACATGAATTTTATCAATATTATTCAATCATCATTATAATTTTTTCAGTTATAATACAATTGAAAAAATGCACTCTAATAGAAAACCAGATCAATATTATACCAAACATGCCCTTGATTAGCTATATATCATTTTTTACTTGTCTTTGTAAGGTATCAATGTATGAAAATTCACATGCTAGGTATCCCATGAAAATCATTTAAAATGGAATGATAATATGGATACAACATTAAAAATATTGATGACCACTTAGAAGTACGTGGGATATACTTGGGTGAGTCAATCCATGTAGTAAGTCTCTACTCATTACATCTTGAATCAATTTTATGCATCTCATATGAAAACCACTAAAAAGGGTACAATACTCCAATCCTAAAAAGTATACCAAATCATCATAACCATTAATAATCCATAGTGATCACTGATTTTGGAAAAAATCATATCCATACATTGAGTGGAGATTATATAATTAACATTCTTGTGATTTAATTTTTTGTATGAAAAAATGAATACCAAATATTGTTTTACATTATTATAAAACTATGTTAAATTATACCACATTCATAATAATATTTTTTTAATCATTTAAATATAATAATTACATGACCCACAAGAATATTTTGAGAATAAATTTCATTAACTCCTTATATATATATATATTCTACCACATATCCATGGGACCATCTGCTCTTGTTATCCAAAAATATAAATTATTGAGAGATATTTAGGAAGAAATACAGTTTAAATATTTTTTATACTTATGAATCGTATTCATAAAATTAAATTTTCGGGACATATGAAATATCCCAAATATCATTTAAATTATTTTAATTAGGTTGAATTTTCTAGTATACCAGGAACCCTTTCTAATATTCACATCATCATATTTTTATCCTTTTCCATCAATTTTTTCTTCTCTAAATCATTATAAATATTTACATTATTACTTACATTCACATTCTCTACATCTTTAAGGGTAATGTAGAATTATATTTATATAATGGAATAATCCTTTTTTCAAATGATGATATTCACATAATCATCGTATTTAAATTTAACTATTTATATTTTCATTTATATTCATATATCCTAACCATATAAAGATATTTATAGTATAATCAGTTAAATTAAATGTGGTACAATATATTATTTTGCAACAATTAAACTCTAAAATTTCAATCATACACCCAATAACCTCTTATAAATTAGATTATTATCAATATATTTTCCTTGGATTGAACTTAGAAATTATTTGATAGGAAATAAAATTCATTTCATTTAAGAAGTAAAAATTTATTACTCCATATAAGGAAATGTATTTTTTGAGTTTGATGTCTTTTATGTAAAATATGTTTATTCATCAAAATATGTTTCTGATGAGTAAAGGGAATAATGTCACTCGTATTTCTAAAATAACATGATAATTTTTTTTATCATTTTCTACATTTTAATCATGTTATATAATATGATGAATGATAAGCAATGTTTATTATAATAGTATTCTTATTTTGTTCATAACAACTATTTGTTAACAAAAGACCTCTCAAATAATATATGTAAAATATGTTTATGATACATATAATTTATTTTAGAATCATATATGATTGAAATATACCTTCAAATTTTAGGACCTGATGTTAAAACATTTTTTTTCATAAATAGAATGAAAAATACAAGCTCTAAAAATTCTTCCCATTATATTAAACTCAGATATATTTTAAAAAATGTAAAATATATATTCTTTAAAAATTCATTCAAAATTAAATAATTAATTTCTATAAAAAATTAATATGAAATGAAACTTAAATTTAGTGACAAATAATGTATTTAGGTATCCTATATTGTCCTATCATATGGTATTTTGACACCCCCTTGTGATAACTATTTTATCAAAAGACTGTATCAAGCTACTTTAAGAGACATTGTTGGAATTTATAAACAAGGCTCTTATTATTATTTAGACATTTACCCACTGATATATTCAACATAATTAAATTATATAAACAATATATGATTAGATTATTATTTTTATCAAAACTCTAAATATGAAGATAATTTTTTTCAAATTCATCAATATTTTTTGAACATTAAGAGAGATGAAATGCATAAAAAATTCCTCAACCATATCAATATTTAGAGAAAAATCTAGTCGTATTGTGTCATTATTATACTCAATCATATTGATAATAGGAATGAGGAATATATTTTCTTAGGTATTTTGTAGTATTTTACCTATATCCTTCACCAATGAATATAGATTCACTCACTAAACATTTTCTACATTTGGTTACTTAGGAAGGTGTTTCACCAATTCATTGAATTTTCATTATGAAATAAAATTTCACAATATTCCAGCAATATGGCTTCTTACACTATGATTTTCATTTTCATGGATTGATTATAATATTTTGATGATTATGATAATATTATATATAACATATGTTTTTTATTTTTTTATTTTTTTTATCACATGAATATATTTTCTTCTATCATTGCAACAATAAATTTTATTTAATATTTTCGACTACAATTGATGAAGACATATATCATATTTATTTTGTGATACTAGATCAATATTTCACTTTGAAATGAACCATAAATATCATGAAATACCCCACTTTAGTTATTTAGGTAGGGTATTAATCCAATCACAATAAATAAAATTTTTAGATAGTTAAGTGTAATACTTTTTTTCCACATATATCATATTAATAATTATAAATTATTTTACTTTTGTATCCCAACCCCTGGTGTTTCCCAACTATGAATATCCCAAATAAAAAGTAAAAAATTGTGCTACCACAAGATTATATTGGGGAATCCTACTATGGAATAAAACTACATAATAATATAGTCAAGTTGAACTCATTACATACTTTCAACACAAAAGATAACTAAAGGGAACCATGATATGGTATGAAACTATTGGATTGGATGATCAATGTGTTATTATGTTATTCTTAAAATGAAATCTCACACATATAATTTAATGGGTTTTTTAGACTCACCAACTTATTATACAACAAATAAATATCAAATTTATAACTATATAATCATATATTATAATTAAATTATAATTTTTATTACATTTTTTATGCATTCTTCTAATCATTTAGTTTTAGAATATTTATTCGAATAACCAAATTATTTTTTTTACACCAAATTAATGTTTAACATCTATATATCATAAATTATTATCTTACTCACTCAAAAATAAAATCCAATTTTATTCATACATATCCAAATGAATATTAGGAATAATTTATATGAAATTTTCATATAGGAGAAATAATGATTGATGAGATTGAAAATATATACATGAGTAAGCCTAAAGCAATAGATATTCTACCCCATAACCGCTCCCAAATAAGGACTAAACTTCTGGATATTAGTTAGTCTGAACCCATGTCCCTCACCCTAGGTAGACTTTACTCAACTTAAAATTTAATTCATGATAACTCTGACACAGAATATACATAAACTATATTCATTATCTTTTCAAAATCTCATAAAATAATAGAAAAACCACTTTTATTGTACATGGATAAAAATTTATTGAATCACTCCCAAAATGAAATTCAATGATCAATCTCTTAGAAGTAATTTTTTAGAAAAACAAATCATATACATTTTTTATATTCTAAAAAATCTATAAGTATGAATAATATAGAGGAATAGATATTTATAAAATCATTTTATTTTATAAGAGAGACAAATAATAATTTTCATATAATCATTAATCACATTCTGATAAACAAATTACAAAATTCAATAATATAAAACTATCAAAGAAAATCATTTAGTCATGAAAGATTAAAATGAATTTCTATATTTGACAGTTTATTAACAAAAATTATAATCATAAAAATGCAATTAATAATACATTGATAAACCGTATGGATATTTCTTAAAATAGATAAAAAATAATTTATCAAATACGATGATTTTTTCATATTTAATTTAGTCTTGCAAAAAATCATTTTACAAAACAGCACATTATCAATTAAAAATATTTAAAATTAAAATATTCAATAAAATTTTTATAATTATGGTAAAAATTATAGATATTATATTATATATAATATAAATAGTTTATATCACAATTTTATATTAGCTTCTTCATACAATTCACTACATAATATTTTTTATTCTAAATATATGATAACTTATAATTTGTAAATATTTTGTAATTCAATTTCTACAGTTATAGTATTTTCATATAATATAATTATCACATATATATAATCATTTAAATAACTATTAAAATTAATCATCGATTCAATTTTCATGTAGTCTGAAAAATATCTTAAATAAGGACCTAAATTAATTTTAATAGTTCAAATTAATTAATTATGAAAAATTAAAATTAGTATCTATGAAAAAATCCAAATATAAATTATAAACTGGTTTATATTTAGCCTTTATTTATATAATTTATATTCTATATATAAAGTAATAATTTATTATCTAAAAAAATATAATTTTCGATCATAAAGAATTCAATTTAAATTATATAAAATGCATTTTAAACAAGAACATTTATTAATTATAATATTTTTATAATAAATGATTCCAAATAGTGTAGATAATTAATTAAAATTATAATAATTAAATTATAATCCTTTTATAAAAATAGTATATTATTGAATTGGTTTTATATGTTATCGACATTTTATAACCCATATAAATTTTATGTTGATAATCTTAATAATAACTCATAGATAAAAATTGAATATTTATAATAAATATTTCTAAAATAATAATAAATGAGAATAATCATTAAATGGTAATATAATTTATAATTAAATTTATAAATTCCATAAATATTAAAAAATACATGATTTAATTATTTATATAAAATTTGTTGATATCATAAAACTATGATGATATTTGTTTCCATACCAATGACAAATATTATATAAACAATGTATTTTAAGAAACACATTAGTCTGCTTATTATGTTGAAAGTTATAACATAACATCTACTGTTATTCTTGAATGTATGTTTTCATGTTGAATAAATTGAAGTGGGTGGAACAACTAAAGATTTTATAGAACATGTCCTTTGTTTAATGGTTTAATAATCCCATTTATTCATATAGATTTTAGTGCTATGATGACACTGGTTGGTTTTAGAGGTTCATCATATAAACATAGTAGTGGTTGCAGGTACATACTTAGGAAATATATCCTTGATAAAATGAATATGTCATATAACAGATGAAAATAAACATGTATACGTAGATAATATAAATCCTTATATTCAATCTTTTATGTAGTATTTTGGATGTTTATCTCAAAATAAGTAGGGGAAATCATTATTTTATTTAAGGTGATTACACCTGTAGAATGATCCTATAACATTTCTTCGGGTTCTCTCTTTGCATAAGTTGTTATATAACATTCAACTAGTGATTAACTATGTCTTAGGGAGAATTGAGTATTATGAGGTTTTCATACTATCACTCATGCCAAAGAGGAGATATGATATGCCTTAATAAATCCACCCAAATATGATACATTTAATGAAATGTGTCTGTGATATACAATATATTGATATACATTTATTCAAGTTGGATGTATTCATTTATTTCTTCTAGTGATTTTTCCATGTAATCAATTGATAATGTAATATAAATTATGAAACTCTGTGGGAAGATTCATGCACATAAAGATTTCAATATTTGGTAGATTCATATACTCAACCTATAATTTAAGAGATGCATTCATATAGTCGAAAATGATGGGTGAGTGTTATTAAATCATAGGTATCAAATACACATGATTTTAGTTTATAACATATAATTTCACCATACTATATATTAATTAATTCCATGATCTAATGAATTCTAAAAATCAATGGATATTTCATTTTATAAGAGTTTCTTACAGTCAACCAAATTAAAAAATTTCGTGTCCATAGTCAAGAGGGTGAATGAACAACACAAGTAATTACTAAATAAAATTTAATCTTCAACGAAATTACAATTATAATTGATGGTAGGATAATCAATCATAAGACCGTAGATATTTCAAAATTATAATATTATATTTTCCTATGATTGGTCTCTACATTTAGAGAGTGAATAATATTCAATTGAAACTCATAAAATTATTTTAACTCATAAAATTTCCCAAAACCCAAAATGGGATCTTCATTTACTATAGTGGTAAGTACATGTCCTTAAGATAGTGGTATCTAAGAAACAAAATATCTACAAATGTTTAATAATGCATGATATGAATATGTTTGTAATACCTTACCCTTGATAACTCTTTCTCTTTTCAAGACATCTATAGAGTTATGTACTATTTTTTAAAATAATTAAAGATCAGAACTGATTTATAAAGATATAAAAAAGTGAAAATTTGAGATGCTGAATTGAAAATTTCACTAAATGTATGATCAGAAATTATTATCTCTAAATGTGAAATTACATTCTCATATTATGACATATACAATAGTACATAATTCACACACTTACCCTAATGTGTCGTGTATTCAATATTCTAGGATTTTAAATCATAAAATAAGTTATAAATTCTTTAATTCCAGAGTGGCCCGAAGGCCATGATTTTTTATTTATTTTTGAAAATACCCTTTTACCTAGGTTGATAGGGAACCCTTACATGACCTTTATGCCCAGTGTCACAAGGCCAATTAGACAAACCGAAGGCCTAGAGGAACAATTCGCAATACATCACCCAAATGACCAACTGAACTACATCAAAATATCCCATCATCATCATCTACATCAATGAAGGTCCTAATACCCCCACCTCACATTACTAATAGACTATCATTTATCCTTCAAAATTTGCATGGTTCTAGGTTCTGATGGTGATTACCATACCCTCTCGTTCTTCAAATCTTGTTTACTCTACTCAGGTGAACTCTATTTCTTCATCTACAATTTTCATGATGGCTTACAGAGTGTTTTAACCACTTGACTGCCACCCCAAATACAATTACCTTGTGCAATAACATGTTGTCTTTAACATTCTTAAAAAAATTCCATTTATTTTAATTTTATACATAAGTCATTTGAGAACTGTTTCCATAATCCAAAATAAAAATATACCTAATAAATTTCCTCCCACTCCAATTAAAAAATATTAATACTCATACACATCTAATCCCCTCCTAATAATTCTATGAGGTTATTAGTTTCACTATAATCCTATCTCTAATAGTTAAATAGTTTATGATAGTAACAGAGAGGATATATAAAATATAATGAGTGGGATTATTCTAAAAACCTATATTATAATAAAAATATATTATTAAAAATAAAAAATATTATATGCAACACACATTCATATATACATGACACATAAAATCCTTTCTCATTTAATAAATATAAATTATTCCAAATGAAAAGATAAATAATACATAATTATAAGTAATAGATAATGTATTGGAAATTAAATAGTAATATCCCATAACAATGAAAATAATTATTAAATACAATGAATACCTATGTTTCAACTCAATTAGAGCCATTAAAACCCTGGTCTCTTATAAAATGCAAATCACATGTATAAACAACTATTTATCTCTACAAATTTACCATTTATGGGTATGTATAACAATACACTTTAATTAATCCCATTTGTTAAATAACACTAATGTTCAAACTCATGAAATAACAATAATGATGTGATGAATTAAATCATATGAATTTATAACTTCTTTACTAGATTCCACCCATATTCAATGTTATTTTATTTCATAAACCATATAACCATATATTTTATATGATCCATATCTAGAGAATAAAACATTGATGCACCCAAGAAAATTATTATATACGGAATAATTTAAACTAAAAATTGGTCCTATAATGTCCCATGATGATTTTATTTTCATGATTTAACCTAGAATCTCGTAATACCTCATGTGTTCTCCCTAACCATTATATGCATGATACTAGTCTTAGTAGATTTACCATACAACATTGTTTCTGAAATTTAATTTAATAATATTAAATCATTATACTAAAATAATGAAAATGATAATGATATTTTTGAAATTAATGATGATTATGATGATGATGATGATAAATAGTGACACCACATGGATGAAAGGAAAATAAAAAGATAATTTATCATTTTTTCATGTAATAGATATATTCACAAAAATGATAAAAAATGAAATTTTTTAATAATAATATAAGGTTAAATAATAAATCATGATCAATGTTTTTCCCCATAAATTTATTTAATTTCTTACTTAATGTTAACTTTAAATCCATTATATGTGATTATCTAAACATACCAAACTATTTTCATGGACCCTTACATACACCAATAGAATAAATTTAATGTTGTGTTAGTTTGAAGAGGTGAATATAAAATGTGTGTCTAAGATGCATCAATAAGGTACCACAGAATATATTTTAACATATCCCATACATTAATTAGAATTATTTCTAAATTATATAAATGAAAAATAAATGGTTTCCAAATACACTCCACATGATTTTAATGAATAATAAAATCATATAAGCACATATATGTATACAATATTGTATGTTGATGATGATACCATTATAGTAAAATGTAATTTGGTTTTTCTTAAAACAATTTGTAACCCACACATCATTTATAGTCTATTTCATTGGGAAATATCAAAATCCATGTGATATCAAAACCACTTCAATGGTTAAAAAATTATCAAGGATCAAATGAAAAGAGAATGCTTTCTAGAATTACCCACAATACTATCTCTAAGTAAAATATCTCTCGGGCATAATCTATATTCAATAAAAGATGAAAAAATGATTTAATATGATATATATAACTCATAGGTCAAATGAATTTATGGTAAATGATTTAATGTATAATTCACATATTCTTAGTGATAAATAATTAATATCTAATGATAATTCTATTCCCATATTAAATCTCTTAGAACCATTAGTGATTGTAACCATAAATGCTTTCCTTTATAATTCATAAGAGGTTTCAATGTTAATATTAGAGTGTTTTAAAAAATAGGAACGAGGGTAGTTGGATAAAAATTATAAAATCATTAAAATTGGATATAAAATGGACATTCGTTTAGTATATTATTTATAATGATAATTTGTTTTAATCAATGGAAATGTTTGTTGTATTAGAATTACATACAAAAAGGCTAACCATTTTTCAAAATATAGGATATTTTTACTCTAATTACAATCTTTTGTATTATAATTCCTTTAAATTGATATCTATATACCCATCATTGAACTAGTGGTTCCCATCTAAGAAGGATTTATGGGTCAATTTATTGAGTTTATTAATACAATTTAGTTTTTTATATTATTTGTTATTTTTTAAAATAATATTAATATAGATCATCGGTCAATAACATAAACTTCTCATGAATATTTAATCCTATGGACCACATATATCCAGAAATGAAAATGTATTAAAAGATTCTTGAATGATATTGGATGTTTTTAAAAATTGTTTATATTAGGGACGAAATTACTGATATAATAAAATTGGAAGGTTTAAAGAAATAGTATTTGGAAAAAATATTTATAAATTGGCCCAAATGTTGTATTCCTCAATCAAAACTCAATTTATGCCTGATTATTTAACTGACTGGTTAGATGAATTTGGTTAGTTAAAAATAAATCTATCAATATGCATGTCATCGGCACAAAAAAGCATTAACCATGTGACTGTGACCCCAAACACTGGTTAAAAGTTTCTAATCTATTTCAAAATAAATTAAATACTATCTTCAAATTATATCTCCCTCCTTTTAAATAAAAATGTTGAGACATATTTAAACACATTCATGGTTTATAATAAAGAAAATTTTAATTTTTGTTTTAATCATTTTCTATATAGATAATGATGGTGATGTTATCAATTCCACCTATAGTAATTAGAAGTTATACTTCAATATTTTAAATAATTAATTATTCAATTTAATGTCACATTATCTCAAAAAAGTATATTCATAACTAGGTATTCTGTTTTTTATGTATAATAATAACATGTCATCCCCTAAGTCATTTAGAGATTCTATGTGAAAATTTATTCTAGATAATTATTTTGGATATGAATTTATATTAGAGAAGTCTAATGACTAATTTAATGACAAATATCCATTATGATATCCTAACAAAACCCATGTTTTTTACCAAGATTACACTTATTCTGTGAGATTGAATTTTTTTAATGATGTGATGTTTTTATGATGTTATAATTGATATAATATATGTTGAACTTTTTATGATTATGATATGATATTAATGTTTGGTGGTTTGAGTATGTTGAAAAATGGGTTTTTTCAAACCTATGTGATTGGAAACATCATATGAAAATTTTGAGACTAAAATTCACATCTAAGAATGATCCAAAAGTAAAAACAGTCGTGAGATTAAATAGTGGAGAAAATGACACAATCTAATAAAAATTGTCCTCGATGGGTTCCAAACATTAGTCCCTAAATAATTATAGAGTTGCATCTATACACAAATAATTCATGATATATATGTTTCTATGAACCACAGGACTATAAATACAACTTATATCACAATTTAAAGGGTCATATATATGGACTTTTATTTTCGGGAAGATTAAGATCACTAATCATCTTTAACATTAACACATCATTAAATCCAAATATTAACATGGTCTCCTAAATGGGAAAAAATATTTTAATTATATAATGAATGTCCTTCAATTTATATTATTTATCTTAGGATATTCTATTATAACTCCAATCCCTGTAGAGCAATCGTTAGGTGAATGTCAAATGTCTCACTCAGGTCAAATATTTACCCAACAACAATATTGAAATAATATTGTTATTATACCCCAATTTGTCACTTCTTATATTAGAATAAGTTCTATGATTATTGATGGATAATTGGATGCACATCAACCCAATCTAGGATTAATTATAATAATTATATATGTAAACCCATATTTTTGTTGTTTAGGGAATATAACATTTCACTAAGCATTGACCACGAAATAACAATGCATTTTATTCCTAAAAAACATGAAAAAAACATCAAATATCCATCAATAAAGAATCGATAATCCCCTATATAATCCCCACACAAATTCATTTCTAATCATAAGATGAATATTTGTATTGCAATTTATAAGACCCATTAAAGCAATTTTATTATATTCTGTCATAACACAATAATCCTTACTATATGTGATCAATATTCATGTACCATTTCATTGACATGAATATAAAATATGAAACTCTAACAATGTCAGTTTTTTTTATTATAGTAGGAGATATGTGAAGCATTTATTTGGTTTAATACTAATTTCAAAATATAATAAAAAAACCATCACACCTCATTAATGAGGGTGCATCTAAAAATCATAATAAACATCCACAAGTTTCCAAACATCACTTTTGTTCACAAAGGACTCTATATCTTGAGTTTCTCTAAAAGACTCTAAACTATGAGCACCCCCATATGAATTTAGACTATAGTTTATCCATGGGGCAGTATAATGTTAGTGTCTTCCATTGAATCCAAATTATGACTTCCCCCATATGACATTAATCCATGAGTGTCCCCATAGGTTATTCCGATTTGAATTTCCCCCAATAACATAGAATAATGAGTATGTCCAAAATAATCTAAACCAAGAGCATCCTATAGTGAGTCTAAATAGTGAGTGTCCCCTAATAAATTAAATTTTTAGTCTTCCCATAGGACTGTAAATGGTAATTCTAATCCACTGTATCTAAATCATTTTAATATCTATAGAATATAAATACAAACCTCATCTGAAAAGAATGAGATGCATTAGGTGATGCACCGAGGATTTTTTATATGACAAGTATATGATATGTCATGTGATGGATATGAGGATTCTTAGGTGAAGAAACATATTTTTAAAATCGAATATGTATAAGGTTCCTTCATAACCATAAAAATGAAATATATTTCATGATACCAATCATTCTCAATATGCTCACTAAATATTACCCTGAGGTGGTGACCCTCTAAAAGAATAAAGATATATATTTATCCATTGTCTACCAGAACATGGCCCAAATATTGGGATTCAATAGCAATTCATAAATATATAAAATAATCATAAAATATAAAATATATTCTATAGTGTAAAATAATAATATCTGACACTCCTATATTGATAATCTGTTGACAATAATTGACCATGTGATGGATGTCCACCTTCCATAAAAAAGATGTAATATAGGACTAAGTTCATGATAATCCAAGCCATAGTTTGACTATGAAGTCAAATCCAAATGATCTACAATATAGAACATGTATCCTATAGTGAATCTTTCATCCTTTAATGATGATAGGGTGAGTATCATTATGAATATTGAACCTATCATTATCATACCTCAACCCATGGTTGGAATCAAATAACTACATAAATCCATCTATGGAATATTCCATGTGAGATTCCCCAAACACTAACAAAAGGGACATGGGTAATGGAAACCACCTTGAGACTAATAATAATGATAGGTACTTGCATTCAGTGATTTTACACACATCTTATAAAAAATATTTTACCTCTCCCACATCCTCGAAGTTCCCTCACAGATTTTCCCAAAATAATATCCTATAGATAATGATAATCGACAACCTCATACACTTCAATGATATGTAATGAGTTAGAACAATTTAGAAAAAAGATAATGATAATATGAAAGTAAGGAAACCAAAAAAAACATGTCTAAAAATTGACATATCTTATGTAGAATGAACCCCATATTACAGATACCAATCAAATAAGTAAAATTTCCCAAGAATATGTAGAATACTCTTTCCACTAGATATGGAGTTATAGAATGTTATGGATTTTATATCCTTATCTTTCTCTAATGTGTCACTTATGAGGGATTCATCTATTTTACAACATAATTAGTGCACATATGATCGACCTGAATGTACAATGGTTGATGTTTACCCAACTCCAGTTTCCCATTATTAAGTAATTTGTTGCCAATGTTGTGGGAAGACTACTATCTATACCTAACAAGAGGACACTGTTGTATTTTTAATCACCTAACTTATCATCTGAATGACTATATAGGTATATATATTCAAAAAAATGATTTAGACACTAGATACTCCTTAATAATACTAGGTCGACTCACCCAACCAATTCCACCAGCAGCACCGATGAAATAGGTCCTCCCGATGCTAAATCATTTCCCCACCATAATTTTACTCCAAATGGTAGAATGGATTCTAGTATTTATATAACTCCCCAATTATAAAAACATATATTTCCAGGTGAAGGATCCTTGGGACATATAACAAGTCATACTCCTAGTAATCCATCATAGTAACTAGGGGCATGATTGGGGTATCTCTATCAGATCACCCCAAATTGTTAATAATTATAGATCACTAAAAATACATAGATTACATTCCCACCACTTCCACCAAAACCACTTGTGCAAGGCACTCATTAGTTTAGGATATAAATTCCATTATCTAATATAAAAATACTTTTGAGGGACCTAAAAATGTACTTATACAAAAATTATTCCATGCACTCTTTCAAGTCACTATCCCTAACACAACCTCTTGTGCCACAAACTTATATCCTCTCATTCTATAAAATATAGGTAGGTGTAAAACCATGATACATATTAACACTCTCAGATGAGAAAAAAAATCTCTAAAAGACACATGAACCTAGAGAGTCCCCACATGATGATGGAAATATATCCCATCAAATTTAGAAATGTTTTAGATTCATGAGGTATTTTAGTAGGATCCCTAGCTAGTCTAAGGAAGGATGTATCAAATGATTTCTATTCCATATAAAGGATTTTAGCAACTTAGATCTTCAACAAAACCTACTCTGTCATCCTATAATATAATTATATAAGTTTATAGGGATTGTGCTAAAGAATAGCCTCATATAAAATATGAAAAGAAAAATGATTTCTCATGGGAAGATATAGACACTAACTAATATCTAGTTAGGTTATGGAACCCTCTAACCTTGCACTTTACATTTTAAATATTCATTCTAAATCCAATGTTGAATATCTCTAGTATAACATGTGGGTAAAATTCAATTGACTTTAAATCTGAATATAGTATCACACTAGAATATCTATGAATCTGAAGCCCCCATATTTTTATTTTTGAATGGACTACTCATAGTACTCCATGGATAAACATTATGATTATGATTTAATCGTCTAAATATTATACAAGGTATACAATAAATTCCTAGAAGTAATATATTGGATGGAATAATTTCTCTTTAAACACGTTTAAAAAAAAATATGGTGTCGTATGACACTATATAGTTTGATGTAATAGAATAATGATAATAGAGTATAAGTGTGATTCTTCTTAATGATGTCAATAAATATTTTTACCGACCATTGTGAGGGTGAATGATTTCATAGACAGCTCCCCTATCATTTGGGTACATGATTCCACATATGAAGAATACAAATAATATCATTCCTTAATGGATCAAAATAGATTGTTAAACCATATTAATGGTTTGTACACCCTATAATAGAGATAAAACATGGGACATGGAGGATTTAATATGATACCACCAGTAAATACCATCTAAAATTCTAACAAATCCAATGATGTGTCTGATAATTATATTATGGATAAATATGAAAAATAAATATTTTTAGATAACCAAAATATTTCTCATATTTAGAAACTTGAGAATTATAAGTATATCATCTATGATATCCTATATGGATACCACCATAATGTGGATGATGCCTATGATGATCCCATCAAATAGCCTATGGAGAAACAATATATGACAGTCCATGGATGATTATCATAGACTATAGATAGAGGGGCCTCCATCTTGAGGTAACGTAAACTATGTCGTTTTTCTCTCCATAATTAATTAATACGATTTAACTCCACTAGATAATTCCAACTCTACTTTTTGAGAAAACCAACAATATAGAGAGAAGATGCATGATTATGATTCATAAAATGAGATGATATATAATATCATAGCACTTTTGAAGGCTATAAAGATAGAATGAGCTTTAATAAATCCCAAATTAAATCCATACCCAGAGTTGATGGACAGTGTTATTATATTGGAAATATCTTCAAATCCTTGACTCACATTAAGTTATGGTAAATTTGAAAAAGAGAATAAACATGTACACTTTTCCACTTAGTGTGGCCTTTTTTAGGAATAAAGATGAAATTGGATGAAACCAAGATCTATTTCATAATTCAGACATTAGAAAGGGCCCAACATTTACTGTTACAACAATCTGGAACCAGGTTCGATCACCAGATATGATGATATTTTATTGAATTTACACTATCAATTCAATGTATCTTTTATTAGAATAGTATCATAGATCTATTTTAATTTCTGAATTTGGATACTTACTATTTCATTGACATCCCCACTAAATGGAAGGGCCCAATTTCCTCCCTCGATGTCTAACAACACGATGAAATGTTTTGGGGATTTTTATTGGTTATTTTTAAGATGGGTTGGTTTCAACCCACATCACAATGAGGTATCTAGGAGTATTCCAAGAGTGTTTTTAGAGTTATCGTTTTTTTATAATTCCATTCAGTGGACTAAGAAACCATAAAATTCATTACATTTCATTCCTGCATGAAATCCTAGTAGAGAATCTATGAATTATACATGGTGTATCAAGAACCATGATCGATCTATCTCTAGAAAGGCTTATAGAACTATCTCCATCAGGCATAAAATCCAAATTAGAATGTATCTTTGTACTCAAATATAGAATAATTATCTTAACACTTAATAATCCATATTTATAAGTTCTATTCCATGATAGAGAGACATGTTTTTTGGTTCATAATTTTTTCATTGGAAAATTATATGATCAAGACTTTATATATAAATATAAAATGAGAATATGAGTTTAATAATCACCTCAAATACTTATCCTAAATTAGGTTCAATAGACACAAAATTTAATATTATTTTGTATTCAAGGATTGGCTCTAGAGGGTGGTGGATTAGTAAATAGTGAATCTTGGTAACCCTAATTTATATGTCATAAGTATATGTACTACCTAATAATATGATATTAATAATGAGGATTTGTATTGTGTCTTGATTGAAGGATCATTTCAAATTGAATATTTGAAAGACTAAAAAATTATCAATTCATCATAGGATATCATTAATGTTTCACTGAATTAGTGACTATCATCCTTGGATAGCCTTTCCTTAGTGGTGAAATCATTAACATTAAATTCCTTTAAAGCTCAATGGAGTCAAATATCACATCACAAGAATAATATATATCCCATATTAGGGTAAATTCTAGTCTCCACACTGATGGAATTTTTAAATTCAATATTATAAGGTATTCCTATTTTCCAACAGTCATTGGAGAAATCCAATGATGAAAAACTATATAACATCTATTTCAATTCTATTAGACTGGTATGAAATTATATTGATCCCATGTGTGAACTATAATTTTAAACCCCTCCTAGGGGCACTAACTGATGATCTTGATGAATGTGTAAATATCCCTAAATAATAAACAACGTTTAGGGTTCTATTTTTTAATATTTAGTAATCCATGCTCACCAAGTATGTTACATGTCATAGCATGAGTGATGGAGTTGTTCAAGGGAGGTTTCAATAGGTTTTGTTAGATGATGGAGGTGCAGCCGAGTTTTTATAAGAAATAATTGTTGTGTAAGGGTATTATGAAGCACCCCAATCATTTAATTGTATGATTCTCTTTAATATATTTGATTCATAGAAAATACATCATGATTCCCTGAGTTTCTTTGAAACAAAACTTGGATATTTATGATATATTCATAGCCTATCCATTGAATTTAATATTATCTACTTTTGTGTTAAGAATTTTGAAAAACCAACACACACGGTTGTGTTAAGGATGATATTTAGAGTCAGATTGAATTAACATAAATTTTAATGAATAGTAACATACCCTAAGGAATAGAAACATTAATGTATGAATAGTAACATACCCTTAGGAATAGTCATATGACTCTTATGATTGTTATACACACCCATTAATGTATAAATAAATTAAGGCACAATAAAAATGATGATGAATAATTTATGTGTTTATAATTTTTGATCAAATAATGATTTTAATTAAAAAAATCATATTTAGAAAATTATTTCTGAAAAAATGGATTTAATGTTGGGATTTTACATGTCAAAAAATGGTTATGATGAATTTTTGGGAATTTTATGAAATACAAGAATGTTTTATGATTAGTACATTGAGAAAATATAAGATAAAGGCTAAATAATAGATTTATTGAGGCATTGATGATGATCTACTGATGTAAGACCAACTGGTTTTAACTAACATAAATTTATTACTATTATTGTTCATGGAATACTTACTATTCATTGTCTTATTAATATATAACAAAATAATTATTAAAAAATTATGTAAACCCTCCTCTCTTAAACTATAACCCCATCACTCCCTCTTCTCTTGACTCCTCTCAAGCCTTGGGCCTTGCCAATATTATCCCCAAATCAATCCCAAATATTCTCATCCATGTTAAAAATCCCCTATACTCTTTGAAACACAAAAACCTCTCCCCTTAAGAGGTTCTCAAAAGAGGTAGTCTCAATAGCTAAATTCCTCATTCCAATTCATTCTTCCCGTTTAAGTTCTTGTCTTTTTGTTTCTTCAACTCACTTCCCATCACCCAAATAGAATGATATATCCAATAAAATACATTTAATAGAAGTATTTATTCTAATGGGATATTTTATTATATTTTCTCTTTTCCCCACATTTTATTTGAATAAAATGAAAGCACCTTTTGAGATATTCCAATTTAGCAGTTTTAAGGACAACTGTTTGTCAATTTCTTTTTTTTTTGTTAATTCTGGTCATAAAAAATTTGTGTTATGGTTCAAATAGATTTTTATATATGTAATATAAGATATTTTGTATTCAATAATACTTTGGTACAAATGGTATTATCTTGTAATGAATAACATTTTCATTATAATCAAACCCACCGATTAATAAAAATGGTTGTCACTATAGTTTTAAATAATAATTCGACTTCACTCCAGGAAACCAAATTTAAATTATAACAATGTAATCTCCTAGACGTGAACTAATAGAATATTAATTCAATTATGGATAACCACTTTCATCTTACAATTTTATCCAAATATGAATATAAGTGAAATGGTTATTAAAACCATGTAAACAAACGAGCTTGAACAACGAAATTTAACCTCATAACCAATCAAAGTAGTTATAAAAGAATATAAAATGATTATAGTAAACAAATGAAATATAAAATAGGTTCTATAATTATTAATTAAGAAACCTAATTTGTTTATTCCTGTCATTAATAATACGCGGAGAACCCCAACATATTCAAGTTTATAGATCCTCTCTCTCACTTTTGTTAAAAAATACCCCCTATGTTGTGATCATTCATTTTAAATACCTAATGATAGGATATGTTTTCACAATTCCCCCATACTCCCTTATGATTTATATATAAGGGGATACCCCTTTACCTCTCATTAATCCCTCACATGAACACTTGTTACCATGCCAAAATGTTTATAAGGGGTTTTCTCATATAACATTAAATTCTGTGGGAATTCCATTTTTCGCCATTTATTTTTTATATGCGGTATAGGTGTATTGACATTTGACATATATTATCATGATTCTTTTTATATTCATGGAATTCATGTGATTCATTTATTTCTTATTAACTTTTGATCATACGACTCAATTGATTATAATGTGGTAATGAGATTTGTCACAATTTTAACTTCATTATGACATGCTTAGTATTGTGCACCTACCCTTTATCATGTGGTGAACCTACTAACTATTTGAGAACAAATTTAAATTTAAATTATATTGCATTTAAATTTCCATATTCTCATATAATGGATCTTATTATTGTCTAATATATATACCATTTAACATATGGTAATTATTTTGACTATTGTTTTGACTGTGGAAATATTGATGAATTTGTATCCTCTATTATACCCAAATAAGGGAAAGGAATATTTTTCATTTGTTGTATATATGTTTAAAGAATGATTTTGACATGCAGCGGTGGGTGGGGCCTACTACAGCCCCTCGATGCATCGATAGGTCTCATGAGACCAATCTGTTTGGCGACCAACCCTTCAAGTTTTCTTCAAAAAATCAAATGGGTTTCTACCCACAGAGCTAAATAGTTGTTAACGGTATTATGGTATCATGTTATAGATAAAATATGTACAATTAATAATCATTGTCTTTATTTATTATCATTTATTACTATCCATGAGGTTTTCAATATGAAAAAAATCAATGGATGTAGTTTCATTCTCAGTTTATTAATGGCGTGAGTTTTTCATTTATTCACCACGCTATATTGACTATGTCAAATTGTTTAAAAATCAATTACTATTTATTCAGGATTCCACAATTCATAACCCTTAGTGAAGATTTTATCTAACCCCTTTCTCATTTGTTTATATTCAACAAGTTATGAAGACGATACTATTAATGGAGATTTATGGATGTAGTTCTATGTTTTTGTTTTGCACTGAATTTTCTAACCATTTATAAAGAAATTTGTGTTACATTTATGTATCTACATTCTCCAAGACTACTAAAATGATTGTTCATTAATTATTTCATTCTTTCGAACCATTCCAAAATAACAATTAATGCACTCGCTCGGGTCTAGAGGGGTCGGGTTGTTACTATTGGTATTAGAGGAAGTTTATTTTGAACCTTGTTAAATAGATTAGAATATATTGATTAGGGAACAAAGAACTAAGGTAGTATTTGAGGATAAATTTACAAGAGAATCCTTTTATTTTTTTATGAATATATTTTGTGAATATTTCTGAAAATACATCTATATCTATATACTAGTAGGTAGACGTTGCTCTGGAAAATATGTACCAAGGAGTGAAAGCTCTGATAAAGAGTTTTGGGAATGACCTAGAGTATCATTGTACACGACGATGGTTCTTGATACACTCTTGGTTATGACACTCCTGAGGGTTATTCTTAGGATAAATCATATTTTCTTTAAAATCCATAATGAAGGATTGAAATGTAAACTACATCCCAAAGAAACCATTTTTCTAATTATGGGATTGGCCTTGTGTAGGATCTCAATTTATTCTCTTTAATTTTGTAAGTTAATATTTATAATTATGATTCTTAACCTAATCTAGTGTGTGCCATTATTTAGAAATGGTGTCTAATTGGAGAATGGGAATTAATACTCATGGGAAACTTATGGAAATCCCCACCGGGAAAGTCAATACAGTCATTGTTGGAGAAGATCAGATCATGACCATATTGGTACTACATACTCAGGTTGTGACAAATAATCATTCCACACCTATGTGGGATCTTTTAATATAGAAAAAGCCCCCCATATTTTAGCGGGAATAGAAATCCAGTGGTTGTAGATAAATGGATCACATCCCTTGATATGATATTCATGGAATTAAGATGCAATGAAAATTAAAAGGTAGTACCGGTAGTATATTGTCCCATGGGAAATACTGAACAATGGAGGTCCTTCGTTTAGAATACCACAGAGAAAGAAGAAATATAAGATATGGAAGGGAGGAATTTTAAGGAAATATTCTTCGAAAAATATTTCCTTCATGAGAAACGAACTGAAATGAAGAGAAAATTCCTTATCTTAATGAAAGGGTAAAAATATAGTGTTTCAATGTATGATAATACCTTCACTAGGATAGCCAGGTATTCCATATATTACATATTTGACTCATCCAACAATATTGATCATTTCATTTAGTTTCCAATTCCAATTATTTCAATGACACTATCATCTCAATAATTTTCATCAAATGATTAAATTGTATCAACTGCCATAAAAAAGAGAAGGAATTTTCTAGAACAAATTTGGTTAATGAAAACCATGATAAAAAGATGTACAATGAAAACCAAGGGAAAGGTGAACTTCCAATGAAGAACAAGGGAATGAATAAATTCCTATTATGTGAGAACTGTGGAAGTAATCATCTTGGGAAATGCTTGAAATGCATCAGAGTCTACTATAAGTGGGGCGAAAGGGGCCATCCCTCTAATGAATGAAAGGGGAAGAAACAATTTGATGATGGTCAATGCTACAATTATAGAGGGATGGGACACTCTGCAAATGAGTTTCCTATACACCAAGGAAACATGCCTCATAAAATGCCAAGATAGCATTGGAGTGAATATAATATTACAACCGTAGATGTAGAAGTTCCTAATGATGAGTTGGGAGATACATTAATTGTTTCCTCAGACATAGAAAAAACATTATTTGATTCCGTATTATCACATTCATTTATATCTTCCCATTTTTCCTGGAAAATTAGTCAAGTCCAATTTGATTTAATAATGGAGTTTTCAGTCAAATCTCTACAGGGATACATCATTGCAACCAAGGTAAGTCAACCAGTCCCCTCTTAGTATGAAAACATGCTTTAGTTTCTAAATTTCCCATCATTCTGATAACTAAATATGTTATAATTTTCTATATTAATTGGATTTATAACAGTGTGGTGAAGATTAATTATAAGAGAAAGGATGTTACAATTTTTAAAAATGGTGTAGAATCACTTATCATTAGAGAAAAAACCCAGCCACTTAGTTCTTATATAGATCCAGCCCCAGTAGCTCTACAAAATTCCATACTTATAGAGGATGATAAACCAATATCTATCAATGAGGAAATAAATTTTAGGATTGATGATGTGTATATAGTGGAAGAATACATTAATGTACTTCCAAAGGTTTTACCTCAACATCCTCGAGAGCGGGAAATTTAGTTTTCTGTTGACTTAATTCCTAGTGAAAGACCTATATCAAAGAACCCATATATAATGTCCAATGTAGAATTATTGGAGCTAAAGAAACCACAAGATGATTTGAGTAAAAAGGATTTATTTTACCAAGTGCTTCTCCATGGGGAGCTCCTATCCTCTTTATCAAGAAGAATGGTGGATCCATGAGGCACTGAACTGATTATAGGGAAATCAATGATATTACAATAAATAATAAGTATCCTCTTCCCTAGATTTATGAATTATTTGTTCAACTACACGGAGACGAATAAATTTTGAATATTTACCATAGATACGGATATCATCAACTGTGTTTGAGAAGCAATATGTTCTGAAGAAATCACTTTGAACCAGGTATGGTCATCATGAGTTTATAGTGATGCCTTTTGGGTGAATGAATGAGCCATCATTTTTCATGGATTTATTTAAAAGATATTTTAAGGAATAAATTTATAACCTTGTTCTGGTATTCATAAAAAATGTCATAGTATACTCAAATAGCTATGAAGACCATGGGGATCACTTCTGGATTATATTAATACTCTTAGAATAAATGAATTATATGGGATGTTTCACAAGTGTGAAACCTGCCTTCAAAAAGTTTCTTTTCCTGCACATATCGTATATAAGGATGGAATCCTAGTTGATCCAGCGAAGAGAAAGTCAATCCAAGATTGTCCCAGGCTAAAAAAACATAACCGAGTTACGTAGTTTTATTAGCAAAATAGGTAACTATTGGAATTTTGTTTCGAATTTTTCCTGACTTTCCAACTTGGTAACCATGCTCACATGTAAAAGAGTTAAGATTTTGGGACAAAAGAATGTATAGAATGCATTGAAAATTGAAAAGATGACTGGTCGATGCTTCAATTGTGACTATTCCATCTAAAACTGTAGAATTTGTGATATTCAGCGATGCATCCAAGAATGGACTAGGTTGTTTTCTTATGAAAAATGATAATGTTATTGTTATGCATTAAGACAATTCAAGACTGAAGAGAGAAATTATAAAACATATGATCTTGAGTTAGAAGAGGTAATCTCTGCTCTGAAAATATGGACACATTATCGCTACAGGTATAGATGTGAGATTTTTACCGACCAGAAGAGTTTGAAATACATTTTCACAAAAAAACACAACCTGGGGAAAAGGAGATGGCATGAGTTACACAATGATTATAATTGTTCAAAACACAGCCTCCAAATAAAGGAATATAAGGTCACAGATGCATTAAGTAGGAATGATCACAGACTATTGACCCAAATTAAGATTGAAAAAGATCTTATATTTACAAATCTATTGAAGATAGATATGGGAAGTGATATGGAAGGGGAAACATCATTCCACTTTAAAATGATTTATAAACCATCTATATTAGAAATGATTTTAATCTCTCAATCTGATGATGAGAAATTGCACAAGAAAATTAATGCTGTCAAGGATGGGAGATTGGCTGACTTCGTGTATGAAGAAAGAGTTGTGATATTTTGGAAGATTTTATGTGTTCCATCAGTACTTGAGCTAAAAATGGAACTATTAGATGATGCTCATAGCTCAAATATTTCTATACACCCAGGTATGAAAAAAAAATATAGAGATCTGAATGAATATTATTGGATGGATAATATAAAGTAAGAAACTACTTACTATGTGTCAATGTGTCTAATTTTTTAGCAAGTGAATTCAAATAGGAAACATCTTATAGGAGTGATACTACCTATACTTATTCCTATGTTGAAGTGGTATAAAATTATGATGGATTTTTTCACTGGACTACCAGGGACACCTATAAGGAATGATGAACTATGGGTAATTGTTGATCGTCTCACAAAATGAGTACATTTTCTTCATATAAGAGTTTATTTACCTCTTTATCAACTGTAAAGACTATATATTAATGATTGTTTAAGACTTAAAGGTGCACCTCTATCGATTGTGTCCGATCGAGATCCCTAATTTACAACAGAATTCTAGAAAATTCTCCAGAAGGCTTGGAATATTGAGATTCTTTTGAGTAATGTTAATCAACCCCAAGCTGACAGACTATCTGAAAGGACTATTCAAACACCAGAAGACATTTTGATATCATGCTCTATTGACTTCCAATGTATGTAGGATCAACAATTTCCTTTGGTGTTATTTTCCTCCAACAACAGTTTCCATTCTAGTATTAAAATGGCTTCATATGAAGTATTATATGGAAATAGATGTCAAACACCAACTAGTAGGGACAAATATTGTGAGAGGAAAATTATTAGACAATAATGTATTGAAAATACCACAAAAAATTTGAAGACAATCTAATCCAATATTAAATCATCCCAAAAGTAGGAAGAAGAGAAATGATGACAACCAGATAAAGGACTTGGAATTCCAAGTTGGTGATCATGTATTTCTGAAAGCATTACCATGGAAGGGTGTCATAAGGTATGGTAATAATGAGAAACAGTTCCCCAGGTACAGTAGAACATTTTAAATTCTATAAACAATCAGAGATGTAACATACTGTTATGAAATGCCCCATGTCTATCGAAAGTACATGATGTGTTCTAAGTGTCATTGTTAAAGAAATACATGTTAGACCCAACAAATGTACACACCTATGATGACGTATAATAGGGGAATGTTTTTTCTTATAGTGAAAATCCTATTGGGTTCCTTGACACAAGGGAACACGTATTGAAAAATCAAAAGACACGTCTCGTAAAGGTTATTTGGAAAACGCAGAATATGGAGGAAGAAACATGGGAACCAGAGGATGTTCTGAATAAGAACCACCCACATATTTTTGGTGGGATTAATAAATGTAAAATTTTGAGGACAAAATTTCCAACAGAGGGAATAATGTAGCTCCCTATACATTTTATTGTATCTTTCTCTTAAATAATTCAAGTAATTGACTATATTTCGTAAATAATTATGTTTCTTTTAGACAACACATGATTATTTATGAGATAGTAATAGCCTAGCCATTGAACATTAATTTTCCAATTGTGTATTTTGAATTTTAATAATCTAACATACACGGTTGTGTTTTGGATGATATTTAGAGTCTGATAGAATTAACTTAATTTTTGGTGAATAGTAACACACCCTTTGGAATTGTAAAAAACCCTTATGAATAGTAACTTAAAATTATGAATAGTAATATGACTCCTATGAACGGTATCCACACCCATGAATGTATAATTAAATTTAGTCACCTTAAAAATGAAGATTATTAATTTAACTATTAATGGTTTTTGATTAACTAATGATTTTACATAAATATTAAAATAATAATATTTAGATTTTTTTTGAAAATTGAACTTCATTTTAGGATTCTACATGTTGAAAAATGGTTAGGGTGAATTTTTGGGATTTTTCTGAAATAGTTGAATTTTTTATGAATAATAAAATGCGATAATTTATGAAAAATGAAAAATAAGGGATTGGTTGAGTCATTAAAGAACATCTGTTGATCTAAGCCCAATTATTTCGAATTCAAAAACACTTATTACTATTCTTGGTCCTGTAGTACTTACTATTCCTTGTCTTGTAGAGATATAATAAACTAATGATTAAAAAATTATGTAAACCCTCCTCTCCTCCACTTTAAAACCCACCCCCTCACTCCCTCTTCTCTTCACTCCTATCATGCCTTGTTCCTTTCCAATATTCTTCCCAAATATCTCCCCAAGAGTCTCTAACAAGTCCAAAATACCCTATCCCATTCAAAATACCAAATACTCTGACCTTAAGAGGTTCTCAAAGGAAGAAGTCTTAGGAGGTAAATTACTCTTCCCAATTCCTTCTTTTCTTTTATGTTCCTATATTTTTGTTACTTTCCTCAACCCCCATCATCTAAATAGTATGATAATTCTATTAACATACATGTACTGTAACTTTTTTATCTTAATGGGATATTTCATTATATTCTCTCCTTTCCACACGTTTTATTTGAATGAAATGAAAGCACCATATGAAATGTGCCTCTTTATCAAATTCAAGGACAACATTTTATAAATTTCTATTATTATCATTAATTCTGGTAATGAAACCAATTGTGTTATTTTTGAACCATATTATTATATATATAATATATCTTCTTCTTGGTTCTATAATTCTTTTGTACAAATGGTATTATGTTATTAAGAAAAACATATTCTTTATAATCAAACCCACCAATTAACAAAAACAGATGTCACTAGGGTTTTATATAATAATTGGACATCACTAAAATTAACCAAATTAAATTTAAAACCATGTAATCAAATTTATGGGCCGTAATATATTATTAATTCAATTTAGGATAACCACTTTCATCTTAAATGTTTATCAAAACTTGAATATAAGATAATTAGTCATTAAAACCAAGTAAACAAACAAGATCGAACAATGAAATTGAACCTCATAACCAATCTAAACACTTATAAAAGAACATAAAATGATTAAAATAAAAAACAATTAAATATAGAAGATGTTCTGGAATTATTAATTAATAAACCAAATTTCTTTATTCTGGTATTTAATAAAAAGTGGATAACACCAACGGATTTAAGTTAAGGGATCCTCTCTGTCACTTTTTTTCAAGAAATTCCCCTATATTGCGATCTTTTATTTTTAATACCTAATTATGAGGAGGGATTTCACAAATCCCCCATACAACCCTTACGATATATAAATAATGGGATAACTCTTTATCTCTCATTAATCCCTTGCAAGAACACTCATTACCATTGTAAAATGTTTGTTAGGGGTTTTCTCATCTCGTATTCAATTCTGTGGAATTTCCATGGTTCGCCTCATATTTCATATTTGTGGTATAGGTGTTCTTCTATGTAATATATATTATCATTATTCTACTAATATTCATTTTATTATGTGATTGAATTTGTGGTTATTAACTTTTGGTCATACGACTCAATTGATTTCATTGTGGTAACGAGCATTGTCTCAATTTTCACTTTATTGTGACTTGCTTAGTATTGTTTACCTACTCATTCTTTTGTGGTGTACCTAATTACCTATTGAAATAACTAATCAATTGAAATTATATTCCACTTAAATTTCCATATTCCCATATCATGGATATGATTATTATCTAATTCATATACCATTTTACATACGGTATTTATTTTGAATGTTGTTTTGACTATGGAAATATTGAGCAATCTGTATCATATATTCTATACGGATAATGTAAAAGAAAAATTATCTATAGTTGAATCTATGTATAATAAATTATTAGGAAATTTAGTGGTGATATGGGCCCACTACAACCCCTCGATTCATCGGTATGTCTCATAAGACAAATTAGTTTGGCGACGAACCCTTCCATTTGTTTTCCAAAAATCAGATGGGTTTCTTCCCTCAGAACTATACAATTTTTAACTGTATTATTGTATCATGATCCAAGTACATGAATTCATATTAATAATAATTATCTTTATTCATTATCAGTTATTACTATCCATGTGTTTTTCAGGATGACAAAATCTATGGATGTAGTTTCATTCATAGTTTATTAATAGCGTGAGTTTTTCATTTATTCACCATGCCATATTGATTAAGTCAAATTGTTTAAATTTCAATTTTTATTGATTAAATATTCTGAAATTTGTAACCCTTATTTGTAATTTGATATCACCCCTTTTATTTGTTTACCTTCATCATGAAATGAAGAGGAGACTATTTATCGAGTTTTGTGGATGAAGTTCTTAGTTTTTGTCATGTATTGTAGTTTGTAACCTTTTCCAATGTAATTTCAGTTACATATATCTATCTTGTATCTTCCAGACAACTAAAATAATCATTACTTCATGATTTCACCCATCGAACCATGCCAATATAAAATATAATGCATTAACTCTAGTCTATAGGGGTTGGGGTGTTCAACATTACATCATCTGATAATTTCTATCAGAGATTTTCTAGAGATGGATCCTGGTGTACAGTATATTGGGTGTTAAGTAATATGATGGTGAATTATTTCGGGGAACCTAGAATCATGGGAATAGAAGACATGAAAGGGGATTACACGTCATTTAATTTACTATTGATGTACTGTTTTAGGGTTTCTTCCCCTCAGTTTATTTCCCAAACCCTATGACATTGCTTCTATATCTTGTTACATACTATCCAGTGACACCTTCCTTGAGAATTTGCAATTTTCATTACTTGGGGATTGTTTTTGGATTCCACTCTTCAATCTATGGTTATTATACACTTTTTTCATTTATTTCCTTCATTTATTCTCACAGAGATCTCCTATATTGGAGTTTCATTGGTTTGGGTATGTTTGGGATTCATTTTTAACACCCAAAGGTATGGTGTAGGTTAATCCACATGTTTTTTGTGCAACGATGAGTGGTTTAGTCTTCGTCATCTAGTGTGTGTTGAGTTTAACACCTTCTTTGATGTAGGTTTTCTCTCATTTTTCCATTTTATTTATCTTGTCGTAGGGGTTTAATTTTGTTATGTATAGATTATGGTTGTGTTGGATTAATTAAATATAAATATTTCGATAATTGAAATTACAGAAGAAAACATTTTAAAAAGAATGATTTTATAGAGTTGGTATTATTAATGATATTGTAGATTCATCTACCATGATACCCCACAAAAAAATTGTGGCTGTTGGAGGCTTTTTTCACCAGATATGTTTGTTGTGATTTTTTTTGGGTTGTGATTTTTCATATCAACATAAATTGAAATTGGATAATTAATTATTCATATATAACAAATTAGTGGACCCAAGATTTTCATTTTTCTAAAAAAACCATAAAATTTAAGTGTATATGAGAAAAGATATTTTTTAAATCTATAAGTGTATTTTGATGTGTTGTGATGTGTGGTCATGCTTGTGGGACAATGATGTGTGTTTACAATGGGGTGTGGGATGAAATGTGGATGTTTGGCTATATATTTGGGGCAGAAAAGAGGTGGTTTTTTCTGTGATTTTGGGGTGGCATTGGGATAATATAATGAGGGTGTTGACTTTTTTATGATACATAGTTTCATTTTTCTATATTCCAGAGTATTGGTGGAATAAGGAATTAAATAGACAATAATGTTTGCAATGGTGTGGGTTGGTTTTGTTAATGGGGTGGAAATTTGTTAAGGGAAAATTAAATGATGGGTTATGTGAATAAATATGTTTGATTCTAAATAATAAAATGAATGGTTATCAAACATGGAGTAAATTTAAATCCCCAATATATTATAATGGATATCAATCTTCTAAAATGATCATTATAAATACTAATAAATGTATTTAGAGGTGGCAGAAAAAGTTATTGTGTTGTGAGTTGTTTTTTTTGTTCTTGAACGCATATGATTGTCTTGATTGATTGATATTATATGTATATATATATATATATATATTGTATATTCATGTGATATATATACACACCACACCCATGCTGATCACTATGTATCAAACACCCACATAGTCATGTGGGGGTGTCTTTCCCAATATCTTAGTGGGAGGACGGATAGCTAGCCACCCACCCTCCCCTTATCCATATTCTATGTATGGTCTATATTGTAGAGGAGAAGATTTCTAAAATAAAGTTAGTGAATTTGATGATGTGACATGGAATCCTTGGTTTCATCTGTATTCTTTGTGATGTGGTATTCCATGTGTTTTTGGGATGAGTTATGATGTTATATCCTACGTATCTTTGATATGAGTTGTAATGTGGTATCCTATGAGTGCTCAGGATGAGATGTGATGAGTTTTACGGACATGTTGTGTGTTGGCGGGATGTGATGTGAGGCTCAGGTGTGTTCAGGTAGGATATGTTCTGAGGCCTTGGTGTGTGCAGGTGGGATGTGATGTGGTATATTGAAAACATCTTGGAGCTCCAAGACTTCTTACATTGGGGTTTGAGAGTTTCTAATCTATGGGAATGTGGTGAGGGAACCCTATCACTGATGGGATTTACAATATATTATATTACTTTTTGTAATTTATTTAGTGAACATTCCTTAGTTGGGTAAGAATGGTTATTATTCTTTTTTAGGTTTTGTTTGGTTCTATCGTTTTCTCATGGATTCATTAGTATGTTTCATTCAAATGAACAAGGGATTCATTTGTTTTCATATTGAGAATATTTGCATACTCACCCTACATATATAAAACACCATTCATGTTTTTAGGAGGATTTGATGGACTGTGTTGTATCATACTAGCTTAGATCCTTCACAGTTATTATGTTGCTACTGTATATTTACATTTGAGTATTTACATTAGAGAATTTTATTTGTATCAGTTCTATTTATTCATTCATGTGGAATGTTTTCGTATTTCATTATTATTATGTCTTGGAGTTATATTTTGGGTTATTAATCATATCTTCCGATCTTGTTTCCATGTAAAGGTTAATTCATACTATATTATGATTATTGTAAACCCTTGGTGCTAGTCTCCAATATGAGGCCTACTGTTGGTGGGAAATGGGGGGGGGGGGGTCAATATCTTCCATTATTCATTGTCAGTCCAAGAGGGGTATCTTTCGAGTGATTGGGTCATGAAAGATTGGTATCAAAGCTACTGGTTGAGAAATAGGATGGATTTTCCAATTAGGAACAATGTGGATTGTATGAGACGGAATTGAAATAGTGCCATTTGACCATGGAATATTACATTGGCTAGGTAGATTGTTTAGGACGCCTTATTTGATTATCCCTGTGATCTAGTGCACAGATTAAGAGCTTTTGTAAAGACCAAGTGTGATGGACATGCTTGCAAGGTGAGACAAAGGAGATGTACACAACTCATAATGACATGGGTTCATATTTTAATTGGGATTTTAGTATTGTTGAAATTAAGTAAATAGATTAAATTAGTTAAAAATAATCTTAATGAAATTCCATATTAATTGGGATTAAGAAATCATTGTTTTCCTTTCACCTATGGATCATGTTCATCATGTGTGTGTGGATCAGGTTGTTGAGGTTGAAGAAGCTGATCTGATTGATCACACCAAGTTTGATCTAGTTGAGCGAGATGATCTGGAGCAGAGGACGTTGGGAATATTCTAGTGGAGGGATTTGTTGAATTATACAGATAGTTTTTTAAATATCTAATCAAAGTTCTAGATAGAGTAGATTCAGATCATGTTTAGTTTTATCTACTACACAATGAGTTACTAGGTCCCACTAGTAGTTATCTAGATGTGATGAGCTTCGTGTTAGTGGTGGGAATTGTATCAAGAAGAGTATAAGTAGGAATTTGTACTATGGAATGAATTATAGAAGGAGTTTTGAGAAAAGTTCATTTCTTCAACCATGAAGGCAGTGAAGTGGTAAGAGTTTAATTCTCTTCAAGAGGATGGAATGTCATTTTGGGAATTTGGAATTATGTTCACATATCTCCTTCATTTTGGGATAGATCTTTTTCTAGATGAAGAATCTCATGAGAGCCGTCATGAGGAGGCACTTTATCCGTCTATCCAGTATTAAGATACTTCTTTTACATTAACAACATATCTGGATGTTTATAAGATGGTAGAGGTGATGGATCATATGTACTCATGAAGATTTTTTCAATGTGAGGGGATTATTTTCAGATCCTCATAGAGACGAGTTTTTAGTAGTAGGTCTCGATCACCATGACCATCAATGTTTTGACCAGTAGGGATTCAACTTTAGAAGCTTCCTTTCCATCCATTATGGGGCCAGAGGTTTTCATGATACTCTAGGGAGATTTTTTCCACTGTGTTTTGGTTGTGGGGTTCGTATTCATCACCTGACAAAGTTCCAAGTGGTTCCCCAAGTGTAGTTTTGTGGAGGTGGATTGGTTCAATTCCATTCTCAGTTGTAGTTTCTAGTGAGACTATTCTAGAAGTAGGGGTAGTTGGATAATAATTCACTAAGGGGAGACTGTTTGGCATGTTCAGTTGCATGCAATTGAGATATCAATTCTATAGGGATTGATATGGTCATATGTAAGATCAGTATGTTTAGAACTCTTGTTTATTTCATTTTTTGATTTGAGAGATTCACACTCATTTGTTTCATCAGTGCTATCTTATGCATTGTTACTAGACCTAAATATGCTTGACATGATCATTTTGATGATTATTCTAGATGGAGGCCATAACAACTAGTTTGATGCGTTTTGGGGGGGTAGACTAATGATTGGGTCATATTAGTCCCATGTATATTTGTGAGTCATACAGATGAGTCATAATATGTCATCCATATCATCGAATAGTTGTATTACATATGTTCTATTATTGACTTCTTCAGTTGGAGAGTAATGTTTTTGGATGTGGATGGCTAGCATGTAGTTTTCTTTAGTGAGTGGAGTTGTATGGTGGGTTGGATATGTGTGGAGACCCTTCATTACTTGTTGGTTGAGTTTTTAGAGGAATCTGTATAATATAGGGTGGTAATGGTTCCCAATTTCATAGGGGGTAGGCTCTTCGATGATTTTCCAGAGGAGGTGATGACATTACCCGCTTGACGTGATGTTGAGTTCAGGATAGACTTGTAGCTTGGTGCTTCTATGATTTCAATTTCTCATTATCAGATAGAACCATTTATGTTTCACGAGTTGATGATTCAAATATATTATCTGATGTGGAAGGGACTTATGGACCCCAATGAGTCATTGTGGGGTTCTCTATTGTTGTTTTCCAAGAAGGCAGATAGATATCTGAGGTTGTGTATAGACTAACGGTGGTCAAATTGGATTATGTTCAAGAATAAATATGATATCCAAAAGATATAGTACATTTTAATCCAGATGATAGGGGTGACTTAGATTTCTATGATCGATCTATGGAATTGATGTCACCTTTTTATGGTGAAGGAGGGTGTTGTCATGAATACTACCTTCAGATGCAGGTATATTCTGATTGAGTTTTTAGTCATTCAATTTGGTTTAAAAAATACACCAAATGAGATCATGGGGCTTATTAAATCAATTTTCCATGAGTTATAAGACCTATTCATTATAATATTCATCGATGAAATCTTAATCAACTCGAACTAATAGGGGGGTCATGCTGAGAATCTTATAATAGTCCTGCATGATCTTTGGTTCAACCTACTATATAGAACATTCTATAAGTGTATGTTATGGAAACAATATGTGAAATTCAATATATATTTGTTGTCTCAATAGGGTGAGGAAGTAGATCAATCAAATTTTGAAGTAGTTTTTTCTTTGGCAGCACCCAATAATGTTGTATAAGTTAACCATTTACTTGGTTTCGAATTCTATTATTGGATGTTTGTACCCGAATTTTATAAAGATACAGCTCCATTAATAATTTTTACTTGGAAATGACAAGCTTTTTGTGGGAATATAACATCCACATAGCGTTCATTTACCCAAAGGGATGTTTTTCAATGCTATAGTTATTCTACTGACAGATGAAGGGGGTGATGTTTGAGGTGTTTTGTGATTCTTATAGTATGTGATTTTATTATGTGTTTATTTATTAGCATGTGATGTTCTCTCATGGAACTAGGGATTTAATTCCCTTTGAGTGTAACTATTCCACATATGATTTGGTTGTATGAGCAATTGTGTTTGTGCTTATGTTATGGTGAAATTACCTTATTTGTGAGCAATTTATGGACTTTACGGATCACAAGTTCTTCAGGAATGTATTTGACCACCATGAACTGATTCATTAAGAGTTGAGGTCGATGTAGATTCATTAAGAATATGATTTTGATATCTGCTACACCTCATTAAATGGGGAATTTTATGGTCGACAGCTTGAGTAGGATGTCGTGGAATTGTGTTGTTCGATAGTTTGGGGAATCATGGAGAGATTTGGAGATGATAGAAACCTTCCACTTAAGTGTAAGGATGGATATTGGTAGAGTTTGTTTATATTAAAAGATTGTTCATTCTACACTATTATAGTATGTGGAGGAATATCAGTCGGGAAACTCATAGGAAGTGGTTATATGTGATCATGTTGTCAGTGGTGATGATTTGGAGTGATGGTTGGAGGTTGTTCAGAACTAGATATTGTTTTTTGAAGGCTGTTTGTTCTATTAGAAATATGAAAGGGAGTTATTTTTGAGTTCTAAATATCACACTTTATAGTACACCATGTAATTTCTATGATATACCTTGGATTATGGATATAGTTTTGGTGTCATGGGTTTATATAGGTATTGGCATTGTTTATGGAACTATGAATGGTTTCCCAATAGGTAAAGGCCAGCCATCCTGTTAGTGGTGGCATATAGAAGCCTTGTAGACTCACAAGGGGTAATCAAATTACATATCTATGGATTTTGTTTCCATATTACCTAGATATTTGGGTGGATTTGATTTTATTTGGGTTATAGTTGATTATTTTATGAAAACAGCCCACATCTTAGTGATCATGGAGTTTGGAATAGTTGATTCCTTATCTAATATGTAAATATATGAGGTGGTATGGTTTCATGGAGTTTTTTTTATTTTATGATACCATGATTCATGTTTTACATCATGTGTTAGAAGGTGATTAAACATTATTTTGGCAATTAGTTACCCCTCAACACTACTTTCCACCCACAGAATGATGTGTAGATAGAATGGACTATTCAGACATTGAAGGACATGCTGAGGTCATGCATGTTGAACATTGGTTGATCATCAATACAATAACAATCATTGGTAGAGTTTTATTATAACATTGCTTATCAAACATCAATTGGAGTGGCTTCATTGGATGATTTGACTGGATGACCATGAGATTCTCTTTTGTGAAAGACATAGGCTGGGGAGAAATATGTTATATTTCACTATGTGGTGTAGTGCACAATAGAAAATGTTCAGCATGTTCATTATAGAATTAAATAAGTTTTAGAATTACATAATTCTTATATAGATTTCAATAGAAGGCCCTTGGAGGTTGTGGTTGGGGTCCATGTGTAATTGAAGGTTTCAACTCTATGTGAGATTAAGATCTCTGGCAGAGGGATTATACATTGTTCTAGGTTCATTGGGCCCATTGAAGTGTTGGGGAAAGACAACTATGTGGCAGTATGGTTGGTGTTTCCCCCAATGTTATAGAGGATTCATGATGACTTCCACATCTCACACCTTCGTTGGTATCTTCATGATGAATCCCATGTTATTGAATAAGGAGACTGTAATAGTTGGGATTTTGCAAAATTTGTGGAGATACTAGTAGAAAGCTAGGATCTCCAAGAGGATATGATGAGTGTAATAACCATTCTATTAGTTATTGTGTTGTGGAGGCATGTTGACTAGAAGGAGAGTACTTGGGAGTGAAAAAAGAAGATGCATGCCTAATACTAAAATTTGTTCTATTTTTTTCATTACTCAATTTTCCATTATAATGTAAAGTTATGATACATTTTTTAATGAAATTAATAATTCCATTGGGTTATGATAGTTTTTTCATGATGTGGGATAAAATACTAACTCATGAAAAAGAAAGGATTGGATTCCAAAAATAGATGCATGAACTATGATGCTATTATATCTATGCAGTTGATTCAGTCCTACCTAGAGATGATCGTATATTTACATGATATAAGGAATTATTTAATTCATTGGGTTTGTATACTGTGGTTCGTTGGTTATAGAAAAGGGTGGTTTGGGAAAATTCAAGTTGATATGGTAGTGTAGTGGTTGTGTGGTTGTGTGGTAGTGTGAGAAGGGACGTTTTTTAGATTTTGTTTCATGGCGATGAGGTTGTTCATAATGTTTTTTGTTTTTTTGTAAGGAAATTTGTTTGGTGGTAATGTTTGAGGTATGACGACACTCTTGAGAGTTATCTCATAGAGTGTTTGTCTGGACACTATTTCTTCTGGACCTATTTTTGGATTCTTGGGGGATATAATCAGTTGAGAGGTATCTGATGTAATGATATATTCCCTCATAATACATTATAGTTTTGGTTTGTAGTGATTTAAATTTTTGGGTGAGGTTTTGAGAGTTTTTAGTTGAAGCTGGTGGTGGAAAAGAGGTGTTGCAGGAAAAAAATATTTTGTAATGATAATACATGAGGGAAAATTTGGGTTCACAACATCACTAGGGATATTTTAGGATGTCTTGGATTTTAGGTTTGATTAATAATATGGTGACTTGTTATTTGGTGTAATTGAGAATCCCTAGATTACATGACAGAAAGGGGATTACATGTCATGTAATTTCTCAATGATGTATTATTTTATGATTTATACCACTCATGTTACTTCTCAAACCATACAATTTCAAATACCTATCTCATTTAGGTTAGTTCAATGATTCCTTCCTCAAGAATTTGTGATTCCTTTTTCTGGGGATTGATACTGGCTTCTCTTCTTTGATCCCTAGGGTGTTCTCCCTTTGTTTTATTCCTTTTTCTTCAATTATTCCACTAAGGATCTGTTGTGGTGATGTTTCTTTGGTTCGGGGTGTGTTTGGGTCATGTTTTTTTTACAATAATCATGTTTTTTATGTTGATCAACGTGTTTACATGGAAATAGTTATTGTTTGGAATGTTTCTTCTTACCTTATAGTGCATAGTGAGTTGAAAATCATATTGGAGGTAGGTTTTCCATCGTTTATCACTTCAGTGTATAATGAAAAAAGAGTTTACTCTTTTTATCAATAGATTATGTCTTTTCTAGTATAATCAATGATACAAAATTTGTTAATTGAAATTTAATGGGGGAAAGGGTTTTATTAAAATGCTTTTATAGTGTTGATAATATTTTTGATATTGTGGTTTGTTAAAGATTTATTCCTAAATGAGAATTGTGTCAGTTGTGGGAGTTGTTTTTGTTGGATATGTGGGATCTGATTTTTTAGTATCACCCTATATAAAATTTGGTTAATTACTTATAATTGGATTATATAATAGTGGCCCCTGATTTTGTTTTGCTTGATAACAACACCATATAAAAGTGGAATGTGATAAAATACCCATTATAAAACAATAAGCGACTCTTTATTTGTTGTGATGTGTGTTCATGCTTGTCGGATGACAATGTTCGATATCAATGGGGTGTGGGGCGATATGTTGTTGTCTAGACATGATTTTGGGGAATTATAGAAGTGGATTTTTATCCCTATTTTTGGGGTAGCAAGGTGATAGTGTGATGAGGATGTTGTGTTGTTTATGATCAGTTGTTTCCTTGTGCTTGATTCCTGAGTAGTGGACGAATAAATAAATAAAATTTTAAATATGTTTTAAATGATTGTTGGTATGTTTGTTTAATGGTGTGGAAATTTGTTAATGGAGAATTATATGATATGTTGAGTGATAACATTTGGTTGATGTAAAATAATAAAATGAAATGGTGTTAAATGTGAAGGAAATGTGAAGCTGTAATAGATTATTAGGGAACTTCACCTTCTTAAATTACTATTTTAGATACTAATAAATACATTTTTAGGTGGCCAAAAAAGTGAAAGTGTTGTGTGTTGGTTGGTTTTTTTGGGAATCTAGTGGTTAGGATTGAGTGATCTATGTCATATATATATATATATATACACTTGAACATTCTAGTGATTTCATTATGGACTTGTCCATGTTGATCGCCATTTCCAAATAACTACATACACCACTACCAAAAAGGCATTTAGCAGTGATATAAATGTCATTTATAATTTCTATAAAATTGATGACTACATGATTGAAATAAAATCCCTCATCTTTTATCAGTGCTTATAAAAGAACAGATAAAAGAAATTTTATTAGTGCTTATAGAAGTTCTGAAAAATGTTTCCTTTATCAGTTATTTTAAAAACACAAATTGGTTTCTTTATTATAACTTTTAAAAGAGATAAAAAAATGTCCTTTATTGGCGCTTTTAAAAGAACTAATAAAGTTCCATACTGTTGTCTGCTGCAAAAGAACACTGTTACACCAGTGTAATGTGTTTTAACAACACAACATATCACTTGAAACACACTAAATATCCAAGAAAACAAGTCCCAATAAAAAATTTAAATGAAATGAAATTTACAAAAAAAAATGTACAAGCTAAACAATTATATTATAGAAATTTCAAACATTGGTTTATACAATTTTGTAAATACAAATTATTACATACATTTAAAAAAAACAGTGTTCTTTATTATTTTAATCCTTATCCCAAATAATTTAATTACTGAAAAAACCCCCTTATTGAGAAACATAATGCACCTATATAAAAAATCAATTCATATTCTAGTAATAATAATATAAAGCAATAAATTAACAAAATGATTTAATATTACTAAAATAGATGTCTATTTTTAATAAAAAAGATACACTTAGAGTCATACAAATCACACTATGCATTTGATTGAGGTGTGTCTAATTCCAACATATCTCAAATGACAATCAGATCTTTGAATTGAAGAATTAAAACAATCATGATGTGTTTTCTTAGTTTTAGGTACATCATTTGACTTTTTTCTAAGATATACATTTAAACCGGAGAAACACAATATCAACTTACATTAATCGCATTGTGTATTAGTTTGATTTGAAACTGATTCCTACACATCACAACATAATTATTAACCATTTCTCAAAAAAAAAACATGAAAATCTTAGCATCTTTGATCATTTTTCATTGAATTTCACTTTTTGAACAAAAATGTCAACTACAAACTCATAAGAGACATTATGAGACCTGTCAAGATTGTCATGTTTCAAGTATAGGCATGGATGATTTGTAAACATAAATATTTTATTATGAACCATCTTCGTAATGTATCAAAATAATCTGAATACATTTTCTCATATTTTAGTAGTAGGGTTGTTCGTTTTAATAAAATTATTGTCAATTTTTCATAAAAATATACACTTTGAGTCATAACGATCACACCGTGGTTCAGATTGAGGTGATGATGATTTATAAATTTCTGAAAGTTCTTATGGATCATTATCCAATATTATAAAAAAATATGAATTTATTTTCTTAAATTTCAGTACGTCAGTTTGATTTTTTACAAAAATGTCATTTAAAAATGGAAACAAAAACTTTGAAATATTACAATCACACCATGTATTGGTTTGATGTGAGAACAATTTGTACACATCAAAAATGACTTATGAATTGTTCTCCTAAATCATTAAGAACAACCGTGTTTGATAAGTTTACATTGAGTGACACATTTTCGATTAAAATGTCAATTTTAGAATAATAAAAGAGAATTTGAGTAATACCGTTGATATCATGTATCAAATTAAGATGTTTCTAATACTATAGCATCAAATATGAAATATGGGACGTTTGGGTAAAGTATCAAAACAATCTGAATGTGTTTTCTTGGTTTTGAGTATGTATTATTTCTTTCATAGTAAAACATTATTTTAAGATGGAAACTTTCACTTTGACATATTTTAATCACATCGTGTACCAGCTTGATATGAGTTTGATTCCTAGATCAAAAATTATGTATAAATTGTTTTCCTAAATTATCAAGAAATCATGAGACAATTTTATATTATTTTAGAAGGTGACACTTTTTGAACGAAAATGTCAATTTTAAACTGATAACGGAGTCCTTGAGTCATACATAGAACATCGTGTATCGGATTGTGGTGAGAATGATCCATGCACGTAAAAAATGACTTATGAATCATTTCTGTAATGTATCAAAACAATATGAATGCGTATTATTAATTGTGAGTTGGTATGTTGTCCATTCTGTTGAGATTGTGGAAAATTTTAAATAAAAAGATACACTTTGAATCATATTTACCACACCATGTGTCAAATTGAGGTGATACATACTCTTAAACATCTCAAATGTCATGTGGATCATTTTCATGATGTATCAAAAAAATTTGAATGACATTTCAGGGTTTTGAGCATTTTAGTTGTGTTTTGTCTGTAAAATTTCTTTTTTAACTATTGACAAAAACATTTGACCCATTCTGATCCCACTGATTATCAGGTTGATGTGAAACTTATTATAACACATAAATAATGACATATTAATCCTTTTACTAAATTATCATGAAAATACTAATATGTTTGATAGGTTTTAAATAAGTGATATCTTTTGAACTAAAATGTCAATTTCATACTCATAACAGAAACATTTAGTCATATTAGACATACCATGTATCTGATTGGGGTGTGGATGATTATATTGGTCAAAAGTGACTTAAGGATTGTTTTAATAAAGTATCATAATAATATGAATATGATATGTTGTTTTTGAGTATATCTGTTTTATATTATTCTAACATTTTGGAAAATTTTATATAAAAAATGTGCATGTGGTCATACTGGTCATATCTTGTGTCAAACTATCATATGTATGATTGCAACAAATCCCAATGTCTAAAAAATTCTTTTCATAAATGTTATCATGATATAAGTTAACAATTTTTTGAAATTTTAACACTTCAAGAGTAACATCGATGAAACCACCCCTACTCATAATATTTCACCCATATAGGAAAACAATTATGACATGAGTAAAAGTAAAAATATATAAATTAAAAATAATTATGGAATTGTACCTTAATTCTATAGAAACATATTTTAGTATGGAAACATCAACATTTACATTATGATTGAGAATTCGAGGGAACTTTAGTTAAAGTGATTAATTTCATCTCCATAGGCGTGAGATGTTTTGTGGGATAAGAAGTATGTTGTCATTTTGGTGCACAAAGGAATGAAATATGGAATGATCACCCCAAATCGAACAAAATAATCCACATGTATAAAAAACAATTACCTTTCATTAATAGAAAAAATAAATAAATTAAAAATAAAAATAAAACCGAATATTATTTATAGGGACACTTTTTTAACTATGAAAATATCAACATTACCTTTTTAATTAAGCTTCTTCATTACTCATCATATAATGGAAGTTGAGAGAACATGAATGAAAGTGATAAATGTAACACTATAGGGGTTAATTGGTTGGGAGGGAGATGATTTTTGTGTAATTTTTCATGCATAAAGTCATGAAAGATATATTGACCACCCCAACTCAAATAAAATAATACACCTATATAAGAAAACGAATATTATGCGAGTTATAATAAAATAATTAAACCAAAATATTAATTAATACATCAATTCTATGGAAAATGATTTTTATGAAAACATCCAGACTACCTTTGTGATTAAACAGAGGTAGCATCATATCTCTTCCTATAATGTTAGATGAATGATCTTTTTGTAACATGTCTAAATCAACACTGTAGGGGTGGAACGGTTTTGAGGAAAGAGGTGTGTATGGATATTTTGGTACAATGGTATCAAATATGGATAGACCACCCCAATGAAAAAGAATACATCTGTATAATGAAGTATTTAAAATTTTAGTAATACAAAAATAAAATAAATTATTTCTAAATATGAAAAAATATATTAATTCTATGCACAATGATTTCACTATGAAAAAATCATGATTACAATTGTGATTGAACAGATACAACATCATTTCTCTTCGTATATTTATCAAATCACCAGCAAAAATATTATGAAATAAATGAATCTGTACAGAATAATGAAAATTAAATCAACATTCAATTAAATAATTTTTGGGAAAAATAGAAAATGAATTCCATTGCACACCATTACATTAAATCATTCCAAAGGGTTTCCATCAATATATTTTGTTCTTATAATGAACTCATAACATCGTCAAGTGTAGAAGAAATTTTTTTCTTGGGTAGTCAAACACTTAATTAAGATTATTTTAATGTTGAAGAGAACATATAATTTTATGAAAAAAACAAAGTATATTAAAAATCACTTTTACCTTCTCATTGAACTCTAATTATATTTTAAAAGGATTGAAATATTTAGTTATCATACTAAGAATCCAAATCTCCGCATTGTTTTCCCATATAATATACAATACATTTAATTTATTGGGACTAGTAGGAAGTTATTGTGATCTCACAATAAAAGATTCATCATTGATTGATGATTCATATGACCCGTCATTTGATTCAGACTCTAACAAGACAATAGATGAATTATTTTTTTATAATAGAGATATAATATTTATTCACTGCATGTGATTCCATTATGAACAACCTTTATTTTCCCCCTTCCATGTTAAAACTCACCTGCATAAATCACATTTCAATAACTTTCACTACAATGATAATTTAAAAAAATTTGGGCTGAAACATCAACAATTGAAATGGTGTATAATCTAATTCATATGATTGTTAGATTCATAAAAAAATGACATATTAGTTTGAAATGAATTTTTATACATTGAATTAGATATGTGAATTTCTTCAAATATAAGCATAAAACCATTTTCCTATACCATTTTGTATCCATTGTGATCATTTGTATAGAAAATTTAACCATTGATTACAAAAAAAGATTAAGATATAAAATTTTCATTTGGTTCTTTGGCTACACAACATAAATATAAGGTAATTAGGATTGGGTTTTAACGATGATAGCCTGCCAAAAAATGTCATTTACAATTGGACTCTGTCTCAAATACCTTATTATGGATGGAGGAATTAAAAATATTTTTATTTTCCATGATCTCCCAACAATAATATTTATTTGTGACGGAAAAATGGTTCATCTTAAAAGATATTCAGAATGGTTTGAAATAACCTGTTGCGATGATCCATTGGAAAAGGTAATCTGTTTCAATGTTTTTTTTGACATATGGTTTAATCCATCCCAAATAATAAAAATATTCCAAATTTAAAAAATTAAAACAAATATATAAAAATTATTTTAGAAAATATAAAATAAAATTTACAATAAATTTAAAAATAAATATATTTTAAAAAATGCAAATATCAAATAAAATATAATTTATTTAAAATATATATATACACATAATTAATTAAATTTAATGAAATTAATTATCTTATTAAATATAATATATATATATATATAAGAATAATTAAAAACTGTTAATTATTTAAAATACATTTAACGAAATAAAAAATTTAATATAATTAAAAATATTTAAAAAGCATTATAAAAAATTAAAAAAAAATCAAAACAGACATAAAAGTGGTACATAAGGTACACAATAACATGTCTATCATATCAAATTATAAAATAAATTCAGTAAAACTGTATTAATCATCAACTATTTTCTGGTGGAGGTGGATCATTTGATGTACCACATAGAGGATCACTGAAAGTACTAGGAGAATAAACTCCATACCATCACCACATGCATGTTAATTCATAAACTCAATAATATTCACATCTATTAGACGATGCTACTCACACTCATCGACCATCTCCTTCTACATCATCTACATCATCTCATCTTAAGCTCTCATCCTCTCCTCATATAGTTTTGTAGATGATGGATTCGATGACAACTCTCCACAATCTCCATTCATACTCTTTTGTTCCATAATTGAATTACTATAATAACCCATAGGTCTCAGTCAAGAACAAATACCAATCACTCAACCATTATCAACACCCTACGGCATTGAAAATATCCATGTTCCCTCAATGAAACTAGAATTAGTAGTGAGATCTTGTTCGGTAACATCATAACTCTCCCATGTATGATAAGTCACATCACACTATGATTACATTAAATATAATGAAAAATTATAATGACAATAAATTTAATATTCATGAAATTTTAAACAAATTCAGTTACCACAATATGGTGCAGACATTCTTCTAAAACATCATCTATACATGGATTAGAATACATCATCTTACAAACATAACACTTCGTAATATATGGGTCAGTAGAAGCATGTTTAATATAAAAAATTTTACATTTAAAAAATATATAAATTAATAAATAAACTGACTTACCCTATTTCATCTATGTAACACAAATGAAAGACTCTTGGTACTATAGATGACTGCTTTCCACCCCAGTCTCTGATGTCAAATTGATGATCTCCTCCAAAAAGTCTCTCCTAACTAGAACGAGAACAACCCATCCCATAACAAGATGATATAAATTTAAGATGAGGGGAAATGTAAGATTTGATGAAAATGTTAGAACATGCTTTATCTGTAGTTCTCTTTTTGATGTTGTGTCACTACTGGAAATCTAACCTTTACCAACGGTTTGGAACCGTTGGTATAGGCCTCCAAACCGTTGGTATAGCCTATACCAATGGTTTGGAGAACCGTATCCAAGTAAGCCGTTGGGATAGGTCTATACCAACGGTTTTCCAAAAACCGTTGGTATAGGTAATATGAAATCTATACCAACGGTAATGGAACCGTTGGTATATAAATTCAAAAAATAAAACATCCGCTGGGATTTGATCCCAGGACCCCTTGTTTATAATCGAACGACTTAACCACTAAGATAACATCACTTTTGTAAACATAATTTCATATATATATATATATATATATATATATATGTATTATCATAATTATTTAAAATTTTGATTTATAGAATGTTATCGGTTAGTAGAGATGGAAAAAAAATTAAAGAACCTATCCCAAAGGTTTTCAAAACCGTTGGGATAGGTTAGGGGTGGGTTGAGTATTTTAGGACGAAGTTTGGTTTTGTGGGTGCTTTTTCCCAACGGTTGTGGTGGACCGTTGGGAAAGAGTGACCTTTCCCAACGGTTTTGGTGAACCGTTGGGAAAGAGGCTCAAAACACACCCTTTCCCAACGGTTTTGGTGAACCGTTGGGAAATGGTAGCTATACCAATGGATTTTACAAACCATTGGTATTGAAGTATTGGGAAAGATCATCTTTCCAGTAGTGTGTAGAAACTTATGAAATCACCCACATAGACAACTATCCCTTGCCTCTCATATAGGTCATCTATATCTATCAGATATTGGTGAAAGAAATTATACATTGAAAATATAAATAATATGTCAGTAATTAAATAAATATATAAAATGTATATATTATTTAATAACATAAAATACATTAGTCGAACATCTGGTCACACACTGCGATGGGTACTAGTTCCCATGACCCCCAAGGCTCAGAAAAACAATTTCTCAAAATCACACTAGCCTACCCAATGGATATTAGAGAGAAACTGTCAAAAATTGAAACAAATATATAATTATGAAATCATCATCAAAATTAATTCAATATGTTTATATAAAAATAAATATCTTAAAAAATTTAACATACCTCTATAAATGAGGATAAAAGTCAACAGTTGGTTATCTCTATAGAAGTGGATATAGAATTAGTAATCGACAAGGACCAGGGCCCCTCATAGTAGGTGCACTAGCCCAAGGAGGAGGACCTAAATTGGTATAATTAGTAAAAAGTCTGGAATTTGTGAGAGAACATAATAGATCATTTGGATCATCTCCATGCATCTGGAAAAAAATATTTTCCATAATAAGATATTGTTAATACATATAAAAAAATAAACAACAAATAATTTTTAGAATAAAATAATGGTACCTAAAATAGATTGTTAATAAAAATAATAAATTTAAAACATAAATAAATATCAAAATACATTACTTACATGAATATAAAGAGCTGAATATAATATATTAATCATTATTATCATCCCTATTTTCATAGATATCAATTTCGTCATCCTAATCATCAACATTTCCAAATTCCATATGACTTTCAGTTTCATCATCCCTTATTACATCATTAACATTATCTATATCATCATTCATTAACTAGGGGGTTTATTCATCAATATTTATATTTTAGTGGGTAATAGATGTATTTTGGAATGTTTCATCAAACAATTCAATATGTTTCACTTCAATATAACAATTTACATATTCAATAAAATGATTGTCACATGATTTCATTTTAAACAAACTACACCAGTCCTTCAAATCACTCAAATCATCATAGTAATTTTCATAGTAAACATGATGCGCATGATGTTCCAACAGAAATGGTTTATTTGATACATGAGGAAGGTTGTATTTAATGTCTAAAAATCCATATCATGTATGAGCTCGCAACCCCAAATAATTATAAAACCAATGAAATTTAATTATTATAAGAAAATTTGGTCCTAGATAACGTAACTCCATTATTTCATCTAGTATACTATTCAAGTCAACTACACATTCTTTATGATGGTATCCTTTCAAACGAACACAATTATTTAATGAATTTATTGATTCAAATTATATTCATACATGGAATCATAATCCATTGACCATGTACCAGTTATAATATTTTATGAATTTCAATGGAGGGGTATTTAGGAAACACAATCGACTATAAATTTTATTATAATGTTTTGTTACATGAAAATAATAAATAATAATAATACTAAATATCATTGAAAAACTAATTTAGTATTACATCGAATGGAACTTATCTTTGTAGCATTTAGAACTAATTTTAATTTTTTTAATGTCGACGGTTTTCAAGAGTAGAAGATGTAATTTGTGTAAATTGTATTTTGATATGGTCATCATATTGTCTAAAAATGTACTTTAAGTTAACATATATTTTTTAAATAATAAACAGAATAATAATAAAATTATTACTTACTTTTCTAATCATGTCATTTCATCACAAAATTGATCAGAACATAAGTATTAACTATTTGTATCTCGTCATCTATAATCCTTTTCTCATGATAACCTCCAAATCCAAGCTGGGGATGATTAAAAACATAAAACAGATGATTTCTGACATCATGATCATTTTTATCATTGTGACCCATGTGTTTAGGTTTTGAAAAATAATCCATGTTAAAATAATATGAAGATAAAATAGGGAAATATTCTGTAGGGATTGAAGAGGAGCATTTTCATGGGCCCACTGGACATGAAAAAGTTCATTTCTGAAGCCCCATCATCAAAGGATGTGTCGATCATTATACAAGATGGCCATAATTCAGGTATCAAAGGAATTGGATCCAATAATCGATTTAATGTTTCGTGTAAGGAAGACATTAATGCACCTAAAGGTTGGAGAAAAGTAGAGGAAAATCAAGATTAGGTTCCTCCAATGGGGCTAGACAATCATGAAGAGGACCTTGATTCTACCTCAGAGTTGGTAGAGCCCAAGGATGTGCGTATTGTGGAGGGTTATTTGAGGAACTCTTCCAAAATCAAAGTACACCATCAATGACACAGATGGATTTATCCAACACTCCCAGAGGGTGTGAGGACATAATTACTATTCTAATTGGCATAGCCCACCCCCTATTACATGGTCTTCCAGCAATGGAAAATTTCCTCTTGCATGAGGGGGCAACAACCTCAAGAGAAATCATAATGGCCCAATAAAGAATGTGGAGTCAGGGTCTCACAAGGAGAAACAATATCATGTAGGAAAAGCAACAATTACTGATCAGGTGTATGTAGAAAATGAGATTGTCGGGGTAGATTTGTCCTTGAGCATTAATTAATAGGTAGGCTATAATGATTAGGATATTATTATCATTTTCAATGGAGAACTCTTAGAGTTGGAGTTAGAGGACAACACATCACAGGAATAACTGGTCAACTGCAGAATGAAGATCTCTATGGAGGTGTTCATTCAAACCTGGGAAAAGGTGGCTTATAATATCAAAGAACATCATCAAGAAAATCTGAATGCAAAGGCTAATGATTTACAATGAAAACATAATATAGTTAAGGTTTCTTAAAAAATAAAACTACAGTTCGAAGAGTTTTCCATTACTTATGATGTTGTATGACTACATGTTGTTGAACCTGGATGATTTCCCACCTTTTCCCTTAAAAGTGATCTAATAAAAATACAATGTTTTTGTGGTGAAGATAAAGTAATAAGAGCATAAATTAGAAATTTCCTGCAGCAATTTTGCTTTTAAATCTATCCTTTCAACTTATGAATTTTTATGTACATTCATATTTAGTTCATATAATAATATATCAAATAGATACACCCACATTAATTTTACAGTCCCTATACATTTAGTTTCATTTATAACATTAAATATTAAAAGTTCCATATAATCAATGAAATTGGATGGGAATATTTTCTCAAATTTATATAAAATTGATAAAAAATATTTTTCTATCATGATAAATGAATTATAATATGATGATTCTGCATAAATATCTCATAAAAATATGATATTTTTGACAACATGTCCAATATTGAAGAATTTAACAACCCTATAAGAGTTAGAGGGTGTAATATTTAAATTATGATAGTAATATCATGACTTTTTAACTCAGTAATATGCCCATTTTTTATGCTACGAGATAAATTAAAATCCTAATCATTAGGTTTCCTCAAATATATAATTCATTAATATAATAAAAAATGGTGTATTTTACTACGTGAGTAAGATGATTTTGGATACATTAATTTGTGGGATATTTCATCATAAAATAAATGATGTTCAGGACATCTGAAATATACACAAGATCTAATCATGCATTTACCATATCTTTGGTCTCACCAGGTGTGTCCAACATGGGATAAAACATGTTATCAAAAACATCATTCTCAATTATCATTATATCTAACTTGGGAATGACCAACTTATCAGAAAAATATGCAATGTCCCCAAAAATCATCACTTTATCAAATTATGATGTATCCCAAAACAATTTATCATTTCTTCATATAAGGTAGGTATAAAAGTAACATGATGTAATGTAGAGAAATAATAGTTAACATGATTAATTGAGTGCACTGCTAGAGGGGCATATATTTCAATTATACATTATGTAAAATTAATTACATTTCATTGAAAAAAGGTTATCCATGAGATGAAATATGCAATAACAGTATAAAACTACTTGTTCTCCCATTACTAAGAATAAACAATTTTTTTCAGCCATGATCTATGAACATTATTTTAGACTAGGTTTATTCTATCTAGATATCATATCACCCATTGAAAATTCATTGCTCATATATATTAATGCAACAATAAATATAAAATTTTGATTTGTAGTTTTATCAAATGTATTGACACCATTCGTATATAATAAAGATAACACTTCAAATAGTGGATTCAAATTCACATAAATAGTCTTCTTTTCATGTCATAGAATTATTATCATAACACATATATATATATGGTTAATTTATCAATATCTTAAGAGTACAATTGTAAGGATTAATGAAAATAATCCCAAAATAATGTTGACTACCTTAAACACCAAATAAACAAAAACTAACACAAGAATGAACGGACCATATCTTATGAGGTTATGATTATAAATAATTAAATCAAAAATTAAATTTTTTTCAAGATTCATACTCAAATTGATGATTTATTACATATAAGACAGAAATATTTGACTTATTCTATGTCATCAATCTAGCTCTGTTAAGTGTCAATAATAAACGTTGTAAACATGGTGTATTTGGATAAATATCAAATATTTCATGAGAAATCTAGACATTTCTTATTTTTACCCTTTATACCTTGATTCTCCACATAATGGAAAATTAACGAAATATTCGTAATCAAAATATTAAAATATGAATTCATTGGACCATTCAAGGATCTTCTGGTAACATAGACCCATATTTTTAACACACATTTTACATTCATAGAAACTTATATGTAATGTATTTCTGAAAAAAAAAATAATTAACCAAATGTAAAATATTTTTGAAACATTTTTTGGACTTTCGAAAATCGAATTTCATAATATTAATTTTTGTAATTTCTTCCTGTTTTCCAATTTTGATTCCAATATATAAGTCCTCCTTAGTAGATTTAAACAAATTTCATAACAAAGAAGGATTTTATTCTTTATTTGGAATATCATTCTGATTTGTTGTTTCTGGAATAGATGGACTAGCGATCTCATGTTTTAAAATATGGAATGATGGATCGGGAAAGAACAAATTTCTATTTTCTACTAAAGTATTTTCACCATATTGATACAAAAATATATACTCATTTCGAAAACCAAAACACAATAGATGAAGTATAACATTGTCAAATGTCTCAGGTGTCCTATGATCACATTTCTAACATATACATTTAATTATTCCATCAGGAAAAAAATCATTATTTAATCATGTAAATGAAATAAAGGTATCAATAGCTTCAATGTAGCTTGGATTTAAAATGAATCCTTTTGAATGTTTTGCGATTATTTGTCCAATCACGTTCAAATAATAGATAATTGTGTCTACTTTGCGAGTACAAATTTATCGAAAAAATAAAAAGTATAATAATAATTATTACAAATCTTTTTTACTAGAAAAAAATATTAGTATATCTTACCATCACTAAATATTCAATGGAATATGAGAAGAGTGAGTCATTTGGATTTCACTAGACTGTGGGGCCCATATAGGTTTATCATAGATAGAATAAAAATAATATATATAATATATAAGACACATTTTTTTTAAAATATTATAATATCACACAAACAGTGTCTCATATGATAAATTGGAGATCACTATTTGGTCTAGGATATGGGGTTTACCCAAGACGTTACAATATCTATGTGTGTGTTGGGTATTTATTTACATTTTTGTGTAGGTTATTAATATAAAATTATTATTATAATTTATTAATAAAATTAAATTTATCTTTCAAACAGTGTCTCATATGATAAATCAGATATCATAATTGTTTGTGATATGTGGGGTATACGCTTGGCATGATAGAACATTTTTTACTGTCAGGTGTGTAGTGACATTCCGCACGAGGGTAATTCATTAATCATTTTTCTATTAATTTATTATATAAATTTTTTATTTCTTCCAAACTATGTATCTTATGAAAAATTGGAGATCACCATTGGGTCCATGATTTTGGGTTTACCCTTGGCGCTACAGAACATTTTTAATCATTGAGAGTTTATTGACATTGCACATGGGGGTAATTAATTTATTTTTTATTATAATTTATTATAAAAATATAATATATCCCTCAAACCATGTATCTTATGATAAATCATAGATCCCCACTGGTCCAGGATGTGGGTTTTACTCTATGTGTGTCATAACATTTGTGAACATCAGGTATTTAATGTCTTTGCCTGCCCGGGTAAAAATTATATGAATTGTTAACACTAATTATTTTAGTTGATACAAAAAATAAACAAATTATTTTGAATTTATAATAAATGTTATCCAATTTTAAAACTTTCATATATTTTACAAGGAATTATTATTATTTTATATTTATCACAAAAATGTAAAATTTGTTAATAAAAATGTCCCTTTAATTATTAAATATTATAAATTGGTTAAATTTATACTAAATTCCAAATAATTTATAATTTTTATGAAATTTTAATAAGGCTTGATTTATTTTAATTTATTTTAAAAAAAATTATACTTTTTATTATTAATTTTCTTTTTAATAGATATTACGTATTTTAAATTTTGTTTCATTTTTCATAAAATAAAAATTTTATGGGTTTTTATATAAAACGTATATTTATGTTTCTGTTCATATATATATATATATATCGAAAACATTACCCATTTTGTATATTATATATATGTATTTATATATTCACATGATAATATACATATATATATACACAGGATAATATACAGATATATATATGTATATATATTCAGGTGATAATATACATATACATACATATATATACATATATATTTATATATATATTTAAAAACCATATAGGTTTTTTAAAATGTCTATATTTTTATATTAATATAATATTATATATATATAAAAATATTACTTAATTAATATAAATACATCATATATGTATTTATAACTTTTTTAAACTAATATACATATCTAATATATATATATATATATATATATAATCTCACATGTTTATAGATTTATTAATTTAAATATATAAACATATATAAAACCTGTACACATTTGACATCATACATAATAATTAATCTATTAAATATTTATATAATAAAGAACATATAAAATTGACATTTGCACATTTCAGAGAATATACATTTGATATTTATAATATTTAGTCAATTAAAAGATTATATAAATGAAATTTACATAGTTGACAACATGGATAAAATATTAATCATTTATAAAATTGACCATATATACAATTGAAAACCTTTATAATCAGTGAAATAAATAGACCACATATATAATATTTATACAAAAAAATTGACAGTCCAAAAAAAATTACACCAAAAAAATATTATCAAAATTTATATAAAACAAATAATAAGAAAAAGTAAATTACTAGACCATTATTAATATGTAATCAACACCTATAAAAAAATTTTACAGCCTTACATAAACTAAAATTTTAAAATTTAACATAAATACCATATATATTAGGAAAATGGGTAAATCATATAATATAGAATTTAATCATACCATTATTCGTAATATCAAATCAAAATAAAAAAATGGAATAGAACAAAATCTGTGTCACTACCACTCAGATATGAGAGTAATGTTTCAAGGTAGAATTTTTTTGCAGTTTCGTAGAAAAAGGACAGCATAACAATTTTATGGTGTGGTAGTTTGGTGGAGTAGTGCAACAGTGTGGTTGAGTGTTGCGATAGCATAGAAGCATGGCTCAGAGGAGGGGACATCCAAGGAAGTGGAGGAGGACCAGTGGAGCTATACAGCAGATGAGGAATAAGAGGATATGAAGAGATATAGTGGGCCACATTGGTTAAATCATCAATATTTTTGTGAAAAACGATTTGAAATAGAATTAATACCACCACAAATAGTCAGTCGAAAAAACGAATTTGTCATGACCCGTCCCTCGAGGCCTGAATTGTGACTACCCAATTCCCACCATCCATAGTCGAGTGTATGTAGACTAGTACCGGAAAGACATATCCCTAAAAAGGGAGGTCATTTCCTTTAAACTTGTACAAACACACAAACCGAGGACACAAAAAGATGCAACCACGAAGAAAAGCTACAGTAGTAAAGGGGTGTTCTGAATGTAAAGGGGCTAGAATATGAGCTCAACTGAATGGTACAAATACACCAGAAAAATTGAATAATAGCTCATAGAATCATCCACTTGGGATCCAACCTAGAGGGTAGGTATGACTAGTATCTACTTCTCTCCATGTCAGCTAATCTACGAAGTGTACCGCCTGGTCCTAGCTCCCTCAAGTCTCAGCCAAGTTTCTCATTGTCTACACAAGACCGAAACAACTGTAGGAGGAGCCCATTCAGGGGTGAGTGTAACAATACCTAGTAGGGACCCTGAGACCCATGAAGTTCTATCAAAATTCAAGAATGGAAAACTAGAAAGCATGATCTCAATCACAATGGAAAAGGTAATAGACACTGATCCATCGAGGTATAAGTAGAGCATTGAAGTACAAATGATTCGTCGAGAAGCTAAATCAACTTATTCTACTTAGAGGCACTACTGCAGACTATAAGGAATCTAACCCACACATAATCGATATGTAAAAAGCCCTACTAACCCACATAGGATCCGACCAACCCAGTATTGATAGTTAAGAACCCCCACTGACCCAGACATGATCTAACCCTCCTAGGATCGATTGGTAAAATCTCCCACTGACTCACACATGATCTGAACCACACTAGATTGGAATGATATATCCTGCACAGGATCACTGAGCGCTGAGCCACACAAGATCTAAGCCACACATGATTGATATGTTCTGAACAAAATAGGATTTCTCGGTAATAACCTCCATATGATTTGTCTCTAACGTGCTCCTCACTGCCAACCAATGGATTCCTACTCATAGAACGCTTGATTATGGGAGAACCGCTTCTCAAGACATCATTAGTAATTCAACTATAATGATGCCATGCGAAGGAGTATCCTGATGATCTAACACATCATAAGGGTTCCAAAGAAATAGACGACTCATCAACATATGCTCCTTCTGTATGTTATAAGAATTTTATTTCCAAGGGATCAGTTAGTATCGAGGTAGATTCATCCTGGACATAGTCCAGAATTCTGTAAAAATTTCATGGAGTATCTCAAAAGGATCTTCTTGCTCCATGTATCCCAGCGGTACAAACTATTCATTAAATGGATGTCCAGTTCACAAGATACGCTCACATGAGCAAAACTCAGCTCGAATGGTTCATGGTCCAGTCCATCCCGATTAGACAGACAGAGCTCGACCCGACATGGGCTGACCTAACCCGGTCCAGTTTTTTCTCAGCCCAATTGGGATGGGTCATGGCGGGCATGGCCCGCTAGTAGGTCACTGCCCACTGAGCGGTTCGGCCCGCTGGCTAGCGCAACCCGTAGTGGTCGCTCGGTCTGTGGGGTCACGCGGTCTGTGGGGATTGGGCGGTCCACTATTTTTGAATGGATCAGATTACTCATTCATCTCCCTTATTGGTGGAATCAGGTGGCACTGCCTCTTCACCCATGATACTCGCAAGGATTTTGTCCCTTGCATCACTATGGCCTCGATCTGCGGCTCCCTTCAGCACGGCACACAGCCTTCACCTCCATCGCTAGCTACTACCGACCACCTATCCAACCATCTTGGTACTGAGCGGCGCCCCACTTATATAATGGCTAGTGGAAGCCAACCCCTGTTATAGTCCTTTTTCTCCGGTTTCACACCAACATTTCTTCTACGGGCCAACGGGTGAGCTCATGTGGACCGTTCTTCCTTCTGTACGCTCATAATGTCCTCCAAGGATGCTGTCGTCATTATTCATCTCATGGTTTCATGGTCCTATCATGTTAGAACAGCCTTCCACTGACGAATGCAATGATAAACAAGTGATATAGGGTTCAAGCCTTGTTCATTCATTATGTGCCCTCTACATTATCTTAATAAAAAGAGGGTGTAATTTATACGTTACAATAAAATAATGATGAACCCAGTTCAAATCCCCCACAACAACCTCCCACAAATTCATGAATGATGAATTCAATCGAGGGAATTTTTTGAATTAAATGACAACCCCTATCTCGATAATTATTCGAGTCATAGCGGGGGTGAAAGGATAATTCATTCATTGATAAGGCCACTGAAATTCTTCACTCCGAGTTCAATGTCACCCGAGCATTCATTTCCGTCGATGGAAGACATCGCGTCACTTCACCAAAGGTTACTTTCTTTGTGTATCCATGTCAGAACAGCACCCCAAACATCACTAAAATAAATGGGGAAATGTGAGTAACACATCTAGGAATTAATAAGGTGTATTTAATAAATGTACCTCTTAATTACCCAATGGTGAGGTTACTAATAAATGTGATTCAAGCCAGTAATTGTCTTGAAAAGTCATTAGTCCCCACCATTACCGATCATCCACTAGAGAAAAATAAATAACATAACATGTTATTTTGTTTAATTATTTTCCAATAAATTCCACATTTTAATTTATTCCCACTTCCTACAAATGTCTAATTGAATCATCCCATAAGCTAATCACGGTGCTAAAGATTCAATGATTCCCCTAAATTTTTAGACCGAGCACCAGTTGAAAATATTGAAAACACTGCCTGCATGTTTATTCAATGTAACATAAAAAAGTTCTTAATTTAATTATGGGCACACTGGGCATCAGATTCTGGTGCCATCAATTTCTGTAGACTCGCAATAATCACAAATAATTTAAAAATTATCATTGATTTTTTGGGTCATTTCATTCACTCCACCTTAGGAATATTAATCCCTGAATGCTACAACAAAACAAGGGAAAAAATGGGGGTACTGAGAACTCATATGAGCCTTCAACATCCATGAGTTCTCCAAAAGATTCTCATGATTCCAATGAACATACACTAGTGTAATTGACCACCCAAGAATGACCTGCTCCTATCGATCCTCTATCTTCACCAAGAACACCAGAGACATTACCCCATCATCGATATTCTGCTCTCCCTAGTTAGTAACTTTTGATGGATCATGCACGTATCTTCTCAACTACGACACATGGAATACATAATGCACTTGGTGCATCTATGGGGAAAGAGAACGATGGTTTTCCAACTTGCTTACTTTGCTGTGGATCTGGAATGATCTGATGAATCTCAATGATAGCTTTCCTCCCCGGCCAAACCTCTGTAAACCACATTGGGGTGAGACCCCCATGAAGACAAGGTCACTCTCCTAAAACTCGATGGGTCATCGTTTCCTATCATCATATGACATCCTCTGTCTTTGTGGAGTATTCATCCACTCCTGCATGATCTACACCTACTATGTGTTAGCCTATACCAATTCTAGACACATTAGTTCTAACATCACTAGGTCTACCCATCAAAGAGTCGATATGCATGGTCACCCGTAAAAAGCCTTAAATGGGGACCTACAAATGGAGGAGAGATAAATATTGTTGTATGAAAAATCCACCAGGGGAAGGTGGTCCTCCCAACAACAGATGAAATAGAGGACATAGAAACAAATCATATCCTGAATTGTATATATTGTTCACCCTGTACGACCATCTGTTAATGGGTGAAAGGAAGTGTTCAAGCATAATTACTCCTGAATTCCTCATGTAATCCCTTACACAAGTGATATGTAAGATGTGTGTTGTGACCTGAGATGACCATCAATGGAAATCCATAAAGAATCAAAATATCATTAATGTAGAGGTGTCCCAAGTCCTATAATGAATCCTTCTCTCAGATGGGTAGGAATTTGGTTTACTTGGTGAGTGGGTCAATGATCACCCAAATGGAATAGTGGCCCTTGGACGTACATGGTAGACTTGTCATGAAGTCCTTGAAGATATCATCCCACAAACACTCTGGTACATCACATTACTCAGCTAAGATGGCTGGTACATGATGATCGACCTTCAAATAATGACAAGTGAGGCATCAGGATACAAACTCAGCCACTGATTTCTTCATCCCTACCCACCAGTGCTAAAATTAGATGTCCTAGTTCTTCTTAGCCACTCAAGTGTGTACTACTATAGGGGATGTATGTAACTCTATAAACACCTCCTCTCGTAGAATTACTGGAACCATAGTGTAACCTCTAAAGAGGATTACATGCTCCCCACCTTCAGAAAATCCGTAATGAGCATGTCTTGAAAATATCTGAGCATGTTAGGCCTCGTAGTCTTTGTCCACAAGTTGTGCCTCCCTGACTCAGTGAGGAAGTGGTGGAGTGATAGTCATAGACTATATGTATGCTACTCCATCCCTATATACGAAGGATAACTGCAATGTGTCTATCTTCTCTATCATCTCCCTCAAAAACTATAGGCCAGAACTCATAGTGAGTGTATCTGTAACTATGTTCCCCTTCCCAGAAATGTACACTATATCAAATTCATAGTCCTGGAAGAACTCTATCCACCATATCTCTCTCTGGTTCAGGTCCTTCAATGAAATGATACATCTAGAAATGTTGTGATCAGAGAAAACATTAAACCATTCACCCATCAATTAGTGTCTCCACATCTTCAATGTGTGGAATTATGATGATAACTCTTGGTCATGGGTAGCGTAGTTCTTCTTGTCTGGTCTCAATATATGTGAGACAATGCTGACCACCACTCATTCCTGCATCAAGTCACAACCTATTGCGGTCCCTGATGTGTTTTAGTGAACTATGTAACCAACACCCTCTTCTGGTAGCCTCAAGATGTGATCACTCATCAGTCTATTCCTCAGCTCCTAGAAACTCTTCTAGAACCTCTCTTTCAACAAGAAAGGTTGCCCCTTCATCATCAAGGATGAAATGGGTTCCACTACCCTTGAGAAGTCAATTGCAAATCTCTGGTAGTACCCAACCAATTCCCGAAAACTCTTCACCTTGGTCAAACTCATAAGTGGCTCGCTAGAAAGTAATTTCTCTATCTATGTTGAATCCATTAAGACTCCAACCACCGAGATAACATGCCCTAGGAAGTGTAAATACTATATCAAGAACTAGAACTTTGAGATATTTCCAAAAGGCTGGTGCTCTTGGAGTGTATCCAAGACTATCTGTAGGTGTGTGGCATGATCCTCCTTCGATAGTGAGTATATTTATATGTCGTTGATATAGAAAACCACAATGTGAGCGATGTATGGATGATGTATTTGGTTCGTGATCCCCATGACCATTGTCGGAGCATTGATCATGCTATCAAGGCATCACCTAAAACATGTAATGGTTGTATTGACATCTGAAGGTTGTGTTCGGTATGTCCACTTACCAAACCTCGAGCTCCTGATAGCATGATCTGAAGAATATACTCAAAAACCATCGAGATCCTTTTAGCTAGTCGAATAGATCATCTATCCTCGAGAGTGGATACTTTTTATTCATGGTCACCAGGTTCAGGCACCGATAGTCCTCACAAAGCCTCAAGTTCCCATCTGCCTTCTTCGGGAACAAGATCAGGGATTCCCAAAGAGAATCATTGGGCCTTATGAACCCCTTTCCTGGAAATTCCTCTAGTTGTACCCTCATCTCATGAATCTCCATGGGAGCCATCTGATATGCTGTTTTAGATATTGGTTCCAAATCGGGGTATATGTGAATGTGAAAGTCTACCTCTATGCGTAGAGGTAGTACCATAACATCACCAGGAATGTCATCAACATACTGGTCCAGTGCTACAGGATTCCTCAGAGTCCCAACATCAAATTTACTAATGGTGAGGCTATCCAACTGGTCACTAATTGGCAGCACCCTCCTTTTATATAGTCCATCCTGAACTACCAAAGTTTTCATCACACCAGTGAAGGTAATCATGATAACATACTTGAATACACACCACATTTTGTGCCTAAAATAGTCAATTTGATTATTGACTATAGAAGTCCAATCTATACTTCAGATTACATCGTAAGGCCTCTACGTTACTACTAGGAGATCCCAGACAAAGCTCTCACCTTCGAGAGTAAGATCACACTAACCGAACGAGTGTGTAATCATTGAAATCTCTCCCTTAAGAGTCGTAAACCACAAGGATCAATCTCATGACTCTGTAGGAATCTCTGAGTTCGGAATGAGTGTCTTGGAAATATAAGAGTGAATAAAATTGTGTATATTAGAGTGGCATATAGGTTGGAATAGAGACAAATCGTACATCTAATCATCTATAGAGCTCTGTGGCCGTAGGAAACTATGGCATGAAGTTGTGCTTTCCCCTTTCCAGCTAGTCCATGTGGTCAAGCCTAACCATTTGGTGGTGGTGGCGGTAGAACCTCAAATCGCCACCCACCGCCTGCTACACATCTTTCTCCTCTTCCTCATTTTACGCCTTGCAAAACTCCTCACTTGAATATCTGCCTCTACCTCAGATGTCCCTCAACCATCTTCAGATCATTGGCATGGCGGGTCGGGCAGTCACATGCCATGTGGCCCTGTCTCCACACATGTAGCACATTCTACCTCTTACCTGAACTTCTCTGCCTTGCATACTCCTAAACTCTGACCCTGCATCATGGGGTTGTCCACTAGTGGGTCTACCCCACTTGGATCTTTTTATCCTCTATCTACTAACACCTGTATATGGCATGGCTTCCAATTTTCCAGTGTTGAATCTCACCATCAGTTCCTAATTTGCATTGAAGCTCTCCACCAACAGTACTCTCACGAGCACTCCAACCTGTGTCGGGATATTCAAATATATCATCGTTGCTCTGATCTGTCACTTGAGATGTAGCAGAAAGGTCCGAGTCCTAATGAATGGGGGCTCGTACTGTGTCGATGGAGTAGTGTGAGAGACCAGTGAATCTGGCTGAGTACTGAGACACTGATAAGCTTCCATATTGTAAGTGTAGTAGTTCCTAGATACACACAGACTGCAGTGTCACTGAAAAAAAACTACCCTAAAGAGGCTCTAAAAGTATATCTAGGTGACAGTCACCTTGTAATGTGTCTGGAGCATCATTCTCCACAATTATCCTATTATACCCTATAAAATGGTAGTTGCAAGGATAACTATCTGCTTTGTTGGTGTCTCAACCAAGGAAAAAAATCTAGCCACGACCTCCAGTCAGTCCTCTACTACTTGGGAAATCTGTCTCCGCATGAAATCTCGTAGGCCTCTATCTATGGAACTCCTGAAACATGTTCAATTAGAATGCATGGAAATTTGGTGGGGTTGGTGGAATCTGCTCCCCAATGGTTGGTGGTGTTGGTAGTGCTCCAACCGAAGGTGCTACCACCGTAAGAGGTCCCAACACCAAAGCCTCCTCACTTGGTCGGTTGTCATTATGTTCTAACTCAAGAATCCTAGATGATTGTCTATGTGGAGACATCCTAAATTGAAACTATTTACCGATGGTCAATAAGTTATACCTAGTGAGCTGACTTAATGGAGATCACAGTAATAAAATTTCAAAACACAAGCAATCTTTTTTTTCGTGCACCAAGTCAGAAATCAAAATTTATGGTCCTGGTGTTTGGATACATCGGCCATCACAAAAACATTGGACTGCTTGAACTAAAACCCCTACTCAAAACACATAACACTATTTGTAAATTATAAATATCAGATTCCTTTTTCTACGGTAAAACCAACTCCTCTGATACCACTTTGTCACGACCCGTTCCCAGGGCCTGGTTTGTTACAACCCCATGCCCTCCTTCCATAGACTAGTGGATGAAGACTACCAAAGGAATGAAATATCCAAAAAACAAGAATGAATTACCTTTAAACTTGTAAAAATACCTGAACCAATAACACAAAAAGATGCAACCACAAAGTAGAACTATAGCAGTAAAGGTGTGTACTGAATGTAAATGAGTCGGAATAAAAGCCCGACTGAAATGTACAACTACAACTAAAAAATAGAATAGTAGATCATGGAATCGTCCATATAGGATCCTACCTTAATGGTAGGTACAACTCGTCTCCAGTGTTCTCTACATCAACCAATCTCTTCCAAGTACCACCAAGTTCTGGATACCACATGTTTCAGCCAAGCTACTCATCTTCTGCACAGGACAGAATAAGGTATGGGAGAATCCCATGCAAGAGAGAGTATAACAATACATAGTAGGGACCCTAAGACCCCCGATGGTCTCTCATAATTCCACTAAGGAAAACCACAATGCATTATCTCAATAAAAAAGGAAAAATAAATAGACACAGCTCAAACCAGGTATATCTAAATCATAGAAGTGAAAATTATTACTCATGATGCTAGATCATCTTATTCTGTTAAGAGGCATTGCTGCTGACCATACAGAGTTTGACCCACATTGGATTGATAGTTAATAACCCCTGGTGACCCACACATGATCTGACCCACCTAGTATTGATTTCGTAATAATCCCCATGAACCCACAAAGGATCAGACCTGCCCAGGATCGATAGTTTATAGCCCCCGCTAGCCCACCCATGATATGACCCACATAGGATCGGTATGCATGTACACACACAGAATCGATGAGGGATGACCTAAATATGATCTAACCCATAGAGGATCTGAATGCACTTTCTCATATATGATCATTGAGTGTTGACCCACATAGGATCTCTAGGTGCTAACCACACTAGATCAAACAGTACCAACCTCCGTAAGATCTATCTCCATCCTCCACCTCACTGGTAGCCACTGGATTCATGTTCATAGAATGCTTGATTGGGGGAAAACTGCTCCTCAAGCCATTGGTCAAAATTCAACCATCACAGAGTCTCGTGATGGAGTAACAATTTTATTTATCATGTCATAAAGTTTACAACACAACAGACGGTGCGTCAACTGGACACCCGATCTATATGTTATAGGCATTATAGTGTAGAGTGCTCAGTTGGTTTTAGTGCCGATCCAAACCAGCAATACTCCAACATTCTAAAAACTCTAATGTATTATCTCAAAATTTTCATCTCTCTCCAATGATCCCAACACCATAGATGGTCTATCAAACAAATGTCCGGTTCACAAGATACAATAACTTAAGTATAATTGTGCTCGAATGGGTTTGGGTCTAACCCAAACCGGCCAGTCGGCGGGGTGTGGCCTACTGTTTGGGATGATCTGTGGGGGTCATGTGGTATGATTCTCCCGAATGGCTCAAAAGAGTTGTTTTTCTGTTTTATTGGTGGCACCAAGTGGCACCAACTTTCCACCAGTGGGACATGAATGGAGCAGTTCCCTTACATCATGGCAGCTCCCTTCAGAATAGCATGTGACAACGTGCCACCTCCACCACTGCGGTCAGCCACTGTCAAGTGAAAATATAACCACCGTGGGTCTGAGCAGCTCCACTCTTCAACCATGACCATCGGTTTCCATCCTCCTCCCTCATTCTTCGGCTCCGGTGTCACACCAGTGTTTCTTCTACGGGCCACCGGGTGAGCATCGGTGGTCCGTTCATCCTTTAAGAAGCACCTATGGTCCTCTCAGGATGCCTTCGTTGTTGTGTGCCTCTCGATTTCAAGGATTCATCATGTTAGAAAAATCCGCCTCCGATGAATGAAATAAATATCTAGCGGCGGAGGGTGGAGGCCTTGTTTATTTGGCCAATGCCATCCAAATTAGCTTTATAACATGTGGGAGTAATTTATACATTAAAGTAATATAATGATGAACCCCGTTAAAATATCCTACAACAACTACTTGAAAATTAAATAATGATGAATAGAATCAATGTAATTTCTTGAAATAAAATACAACCCCTACCATGAAAATTGTTGGAGTTGTTATGGCAGGGGAAGAATAATTCTCGCATTGATGAATCTGTCAGTATTCTTGACTCCTGGTTCAATGCTGCCCGAGCTTCCATCTCTGTCGGGGGAAGACATCACATCACTTCACCATAGGTTACTTTCTTTATGATGTCGTGTTAGAACACCACCTACATCCTCAATTAAATAGAAGGGAAAAATGTGAGTAATATACAGAGGGATTATTGATGTTCATTTAACGAATGGACCTATTAATTCCCCGACAGTGTAGTTACAAATATAGGAGAGTCTAGATATTAATTGGTTGGAAAATTCCTCGGTCGTCACAACTGCCACTCATCTGCTGGAGAAAAAGAATAAAAATATCATGTTATGCAATTTTATTAATTTTCCTATAATGTTCAAAATTTATATTATTCTCCCATCCTATTATGGTCAAAGTGAAGCTTCCCTTAAATGTATCCTGACATTGTAGATTCAACTTTTCCCTCATATTATTAGTTTTAGAAACAGGTCAAAAGACAAAAAACACCGCACACATGTTTACTCAATGCACATTTAAAAAAGGTCATAAATTCATTCTATGCACTCCGAGCCTTAGAATCACACACCATCAATTTTTGAAGACTCAAAATAATCCCCAATAATTTAAAAAAATTACATGGAATTTTCGGGTCTTTATAGTATTTGTGATGGATTAAAAATTTCATTGTAAATACTTCTAATTGAATGACTCTTTCAGAAAAAATAAGTCCTCTGTTGGAATTAATCCATCACCGATTGTTTTGGTGCTAGGAAATAGGAATGCTCACAAAAAAAATTTGTAATTGGTGATTTTTCCTTCACAATTGAACCATCTCAAAAAATCAATTTTTGAGTTGTGATAGGTTATCGAGTCATTCAAAAATTGAATTCATAATTTTAGATAACTCTTTATATATTTGATTTCCAGTCCATCCTATATATAATTTATTACGTATATCATTTATCCATCCTTCATCCCTTGATGGACTCAATTATATATGAATATCTCTGTGTGGTTCAATGTATGGATCAACGTATTAATTATTATATGAATTGTAATGGTGCACCTTCTCTAACTCTGTCCTAGAAATTGTAACAACATATTTTCCTGAAATTAATTCTCCTATAATGTCATTTTTTTGAAGAGATTTTAGGAGATAGATTCTATAAAAATATAACAGGTAATCACTATAAAATTAAATATCTAATTTAAAAATATCTAGTTTTAAAATATAACCTTATTGTAGACTATAAATCTGGACATACCCATTCAAAATCATTTTATATCATTCAGCGGGGTGCATCCATATGTAATGTATATGACCACATAGTTTAACCTATCTATCCAAGTCAACCCTTAGGTGGGACATTATATTAAAAAATGATGGTGGGAATTGCATATCTAATTCACACAATATAATTTCAACCTCCTTATTAATGATGTAAAACTTCAATTGTTCGAGAAAAATACTCCATATGGCTATGATAATGAATCCTAGTTTGGATAATGTATGTTGTAAATTTTGATTTTGATTACAATATTAATTAAATCATGCATCAAAACATGCAGTGTAAGCTAGTGTAAGAAAGAATTTTTGGGGAACATTTACAGAATTAATGGAATGAAAAGATTTCAAAGTTTCATATCTTGATATAGTGTAGGCTAGTGTAGGAAAAAATTCCCCCTTTTACCCTTCACTTATGCCAAATCGTCCCTTATCCCCATTTCAATCAAGTCCAAACTAGCCTTGATTCCATATTTTATTCTTCAAGGAATATTTTTTACCCTAAATAAGCACAATAAATTACATTTTTTATACCTGCAAAACATCAAAAAAAATTACTCACATATAAAAAATTCCATTATGGTAATTAAAAGAAAATTTATTTCTTTTTTTACTAGATTTGGTAAGATTTTTTGAAAAGGGCTAACCAAAAAACTGTGTCCATAAATATTATTTTATTTTATTATTGATCAAATGTTACTAGAGAAGGTGTTGTACCATTTTCAATATTCCCCTCAATATCCATTGCCTAGGATCAGTATTTAGGTCATCATGGAGAAATTTCTAGATGACATAAAAACACAGTCTTTGATGACTATTTCAACCAAACTGAGTATGTCCATTTTTTCCAATTGGGTAACATGACATTCCATTAATGATATATCCTAATAGACATCAATAAGAGGGGAATTAATTTATCATTCCATACAACATAGAACATATTGGGAATTCATCACTTTTATGAGCATCTTACACTGTAACATTTATAAGAAGATATAAATAGACATTAAGTCATCGATCACTGTATCCAAATAGACATTAAGTCATTTCCTAGTTTCTTTGGTCCAGATATAAGAAGATATAACAAAAAGTATTTGTTTTTCATGAATAACCAAGGTGGAAATTTATAATTTACAACCAGTATGGCCCATATACTATGAGTAATAATATGTACACCAAAACGATATATTCCATCAATTAATAATGCAAGAAAAAATTTTCCCAACACATTTCCAAATTCTAGATAATCATAGTAAATATTCTTCCACTACGAAGAATCTCTTGGATGACATAAATTCCCATCTCTAATTGTTGTATCTACACACCATGTCAATTTTCTCAAAATTTTATAACATCCATTTATTCTTCTAATCCATGTAATGATAGAAATGTACCATACATATTTTTAATGATGTTATTGATTTTTATGGTATCGTTATGAAACCCCTTTTTGTCATTTTTTGAGTGATTCATGGTCCTTGAGATAAAATATGTTATTATTTGAAAAAAGTATAAATTTTATTAGAGTTAATTCTTATTGAATGTAACACTAATTTAGCATCATATGTTTTAAATGATATTTCATTTTATTCTAGTAGCATTTAATTTTCGAGACCATGTAGTTTTATAAATATTGGGCCACTCAATTTTATGCCTTCATTCAATTTATATAACTTCAATGCAAGTGATTTTTTTTTATTTATTAAAACATGTATATAATAGTATCTTGGAATGACTATTTAACTTCTAAAAAAACTTCTGAAAATCAAGAAGGACATAGTTGATTTCCATTTTCATTTCTTCCATGTGACCTCCATCATCATTTACACTGGAATTCATATCAAATGATCCATAAAGAGAATTAACATACCAATCAGTGACCACATTTTGATTTTTCCCTTGTTTTGTCCAAAATTTAAAGATATGATATATTTTGTGACAAATAAAATGTTCTTCCAACTCTTCAGGACAAATTTTAATTGAATAATAACAATGAAAACACAAACAGAGGATTTGAGAAGGGTCATAAGTATCATATATTTGATACATGATGAACTTTATAACTACATATTCATTATATTTTGATAAATGATTAGTGTGTATCAATTTATTGATTGATATCCAGAGAATTGGATTCATAAAATATTAATTTTGAGCCACATACAAATAAATACAGAAATGATATTTATTATCAAAGGTGAATGATTTAGAAAATTATAAAAAGGGAAAATAAAAATATGAAAGATCCAAATAATATCAGTATGTTGAAAAAAATGTGTAATTGAAATTATGAAAATAATTACTCCACCATGGTAGGTGTTATCCTATGAATCCATTCTGAGGATAATGTTATAGGAAACTCATCCTCATAAACTCATCTCCAAGTCATTTAGCATTGAGTATTATTGTTTGAAACATCCTTTATCTCTTGTGGACATGCACCTATGTTTTTAAAAATACTCTATGAAGTAGTCATCATGGGGATAAATAATGATCAGATATGTAAAATCAACAAAAAAATATGGGGGATGATTTTCATGAAAAAAAAATTCAATAATCACTATTTAGGTGATGAATTTGATGGATACGACTATTGTTTATAAATGAGATGTGGGACGAGTCTCAAGTAATAAATTGATATAATGACTACTTTTTGACACACATAAATTCTTTCTTAGATCCCCCAAACAAATTAAAAATTAATATAGGTGATTAAAGAGTAACATGATTCCCAAATTTGGTAATAATAGAATAACATACTCTTATTATATCAACTATAAGATATAAAAATGTATTGAATTTTTTCAATTAATACAAATTTATTTCATATGTATAGACAGTAATCCTAGATCCCTTCAGGTGGAAAAAATCCATGTAGACATAAAATGGTGAATACCTAAAAATTATTTATAATATATATAACTTTATAAGTTGCATTCTATTTTTTGAAACAACTAATATAGAAACCTAAGGGATTATTACATTTATAGTTAATGGTGTATCAAATATTTGAAAATATATTAGGACTCTTGGGATGTCATATCAATACACCAACCCATATCGAGGATTATTCGAAGGTTTTCACAGAAGATCTACCCATTTAAAGGATTCTATAGAAGCTATCAGAATACTTATTGACCCATCATTTAGATTCTTGGGATGTCCATAAAAATGTTGGCATAAATTAATAATACATAGAAAAAATATAAATCACAAAAAAGGCAAAAAACACACAAACCCTTGAAACATATATCACATACTCATTTATACACACAAACACACATAAAAACACAACACACACACATACATATATATCACGAAATTTATAATGCACTTAATTTCAAAACAAATTCACATTTAAAATTTAATTTTTAAATGAATATAAATATAATATAATTTTAATTAGGAAATCGAGGACTATAATTGGTGAATAAATTTGTATAAAACCTCCTTACAGTATATACTAATATATATTTACAAAATATAATTAAACTGTTAAAAATATATTTGACCCTTAAAGAAGGATATCATAACATATTAAAATAAGTATATTCCAATACTAATATGGAAAATATATTTCAATTGAAAATAAATAAATATTATATTACCCTTTCATAGATCACACATATTATTAAAAAATATCCTAAAAAATAAAATTTTATGGAAAGGAACATAAAATGGAATATTAAAATTTAATTTAAAGAAATATATTACCTTAAATGAATTGCATAAAATCAACTTCTATTGCTACTTCACACCATCTCCAAACTAAGAATTGGAATTCTTAATCAATTTTATCATTCATTTAAGGCTTCTTATGTCCAAAACCTACAATATTTATAATGTGGAAAAATATTTATTTAATTTTTTATTTGAAGACCAGAGCTGATTCCCAATGATTTTATACATCGACAAAATTATGCTTTTAGATCAAGTTTGTGTATAGATTTATAGATTGATGAAAATTTATTCAAACCCACAATTCTAAAAGGAAAAAATAGGATATCCGAATAAGAAGTGAATATAAATACTAATCATAAAGAAAATTTATATTCATAATCTAAAATTAAAATATTCTATAATGACTTGACCTAAAATTACAGATTACATCATCAAAGTAGAACTCAAAATATGAAATGAAAAATAAAGAATGAAAATTGAAACAAACAAAGTAAAACACATGCCTACCACACTATGTTGAGGAAGTTATAATAACCTCATATATATAAATTTTTTTTAAATGAAAACCCTAACTATAAGCGAACATAATATTCCTGAAGATTTTCGAGCAACTTGAGGAATTCCAGTGAGGTAATTTGATTCAAGCTTCAATTAACAGAGGAGGAGTTCCAACCATGGGTGGATTCCATGGAAAGCTTTATATATTGAATCTAGTTAAAAAATAAATAGGTTTTTATGTATATAGGGAAACTTTTATAAGAACGTTATAAAAATATTGTCAAAGAGTCAGTTATCGACACTAAAGTAATAAGTGCTGATACAGATTACTGTTAATAGTGAATATTACTAAAGAAGTGATAAAGGATTTACAATTTTAATTATAAATAATTTGTTTAAATATATATATACCAAATAAATAAATATAAATATAAATAATGTAAATATATTCCTTATTCAAATATATTAATTATAATTTTATAAAAATTTAAATATATAATTTTTTTATTTTAATTTATATAATTTTTCTAAAAAAAATATTTATATCATTATATATATATATAACAATTATATATAAATATACGTACAGTAAATATATTAATTATTTCTGAAAATTTATTTTAAATGTAATAATTATTTATATATATATAATTATTTATTTATTATTATATATATAATCGTAAAAATATATTTTTTTATTTATAATTATAAATGTATAATTTTATAAATATAGTATCTACATATAAAAATATATTTCTTTATAATTATTTTTACAACTACATTTTGAACATTGTAAATGAATACATCATTTTATGTGCATGCATGTGGAAAATGGGTGAAAATGAATAAAATAAAAATAAACATAGTTAAAAAATATTGACTAAAATATTAGTGTGGTGTATGTGAATTTAATATAAAAAATAATTAATTATGTATTTATGAAATCAATATATCAAACATTTGATCTTTGTTAAATTGAAAAAGAAAACGACATTCAATTACTCGTGCATTATACTATGTTATTTGTCAGTAATTTTAATTCATATTAATTTTTAATTATAAATGATCATTCACTGAATATATGACTATTTCAGGTAAAGTGCATAAATATTTTTTACTACATAATTCATATTTAAGTAAAATAATATATATATATTTAATATATTCTATTGATTAACATTTTCTACAATCATCTAATTAATAAAATGATTAACATTTTTCCGTATATACATATTTTAATTTTAATTTGTTGAATTTTAATTTTTCAGATATCTATATATTTATTTCATACTGTTTATTATAATATATAATTTATAAATATTATAATATAAATTTATTAATTTTTATTAATAATTATATAATTAATAACAATTGTAATAATTTTTTTAATAAACTGATTATAAAATATGAATTTATATAATTATATAATATTTTTTTTTGAAATTTATTAGTGCTAAAAAAGTTCTAACAAAAAAATTCCATATGAGTGCTAACAATATAGCATTGATAATGTGCACCCTTTATAATAGCTAAAAATAAGGGGTTGATAAAGGGTACCCTTTATTAGTGCTAAAAATAATGTTTTGAAAATTATCAGTGCTATTAAATGAATATTTTTAGTAGTGATATTCACGTGGGGGTGTTTTTCCTAACAACAAAATGGGAGGATGGATGGAGGTCCATCCACTCTTTCTTGCTCCCCCTTCCAGGTGAGGTAGCTATTATATAATTTTTGATGGTTGGAAGTTTGTTAGTGAATTAGATGATGAGATGTGGTATCCAAGGTGTCATAAATATGAGTTGTGTTTTGATATCCCAGGAGTTTTTAGTATGAGTTATGATGTGATGTCCGAAATGTATTCAGCATGATTTGGGATGAAATATCCTCTGAGTCTTTTGGATGAGATGTGATGTGTTGTGGGGACTATGTGTGTGTGGGCAAGGTGTATTATGAGGCCTTGGTGTGTGTAGGTTGGCTATGTTGTGAGGCCCTAGTGTGTGTAGCTTGGAAGTGTTGTGGGGGCTAGGTGTGTGTGGGAGGGTTGTGTTCAGATGCCCAAGTGTGTGCAAGAATGATGTGATGTGGAACATTCAGAAGAGGTGGTTGCACCATGACATTTTCTTCCAGGATGTGAGAGTATCTAATCAGAGGGAAAGTGCCTCGGGGTACCCTATAATCGATGTCTTATATATTATATAATATTAAATTATTTGTATTATTTGATGAGCATGCCTATGTGTTATTGGGATTGTTAGGATACCTATTTATTTGTTTTGTGGTTCTACTATTTTCTAAAAGGTGCATTAGTATGCTTCTTTCACATGTTCATGAGAGTCTTTGGTTTTCCGACTAAGTATAATTTCCTACCCACCAAACATATATAATACTATTTTCATGTTTCTTGGAGGATGTCATAAACAAAGATATACATTACTAGATCAGATCCTTGATAGTTTTTATTTAGCTAAAATTGCTTAACTTTTTGGTATTTAATTTGAATATTTTTATCTGAATCATTTCTATGTAAACATTCCTATGTGTTGGTTTTAAATTTATTTTATATTATTTAATGGTGTTTTATTTTGGATGATTCATCTAATCCCCTAATCTTCTTTCCTTTTAAATGGTAATTCCTCCCATAATTTGAGATTTATACACCCTTTGGTTAAAATTCCTACATTGGGTCTACTGGAGGCAAGTATTTTGGGTCATTGTCTCCTTTTATTTATATCAATCCCATCAAGGGTATCTATGGACTAAGGAGGTCATGGAAAAAGATTTCATTTATAAGGATAATATGCGAATGTAATTTTCTCTTCAAGATTATCTATACTGGTCCACATTGAATTCATCCTCATGTTTATTTTTATGTGCCATTCGACAAGTAAATTGTTTAGTCTAGCCATAACTACCCCACCATCAATAGGATATGGTGAATTTTGACAGAGTTACTCTTCCAGAACCATTCCTCCCTTTCAAACTCCATGTTAAGAAGATATGCCCAGTGGAATTACAATCCTTAGACATAAAATTATTCTGTTATCATGATTCTCAAGGCTATCCTTGGTCGGATCTCAATTATTTATGTGATCCAAATATATAACAAGATTTTGAGGGCCTAATAAAGTCCTTGAGGATTCCTTTATAGTTTGAGACTGAGGTAGTTTCCACTAAAGTATATCGTATAGAAGAAACCGACCATGAAGTGTGATAAATCATCATCTCCATCTCTATAGAAGTTGAAGGAGGAGTAATATAGGTCCATATGCACCCCTTCAGTCTCTCATGTGAGTTAAATGGTGTAAAAAATGTATTTTCTCATGATGGATAATGGACCTAAGAACAAACTCGTCCTATCTTGAACCCTTTACCTCTATCTTATAAGTAGCCACATTCAACACCTTACTAAATATTTCAAAGATACACATATATTGTACATTCCATTAGTCATATTATCAAATATTTATATACTCTCACCAATATTGAGTGTGTTGGATTCAGTGTGACATTTCCCTCATTGATGGATGTGAATCCCACTAAATTGGTACAAGATATTATGAGAAGAGTAAAAAGAATTCATATTTAGATAAAATTAACATTTTGGATGGACCTAATTACTAGGCAATAACCATTATGGATCCCTATTATGGTTTGAAATAATTTTCTTAAAATACTTCTACTTTCATGAGGTGACTACATTAAACCCGGGATAACAAATAAAAATTTCATTAATTATGGAGTTCCCCTAGAATACGACTTCCCATATGAGGGTTAGTAATATCAAATACTGGGGAAACCCCTTCCCATTTTTTGAATAGGAGTACATACTAAGTTTACAAATTGATTCCAGCACCTTGTGTATAAGAGAGTTGGACTGATAAATTAGTGATAGGTTGAGCCAAGATGTTTTAATATCCCTAGGGAGCTACTATAGAGAAGATAAAAAGGAATAATAACCACAATGATCATCAATATAGTCATTGTAAATCCATAAGAACAAATAACAATTTTAATATATTCCATCCATGTAGATGATAGTGATGTTGTTGTAAAATTTCATGTATCCTATTAGATGTATCATCTCTCCATCCATCATTGTTCTAATGAATGAGAATTGTATGATTCACCTCCTTTCATAAAAGGCAGATCTTCCACCAGTATCAGTGAACAACTATAGAAGAACGTCATTACTGAGGCAGAGTTAAGGACATCAATGTCCAATTTTTATTGAATCCTACATAACAGTGCACTGATTTTTTTTCATAATATGAATCCATGAAGAATTTGTATGTAATTACAATGAGATCCTGTTACATTATTCTTATGTATTCATGGAAAACCATGGAACTCTCAATAAAATGTTTTTCAAAAAACACGTATCCAAAAAGATATTTCCCTCCCATAGTGCAATGTTTTGTGTTGATTTTATTAAGATGAACTTATATGAATTTATTCGTGTGGTTTAGCACCACATGTACAAAAAGAATTACCATTTTTAGTATAAATAATGAAAAAATCATACTATATATTTAATTATTAGAACTCAACTAACACTGCCCAAAGGATGAATTCCTCATCCCTATCACAGAGTGGTCGATGGAAATAGAAGATGTATTTAATTAACTACCCTTCATAGATTTATATTCTTGTAAATTTAATGTATTGATAACATCTGAATAAGAATAGTAATCTCATCATTGGAACCCCAAGCAATGTATATCTACTAGGTGATTCTCAAATTCCTAATACAATACTGGACTAATCCAATAGAAGGAAACAAACCATACGATAAATCCCCTATTAGTAATTAAAGTGGAGTGAAATGTTGATGCTTTGTAGTAAAATTGATCCAATGAAAAAACCATCTTAGAGGGATCAAGAATGTTTTTTTCATGCATCACATTGATAAAATATAGGTGAACCTCTTGATGTTGGACATTGGGTTTGGCACTATAAAAACAATTGGATTCATTTTCTAGTAAGGTGGAATTGAGAATGACATAAATAATATTGAATTTATCAATTAGACGACCCATCTATGAAATTTGGGAGATATTATTGTATTTCAAGGGAATCTTCCAGACATTAGAAAATTTTTTATCAACTTGAAAAGTTTATATAGGTATTTCATGATGTTAATCAAGATTGATGGTACCTAAAAGTGTTATAAATAAATCCAATGAATATTTAATGAGATAATGTACCACATACTATAACCCATAAAATAATGAAATCTATCCAAGGGGGAGTACTGATTTTTTACATGACATTGCTGGAGAACATTATTGGTTCTCTATAAACACTAATGAAAAACATGGGTAAAGAGAATATTATGTACTACCTAAATATATTTATGATAGGTCTTAAGATTAGATATTATCCTATCATGATGAATTTTCATAAATTCTTCTTAAAAATCTTGAAGCTTAATTATTTTCTATATTTTTATGAGGTATAACTGATCTTCCACATCAACCCGCTAAGGTAAATCCCAAACCATTCTATAATGACTAAATGATTGATATGGTGGGAAGTGATTCCTGCTAAGTTCTATATCAGAATAACCCCATTTAAATTAGTATGTAGACATTAATGATATATTTTATTTGTATCTTCCCAACATTAGATGATTTACCTTTGGATATTGGGGTTTTTTAAATAAGATCATTACCCTATATGATGAAGAAATGTTAGGATGTATGATTAACATTGATGGTTCCTCCTAACATGATATAGGATGTATTCTGAATAACCCATAACTCAATAGGATTTTACATTGAGTTATCATTATCACATACATCATGGAACTCATTAAATAATAATTCCTCCATCTAATTTGGTGAACCAATAATGAGGAGGAAAAATAATCCCACCACAATAGTCTCCATATTTAACTCATGATCTGATACCTATGGTTTCACATGAAGGGGGACTCTGAGCTAGTCATCATGAAAACAATAGGTGGCTATACTCTCAAGATTCAAAATTTCATTATCTTACTTGAACATATCCAGGAGTAAATGTCCATGTTTACATTTTAGAAAAACATGTACCACATACCATATTATTATAATGATCAGGAAGATTCACTATGGAGCATATGTGTGTCACTTAAATATTTAGATCAATATTTCACGTGAATCCATGAGAAAATCGATAGGTGACCCCCCACCTCAACAGATAAGACTATTAGATGAATCATCTCAACAAAACTCATTCTTAAGATAGTCCTTCAAATTCACATGTGGTAAATGAGGAATACTATCAGTTAACTATATTGATTCAGTTTCCCCATCAATTTTTTTTATAAATCTAGCGAATGTAGGAAAAATACCATAAGCAAGCATAAAACAATATCTTTTATCAAAGCCCCAACTTCGGGAGAGATATATTATATGAATCACTAACAAAACCCTATCCAAATCATTCAATGGTATGGAAATTCCATAAATCATATAGGAGTTTAATTCTAGGAAATTTAGTACTTATAATAATATATTGAATGCATCTTAAATGATTTTATAATTGTTCTATTATTGGCCTACCATTGTTTATTGATGCATATAATTAATCATGATGTTTTAGGAGTTTTTTTTTCAATACCAACATCTATCATACACTATTACATATTCTCCACCCCAATATATACTATTGGATAATCACTATTTAGGAAATCAACATCATAGGTCTCTTCCCAATAAATATAACATTGTATTTGATGTTTAATCATATATCCAATAGATTATTCTCGAAGGGGTAAATCCATTCCTCTAAAATTGGTCATGACCAGATCTTTGAATGATTCCTAAAATACAACATCATGCCTATTTTTTGGATCCCTCACACAATTCTCATATGAAACATAACAAATTTCCATGTCATAAATCTAAATAAGGTCATTTTCCAGTGTGACTTCTAGTCTAGCCAAACTTATGGAAGCCGTACATAATCCAATGGATAAATAGAGGAATTTAATAAATTCATCTCTAAATTCAAATGTTTATGATGGAATAAAATAAGAAGAGATAGATATTAGATATCTCTAATTATTATTGTTGAATATTAGAAGACAACATGGTTTCCCACATATGAAACCGTTTAATCCATGTTCTTTGGAATAGTATTTATTATACCTATCCATGAACATCTTCTATCACTCTAAAAAATCAATGATATGTTGATTAAATAATAAAGAACTCATGTCCAACTAGTTGAATTTGAGTCCCCTTAAGGAAAAATTCTATGTGTGCTTCAAGATATAAAATTACATTAAATATTTGTGACTTGAGAATTAAATAAGAATGATTACCTGGTATCATTTGTCCATGGTGATTAGGTAATAAAATTTAGAATATAAATGATTCCTTGATGAAAACAACCAATGTTGGGTGCCGAATGGGGGGGGGGGGGTTAGATTCACATAATTCAATCCAATGATTCATAATCATTGATTTTTTTACATGTCCAACCAGATGCTATGATTCTGAATTTTTTTAAATAAATTAAAAGGATACATAGGAGTTGGTGGGGTCAAACAAAGGGAATTTTCCTCTTCCATCAAGAACAAAGATACATATCATTTCAATAATCCGAGTCACCAGTAGTTTTCTATTCTAAGTGAGACCTACCATGATTGATAATCATAAGATGGTCAAAAATGAATGTTCCCAAGAGCATAGTAGATTTGGTAAAACAAGTACAAGGTGTGTTAGATTTTTCCTTCCTTGGAATTCTCGTTGAGGTAGAAGGGGTGAAATCGTTAGCCTTTCCTTTTCTATAAATGAATTCATCCTTGAATGTGACAGTACTGCAGCCACCCACAATTGTTCCTTACACCTCAGAGATGTCACCACACTTCACAAATATCCTTTAGAAGTTCAAAAGATTCTGGATTTCCTGATGAAAATAAACTTTTTCAGGAGACTTATTGTTGGGGAACAACTCCACATACTTATCACAAGACAAGTCCACATGAGGAATATTATTCATACTTAGGTTTGGAGGATCAGAACATGTATGTGAGAAAAAAACTGAGAGGATAGAATTTTTCCCATCTTCTTAAAATTTAGTGGGAGAAATAGCATGAACATCATTAGAGGTAATCTCCATGGAAATATCTACCTGATCAGTAGAGGGGCCACTCATTGCAGATGTATCCATAATTATTCATTTCCCCTTAAAATTATACACATGAGGGACCTATTTATCTTAAGAAAACACCTCATTCTTATTGGAAGACATCTTGAGAGTATCTCTATCATTATTAGGAGACGTTGAAAAATCAAAATTCTTCCTCATAGGTTTCCTTATTTAGAGAGTAGATAGATAACCCTCAATCCCACATCTCTCACGAGAGATCTTCCTTTGACAATACTTCAATGAGTGCCCAACAGCCATCATTCAGTACACAAAAGAGGTTCCCTTTCATACTCAGCATCAATATGAATGTTATAAGAGGGAGTGGAGAGAGTTACGTTATAAATCAATGTAGATCTCAAATCCACCTCCACCATCATTCTGGAAAAATATAAAAATCAAAAAACCACACTTTCCTTGTCAAGGTGAATAGGGGACCCAATTTCATTTCCAATATCGTGCAAGATCATTAGATGCAAGAGGACCCAATTATTCGTATTATAACTGACCCAAACACGAAGAAAATTATTCCTTTCATGTGAGTCATTGAAATCCAGGGATCATCAATGAAGATGATTCAATCCAGGATTCAAAGACAGAGACCCAATTATCCACGGATGTAATTTGAAATAATTTGATGGAAAAATGCAATGAAAAATCCCATGACCAAGAGACTCACACTACCAATATGAGGAGCCCCATAAAAATGATACCCACTTGACCAAATCATCAAACCTCCATTACTTCTCACCCTTCGGTATAACCAGACGCATAATTAAATAGTTCTTTCAAATTTCAATCCTCTCAGGAAACCTATAAGGATTAACATCAACATGAGCGGGAGACCCTTTATGGAGAATATCACTTGAGAAAGAATCAATGAATGAAGCAAAAAAAAGGATTAAATGTGGGGTTTTCCACTACAACTCTACCACTAGGAACCATTGTTGTGTTGTTTATTACCTTCACAACAAAATCATTGATCATTATATAAAAGGACAACAATTTTTTTCATTGAAATAAATGGTTTCTCATGAATTACCATTTATATGAAATTTTAGCATTCTAAATAAATTTAATATGATAATAAAACATATATCGCCAATCCAATATACATGTCTATAAACAAAACGAAACACAATTCCATCATTTATGAATTTAAACTTATCAAAATAGGCCCTCTTCATGTGAATCTAAAATATGAGACATAGAAATCATAGTTTTATAGATTAAAACTATTTTCCAAATCATCCTCACCATAAGACATAAAACTAAATGTTCAATATTATTATAACATGGTGATAAGATCTAGTATCCTAGAACCAAATATTATGACTTTTAAACTGCCGATATGATATTTGTTTTTGATGTGATGATTATAAAATACTACTAAGAAAGAGTACTAACTAGACAAGATACCCATTAAACCAGTGTTCAAAAAACCTACCTCACCACACTCATAAAATTTTGTATGGATTGATTCTTACTCCATGGGATTTATAGATATTTTTTGACCTCAAATATAGACCCATACACATAATGAATGTACTCTCATCTTATTATGTTTATTATTTAGAACTTTTCAAATGTTTCTCACCCTCTCTATACAACATCTAGATTGATTCCCATTCTACATGAAATTTAGTGACTCCCAAATTCCTCATTCTAAACCTATCCAAAAATACTATTTTAATATTTTCCTAGTGTTCGGGCTGCTTCAGCCTAAGAATATTTCCCATTTCATGTCATTGCATCGAAAAGTATCCACTTATTTCACCTACACAACAAATAGAACTTAATTATAGATTATCAACCTAGGAACTATTTATTGATTGATTCACACTGCTTAGGATATTCAGTGTTTCCCATATACCTCATCCTAGTATCAACCACAATTTCCCCATTTCCATGAATTTTATTCTCATTTAGTCCCCACTAATTGGGTTCCCATTGTGTTCTCCCATTCAAGAATGTGATTCTGTCAAAAGAAATGGATAAAGGTTTTCTGATTTTATGATTGATCATTCCCATGATCAACTAATAATGAAATTAAACTATATTAATAGACATATGATGTGGTTTATAGTATAATTGGGTCCCTAATTTAAAATGTGTTTTCACTACCAATTTCTATATAGACAACCTCAGTCTCCACATGGTCAATGTTATAGGACACCAAATTCCATCACCCATGTGGTATTATTTTAATGAAATTAAACTAGGAATAATGGTATAAGAATGATGACAAAAAATATAATGAATCCCAACATAGGGGATCTCTAATTATCACGTGGGATTGAAATACACAATGTATTATATTTCTCTTTTTCTACATAGACTTGAAAACCTAGCTGTTAACTATATGAAACCATAATCTAACACACCTTGATAGTAGGAGATATATATAATTAAAAACAAATACCTCGATATTATAATGTATATAATCTTGAACCTCAATTTTATTTAGTATAAAACCGTGACCATAAAGACTATTCAATCCTTCATGTTGATCAATAATACAAGTGATCTTACCATTCATATTGGTTTATACACATTAACATCATTTAAAAATAATGTCACCCATTGCGGTAAAACATGTATGACATGAAAATCCATAGCATCTACTGTCCAACCTCAATAACCTGGATCTTTAGATTCATGGTATATTATATTTTAATTTTATCTATATAGTATTAATGACCATATCAGGTTCTTATGAGACATGATAGCCCCATTTTCTATTGAATCAGAACCTCATGGGTTTTCTACTCTAATGATCTTGATACACTATATAAATATTCTGATTGAAATAAATTATAAATTATTTGTAATAGAATCCCTTTTGATAATCAAAATTTTATATAATTAAATACATTGTGACTCTAGGGATTTAATTTTCCCATCAATCCTTTATTTAAGAAACAACTCCCATTAGTTTATGGTGATGTTGAAATTATATAATCTCAACCATCCTCCTTTCTAGAGTACATTTCATTGATTAATAATTATAATAATCCTTATAGTGGAACCTATTTTTTTTACTTCCGTTTGTTTTAACCAATATCATTAATTCCTATTTTGGAAGTATGGGAATAAAATCCTTGTTTTAAATCCAATCACCAGTCCTTCAATTTCCATTGGTTACATCATTCTTTAAATGTGATTTCTCAAGCTACAATTCACAATATTTCTATTGTAATTTTATTAAATAGGGTATTAATTCCCTTAATGTTATGCTATAGTGGATCCATATATGTTTCCATTTTGACCATGTTTTATGGATCATTTCCCATCTTGATCACCATCCCTAAAAATTTAATAGTGTGGACAATGATAAATTATACCCTAAACCACCATACCAATCCTATATCCCATATTACATTTGTTATAATCTATTACCCAATGTCTCTCACTAAAATTTCCACAAATGGGTTTAGAGGATTTTTTACCACCGTAATATAATGGATGAGGCATGTTAATCCAACTGTAGGGATCCCCCATTGTTTGGATAATATTTCAGTAAACTCGATAACTCCACTTGTCGAAAATTACCATATTTAGACAACTAAAAAACATTGATATATTAATAATGACCATAAATTATGTTCTATAATTTATATGATCACTAGAATTACATTTTTTTGCCAATTTATTATTTTAACTCCCCCTGATATTTCTATAGACTATCTCCGGACCCCTCTAGTATGAGAAACATGAAATTAATATTCAAATCCCCCATAGTACAAGCTATATGAATTTAAAATTCATGTTACTTTTAACCAAAACATATTTTTTAAAAATTGTGTCATCATTTAATTTTCAATCTGATGTTAAAATATAGTATTGCCATTATCCCATTACGTTGATCAACAAAACATCAACATCATACATGCATGATGTAAAAATTCATGGAAGCACCCCTATCAGATGACTCAAACTATTTCACACCTCAAACATCACCTGAGAGGAAAACCATATTCTGGTGGTTTTGGTCTCATACCACATCCTTCCTTTACTCTTGATCACATTCTAAAAAATTTTATGAAAATTTTATACATTCATTCACACATGGTGGGATCCATTTTGAATACCACTCACCTTATCCTGGACCAATTTATTAACCCAAAATTCATTTTTTTCATAGTTTTTTTGTCTTCCCGTCAACTTATTTTAATACCCATACGATTGAAAAAAACATTTATGTTTAAATATATTACGACATTTTGTAAAAAATCATTATCAACACATATTATTACATTCATAACTATACATGGTGTCATTATTACTTCAGGTGTAACTATGTGACACTTGGACATTCTACTCTTGGTTCAATAATTACAGTAATCACTTTCTAGTAACATCCCATGTAAATAAAGAATAATAAATTTTAATATTTATTAATATTTGGGGATTATATATTAATTTTTCATTATAGGGGATGCCATGTTCTATGGAATACCCAAAACACAACAATTGGTTTCTTTTAAATCTTACGTTGCACACATCGTTGGGTTATACTAAAAAATAATAATATAATATTTTTTTAAATATTAATTAATGCCGATACATTGTGTCGGAGGGATTGAATAGAACTAAACACAATATTATTATACATGTTTGTTAATTTTTTTACATTTATCCAATAAATTATAGATGCTAAATATGGGAATAAATCTAATTTTAATCATAAATAATCTAATATTAATTAAAATGTCTATTTACCACTTTTTGATGTATAACACTTATTAAATCTAGTTTTGGAGACTTTTATATGTTATATTTTTCTAAATAAAATTTTTCTTTGGATTCAGGACATCCAAATTAACTTTTTGTAAATTTTCGATATTATTCAGATAAAATTCATTTTGCAATGAATAGTGAAAAATACGGTATTTTAATTCAAAAATTCCTTTTAATATAATTTCATTATATTGATAGATTATGTATTTAATTTGTTTTATAGCGTAATAAGATTATATTTTTACTATTTAATCCAGCTTTGGTCATTAGAATTAATTTCACATTGATGTTGGACATAAACAAATGTCTATCTTTTGATAGTTATTATTTCTTAAAAACATGACTTATTGTTTTGGAAATGGGAATTAGTTTTAAATTTATTAATGAAACTTATATGTTTTGAATTTGTTAAAATATATATAAATTTTGAATTCAGAATATCAAGTAATTATTCGGCTGAATTTTTGGTATTTTTCTGAAAACCTTCAATGTTTGACGAATAGTGAAAACACTAAGTAGTAGTAAAAATCTGACTTCTTAAATTAAATGAAATTTTACCACTTCTGTGATTTTAATTTCTAAAATAATACACACATGTCTGTTATAATTAAGTAAAATGTGGTTTAATAAGATGAAAATAATATTTCATGAATAGTAACATTGACTTTTATATACCGCGGTTAATGGTAAATAGGGAAATTCAAGGTAAAAATAATATTAAAATAGTATATAATTATCTTAACACTTTTACTAACATTATTATATGAATAATGGGAACCCAATAATATCCTTGGGTTAGAATTTTGGCCTTTTAAATCCATTTGGGGAAGATAATTACATTAATTACTTTATATTTAAAGTAAAAATAAAAACATCCTAATCAAGTATTGTTTTGCTAAAACTTTATTAATGATGGGTTATATAATTTATATACATGACTATAAGAATTAATTATAAATCTAAAAATATTTCCTACATCTTGGTATTTTAATTATACTTTTTAGACATCATATAAATAATATTATTTATGACACAACAATGATGTAGTGTTGAACTCGTTAATGAATGATTTAAAGATATAAGATTATAAAAACTAAAACAACATCCAAATCATGTAAAATTTTATATTGGATGATTTTATTTCTATTAAGAGTCATCTAATCATAGTATTTAATAATTTTGGGACTATTATAATATGAAAATCATTATATAATAAAATAATATTTTCAAACTTTTCTAAAGGGCCCATCACCCCCTTATAAAAATAAGTCTCCTTTAACCCATTAATCACTCCAATTAATCCCCTTGGATCATCCCACCTTTAACAAAATAAGCCCTAATGATCTCTCCCTTCCATCTAGGAGCCTTACCTTAGGAAAAATTCCATTCCATAAATCCTTTTGGTTAATTTCAATGGGAGTTACCTGAATTAAAGGTAATGTCTACTCTTAAGTTATTTTCTATTAATTTACGTCTCCAATCCCCAATAATCGTTTTATTTCATTATTTTATAACCAAACCAGTATCCTCTATATACTAGGTTACTGTTATGAGATTTATTTTAACTACTCTTACACACACCTCCATCTAATGGTTATAGAATATACTGTTTCTGTGGACGACGAGCTACTGTCTCATGAAACAATGATTGTTCAATATTCTCCTACCACCTCTTGTGGTGGTCATTAAGATGGAATTTTATTTTCATGTGATATATATTATATTTATATTTTCTCTATTCTTATTTATTTTTCATTTATATCATAACATTATGGTTTCCATAATTGGTAAATACGATAATTTAATTTGTGGATGTGCGGTCTACCTTCCCTCAAAGTGATTTGACTCATTCATGTCATATGTGGAATATATAATGGATGCACTTAATAAAGTTAAATAACAGAGGTATTATAATAGAATTCAAATATTCCTATGTATTATTATGTTTTAATTCCATTAAAGATAAAATACAAATGAATGTATCTTTCATGCGTACATATGACTTACCGTCTCCCTGAATGATGGGTTTCATTTCATAACTCCAAATGTTATGGAATGTTATAAATTAATATACACTATATATATATCTATATTATATATATGATATCTTATTCATGAATATAAATCTGAACATAATGGAATTTTGACCACATGGACAATTTGTAATTATAACAAGTTCATTTTTGACTGAAGTTCAAAACATTGACAAAATGTCCGATATGAACACAAATAAATTTATTAATTGTTATAGAAAGGTAATGAGTGATATAAAAGAAATAATAAAATTGAAAAGGGTTATTAAGGAATTATAAATTAACATAATTTTTAAATTCATGAAGAACATAGAACAAACGAGTCATGTTAGACACGAGGTAAGGGGTTTCTTATCTCACTTTGAATTTCATGAGATTTCCATTTGCACCACCTATTTATTTCAAGTGGTGTATTAGGTACTTCCATTTGATATATATTATCATGATTCCATTTATATTAAAGGTATTAAGTAATTCATTGGTTTTTATTAACTATTAGTCTTACGACTCGATTGATTAGAATGTGGTAAGGGGTTTTCATCTCACTTTTTAATCACGTGAAGTTCATGCTATATTTAACATTATTTAATTTTATATGCTCTATGTACTGACTATGGTTGTATTCATTGTGTAATATAATTTAATTTATTGTTATTTACCTCATCATTTAATAATCCGTATTTCATGGAGTGTATGTTTCGTATGATACCATATCGGTGAGGGAATCATTCACCCTCCTCTTTTAATAATACATTTTTTATGTTATGTCTTTTAATTTCAACTTTCTTATGTCGAGATATGTTATTCTACATCCTTGTTTATATTAATATTTTTCCCATGTGAAGATATAAACTTTTCTCTCACATCAACTCATTTACTTAATTTTAATGTGACATTGTCAGGCTGTTGAATTTCGGTAAGAAAACTTCTGAACCAAATTTCAATTTTTTGGGTTAAACATATAATTCTTGATTATGTAATGATATGAATATGTGAGAATGAACTCTGATTGTTATATTTTTAATATCCAATTATATTGAGTGTATTCTTATCTTTTACACATAAGTATTTCATTTATTTTTCCTTAATCTAAGGACACAATATTTGTAAGGGCCTTTATCTCAATTTAAATTTGATAGAGACTTATTTGTTGTTATACATGAATTCAAATTTATATGGTGTATATAATACACTTTGAAATATCATATCATAAATCTATTTATTCTCATGGTATTATAATCATTTATTGATGTTATTCCTCAATTATTTTCATTCATGTGTCTCTCATTTGGTTAAAAACTCTTTAACTAAAGTATTATTTTCAAGATTTATTCATCTAAATCATTCTCATAAATGTCCTTGTTTTAAAAAAAGTTTTAAGGATTTATTTATATTGACATGAATGTTTTAAATTAAAATTCCTTTTAAAAGTTAAATATTGTAGGGGACTCATTGATTTAGAAATATATTTAATAAATTTTTTAAATGGTTTTGAAAATCGACTGATAAAGCATTGATTAAGTCAATATCTTGAAGTGATATATTGTGATTTCAATGTGTAAATGTTAACTTTATTTTATCATTTTTTAATATGAATATGTTATAGTTATTGGGAATTGATTAAATATATGGGTGGTTCTATGATAAACCTAGGGCGGGTGAGCCCAATATAGCTCTCAAATGCATTGGTTAACATGACAGAAGTAGACCTTAATGTTTCTACCAAGACATTTGGTGAATATACTATTATGTGTATTCTAATTGTAACCCCCTATATAGATGTGAAAGCTAAAATTTAACTATGATATGGATTCAATAAGTTACCATTATGATTTATGATTTATATGTGTTTTTCATAAATCATATTATTTCATGAGGTATGTTAGAGAACTTTTGTTTTGTATGTATTGTTGAATTAATGTTTTCCATATTTATTTTATGAACCTTACTGAGCTTTTAAAGCTCATATAATATTTTTGAAATGTTTTTGTTCAGGGTCTAAGGCATGGTAAGAGAAAAGAACTACTCAAGAATATTTAAATCTAGAAAGTAATTATTGATTTATTTTATGAATATTTAATTTTATGAAAAAAATGGATACTGAGTAGAGGTGTCTACTTTGTAATATTTGAGTTGTAATGTCATTGTTGTGACCCAATTCTCACAAAATCTAGTCCTGAAAAGATCCAAAATGTGTAATATTATACTAATTCATGATTTTGTAATGTTTAAGACCGGGGCCTTATAGTTGGTATCAATTTCCAATTGAGACAAATTTAGGGATTATGAGTTTTTGATAGACAATGGTTAGTCTTTATGTCTACCTTTTAAGTTTAATAATTATTTATAATTTATTTATATCAAGTGATGTCTATATAAAATGGAAGGAGGAGGATCTCAAATGACATATATATCTCTTTCTGATGAATTTCATGAAATAATTATTCCAAATTATTGCCCAGACGATTTTGAAACATTTTCTAACATACAACTCATTTGAATGAAATTGATAGAGATATCAAAAACCACTGATATATCTCAATTACACTGTGGATTCTTGGATTTATTTAATCAGGTCATATTTTATAAATATTATCATATTTTCAATAAATGTAAATATTATAAATTTAGTTTGAAATATATTACCTTATGATAAGATTTTGAAGAATAATATGATTTTGATAAATGTGCTCAAGATGGAAACCCTAGAGCAACCAAGTTATATTTTCTTTAAAATTATAGTCATTTAGAACATGCTTACGGTATTTCAAAAGGAACATTTATTGAATGTTTCAAATCAAACTGTATCTGATTGTTTTATAAAAATCATATTTTATCAAATGTTCTGAAAATATATATTTTAAATGATTATTTCATGAATATTTTTTTATGTGAACAACTATTTGACCCATGTTGTAAAAGGTGTATTTGGATGAATGAATCAAATGATTTTAAAGTATCGTGAAATTATTATTACAATGTATTGAGCTTCTTCCTACATGATCAAGATAATGATGAAACTATGTGGACACCATGATTAAGGTACGATGTTCTTTATTTTTGGTAATTGTTTTATTTTAACATATGGAGGTGAAATAAAAATAATAATATATATAATTCTTTATAAATATGTTGAAATCATAATGAGTTGGGGTGAAAATGATATGTATAAGAAATCCTTTGAGATTAAAATATTTAAGGGTTATTTTTGAGTTTTAAAAAAATGACAACCAGTATGATCGGTGACAACCCGTCGCATCTGGCAAGGACTTGGGAATCTAACCCACAATCGAAGTGCATCAAGGGTGCATCTCCTACCACTGGCCGACGTGAAGTACCATGTTAGTATGAGTTATTCTATTAGATAAATGATTTTATGTATCAAGAATATGTTGATTTTAGGAAATTAGGTTTTATCCAATGGATATCCATAGTATAAGAAAATGATTTGGTGATTAAGTTATAATAATTATTTTAGAAGATGTTTTCTTTTTTGGGGAAACACTATATGACTAAGGAAAATAAAATAATACGTGATTTCATTTGTTGAATAATGGTTGAAATTTTATTTTGGGAAATTCTATGTTTTATCTAAATTTGGGTTATTTATTATAATGATTAACCTATCATAGAGAATGTGTGATTAGTTTAATTACACTTAAGTATGAGACATTAAGAGTAGTAGATGTTATTTGGAGAATAATGTTTAGATTTACAATGGATGATAATGTGGTTAAATTCTTCTAGTTTTTGGGTTTCAATCATAGTTCAGTTTATATTAAAGAATATTATGGATAGTTTTTTATTGAAATGACTTTATTGAATGTTGGGTTTTGTTTGTCGAATTTTTGAGATTAGTAATTATATTTATTTTTTAAAGGATTATCCTTTTTTTGGGATTATATAGTCATGTACTAACCATTTTGGTTTTGGTTAATATCTAATGATATGGTAAATATATAGTTTATCTATTTTGGATTATGTGATTCTCTTAATGTTGATTCTAGCACTCTAGATGTGAACAAGTAATCTTCAATACACATAATTTGGATAAAAGACTATTTTTTTGTGGGAACTTATTAAAGGATGAAACTCTACATTAAATGTAATTATATTTCATTATGTCCATATTCAATCCAATAAATAAATTATCCAATGTTTTAAAAATGAACTTAAAATAAAAAAATGTTGTCTATTTACTTTTTCCTACTGGGAATCTAAAGAATGTTTATCCTATCTGATGTTTGTAATTTTCTTGTTGTTAAATTTCTACTAATCATGTTTTATAACACTATCCATCAAAACTTAACACACAGTTTCTCTTCAGTATTCATGTTTTTCTATAGTGTATCCTAGTATGGGTTATCACAGTGGAGATTTTTACTACACATAATTTCTTTTAATGTTATAGTTTTATTGTCTTTTTTTTTGATATTTCACATTTTAATGAAAATTACAATCCCAATTTTAAAATTGTGGGGAAGCAACTTCTAAAATGGGGGAAGGATGTAACATACCATGTAAATAACGAATAATAAATTTTCATATTTAATAATATTTTTCAATTAAATATAAATTTTTCATTAGTGGTTATGCTATGTTCTATGGCTTATCGGATACGCAATAATATGTTTCCTTGAAATATTATGTTCCACACAGTGTTGGGTCATACTGAAAAATAATACTATAATATTTTTTAAAATTGTAGTTAAAGCCTAGAAAATTATTGGATGTAATGAATATAACATACTACAATATTATTTAACTTGTTTATTAAATGTTTTTACATTTATCTAATAAAGTTTATAAGCATAAAATGTTAAAAAAAATCCAATTTTAAGAATAAATAATGTAATATTCATTAAAAGGTCAATTTATAGCCTTTTGATTGCGAACCCTCTTAAAATTTAGTTTTGGAAAATTTATATGTTCTATTTGAAAAAATAAAAAATTTATTTAAAATAGGGACATCAAAATAATCTTTGGGTAATTTTTTCGGTATTTCTCTAATAATATTCATTTTTTAATAAATATTGAAAAATACTGTATTTTATTTTAAAACTGCTTTTTAATGTAATTTATTTATATGGTTAGATTATTTATTTAATTGGTTTTAAAGTGAAATTAGATTATATTTTTAACATTCAATCCAATTTTGGTCAATGGAAGTAATTTAACATTGAAATTGGATGTAGAAAAGTGTCAGTCTTTTGATAGTTATTGTTTCTTAAAAACACTCTTTTTTTTGTTTTGACAACAATAATTAATTTTAAATTAATTAATGAAACTTTTATGTTTTGAATTTGGTAAAATTGATATCATTTTTGAAATGGGTATATAAAATATATCTTAGGATGATTTTTTGGTACGTTTCTGAAAACCATAAATATTTGATGAATTGTTAAAAAACCCTGAGAAGAATTTCAAAAATCCAACATCTTCATTTAAATAAAAGTTTACCACTTCTGGGATATGAATTTTGAAAATAATATTTAAATATTTGTTATGAGTAAGTAAAATTTTGTTCAATATGATGAAAGTAATTTTTGGTGAATAGTATCTTTTCAATTTTATTTACAGTGTTTAAAGTTAAATAAGGCTATTAATGGTAAAAATATTATTTTAGTAATAGAAAATTATCATAAAACATGTCCTAACCTTATTGGATGAGTCATGGAAGACCGAAAAAATTAGTCAGTTAGACTTATGTCCTTTGAAATCCATTTGGTTATGATAATGACATTAATAACTATTTATTTAAAGTAAAAATAAAAATATCATTGACATATATTATTTTGATAAAAAAAATTTATGTGGGGTTATATAATTTATAAATTTGAATATAAATATTCAAAAGAAATATAAAAATATTTTCAACATCATTGTTTTTTTATTTATAATTTCTATACATCATATAAATTAAATTATTTATGACACAATAATAATGCAGTGTTTACCACATTAATGAGATATTTAAATAAATAAGATTATAAAAATTAAAAAAAAGTCACAACACGTCCAATTAATATTGGAAATTATTATTTAAAATTTCTGTCATCTTATCTTAGGATTTTATATGTTTTGACCTTTAGAATCCGAAAATCAGTACATAATGAAATAATATTTTCAAAATTTCATAAGGAGCCCCTCCCCCCTTTTAAAAATAAACCACCTCTAACACATTACACACACCTCTCAAGCCACTTGTATCATCCAAACTCTTCCCAAATAAGCTCTCAAGATCCTTCTATTTATCTTGGAAGTCTTACCTTAGGCAGAAGGCACTTCAGGAAATATTTCTGGTTTATACCAAATAGAGTTAACCGATATAAGGGTAACATCTTCTCTTATGTTTTTTTATTTTATTTTACTTTTCCAAATCAATAAAATATTTTTATTAATTTATTTCATAAAAACACCAGTATCTTAAATATACTAGGTTTTTTTTTGATATGTATTCAAAATACACTTACATACACCTCTGTCTAATGGATTATGAACATACTTTTACTGTGGACGGAAAAAAACAGCCTAACGAAATTATGATTGTTCAATCTTCACATACCACCTATTTTGGTGTCCATTAAGATGTAAATGTATTTAAATGTGATATAAAATATATTTATATTTTCTATATAATTCTGTATTTTTCATTTATATCTTACATTTATCGTTTCTATAATGGGTTAATACGATAATTTCATTTGAGGAAGTGTGGACTACTGCCCCCTCAATGTTATATGACCCACCCATTCCATATGTGGAACATATAAATGAAAAAGATAATTAAATTACTTAACATATAAATTATACTATAATTACAATATACCTATTTATTTTTAGGTATTTAATTCATTAAATATAAAATACAATTTAAAGTAGAGTTCATGCGTACGTACAACTTATCATCTACATGAACAATGTGGTTTATTTTTTTACTCCAAATGATATTGAATATTATAAATTCATATACATTGAATTTAAATAATATATATTATATCTAAATCATGAATATCATTCTTGATATAATGGACTTTTGACCACATGTATAATTTTTAATTATACCAAGTTCATTTTTTCGAGAAGTTCCGAACGTCGACAAAATGCCTGATAGGAACACAAATAAATAACTAATTGTTATAGAAAGATAACATGTTATATAAAAGAATAATAAAATTTAAAAAGTTTCCTAAAAAAGTATAAATTAAATAAATTTTATTTTTCAAGAAGAACACAGAACATATGAGCCAAGTCCGATACAAGGTAAGGGTTTTCATATCTCATTTTAAATTTCCTGGGATTTCCATTGTTCATAACATATTTATTGCATGTATTTTGTTGTGTAAATATATTAAATATATATATATATATTATTCTATTTATATTCATGGTATTATGTTACTCATTTTTTGGTTATTAAATTTTTTTTACAACTCGATTGATTACAACATGGTAACAGGTTTTCATCTCACTTTTTATTCCCGTGAGATTCATGCTATATATGCCACCATTTACTTTTGTGTGGTGTATTTACCGACATTTATTGTATTCATTCTGTAATATACTTTAATTTATTGGTATTTACTTCTTTATTGAATGATCCTTCATTCATGGGGTGTATGTTACATATGTTTCCAAATCGGCGGGGGAATCTATCACCCTTCCATTTTTAAAAGTCTTGATTTATGTTATATCATTCAATTTTTTCATTCGTATATAGGATATGTTAATATATATCGTTATTTCTGTAAATTTTTTTCTATGTGATTATTTAACCCTTTCTCTCTCTTCAATGTATTTTAATAATTTTAAGTGACTTCATTAGGCTGTCAAATTTCGGTAAGAAAAATTCTTAACCAAATTTCATTTCATTGGGTTAAACTTGTACTTCTTGATTATGTCATGAAATGACTATGTGGGAATTAACTATGGTTTTTTACACTTAATATCTACTTATATTTGGTTTATTCTTATTTTTTACACATAATTAGTTCTTTGATTTATCCTTAATCTAAGGATGCACTCTTTGTAAGAGAAATTATCTTAATTTACATTCAATTGAGAATTATTTGTTGTTATACACCAATTCACATTTATATGGTGTATATACTGCCCTTTGACATATTAATCCCTAATTTCCTTATTCTAATGTTATTATAATCATTGATTATTATTATTCCTCAATTATTTGAATTCAAGTGTCTTTCTATTGGTTAGGAACTCCTTGACTAAAGTATTGTTTTAATGATTTGTTCTTCTAATTCTTTCTCATTAATATCAATGTTTTAAGAAATAGTTCATTGATTTATTTATATAGATATGAATGATTGAAATTAAAATTCGTTTTAATATTTTCAAAGTGTTATGGGAAACTTGGTTTCAAAATTCATTTTTTTAAAAGTTTTAAATGGTTTTGAAAATGGTTTTATGAAGAATATATTATGATAATATCTTGAATGATATATTTCGATTGAAATGTTGCAATGTTATCTTTACATTATTCACATTTTTTGTGTTATGAATATGTTTTGGTTATTGTGAATTTTTATGTATATGGGTGGTTCTGTGATAAACCTAGGGTAGGTGAGCCTGAGATCGCTCTCCAATGCATTGGGTAACATGATGGAGGTAAACGTTAATGATTATTCTAAGAGATATATGGAATATATTGTGATGGGTATTCCACATGTAACTCTCTATATAGCCGTTAAAGCTATAATGTACGTATCATATTAATTCCATAAGATACCTTTATGATTTATGATTTCTATGTGTTATTCCTAAATTTAATGATTTCATGAGGTATGTTAAAGGGCTTATGTTTTTTATGTATTAATGAACTAATTTTTTCTGTCGTTATTTTATAACCCTTACTGAGCTTTTTATTCCCATCCCATGTTTTTGAAATGTTTTTTACATGGTAAAAGAAAGGGTAAGATAATGGAATAACTCATGAAAATTTCTATCATGAATAGAATTGTTGTTTTCTTTTAAGAATTTTTATTTTATGAAAAAAGGGATACTGTGTAGAAGGTCTACATTGAATTTTTGAGATATAATGTAATAGTTATGGAATAATTCTATAAAACTATATACCTAAAAATATCTCTATGGTGAATTAATAACTTAATTAATGATAATTTAATGTTTAAGGTTGGGGCCTTATAATTCCCCTCCCTACCCTATATGAAAAACTTCCATTTTGACAGGTCTATTTTAGATTCATTTACCGTTTATCCAAGTGTATTCTAGTTCTAATCATAATTTTTTTTGTGTAACCCATACATATAAAATAAATATACCATCTAATATATGCTGCCTAATTATTTCTCTATGAGATGTGTAAAAACATAAAAATATCAAACATCAGGACCAACCATAAATCTCTTGTTGAACTATTAAGTCAAAATTCCTATTGATCCCTTCATCATGTTTTCTATAACCCTGCAAAACAGAGAAGACTATACCCTTTCTAAGAAGATGGTGTAATAATTATAACAATAAACTATTATCCCTAATTTTTAAAATCATTAGAGAATTATGAATCATCCCCGTGGTAAAAGAATCATTACCTTCAACTCTGTGTTCCCACCCTTAAGATGGTTATTAATTATCATTAGATTACCAGATTGCATCATGTTTACCAATGACCACATCACTATACCAATCGTCTCAACCCATGGTCCATGTTTCATAACCACACACTCTGAATGTTACCTTTTTCCAGGTTTCATGATCATAAATTTGATTTCTTCAGGACCATGATAGATGACCATAAAAGGACATCCCCATGGTTTGAGTTTTATGTACTTTAAAATAAAACCATACTAAATAGATCATAAATTTAAAAAATAGGAATCTAACCCCCATATTCTATTAAATTATCCATCAATATCCAAATCTAGTCATTTTTACCCTCTCCTTTGTCTCTATAAGACCATATTTTCCATCATTCCTAATTTCTTAAACTTATAAGGAATTCCCAACAATCCAGTTTCTAGGATCATAATCCAAGAAAAACCCCTTAGACCTAATTATAGTAACATACACGATACTTCCTCTGATATGGGTATATTTATTTACATGGTTTCCCATATTCCAAGAGTTATGGCCTTAAATTTAGAACCATGTTACACACATTGTGACCTTAAAATGGTGTCAGGATTCGATGATGTTTTTTGTTTATGCATGTTTTATTTACATTACACATGATGTATTCTATTCCATTATCACTATATTGAAAACCCTACCATATGGACTACAATTCATAACCATAAAATATAATCCCCTATCAATATAATATATAATGCCCAAGACTATAAATCATCAATGATCAAACATGTATCCTCCCATGATCATGACAAACTCCCATTATTATGTATCTTAACTGATTTTATTTTTCATCTTTCCTATTAACCTCCATACCCACCTATTGTCCATGTACGTGTATGGATATTCTCAATTATTAACGGTGTATTCCAAATTTTAATTAATGTGTTATTATCTATCCTACTCTTTTAGAGTAACACATTATATCACATGAATGAAAATTTCTATAAATGATCAATCTTTAAATGAGTTTCTCTCATTCAATGATGATATCATGCTCTTGACTCTCGACTAACAACTTTTATTTAGTTTACATGCCATAGAGGATGCATTTTTAATTTTAATATAGACTCCCAATGCATTATGGTGATAAAACAACACCCCAAACATAGAGAACCACCCATACATGGTACACAACCTAGATAATTTATTCATAGAGATAGAATAATTTTGGTACCCATGTTATGAATTTGGGCATTGTTCCTCTTATCCTATTTATCAATTCATCCCTTGATTCAATTTTTTTTGCGTCAAAAGTTACCTATTCCCACTTTCCAATTTTATATGTGGATTTACAAAGCACTCGGTTTTTTCCTAAATTTATTTTGATCAATCATAGGGTAATTCAACTCTATATAATTTCACTAACATAGTTCCACATCTTGTCATTATTCCTTCATAGTGATCGATGTGAAATTATTATCCTAACGCATTTACCCTTATTAAAAACAGTCAAGGAATTTGAAAAATGTAATATTTCCCTATTTTTTTCACAAAAATCATGAATCATGTTGAATTAGATATTTTGGACTGATTATTAAATTATTTCTATCATGATGAAATAAATTCAAATTAGGGAATGAAAAAATAGTAATAAAATTTAATGTTAAAAAGTACATGAATGTTGTCCATATACTGGGTTATATCCTTTAATACATAGAAGTATTTTATTTTCCCATCATATGTTACATACATGAGCCCATATATCATTCACTAGAAAAGTTTATAGCCTCTTAAATTCCAGTCAGGTTGAATTTTTATGGTGGATGCACCTCAATGACCAATGTATTGTACTTGTCTAACAAAGCTGTAATCTCTAAAAAATAAGATGAAGTTATATCAACAGAAAACATTTATATGACAACCATAGTTTATATACATTAAAATTATTCCACTTACATATTGGTGAGGTCCAAAACGTAATACTCCTCATCCCCTCCATTTGAAATATATTTAAAATGTACATTTGTGGATGATACACCATGAAAAAAAATATGTTTGAGTTAGTTGTGTGATATAAAAAACCTATGGGTTGGGAAATATTTTAACCATTGTATGGATTATATGGTAGTAAACCTCACATGTTTACAGATTCAATATTCAGTACGCGAGGGCACTTGAAAGTCTATATATTAGACCCAATGGTGTTTGTGTATGATCATTTCCCAAATAATACTTTAAACCTTTACTGGATAACAATTTTCACTTATACTGCTTCTGAATTCAAGAAATCCTCTTAATTATGAGAAATACTAAAGGTATGGAATAACTCAAAAAGGAGAACAAAAAAAAGAATAAATGTATTCTCGATATTTTTCTCTATATCTATTAGGCATAGTACTGATTCAGGATGTGGATCCGTCAAATTAGATATTTCTTCTTCCACAAGTTTATACTCCATATTCGGTGTAATAATTGTTTCATTATGAATATATGGAACCTCTAATACCTTCCCGATGTTCAATTTATCAGTTATATAACCAACCTAATTATATTAAAGTTGGGGATCATTCTCTTCCCTCATGATCATCAGATTTGTTATGAGTTTCTATGGATCAATCAAAATTCTTAGATCCTAATATGTTGGGGGGATATGCCTCTATAGGATAAAATGCCTCAACTAGTTATAAATAATTCATTAATATTATAATGGTTAACATAGGAAAATTAAATTTTTTTAAATTATTACATGCAACATAGAGAGATTTATAATTTCATTATATTTCAAAAAATGAAGGTATTAGTTTTCTCTCTTGGCACACTCATTTCACGTGTTTGTTGGTTGAGGTTAGACATGTTAGAGGTGGGGTATGAAACCCAATTATCACAATATAAGATCGTTAATCAAACTACACCATGGGAACTACTCTTTTTGAAGTACGACTGCTGTATTGAAAAAATAAAAAAATCCAGTATAAAGTATAAAAATGATAAAATTATAAGAAATATAAAATTTACCAATTAATCACCACAATAGCGGGATAATAAATTTCTTTTGATCTTGTACATTATTTAGGGATGGATGTTCCCCTAATAAATCAACACATGATATTAATTCTACCTTAAATATACCAAGAATTTTCCAGAAATAATTCTTTTATGATATATGTTGATGTTTTTCAAATTCCATATATATTTTTATGTGATAGATTCCTACACGAGTTAGTGAGAAGTGAGTAGTAATATTCATGGTTTTCAAGTAGTTTGGTAGATGTCACAAAATATTTGAATGCTACCACATCTACCATGATTTATAAAAAGTTAATATTTGGACAAGTCTCCCTTAACTATTATATATAATTCTAAATAGACAAAACAATTTCACAAGAGTTTAAAATTATACCCCCTCAATAATGTTTTCCCCCCAGTGGCCATAACCTCTAGGACCCTTCCCATTTTTCTATTAAACATAGTGTAAAATATATTTCTAAAGGTAATAGATCATACTAGTAGTATTCCAATATCTCTATGTTTTAAATGTTGTTTATTTAATAAATTAATTATATGCACAACTCTATAAATACTAATACATGAAATTATAATGTTTGGAAGAAATACCGTTGTTTCCTAAAGCTACAACAATGATTGACTCCATGTGAAGTGAATCCTCTTCCTATTCCAAATCAAAAAAACTATGGGGAATGTAGAATACATAAAAACTACTCGAATGTTTCATGTATGATTCTTCATTTTCATGATAGATTTAGATTTTGTAGTGTTATTGGCTTCAACTAAATGATGGGCTCACTTCTTGGGGCATCCTTCATTAGTAGGTGCACCGAGTGTTGAGGCCTCACCTATATAATTATTGATATGCCTCAAATACCTCTTAGAAGCATCTATTAGATTAGTGGGATACCATTTCCTTAACTGGAGAGTTTCTCAATACAAGGATCAATCTCTTATCAATCACCATAGGAATATTTATAGCAGCTCCCCAAAGATCATCAGTTACTACAATACTATAATAGGATACACAACTGTTATGACTTATTAATATTGTAGGACCATCCCAATTAGAGTAGAAACTACCTATATGAAAATCATATAACAAGTGTATTCTTGGTCAATTATAAAATATAGTTCCCTAAATATCATAGGGAATATTTCATGGAAGATTATGGTATACACGTGCGATGTGATTTCCTAAAGGTTGTAGAAATTATGCATGTCCTTTTTTTGGGTGTTTGAGATGAAAATGATGTTTCCATCAATTGAAATTACCTACTAACCACATATATAGTCCATAATGTATTATACTTCAATGAAAATACTATTTTGACATCCAGTTATAGATTTTAGGTACTCCTCATCACTCATTTGGATCATGCACAAACGTTATTTTTGGGGGAAATTGAAAAATTCTAATGGCTCTTTGGGTTTTGCATGGTCATGAAATTGTTTTTCCAAACCATTATCCCACCTAGTATATAATTTAAAACCCCATATAGTTGGGGTCTACATTTTTGGTGTATATTTAGACATGCCATATTCCCACATAGTGAAAACTGTACACCCCAGTAGTGTGGCACACAGTCAGGTTGCACGTTTTTTCACACCACGTGGTGATGCTTAGAAAACCGTACACATGATATTTTTAATTCCTAAAATTAATGAAAATTTTTTAACACACCAATATGAAAACTGTCATGAACCTATGTAGACCTAGAATAAATCACAAGGTCTTAGATTCTAAAAATCCTCTTTGTTTCCTCCAAACCCATTCCTATGTGGATCAAGGAATAATGGATCTTATTTGATCCCTGTTTGTTTAGTGATTATTCTCTTATTCCTTCTCTCATACACACACACACACACACAATATCTCTATGTATCTCATTCCTCTATATGATTTTTCATATCAACACATGTTTAATGGATCTAAATATCATTTATTTAGATATTGAATCTAGGTTTTATTTATTGATCATTATTTACATGATTTGTTATTGGTAAATATCGTTTTGAGTGTTGTGTTATGAGATATCATTGATAAAGGATGGCAGTTCCATTTGATTTTTTCAATGTATGTAGACATTTATTTTATTTATTTGATTAAATTTATATTAATTGGATTATGAAAAAACAATTTTAAATTAATTGTATTTGAAATTTATTTGTTCTGAATTTTAAAAAAACCACAAATATAATGGAATTTTATTTTGGGGAATATTTTTGGAAATTGTTGGAATTTGTGAATTTAATTGGGAGTGAATTCTAAGAAATGGATTAAATTGAATTGATTAAAACCTATGTTATATTTTTCTAAAAGGTCTAAAATATCCAAAAATCCATGTTTTTGTTTATAAATTTATTTTTCATGTTGAAATGAGAAATATGTAATTAAATTTTAAATGGTGTTTTTATTTGAAATGAAATGATTTTTTCATAATTTAATGATTGAGTAAAACATATGAGAATGGTTAGTTAGTGGGTTATTTGGGATATTCAGGCTAGGATGATAATTCCTTAGCAAAATATTTTTGAAAAAAACTCTAACAAAAATATATTTTGGATAATCATATCTTGAATGAGATATTGACATGTCCTATATGTTATAATATTGAGAGACATTTAAAAACTTCTCTATAATCACTAATATGAGTTTGTGAGGACCATATGACCAAGAAAAATAATACCACTAGGAAGAAAACCATGTTTGTCATTGTTATTACATTGATACATATTCCATTAATTGCGAAACGACTTTATTTTTTCCAGTTTAATTATGTTAAAAATATTATTTACAATTTATATTTATCCATTATATAAATATTTTTCCACCATTTTGATTAAAAATCATGTTTTTTAATATTATGATGTATATCCATTATCAATTTTTGTTAAACTGAAATCAAGATTTGATTTATTTGTTATGGAATATTATTACGGGAGACTCAGTGAGAGTATACTATGATATTAGTGTAATACATTCATATCTATTCAAGAGTTTCTAGAATTTATTCTACCATTTTAGAGAAAAGGGAAATCATATCTTAGATGAGGTGGATGTTTTTGATTCCTTTGTCCTATAGTTATATGACTCTTGGTATGTTGGTATTGTCAAACTCTGAGTATATTGATGATGTTTTGTTGTGGGATTTTGACGATACTTTTTAGTTTTGGAACTATCTCCCTCTTGAGTTTGTATCATACTTATATGTACCTTTACCTTCAACTATTTTGTGAAAAACTATTCTGGACTTTATTTTTTTTATGATTCCATGTGCTAGTATCCAACATGTGTGGAACACAAATTCCCTTCATCCCATGTCCATAATGGATTGGGTATCTGGTTAGTAGTGTATCAGACCAAATTTAAGAAAAATCACTATCATTGTTGTAGGTTGTGCATCGGTATTTAATGATAGTATACCCTCTTATATATTTCTAGGACATAGCATAATGCTGAGAGAAATTTTTTTCCAGGTATCATCACAGTGAGAATTAAGTCACCATTGGTGGCATGGGAATGGGGCCATGGGGAATACATTTATTCTTTTAAATGGTTTTTATTTGGATAGTTTGATATAAATCTTATGGGATTAATTTCCATGTTTATATTTTTTTAAGTTGTTGATATGAGTAAACATTTATATATTCTATTTTGTTATTTAATGTTTCTTAGAATCATCCCTTTTAGAATACATGTGAATCAAATCTAGGAGAATGTTTCTAATGAACCACAATGAGAGAATCCTCTAGTGGACCAGAAACTAGTTGAGGTTATTATGTGTGGTATCCAACATTTGGGAAAATAACATACAACCATTCCCATTTAGGATCCAGTTGTGGCACATGAGAGGCATGAATTTTAGAGTCATGATCTGTAATTTCTTTACTAAAATACATCATCATTGCAAGGCTCTAATAATCATTAAGTGGTTGGGTATTGAATGATTAATGTTAAATTTTGATTGATTCCATGTAAATTACATATCATACTATGGTGAAATATCCTCCCTTCATATGGAATAATTCCATTTATTACATAACATTACATTTTTTTAATAAACAGATGATATTTTAATGTTTTTAGTCATAGAAAAAAGTACATAATAAATGACAAAAGTGACCATTATTATATATTTTTTAAATTAATCATCATAGGTTCATCATATGTTCAATTAATGCATCTCATATCCTAGGTACATACATCTAAAGAAATGAAAAGCATATTGACCAATAATGGAATGTTAGAGGAACAATTTAAAAAATATTATGTGAAATATCTATAAGAACTTGAGCTATATAATAATGTCATGATAAATAGGAAAAAAGTAATATCATAATAAAAATAACATGATTCCTAACATGGAAATGTGTCTAGAGATTAAAATCCTTACCCAATGCATTGCTGTCCTGTCAATGTGCACCCTTAATATGTCTCAACTAATGTGAGACACAGATGTTATAATAAAACTTTCAAGAAATAACTCATGGAGAATAAAAGAAACAGGTTTCATAAAAAAATCATGAGGTTATTAATAAGTTCTTAAGAAAATATCATTATGTATTCTTTAACCCATAGAAAGTTGATGTGGGATTCATGTATGTTAATGATAGAAATAAAATGATCATTATGAAATTTATGTGAATTTCCTAATAAAATAAAGTGTTTTGGGTATTCAAAAATGAAAATAATATAATTTCTAGAGGAAAAAGAGAGCAATTATGAGAATTTGTTTTTTAGCATAATGGGTATGAAACATGGTTTTAGAAAACATTATAAACAATGTTTAAAAAGGAATAAAATTTATAAATAACTATAAATATAAAAAATAGATAGAAAAAATGGACTAGATGACATATAATGGAAGTTTAAAATACATACCACCTAAAAAGAAAATTTGAAAGGAAATGAGAAGTTGCAATTTCCCTTACCATGATGACAGACACCTAAAACTAGAAGATCAGGAACTTAGGGGCTAGATTAGACATTGAGAGGATCCATATTGTGGTAATACCATAATTTATTCACATATAATAAATTTTATATTAATGTAAATAAAGATAATAAAGGATATTTATAAAAAAAGTGATGTAGTTATTTATTATTTTACATGGACACCTCAGTAGTGGTATTTCCAAAACCAGGTACATGCCCATGGTATTGACCAACATGGGACTCCTATTAAATTATTTTAATCTGCAATAGTGGACTAGAATTTTATATTACTCATTACATAATTACAACATAGTTATATTGTCATTAAACATACTGAAAAACTCAAACAATATTTTTACAATTCACGAAAAAATAAATTATTTTATAAAATTCACTCTATCCAAATATTGATGTTTCTATTTGAGAAAAAAAATTTATTTTCTCCTAAAAATTATCTAAATATAAGAAATTTTTCTTCAAACTATAATAATATCAATTTAAGAAAATTAATTTCCGATAGAAAATGCACATCAAAATGCACAGTAATATTTTTGATAGATGGAAAAAAATATGTATTTCATTTTTAATTAAATAATTGTTATCTGATAATAATATTTTATTATAATAAAAATTATCAGAAAAACATTAGTTTAATATAATAAAATATCTCCTTGAAATGTACATGTTTTACCAAAGCAATCAGTTTATCAAATTAAAACTCATTTTGTAAGAAAAAATCATTCATAAAATGGAAATAACGAATTACTAGTTTTCTTTAAAAAATGGAATAAATTATATTTTACTAGGGACTCAACACATTACCCATAATATCTACAAAATACAACTAAAGGGAAATGAAATCTATGGTGATATACTCTTGGGGTAGCTTGGGTAACATCTACCAATTAGTAATTTATATTAACTTGAACTTCTCCCAAAGGAAATTTCTTTCAATATTAATGTGTTGAAGCTCAAATTAGAATTTATCAAGAGAAAATCCTAGAGATTCAAACTATTTACCAATCTCTGGAAAATGTGCTTCATATAGCACAAATCTACTAGATTTTGAAATGAACTATTTTTTTCCTTAATTATCCTTTTTAATGTCTACTTATAATGTATAATTATATAATTAAATTTATTATTTATAGTGTAGTTTCTTACATTCATATTGAATAAGGATTGTAATTTACTTATGTTCATAAAATGTTCAAAACCCTTTAGTCAAATTTCAATATATTCTCACTCTATTATCAGTTAATTATGTTTTTTTGTGTAATATAGCATATAACACATTTTCAAAAAACTAATATCAATAAAAATTTTCATGTTGTTACATTCATTCCCCCTTATGAAATTTTGTACAAAAAGTATCACCTCCTTTTCTTGTTTGAGACATGGTTTGGGTATTTAAACCTCATTTATTCCTCTGGATCCCAAATGGAATCGTATTATTCATGGTTCCTTCACAACACCTTAATAAGGTGAGTAGTTTTTTTCATAGAAACTATTCTCTATAGTCCAATATCTCGACTAGCTACTACTCATAAGTAAGATCATGTTCTTCTTGTACCACCTTCATATTTAGAACATGTGAAGGGTTAGGTTTTTACTTCCACAAGAGAGATACATGGAATACATCATGATGTTGATAATGATTTGGAAGAATTTCAAGCCAACACACCGTTGCTCTAATGAGATCAAGGATTTCATATGGGAAAATATATGTGGGGTTGAGATCATCTTGAACCATTCCAAATTACTACAACCGACGAGCGAAAAGGCACAACTCACCAAGACCAAGGTCCAATAACCTATTCCATCACCAAGAGTTCCATTCCCCTGCTCGATCCTATAAGATGATAACATATATAAATCAAAAGGACCAAGCACGGTGTGAGCTAGAAATCCATAAAGGGTCTCAAAAAGGATTCCATGATTGATTCACGTAATTGATTAAATAGGGGGATTCTTTAAATTTTATAATAATCAAGTTTGGTATCTCAAATAATATTTAAAAATTCAATTCTATAAAAATATAAGTATAGAAAAAAATATTTAATAAAATGATTTTAAAGTGATGGAATATTTCTAAAAGAATAGATTAGATAAAAAATTACATAAAATAGTTTATAAAAATTCGGAAGGAATCTAAATCAGTTCCAACAAAATTAGAATATATTTATATCTCATATATATTCTAAGAGAGAAACTTGGACATCTTCCATACATGTTAATCTGTTATAAGATTTAGGACTCAGAACTACCTAAGAAATCTCAATAATATGTTTCCACATAAATCCCTTTGAACTAGATGAAGGAGACTTGTAACCATCTTATTGGGGATATGACCAATTACATTTTTGTTTTATACTGTTGTATAATAGTTTATTGCGTCCAAATAAATCAAAATCCACATAAGTCTTTCATGTGGTCTTACAAAATAAATGATGGGTAATTTATTTTAAGAACGATTAAAATTTAATTAAATCCCACTCTTCCATTTCACATTACCATTTTTGATTTAAATCCAAAACATGTTTCAATAAAAAGACATTAATTTTTTCAATATAAAACTGCATGGTCTCTGTCAAAACATCATTAAGCTATTATCATAGTTTGAAATCGATTCAATACTAATTATATCAGTTTCACAATTCATTTCCCAAATAATATTTAACAATTTAATTGAAATAAGATCCATAAAATCACCTATTTAAAATAAACAATTTTAATCAACTAATTTCTACAAACACACCCCATTTCAATGGAATGGGGGGGGGGATTCCTAATTTTCATGCCATTGACATTTTAAATATTTTAATTCACTAGAAAATCTGTTTCAATAAATTAACTTAAAAAATCTTTGTGAAACTAAATTTAAATTAGCAATTGTAATAAATCAAGAATTTCAAGGCTAATCAATGTGGGAAAATAGGACAAAATCACCAACCTTTCCAAAAAATCAACAATCGCAATGGGACCCTTTAATGAGAACAATGGTGTATAAGAGCTAAAAAATAAACCTAAAAAAGAAGATCCGACACCATATACCATAAAATGATCAATTTTTGTATAATCTATTGATATACCAATGGAGGAAAAAGATATGAAGATGAATAATTAAAGAAAACACTTTCTCGGGAATCACACCACATGTGTAATGACAATCGAACACTGAATGAAAGGATTCATAAAGTATGGAATCAAAAAATATTTCATGGATAATGATTTAGGTCGAGGGATATGGATTTAGAAAGAATCCAAAATAGTTATATTGGGCAGGATGGGTGTTTAAAAACCACAGTCAAGGTGTCACATGATGTGTAATATCAATAAATTTCATGAAACCCTTAATTTTTGAAACTACCATGAAACATGTAACTATGATTTAAAAACCAATTCTCTAAATTGATAACAGGTCATTAATTACCTCAAGACATGTAATGAATCATCATTTACTATACCCATCCGGACATAATCCCTTTACAACATGCACACAAAAATAGTTATATAACGTTTAATCCTATAGAAGCCTATAGAAAAGGCAAGTCAAAGCTGAGAATACAACAATTCTTTTACCTCACCATTATAGGTGTCCTACCAATTCACTCTCATCCTTAACTAGAAAAAGAAACAAAAAAACTACATCATGTTGAAAGACATAGCATTCATATTAGTTATTGAATGTTAAAAACACCCCTCCATAAAAACATTTTTTCCATAGAAATACTTTGAAGAATCATTGTTTGTAAAATTTTTATTCCTCTACTTTTTCATCATTTCATTACATTCCCAAAACACATGATTATCTGATCCATAATGTCATTGCAGATGAACCAAATGTATCATCCTCTGACGAAGTACCATGGTCTAAGAATCCACTATTCTGAATTGGCTATTTGTAAATGATAAACTAGGTTCAATCCCAAGATAAATCTTTCTCAAAACATGAGTTGGATTAGATAAATACATTTCTTGATATGATATATAGAATACAAAATGATTCAATGTCATCTGGAGTGGATTTGAAAAACAGAACATAAAATTTTCCACCTACTCAACAACCTAAATTGGTCCAAGAATATGATTATAATTTTTACCTTTCCACCCAGTCCATTGGTGACCCAATGAAATTGAAAAGTTTTCGAACGCTTGGTCACCAACTAAGAAAACCAATGGTCTATTGTGAAAATCATTATAAGACTTATACCAAATCTATGATTTCATCATTCTATATTGAATTAATTGAATCTTTTTTGTGATCTATTACACCAAACATTGTCCAAAACAGAAGCATTCACCAATTTATGACCAACATAATGGAGATTTACAATGATGAATATACTAGGCCTCAATATGTTCTATTGCTCTCATGAACAAGAATCTATTATTATAAGAGAACTCATCTATACACCTATGATAATCCCAATCTCCATAAAATTTGAGAACATAAGCACAAATAATATCCTCTAGAATCTATGTAGCTCTATCTATCGTTCTATATGACTATGTATGGTAAGATGTTATCAAATAGACCTGATATCTGAATACCTCAAAATGGACTCTCTAAAATATATATTTGAACCCAACAACCCTATCAAAAAATATACCATATGGACTCCATGAAAATGAACAATATATTTTAAGTATATATTACCCAACTACTCAAATACTCTTATATCATGAATTAGTATGAAGCGTGGAAACATGGTTATCCTATAGATCACATCCCATGTCACATTCTTCATTCTATGGGTATGAGGGAATCCAATAAAAAGTACCTAGAGATATCATCCCACTTCTAAATAGGGAGTAGAAGGGGATAATGTAAACATGAAGGTTTTAGGTGCACATACATCACCTTATGACTTGAATAACAACGAGAAATAAATTCATCAATGCCTGTTCTCATACTAGTACACCAAAACTACCACCACATATCTTAGTTTTTCATTTTGGTTCTAGGGTTCACAACCAAGAATGAATTATGAAAATCCCTAACCACAACATTCATTTCCACTAATATAACTACCAAGATATACATATAAAATATGAAACCCTATTTGGAGAATGATGAATTAGAAACTATCTCGCACTATAAATTTATTTTATAATGATACACAATTCATCATCAATCTATTGATCATGAAGAATTATATCAGGAAGAGCATGTGTAAACTGAATACTGGATAAGAAACATCATCACCTTTCTCATAACTCCAATACGAATATATGAAAATAGATTGATCAAATTACACTAATATGATAATTTCGTTATATTATAGGTTCAATGTTTCCTTCTCAACGCATCTACAACCACAATCCACTTTTCATGGGTTTAGGAAATTTAAAAATAAAAATATTATAGGTAATCAACCCAATTACACTTTTGTTGATTCAAAAAAAAAATTTAAATAATATAAAAATCATTATTATTTTTGAATACTAGGTTAACATTCATATGAAATGTTTGGTTTTTCATCTAATAAGTTTTTTATTCACAACGAAATGTTCAAGGTCATTATTAGGATAATTCTTCTGCTATGGCTTAATATTTCAATATCCATAGTCTTATACATGACCACACATCCAATGAATGGAGCCCAATCTCAAACCGAATGCATCAAAAAACACCATATAAACCTTACAGCCTCTAAAAGAGTTAACACAAAGTAGTATCCAAAAGATGTTTCAGTTCAATAGAAAAATATTTTTAGTTATTAATCCTAGAAAAAATCACCCCTTATAAGTTAGAGTAGTAATTGGTGAATACAAAAATAAGATTCCCTTCAAGAATCAATGATAATTTCTAGCTAATCCCTAGATGCTTTAAAACATGAAGACATTTTGTGGTTTCTCCCATGTTATAACAACTTTAAACATGTAATGATAAAATTATATTCTTTTTTTGAACACCACATATCCCATGATTTTCACTTCCTAAATAAATAAATCAAACATCATGATTTTGGCACAGAGTTAGTAATTTATTAGTACATTCATAACTATTCTCTGTGTATGTAGATGACCCTACTCATATTTGAAGTAAACAAGGACTTCATCCACAAATACTTCCACAAAGGTACCAAGATACTCATGGAAATTTTTTTATCAAATCCATGAAAAATACATGATCATTTCATAGACCAATGCTAATAACATGGATATCATAATGGTCTATCCTTCTCCTGATTGTGGAATTTAGAATGTCTGGTTATTTTATACTCAATTGATGGTAACCATATTGATGGGTGTTCTTTAAAAACATCTTCTACCCTTTCAACTAATCTAACAAATCATCATCATCTGGAAATGAATACTTGTTCATCACCATAAGTTAAATGAAATTTTGGTAATCATTAAATAAGAGAGGAGTACCATTAGAATTCACAGTGAAGAGAACTAGTTCCTCCCAAGGTGACACACTCATGTATATAAATAATCTTTCACAAATATCGACATATTAGGACATCTACTCTTTCATTTTAGCTAGATCCATCATCTATGAGGAAATTGAAATTGGTTGTGTTCAAGACATTATTTCAAGGGAAAACTAGGACTTGCATACTAATGAAAAACTCATTAGATAAGAATTAAAAACATTGGTAAACTCAAAAAAAATTGAGGGATATTACCACCCAATGATTCTTACTCGAGATCCTAGAAAATAGAGATATCACTTCCCCAACTCTAGATAAAAAACTCTAACTAAACATTGACTTAGGTCCAACTATTTTTGAATGAAAAATGACACACCAGTTGGTGTGTTATGTTAGAACTATCCCAGATAACAATAAATCCATGATTTATTTTCAATGAGCTAATACATTTTAAAAATGAATTCATGAGGTTTCATGTTGAGGACAAGAAAAATCCAATACATCTTAACATCCGATAGAAAGAATAAAATTGTTGAACAACGTAGACCCTTTGATTCATTGTTCCAAAGGGTGTTGTAATATCTGAAAAAAATGATGAAATAACAACAATAATATTATAAAATTAATAATTCATGTTGAAATAAATGAATGAGATGCATTGGTATTAAATAATTCTATCACCAATGATAATGATATAGTAATGGTACCTCATACAGTTGCTAGACTCGTGTCAGCTACCTCTGGAGACTCATTTGTAGTGTGAAGTATCTTGGTTCTAGATTCCTATTAGAACATCCCAGGTAAATAAAGTATATGATATTTTCGTATTTATTAATATTTTTGATTTAAATATTAATAATACTTTAAAAGGGGATGCTATATTCAATGGCGTACCATACATAGAACAATGGGTTTCTCTGAAATCTCATGTGGAACACAATGCTAAGTCATACTAAAAATATATATAATAATATAACAATATATTACATAGTAAATAACGCCTAGCCATTGTATTGTGGGGAATGAATATAACTAACTAAAATATGATTATACATGTTTGTTAAATGTTTTTACATTTATCAATTAAATGTTAGTTGCATAATATGTGAATGAATGTAATTTTAATCATGGAATACTCTAATATTCGCTAAAAACTTGATTTATCACCTTTTGATGGAAACCCATTTTAAAGATAGTTTTTTTCTCCTTTATAAGTTACATTTGACAAAATAAAATTCTTATTTTAAATAGGGACATTAAAATATACATTGGGAAAAATTTAGGTATTTTTCTAATTAAGGTTAATTTTTTAAAAGAATTTAAAAAAACACTACATTTTAATTCAAAACCTCCTTTTAATATAATTTATATATTTGGATATATTATATTTTTAATTGATTTTAAGTGTAATTAGATATTTTTTTACTTTTTAATATTCTGTTGTTCATTGGATGTAATTTTACATTTTAATTAGACATAAACACATGTAAATCATTTGATAATTATTATTTCTTAAAACCACACATTTTTTTGTTTTGACAATGGTAATTAGTTTTAAATTAATTTCCAAACCATCAGTGATATGAATTATGAAATGTGGATTCCATATTTGGAATCAAGAGGTCCAAATTGTTTAAATAGATAAATTTTACTTGAATACATAATTATTAGTAACTTTAATATATATTTTATTTACCACGGTTAAAGTGTAAATATGGTTAATAAGGGTAAAAATAATATTATAATAATATTAAATTACCCGAAAACATATACTAACCCTATTTTCTATTACATGTCTAACCATGGGAATTCATGGGTTGATTTTGGGACCCTTTGGTGATACTTGTACGTGGAAATGACACTATATAAAAATTAATTTAAAGTTAAGGAAAATGTTACATAAACTTATATCTTCTACAAAAACTATTTTTAAATGGGGTTTTATAAGTGATCTATTGAACTAAAAAATTTAATTGGAATGATAAAAATATTTTCCACATCATGGAAGTTTATTAATAATTTTTATAAATCAGATAAATAAAATTATTGGTGACACGATGATGATGTAGAGATATCCTTTTTAATGAATGTAAAATATAAATGAAAATATATATAATAAACTAAATTTATTTTGAAACATTTTTCAACAATAAAATTTTAGATATACCAATGATTTGATATATTTTAATTAGTGATGTTTTCTCAAAATAATCAAGTTGATATTTATTTTTTTTAAATTAAATATAGGAATAGTATATAAATTGACAAAAAAGGGTTTTTAAAACAATTAATATTTTATTAAATGATAAAGTGGACTTATAAATCTATGAATCTTTTTAATACCATATATGATGTTAAAAATATCAATAGTGGTCTCTTGTGGGTCACTAGGAATTTATATTAAAAATATTAACCATATAGTAAAAATATACAAGAGGAAATGGAAAAAGATAAATTAGATAACTGAGGGTTAAAGCTATAAGATAAGGTTACCTTTACAGCCTAAACTTGTCTAAAACCCATTGGATGATAGAATTTTGATCAATAAACACCTTAGATTTGAATTAAATGAGTTCGGTTCTTTAGGAAATTTTGTTTAGAATAAAATTATATTTTCCAACATTCCTAAAGAGCCCCTCCTCCCCCAAATAAATATCTATCACCTCTAACACTTACTCACACCTGTAAAGAGCACTTGTATCTTCCAAACTCTGCCAAATATGCTCCCAACATCACTATCATCTTCCTATATTCCATAAAATTGGCAGAAGGCACTTCAAGAAAGCCTTTAGATTCAAATAAATATGAGTTACCCAATTTAAAGGAAATGTCTTCTCTCCAGTTCTTTTATTTTATTTTCTGTCTCCTACTCCATAAAAACTATTTATTCCATTATTTTATAACAAAAAAAGAATTTTAAATATACTGTAAATTTTTAATGAGAAATATTCTAACTACACATCCACACACCTCTATCAATTGGATATGAACATACTGTTTCTATAGAGGGTAAACTAATTCCTCACGAAATGATGATTGTTCAATTATATTTTACCACCTCTCATGGTGCCCATTATGATGGAAATATATGTATATGTGATATAAATTATATTTATATTGACTATATTCTTATTTATTTTTCATTTATAGCATATCTTTTTGGATTCCATAAAGGTTATGTTCAAGAATTTCATTTGAGGAAGTGCGGAATACCGCCCCCTCAAAGTGATAGGACTCGTTCATGTAGTATGAGGAATGTGTAAAGGATAGAGTTAATGAAATTATAAATGATATTATTCAGGATTTATAATATAAAAATTTATCATTATTTTTTCATTCCATTTAATACTGTATATAAATGAAAGTTGCGGTCATGATTATGTACAGTTTACCATTTCAATGAATGGTGCATTCCATTTATTATGTCCAGATGTTATGTACGAATGTAAAATATTTATATATATACTGTATATATTTGATATATATGATATCTATATCATGAATTTAATTTTGGAGATAATTTACTTTTGACCACCTGGAAAATTTGTAATTTTAACAAGTTCATTTTGACTCACGTACCAAATATCGAAAAAATGACTGTTATTAACTTAATTGATTCTAAAATTTTTATAACACAGTAACAAATGATAAAAAAATTAAAAACATGAAAAAGGTTCAAAAAAATATATAAACTAACTTTATTTTAATATTCAAAATATATAATAATGAATGAGTCATGTTGGGCATGAGGTAAGGGATCTTCTTATCCAAATTTCCATTCCTTGGGTTAAAATTAAACATCTTGATTATGTCATGCTATAAATAAGTGAGAATGACCTCGGGTTTTATACACTTAATATCAACTTATTTTTGGGTAAATTTTTATCTTTCCAACATAATTATGTCATTTATTTATACTTAATCAAAAGGAAATATCTTTTGAAGGGAACCTTTCACCATCATATTTTAGACAAAGAGTTATTTTATGTTATTTATTTTAATTTCCATTATGTTATATTTGGAGATTTCCCTATATATCATTATTTATGTAAATTTTATGTCCAAGTGATGAGAGACCATTTTCTCCCCCATCAACTCATTTTCTAAATTTTAATCAGACGTCATTAGGTTGCCAAATTTTCTTAAGGCACATAATCTAAATATCCTTTAATTAGGGAATATTTTGATTTATAAGAGACTTTATTTTATATGATGTATAAACCCTTTTGAATTTTTATTTCATTTAAAGGGAATATTTTTCAAAATTGTGTTTTACAAAATGAAAAATGGAATATTCCTTTTTAACATTCATTTTGACAATGACCTTTTTACGGTCGGTAACATTATTTGATATTTGGAATCCTTAACATGTCATAATGTGTTTAAATGTAAAATAAATACCATATACAGTTTTATGTATTTTGGTATTGAAAATAGTTTTGATAATATATTTGTTATGTTAATAAATTTAAATGATATATTGTGACTAAAATAAAGAAATATTATGTTTACGTTATGTTTTTGTTATGTGTTAATAATATGTAATGGTTCTTGGGAATTTTTTACATATAGAAGTGGTTATGTGATAAACATAGTTTGGGTGAGCCCAAGATTTCCCTCTAAAGCATTGGGTAATGTGACAGAGGTAAACTTTAATTTTTCTACAAAGAGATTTAGGGAATATAGTGTGATATGAATTCCCAACATAACTACCAATGTTATTATAAAATATAATATGTATTAATTTTATGTATTCCAATATTTACCTTTATGATTTATTATTTCCATGTGTTATTCATAAATCTTATGATTTTTGTGTTGTATGTGAAAGATTGGAAAGTATGATTTCGTTGATTTGTATGTATTGATGGAATAATGTTTTCATTCATTATTTAATAACCCTTCCTAACCTTTTTATGATCATCCCATGCTTTGGAATTTTTTTCATAGGGTATATGGAAGGGTAATATAATGGATGAATTCAAGAATATTTATATCAAGAAAAAAACCCTTGTATTATTAATGAGTTTTATTATTTGGTAATTTTTTTGGATAGAGTAGAATTGTCTACTTTGTAATTTTTGAAATGTAATGTAATAGTTATAAAATAATTATCTTAAACAATAATCCTGAAAATCTCATCAATGTGAATTACTAAAATAATTCATGTTTATGTAATGTTTAAGGCTGGGGCTGTACAATTGGTTTCCGAGGTCAGTTTAGAAAAATTTAGAGGTTAGGGTGTTATTTGGGTGTAGGTAGAGAATCACATATAACCAAGAGAGTTATTATCATATTGAGACTTTTATAAGGTTATGAAAAAATAGTTTTTCTGGATAAAAACCTATACAATATATATATAAGGATATCGATTGATTATAGTAATATAAATGTTTTTCTGTTATCTTTTTCCGATATAGGATTGTTTTTTAGTTATAATATTTCATTTCATGTTAATGTTTTTATTATTTTCATTAGATCATTTGTCAAGATATTAGGAAAGAGGTTTTTCACATCCTCCTTATTCCTCCTTAGTGATTTGATCATCACTAATATAGAAAATTCCTATTCAAATGATTTTGACAAATTATTGAATAATCGAATCACCTGAAAGAAATTGTTTGAACTATCCAACAACAAATAATTTCTAAATATATTTTGTGGGTCATGGAATATTTTTTATATGATTTCATGATCTAAAATTTTCCAATTCTATCAAAATGTAAAATTACAGAAGTGAATCAAACATTTACTTTTTGAATATATGAAAACCTCCCGAAAGATAAAGGGGACATCATAATGATCATGATATCTCGATTCAAGGTATGATTTATTTTCATTTCCATAAAGAATGAAAAGTCATTGTATTAATATTTATAAAAGATATGATATTTGATCTGCAAGAATGATTTATTAAGAAAAAATGTAAAAATGAATAGCTAATGTATTATGAAGAGTGATGAATGATTATGAAGTCAAAATATATGTGATTGAAGAGTTATGGTATATTATTTTCTGATAAAATGTTTAAAAGTATTAATGCTCTTTTGTAGATGGGATTACATTAGAAGACATTTATCTTATATGTGTGACCCAAAAGTTTGTTTTATGAAAATGATATTTGAGGAAGAATTATATTTTTGGTGGATATAGTAATAAAGAACCATTTGGGAATATACAATCCTTCAATTTGAGGGAATTACAGATTATTACTTTTGTGATGAAAATGGGAGGTATGAGATAAAATTTGTGGTTGAAATATAATATTGTTATTTTTAGGAATTTATCTCATTTTTGTGAATGTCATAAACTTATATATATTTTTTTAAAAGGGAAAATACACGTATCATGAGATATCCAATCACGCCGGACAAAGTTGTGGGAATCCAATCCATAAACAATGTGTTATTGAGATTTGTCTCCTACAAGTAGACTACATGAAGTCCCGTAGTATGACTTATTCTTTTTTAGATAAATGGTTTTATAGATCAAGAATAAGTTGATTTTGGGAACTTATAACTTATAAAATGGATATCCATAGTATAAAAAAATGATTAGGTGATTATGTTATAATGGTAATTTTGGAAGAAATTCTATCAGTTGGGGAAACAATATATGCCTATGGAAAATTGAATAATATGGGATTTAATTTTAGGAGTAATAGTTGAATTATAGTTTGGAAGAATCTATCTTTTTTATTTTGGAAATTTTGATTTTTTAGGTTATTCATTAAAATGATCAAATTATCTTTGAGATTATGTTATTAGGTTAATTGAATTCCAGTATGAGACATTATGTGTAACCGATGTTATTTAAAGATAAATGTTACGATTTTTTCAGAATACATTGAGGTCAAATCTATCAGAATTTTGGCTTTCAAACATAGTTTGGATTACTTTTATATATTTAAAGGACAATTTTCTATTTAATGGTCACAGTTGAACTTTGGGTACTGTTTTTTCAATTTTGGAGATTAAGAGTAGTTTTTTTATATAAAATATTATCCAATTTGGGAATTATCTAATCTTTTTTGCACCATTATTGGGTTTGGTTAATGTCTAAAGACAAGGGAAATACATACTTCTTCTTTTATGGATTATGGGATTCTTTATAAGTTTATTCCTGAACTGTAGTTGTGACTATGCCATCTTAAATACTCATCATTTGGAGAAAAGATGAGTTTGTGGTAGAAATGTTTTAAAGGTTGATACTCAACTTGAAATGTAAGTATATTTCCGTATGTCCTTAGTAAGTCTGATAAATTAATTCTCCAACATTATTAAATGAAACATTAAATAAAAACAGTGTCTGTTACTTTCCCTACTAGGAAACCAAATAACATTTAACCTATCACAATGTTGTGGTTTTTTGGTAGTTAACTTTCTCCTGATCATGTTTTCTATCACTACCCATTAGAACATGACACTTAGTTTCTCTTCCAAATCCATGTTTTTATGTAATTATTGAATGGGTTATCTCAGGTGACCAATTTACTTCTCTTTATTTATTTTATTGTGATAGTTTTATTGAAACTTTTTCAGATGTTGGACATTCAATGATGTTTCCAAGCCCAATCTTAAAATTGTGAGGATGGAATTCCCAAAAGGGGGGAATGATGTAATATCCAAGGTTTATAAATAATATAATACATTTATATTTATTAATTTTTTTAATTAATTATTAATTACAAAAAAGGGGATTCTATGTTCGATGGAATATCCAACATGAAACAACGGGTTTCTCAAAAATCTCTTGCCACACACAATACTGATACATACTGAAAAATATATATAATAATATAATAATATTTTAAATTCTAGATAATGCCTGGCTGTTTCATTGGTAAGAATAAACAGAACTAATTAAAATATGATTATACATGTTTGTTAAAGGTTTTTACACTTATCCAATAAAATATAGAGGCATAAAATGTGAATGAATCCAATTTTAAGAATGAAATAATATAAAATTTTTAACAAGATGATTTAACCGATTTTGATGGAGAAAAATTTTTAAATCTAGTTTTTGCACATTAATTTCTTCCACATGAAAAACATAAACTTCCTCTTTAGAAGTGGGTATCAAAATTTAATATGGGTACAAACATGGTACTTTTCAGATAAGGTTCATTTTTTTATTAATAATAAATAATCCTACAATTTAATTCAAAACTTGCTTTTAATCTAATATATTTATATGGTTATATTATCTTGTTAATTGGTTTTAAATAGTAATTAGATTATAATTTTACAATATAAAACAATGTTGGTAATTGTAAGTAATTTCACTTTTTAATTAGACATAAAAAAATTCAATATTTTGATATTTATTATTTATTAAAAACATGTTTTTTGGTTTTAGCAACAAGAATTAATTTTAAAATAATTTCTTTAACTTATGAGTTTTGAATTTATAAAAATGGATAATAAATTTCGAATCAGGAGGTCCAAATTGTGTAAATAGATATATTTTATTTTTAGTCATTAGATATATTAACTTCTGTTAATATTTTATTTACCAAGGTTTATTGATAAATCTAGTAAATAAGGGTAACAAATAATTTTTTAATAATATTTGATTACCTTAAAATGTGTCCTAACGATTTTGAAAGATACATTTATGACCATGGTGATATTTTGGTATATTTAGGGACACTATAGAGACACTTGTATATGAAAATGGCAATATAAAAATTAATTTAAATTAAAGAAATATGTAACATAAACAAATATATTTTACTAAAACAATTTTTATTTGGGGTTTTATATGTGATCTATTCGACTATAAATATTAATTGGAAATATAAAAAAAATTTCCATATCATGGTATCTTATTTATATTTTTTATACATCAAATAAATAAATAGATTTATGACACAATGATGATATAGTGGTTTCCTTTTTAAGGAATGAATTAAACAAATGAGATTATAAATATTAATATAATTTTATTTTGAAACATTGTTTTCCATACAATAATTTTAGACATAATCATGACTTTATATCTTTTAATTAATGAATATTTCTATTAATAATAAAGTTGTTATTTGTTTTTTAAAAGTCGTGATATGAATAGTTTATAAACTGAAAAAATGAGTTTTTAAAACACATAATATTATATTACATGATAGATTATCCTAAAAAATCTACAACTCGTCCAAATGACATATATGATTTCAAGAATGTCATTAATGATGTATTTTGGGTATCATAGAAATTTATATTAAATATATTAACCACATAGTATATGTATAAGAGAGGACATGTTAGAAGTAATATTTTTTAACTAAAGGTTAAATCCTATTGATAAGGATTATTTTTTGAACTAAACTTGTCTAAAACCTATTTTCTGAGAGGATTTAAAACAATACACACCTTCGATTCATATGAAATTAGTTGGGGACCTTTTGAAATCGATATTCAGTTTATGATAAAATAATATTATCATACGTTTCTAAAGAGCTCCCCCCCCCTTATAAAAATCTGTCACGTCTAACACTTACTCACACTTCTCAAGACCCCACTGTAAATCTAAATTATTCCCAAATAATCTCCCTAAATACCTATATTCCACCTATAAGAAATATATTTGGAATACATCCCTTCCAAAAATCATTTTTGTTCACAGAAAAGATAGTTACATAAATTAATGTTAATGTCTTCTCTTAAGTTCTTTTCTTTTACTTTCTTTTTCCAACCCCATTTACTATATTTATTACATTCCTTTATAACAAAACAAGTGTCTTAAATATACTAAGATGTTTTTATGGGGATTATTTGAATTACACAACCACAAACCTAAATCTAGTGGATAAAAACATGGTGTTTCTATTGGTGGTGAACTACTAACTCACAGAACGATGATTGTTCAATTATATCGTACCACCTCAATGGTGGATAATAAAATGGAAATGTATTTATATATGATGTATATGATATATATTATCTATGATTCTTTATTTTTCACTTATATCATACCTTTATGGTTTCCATAATGCATAAATATGATAATTTCATTTGAAGAAAAGCGTAATACTGCCCCTCAAAGTGATATGATTCGTTAATGCCATATGTGGAATGTAGAAAGGATGGATCTAATGAAATTATATATGATATTATACTATAATTCTAATATCTCTATTTATAATTATTTTTTCATTCCATTAATTATATAATAGAAATAAAAGTAGCGTTAATGCATATGTATGAATTACCATCTCCATAAAAGAAGAATTTCATTTATTATCTAAGAATGATTTTTACTATTATAAATACACATATAAATATAGTGGATATATATTATATACATTATATCTAAATCATGAATATAATTCTGTAGATAATGTACTTTTGACCACATGGTCCATTTGTATTTTTAACAAGTTCATCTTTACTCAAGTATCAAATATAGACAAAATGACTATTATTAACATAAATATTTGAGTAATTTTTATAATGTGGAAATAAGTGATATAAATGAAATAAAAAACTTGAACATGGTTCTGAAGAAATTAGAAATTAAATTTATTTTATTCTTGTTGTGATTAAAGAACGAATAAGTCATGCCGGACACAAGTTAAGGGAGCTACTTATCCCAATTTCAAATCATTGTGTTAAAATTATACATCTTGATTATTTCATGACATAATATTTATTAATGAACTATGATTGTTTTAAACATAATATCTTATTATTTTTTGGAGTATTTATGTTTTTCACACATTATTATGTCATTGATTTATCTTTAATGTAATGGTACAATCTTTGTAAAGAACTTTTCACCCAATACTTTTAGTCAAAGACTTCATTTATGTTATGTTTTTTAATTAATATTAGGTTATATTGGGATATGTTCATTTATATCCTTACTACTGTACAATTTAATTCCATGGGATGGGAGGCCCTTTTCTCTTCCATCAAGTCATTTTTTGACTTTTGAAGTGACATCATTACACTGCCAAATATTCGTAAGGGACATCATCTCAATCTCCTTCCAATGAGGTGTATTTTGATTTATACATGGTATTATTTTATATGTTGTATAAAACCCTTTTATTTTTAACTTCATTAAAAGAAAATATTTCTCTACGTAGCGTTTTACTAAACAGAAAAGGGAATATTTTTTAACATACGTGGTGATAACGACCATTCCACCGTCATGTGCATTATTTGATATTTGGATTCCATAAAAAGTCGTAATGTGTTTAAATGTAAAATAAATACCATATAAGAATCTTCATATTTTGTTACTAAAAATGGTTTTGATAATGGATTGGTTAAGAAAATATATTTAAATGATATATTGTGATTGAAATGTTGAAATGTTATATTTCTATTATGTTTGTTTTATGTGTAATGAATATGTTAGTAGTCTTGGGTATTTATTACATATATGGATGGTTCCTTGATAAACCTAGGGCAGGTGATCATGAGATAGGTATCAAATTCATTAGGTAACGTTAGTGAGGTAAACATTAATGTTTATCTTAAAGAGATTTTGGGAATAAACTATGATGGTTATTCCAAACGTAACTCCCTATGTAGTTGCGAATGATTTAATGTAAATATGTTATATATGCCACAAGTAACCTTTTTTATTTATGATTTCAATGTGTTACTCATAAATCTTATGATTTTGTTTAGAATGTTAAATATTGATAAATTTTATTTCGTAGATTTGTATGTATTCATGGACTAATGTTTTCATTCCTTGTTTTATAACCCTTATTGAGTTATTAGGATCATCCCTTATTTTTGGAATGTTTTTCACAAGGTATAAAGAAGGGAATGAGAAGGGAATAATTCAAGAATATTTATATCAAGAAAATAAATATTGTTTTATTTACGGAATTTAATTATTTTTGAATAAAATATAGAGAGAGTAGAAGTGTCTACATTGCAATATTTGATATGAAATGTTATCGTTATGACCTAATTCTCTAAGACTCTAAACCTGAAAATATCCTCAAATTTCATTTATTAACATAATTCAATATTATTTAATTTCTATGGTAGGGGACTTACACCTATGGATGGAACCCTTTTATACGTGAAAAATCAGATTTCCTTGTAGTTTTTGGAGGAGTTGATGATCATGTTCCACTATGTGGAGATGAAAATATATGGAAGAATATCTATACGTGTTCTAAGATTATATAAGATATATTGTTCTTACGTTTCTCATTACAAACCCTCCTAGAATTTTTTGGCTTATCACACCTATATAAAATGAAGGTACTTCCTCCTAGTGGTTTTGGAGGACTCAATTGACCCTACTATGAAGAAAAACCATGATAATCACAACACATATGCTTTCTAATGAAGGAACTCATGCTCCCACATGGAGAAAAAGGAACTCCCAACAAACCTGACATTAAAACAATGTCCATCTCAACTATCATCACCATATCCATCACATCATTATATGTGTAAATATTTATCATGAAAACATGAGAATATATATCTTATCGATGTCCACTCTCAAACCTATTATTCTTATTCCTGTCATTAAATACAATTGTAGGTGCATATTGCATCAGTTCAGTAATTTCATATGAATACTCAGTCCCAGTTCTATCATCCCAATAAATCTTCACGGAATCTACAACCACATAAAAACCCATTGAATATGGATAGGAATAGTTAGTGAAAAAAACCAAACTATATTTCACTCTAACCCCACATGTATCTTTTTCATCAAAATCAGGTCCCACCATCTCCAACAATGTCCTTACAACACAAAGGTGGAACAATTCACCATGATCTCATATTGTTTCTCCATGAACTCAAACACACATTCTATCTTACCCAACAATTCATTTTCATGGTGATGATCATTGAAGTCTTTGAAAACTTGTTTATTCTAGTGATGGAACTCTTGGGAATGATTTCGAATAAAATTCCCCTAAGGATCCACATTTGGAGCCTAAACATGGATCAAAAGAGGTGTCTACCCCATAGTTTGGACAATAGTCATGATCACCTCATCCAATTTAGAATCTACAATAGGACACTCATAATCAGTTTCAGCAAAAAAAAATTCATGGTTCTGATTCCCATGTCTTCTCTGGGGTATGACGCTACAAAACATTAGTAGTCAAATAAGAATACATTATATTAGCAACGAAACTGAGAAACGAGGGACATTATTCACAATATATATAATAAAATAATATTAAATCCACTCAATAAAATTAAATATATGGGGAAAATTAGACTATTCTACATGATTTATTTCCAAAACCAACATTAGATACATAAGATTCATTGTGGTGGGAGCTGGCCAGGCACTCCATCACAACTTCTACCTAATTCCTGATAAGATTTGACAATTGCATGCTAACATTAATAAAAAATTTCAACATCCATTACGTGATACTACTTTTTCATTAACATGGCCTAATTACATCAACCAACATACCAAAATACACAACTCACCAAGTCTTTGGTTCAACAGTTGGCTCAACTTACAAGAGATATTTTCCCCACCACTAACCTTGAAAATGAAATATAAAAAACTCGAATGCACAAGTAGGGATTGACCCAAAAATCCTAGAAGGGTATTGTCATTGATTCCATGAAGAATTCCAAAAATATATTAACCAAGTGATTTAATAAAACATTAAAATAAGTAGTTTTTTGATCACAAGGAACTATTTAAAAAATACATTCTATACAATTCGAATATTGGAAAACAATAAATTAATGAAAGGATTTATATTTTATGGAAAATTTCTAAAAAAATAGATTTAATGTAACATTTAAATAAATAATTTTATATAAATTACCACGAAATGTAAATTAGTTCAAATAAAATTATCATAAATTTATATTTCAAATATTAAAAAAGATAGCAACATAGTCATACGGGAAATAATTTTATATGGTCTATGATATTGGTCCCTTCAAATTCTATGTTATTGTAGAAATATGTGTTTACCCATGTCCCACTGACACTGGCCAAAGGATACCTGTCACCACCCCAAAAAGGATGTGACCCACTTTATTTATGACTTCTAATATTGTATCAGCATATAGTGTGTCCAAATAACTCACAAACTACCTAAGGCATGCATGTGATCTTGCACAACCAATGATGGGAAATTTATTTTAAAACATCCAAAAATTAAATTAAATCTCATTCCCCATTTCCAAGACAATATTTTCATTTAAAACAATAAATGTTTTTAATAAAAAAAATTCCCTTTAACCATATATAACCATTAGGTTTCTTCCAAATAACCATAAAGAAATTTTCACATATTGAAATAAATTCACTACTATTCAATCAATTAAACAATTAATTTACAATATTAAATTTAGAAATTTAATTGAAATCATTTCCATAAAATATAAAATTTAAATTAATCAATTATATAATTCAATTTCAATAAAAAAAACTTCATTTCTATAGAAATTGCGGTTTTCTAGATTTTCATGCCAAAATAATTCCAAGTCTCCCAATTCACTAGAATTGAGTTTTAAAAAATTAATTGAAATATTGTTTGTGATATTGAATTCAAATAAATAATTGATATAAATAAATAAATAAAAGGTTAATAAATTTTTCCAAATATGATGCAATATCCCAGGTTTTTCATGAAATCCACACATAAATCAAAACCAGTCAATGAGATTGATTGTGTAGAACACCTCGAAACTCAACTAAGAAACATGAAACAAAGGAGAGGATAATAGATCCATCAATTTTATGACCTTATATTGAAATCTAAAAGTTTGATTAGGATTTAAAGATACCGCACCAATGAGAATCCTTATATGGGAATCACACCATAAGAATAATAATGATGAAACACTAAACGATTGAATATGGAAGGGATGAAAAGATCCAAGATCACCCAGGGAAGGTTTTGGGATAAGGGAGATAAATTTAGAAAGGATCAAAATGAATTATATCAGCCATTATATTTGTTTAAATTCTTGATTTGTTGTGTTACATGATTTTTAACACAAAATCACGTCTTGAAATAGTTATATTCTGTATCTTCTAAAAAATGCATCGTCTTGAATTAAAAACCAACTCCATGAATTAAACACTGATCATTAACTCTCTTAGAATGTGTAATGACTCATCATGTTTTACATCCTTCATTAATATTACCCTTTTTGACATGATCACATCAACCATTTATCATTCTGTATCCTAGTTACATGACATGTAACCCTATGGTAGCATGCAAAAAAGCTGGTTAAAGCTAAGAGACCCAAAAATGTCTGACATCACCATTATAAGTGTCATACAAATTTATTTTCAATCCAAACTAGTCAATGAAAATGCACTACCATAAAAAGGTTATAGAAATACAAAACATACCAATAAATGAATTTATCATAGCTTCCCTTTCTTCCAAAGCTAAATGACACTCTTCCAAGGTTAAATTTTAAGGAATAATTTTTCTCCAATATCAAACTCTAAGTACATTCGATAGTTATTAACATATATTTTATACCACCAATGAGTATAAACAATGTGTTTCTGTATGTAATTACCATTTTCTATCATATCATGCCCAAGACCAGTCCCAATAAGGTTTCCTTCAGCAGCATTATCCCATAAAGAAGGAGTTTTAAATTTCTTCCCATATAAATCTTCATAGGGTGTCATTTGAATACTCAAATAGAAGATTTTATTGTATGAGAAATCAACTATTGGGAGGTTTTTATCCCATCCACATTTATATTATATTTATAATTTTCTCATGATGTCCTTGAGTATTTCACTTGACCTTTCTGATTGTCCATTGGTTTGAGGGTGATAGGCCATGCTAAAATTCAATTTGGTTCCCAAATTAAGATGATGACCTACCCTGAATTTTAATTTGAACCTTGGATAATGAGAAAAAAATTTATAGAAATTTGTACCCCATATAGTCTCATCAATTTTGTCACATAAATCATGTAAATTTTGTTAAGATATAAAATTTCTCAAATAGAGATATAATGTGTAGTCTTGGTGTGGTCATCCACTACAACCCATATCTCATTGTTTCCTTTGGATTTTCTTAGGAGACTAGTGGCTAAATACATAGTTATAGAGTACCACCTATATAATGGAATGGTTAGTGGTCTTAATATCTATTTAGGAAGCTATCTCTCTCCCTTCATGGGTTGACACTTTAGGAACCCTGTAATGTAGTCGGAAATCTCCATTTTCCTGTTATCCCACTGATAGTGGTCATGAATGTCCTTATACATATAAGTGATAAGAGGATGTATAGAGATATAATGGCTATGATATTCATCCATAGAAACCTTCTTTATTTCAAGAATATATGGAAGTCATTTCCTTGTATGAAATTTCCGCACATCTTCAAGATTAATATTGATATAAAGAAAAATCACATTCTTCATAGCCGTTATATTTTTCTGAATAACAAAGGACATTATATTTGTCAATTCTTGATCATCTATAAAGATGATGGTTGAGAAATAATATTGTATATGGTTGATGATGTACCTTCACTTACGATTCTCATGTCTAATTTAACTAGGACTTTGATCAAGGGATCTCCTTGAATCCTCATCTTTACCTACACAACATGGTCATTCCTACTTAAAAAATTAAAGATTTTTTTTCTGTTCTGAGATGATATTGAACAGAATAGTCATTTCCTTAAGAATTTACTATAACCTCTTATGTCTCATGTTCAATTACTATTTTGGGAAAATATACTTCAGTATTTTTTGGTTTGTGTAAGAATCACATTTAACTTTATAATGATAGTGAAATAATATCCTTAGATAAAAACAATCACAACATGATATAAGTCATGTGTAGGATATTTCATCTCATGAGGTTTTACCTGTCATGATTCATAAGCAATCACAATATCATTTTTCATGAGGAAACATTAAATCCCTTTCATAGATTAATCCTTAAAAACAAATAATACATCTCTAATATAAGGGTGAGTTAACACAATGGTAGTAAAAATTATTTTTATTTACCTCATGGAAACATTCTTCACACTCTATTGTCCTGATAAACATGAACCCTCTTTGTGTTAACATTGTTAGTAGATTAGAATTTCATGAAATTTGTTTCAAAAACCTCTTATAATATCTCGGCAAACCTTGGAATATATGGATCACAGTTATTTTTGTAGGATGGGGTCACTCGTCTAAAACCTTTTTCTATTCAGGGTCAACTGAGAATCCATAATTGTTTAGAATATTAGCCAAGAAGGCACCTTTATGAAACTATAATTAGAATTGTCTAAACATTACAAATAACCTATCCTTCCTTAAAATTTTCAATATAACCATTTATATGATCCTCATGATCCTTATGAATTTAACAATATCTAAAAATATCATTAATAATAACTATAAAAAAGATATCTAGGTAGACCATTGGGACTATATTTAGGAAATCCAAAAACATAGCAGGAGAATTATACTAGCCAAAGTGCATAACAACAAACTCATAATGTCTATATCTTGATCAGAATGAGGTCATTTGTATAGCATATTTATTTACCCTAAATTGATTATAACTTGAACAAAGATCCATATTAGAGAAGAATTTATCCCCACAATGATTCTCAAATAAATCATCAATTCTTAGAAGATGGCACTTTTTCTACACAGTGATCCTGTTAAGTTCTATATAATCAATTAATATCTAGATTTATCTATCATTATTCTTCACAAATAGATCATGTTCTCCCTAAAGAAATAAACTTGGTATGATAAAACCATTGTCTAAAAGATTTTGGATTTTTTTCATTATTTCCCCATCTCCACATTTTCCATTAAATACGGGGTTTTCATTATCAGCTTGCATCCATCCATGGGTTAATGGAGATCTGATCCTCTCTTTCTAGTGGCGCTCCATGTATCTCCTTAAAAAATAAATAAATGTATTATTAAACCATTTTTTATTATATATTCATATACATTCATTTTCGATTTCATCATCATGAATAATTTTCCTAAAGAATGATAAACGTGGGGCTTCTAGATAATGATCATTTCTTGATATCTCTCTATTAAAGTAAATTATTTTTAATTCATTACAACTGAGATTTACTTGTTTATGAATTTTATATTACCAATATTTTTTGAGAGAGAATCCATCCAGAATATTATATCAAATTATGACATGGGAATGACTATAATATTTGAGATGAGATTGTGCTTTCCAAAGTGAATAATTGAGTTTTTATACACAGTTTATTGTAGGATAACACCTCTAAGAGTCTTAATAGATAAATCTACTTAGATAATTTTAGGGACTAAATATAAATTTTTTGAATACATTGAAGGAATTAAATAATTCATTGAACCAGAATAAAAAATGTATTTTATAGCATTGAGAAAAAAATGAGAGTAACTTCCACCATATTATTTTCATATTCTAATTTATCTATTGTGATATAAAAGACCATAAATTCTACCTCAACCAATGACGAGGTTGATGGTGATGCACCTTAATTAACATCCGATTTGGACATTGATTGGAATAATGTCAATGAAATCAACACATGGATAATTGGACATCATGATAGGCTTGTACCATCTTCCCTTAGTCTCCTGTATTGATGAGTAGAGGCTTCACCTCACAATGAATGTTACGAGAAATATGGCCATATCATCCAAATAGTTATCATTCTCTGCTATGAAATTGGAGGTTCCCCAAATGCTTCATCCCACAGTGGTTTCATGTAATATGTTAAACATTATTTTATCCTCTTCTATGGTCAAATCATCAACCTATATTTTTAATTGAATATCACTAATTTTCATTTGATCTATGGGACCACTAAGTATCTCCGAACTAAATTTAATCTTTTATAGCTATCCTCATGATCTCATCATTATTATAATAGACTCGATTGGATAGATTCTTTTGTAGATGGTGTATTATTCCACTATAGAATCTATCAACACTACCATTTGGATCTGTGAAAAAATGTAGAGGTTTAATGGGAAATCATGTGATGTTTATCTCATAGATTATTACAAAATTATTTTTTCTTCTACTTCAGCTTTAGGAATTCCTTTTCTATTTTTGTTTAGATTTAACTTGGAATATATTTTAAAAAATGTTCCCCTGAACTCTTCCCAATATATTGAATCAATATCCACTCTTGGATTCATGTTTTGAAACACTACCCACTAGTAGTCAGCTAATCCCTCAATGTGGTACACTATCAATGTGACTATATATCATTTTCAAAAACTATGTAGAGAAGACACCATTTCTATAGTGATAATCTACTATTCAAAAATTAATGGGTCCTTTAATTCCCTAAAAATTCTAGTTGTCGAAGCAAAGAGGACTCAATTGTTTTTTCCCCTTACAGTTGAATCCATTTTATCAGCTTGATTCATGATATTTCTTATATCTATACGTAGTTAATTCATCATTCTCATGAGGATTTCCATTCCAACTTCTATCAGATGGTCATCAATTCTTGCTTTGTTCTGCTAACCATTTATGTAGTTTTTCTTTTTTCCCACCATTTTCTAAAAGATAAAAACCTTAATAAAAAACATGTTTTATTTAATAATATTATAATTATAATTTAATTTCATGTCATAATACATAATGATTAAATTAGTTATTCAATAACATCAATTTAATTCCACATAGATTTTTGATAATAGTTCATAAAAATATTTTGATTTGATAACCATATCCTTAGAGAGTGTCAAATCAGGTGTGAATTAAGGCATATTATCATGTACCATGTTACACACAGCCAGGCTCGATGCACCTTGATGGAGTTTTAACCCTTATATACATTTGTTCTAGAACCACATCCACATTTACATATCTAGAAATGTATATCATTTCTCAGCAACCACATAGTCAATATTCCACCAAAATACATGGTAGTCTTCCTATATTTAATATTTTTTGTAGGGATTTTCCTAATGTTTTTTAATTTTAATTTCAAAAAATAACAAAACTATTATTTGAAACAAACTACGGAATCGTATCTGTTTATTATATAAAATTACATAAAATTTTACAAATAGTGGATCTTTCAATGATTAGTGTATTGGAAAAAGGTATATAATACATGAATTCATAATAAACTATTATAATAAAAATTAAAGTCCTAAAAAAATGTTAATCAAATTTTTAAATATTGCACCTTATATCCAGGGGACATACATCAAAGGAAATGGTGAGAAAACGTCCGAGTAAAAAAAAATTACAAAAAGTTTTTATATATATTGATGAGAAATTTCTAATAGAACATGAGGTATGTCATTCTGAAATGATAAATAAACAAAGAGTCATATGATAATATAAATAACTAGAATCCTAACATGTAAATGTTGATACAAGATTTAATTAAGTTATTCATAAACATATCACTATGAATTATCATTGAGGTGTCACAAAAATTACCATGGTTATGTATTAATATATAGTATAACATGTCATTTCAAGAGAATAAATTCATCTCCCAATGCATTGGTGCACTACCCGGGTTCAACGATCATATGTATCATTTAATATGAACCACATAGATAAGAATAAATTATTTTAGGAATAAATACTTGAGAATAAAATAAATGGATTCCATATCAAAATCATGATGTTTTTTAGTTGTTCTTAATGAAAATATCCTTATGTCTTTTTTAACCCAAATAAAGGGAAATAGGGTTTCATGTATGTTAATAACATAATAAAAATGATAATTTTTATATCTTTATGAACTATAATGTGTAATAATGAAGTTTGGGTAATAATAAAATAATATAATTTAATGATAGAAAGAGAGAAATTATTGGAATAAAATTTTGAAACATAAAGAGTATGAAACATGGTTTAAAAAACATTAGAAATACATGGGATAAGGGTATACCATAAAAAAAGAGTCTAAATAATGTAAAGGGACATAATAAAATTTATATAAGAACATATATTAGAGAAAATAAAAGACATACCACATAAAAATGAAATTTGAAAGGAAAAGATAATTTGAGATTTTTTTATCTTGAACAATGAATCCGAAAACATGATGATCTGAACATTGGGTGCTTGAGGATACCTTGGTGGGACCCATAGGATATGATAATATAATATATTACTAGTGAATGAATGGTTAATTTAATGAAATGATGAAATGGGTGGGTATTGATAGTAAAAGTGATGAAGTTTTTTATAAATTTTCTTGGACATCATGGTAGTGGAATTTGTAAATCCATGGTCTAGCCTATAGTATTTTCCCAAGTTATTGACCACTGGGGACACATATTACACTATTTTAATCCAAAAGAGTCATCATGAATTTTATATTACTCATTACATCATTATGGAACAATTATGATGTCAACAAACAAACTGAAAAATCCAAAATGTATTTTTACTATTAATGAAAAAATAACTTATTTTCAAAAATTCCAAAATTCACCCTAACCAATTTTCTAGGTTCTGATTTAAAATAATAATATTTATTTTATCATAATAAATCTCTAAATATGAGAAATTTATCTTTTACCTGTAAAAATTCTTATATGTATATAAATAATAGTGAATTGATAATGCATAATAAAAATCATGACACATAAAAAATAATGAAAATTTTACATTTGTGATTACATAAGTGTTTTTTATATTACTATTTAATTTTAATATTTAATATTTAAAAACTATATTCTAATATGATAATTTATATCACTTTAAAAAGTACAATTTTTACATGAAAAATCAATTTGTCAAATTACATCTCAATTTTTTGGAAAAAACTATTCTTAAAATGGAAATTATGAAATAAACATTTTATTAAAATATAGAATTAACATTTAAGTACTAATTACTCAAAAAATAACCACTTATAACACCCACATATGACCTAATGGTATGGTGTTTGATGGTGATAGGCTTTTGGGGATTCTGAGATAACATCACCCGAGTGGTAATTTCTAATAACATGATCTTTTATCATTATTTATCTCATACATGATTAACTTTTTAAATATAGGATTGGGTATAGTCAAGAGAGAATACCAGTGATGCGACATATTTCCATATCTTTCAAAATTGGGTTTTGGACAAAAAAATGATACTGGATGATGCTACCAACTCTTATTTCTATATGATTTTTTTATTTATACGTTAAAACAATTATTATAACTACAAAATTATTATTTAGAGTATAGCTTCCAATATTATATTTACCAATAGTCATATTTAACCAACATTCCTATAATGGTTAAAACACTATTGTCACATTTTAGAATATATTCACTTCATTATGAATGATATATATTTCTTTTGTGTAATATAAGATAACACATATTTTCAAAAAACAAATATCATTCAAAATGATTTTGTCATTGCACTTCAAGATAGGGGGACCTAGTTGGTGATAGTGTGACTCAATGGTGATAAGGAATAAGCATGATGATTTGTAGTGTAAGGAAATTAATTCTTTTTTCAATGACTTGTTCTATCCATAGTCTATGGTGCCGGAAAATACTATAGAGTATTCTAGCATGACTAAGCTAATAAGACCGCGATTGAGTATAAAAATTACATTGCTAAGATTGTGTAGATTTCACCTAAGATTGCCTCAAATGAGAAGATGAATAATTGATGGATATAAAGAGGAATTCGATCTAATATTCATTCTATTGTTTTTTACGGATGCTCTCTTCTTTTTCTGGTGTCAAAGCTACATCATTGATGGGTAAACCAGATCTGATGGGTACTTATGTGTTGATGGGATTTCCTTTTTATCCTAGTGGTTGTTCAGTGGGTTCCCATTAAAATAAGGGAAATAATGATGAGTCTCAGGGTTGATCTCATTATAATGGTTATTCTAAGACATCTACGCTAACTAGATGGGGACCTTTTACTTTCTTCTATAGTGGGTGGAAATTGTATTAAAAATTGGTTTCTACTAAGGAACCTATGATATGTGGTTCATGCGGCTGTATAGGTCACATAAAAAAGTACTTTTATATCATTTCTTCACCTCGTAGTGGCACATGATCATCCAAACCTAAATTTACTATGGTCATATTAGGTTATTCATTATCTAAGGGGTTCTATCCACAAATATCTGGAATGAAGCTTTTTCATGTAGTAGAAGAGTCTCCAATGAATGTGGATACCATTCCAGTAACTGTTAGAGGTACCATATCTGTAGAGTCGTCTTTAGTGGTTGGTTTATTTTGTACAGGTGAATCTCATTCATTAATATTAAACCGTATTGTGAATCTTTTAAATCATTAAACTATGTGTTTAACTTATGTGATATATATTACTACCCTCCTCCAAACAAAGAGAGAGTATGGTCATTGTTTTCAATGTTATGATTTCTATTTATTATAGATTCATCATATTTGGGATGTTTTAGTTCCCAACATGACTCATTTTGATGTTATTTTCAGGGTGGATTGTCTCATTGCTAATGACAGTTAGATTTATTATTATCTCCACTATGTTTCCTTCCCCTAACCCAATGGGATTTGATGTGACATTCAACAAGACTGGGACCTGAGGTCGAGTAATTGTAATAACCGACCAATTATCATTGGCTTGAGTGTACAATGAGTCATTAATAGGCCTTATGTGACATCCCCTATATGTGAAAGGCTGGAAAAAAATGCCAAAGGGTTTCAGATACATGTGGGGGACGATTTACCCTTTATGAAATAGACCAACGACCCAATCAACCATAACAAAAAAATTAGTATATGAAGCATGAACCAAGAATGACAACTCAACAAACTCATGTATCTCTAAATCACATCCTAGTATGTAACAACTGAAGAATAAAAAAGTATCAAAGTACCACTCAGATTAATGAAAAAAGACTCTAAAATTTCTACAATACTCCATGCTCTACAAGATCTAAGCTCCACAATCTCTGAACATCCAAAAAGTCATGAAGTAGTTCTAAACATGTGTGAATCATTACCTTTTCCCTTTTCCCAGAAGATAGCTTCTGCAAAACAACTAGAGTGCCAATTAGGGGTGAGTATAAAACATAGTAGGTTTTCCCCAAATGACTCACCTACTAATGACCCTAGGATAAAAGAGTTTGCAATAATTATATATACAGTTTACATAAAAAATTCTCAAAAAATATTTTATCACTAGATATAAATGATTTCAAAACCATTCCATACCAAAATAATACATGTTAAATTGAAACCAATTTTCCCAGTGAGATATTATTCTAGAAAAATAATTAAAAAAGCTTCAAAATCATTTCCAAATATCCCTTTTTGGCATACCAAACCATTTCCCAAACCCATATAACCAAAAATTTATGCAACGTTATGACAGTTCCATACTCTTGAGAAATTTCTCATCAATATACTAAGTCGTCACAAGGTAATTTTTTCCCATGTTTCATTAACCCTTTGGCACTGAGCAGAAGATTATATTTCACCTAAGCCCCATATATGGAATTCCAATGTGGAATTATCCATTTGGCACCAAGTACAAGGTCATATTTCAACCATGTACCATAAATGCAATAAGAACACAGACCTCATATGCCCAACAATCATGCCAAAACAACATTTTCAATAAAAAACCTTTTTATTGAAAATCATTTCTATCAAAACCATTTCAACACCAAATCATTTCCATTCCAAACCATTTCAATAAAACACCATTTTTATTGAAAAACATTTCAATTGAAAACCACTTTTTCAACAACCATTTATAAATTATAGAATATCTATAATTTAAAATCATCATTTAAATTTCAATAATCTAAAACTCCTTTTCATTACTAATCACCAAGATTTCACTATGTCAATAAAACCATAATTCATCACTAAAGAATATTTATTTCATTCTTTACACAATATATCCCATTCAAATAAACCAATTTGAAACTATGTTCATCAATTTTAGTTATAGGAGATGAGAGTGAATCTACCTACCTCGAAGGTTTTTACGATATTCGACAATCAGATGAAGAACACAAAAGAAGGCAGGTCAATTATCCATGAACGACCTTAGTTATCTTATCCTAGAAAGATAACAACTCAAAATTGAATTTAATGGAATCAATACATGTATATGTACCCAATATAGGTTAATTCATGAGAAATAATGGACATTGGATATGTAGACCTAAAAAGATCTATGAAAACGTGACATATCATAAATGAATGGTGACATACCACAATAATAAGATATTTTTTCCAAGAAAGAATATTAGATATTTTCTTCTATAATGAAAAACACCATATTTATCCTTAATTTATATTTCCAAAATTTTATCTACTCAAAGGAGGTGTATATATAAGAAAATGTGAAGGAGAGAAGGAGGAGTTTGCAGAAAATAGAAAATTTCCATGAAGATCAACACTTACCCCATGAATTAGGCTTTAAATCACCAAGGAAAGGATCAAGGTTGGCTCCAACTCATGTGGGGAGGGTTCTATAGCAGTCAAGGGTGAGTAATTTCAAAATAGGGACGTTATGATGTCAAAAGGAAATAAATAGAGAAAAAATTTGAAAGATCCTAGAAAATAGGATCTAGATTTACCCTCTGTGCAAGCTTTTGCCATGCGTTTTGGGCCAACTCTGTATGGATCGTACATAATTCATTTTGGTCCCAAAAATCCTTATGAAACCCCAAAACTCTCACATCCTTAACCTTTACACTTTTTATGGAAACACATTCTTTTTTATGGAAACATACTCTTCTATTGAAACACCCCACAATATGGAAGCACCCCACTTTATGGAAACAACCAACATTATGGAAAGTCCCAGATTTATGGAAACACCTAGCATTATGGAAACACCCATATTTAGGTAAACACAAATCTTTATGGAAAAAACATACATTATCAAAATACCCAAAATTATGGAAACTCTATATTTTCTGGAAACACTCTCTGTTATGAAAACTATCAATTTTATTGAAACTCTTTATTTTATGAAAATCCAATCAATGAAACACAATTTAAAAAAAACCTCTTTTTTCATAAAAACATTTGGAAAGGGTTATGTACTCGAAATTGGGTGTACTGCATTCTCCCCACCATGGCTCTTTCTATACTCAGAATGTAGAAAACCCTCACTGACCAAAAAGATTTCTGATCACTATTCATTCATTTCCTTTTCATGTTCCCAAGTGTCTTCCTGAATCTGACCATATTGCCCTAAAACCCGAACTAGGTGGATTATTTTTTCATGAAATACTTTATCAGATCAATTCAAAATCCTCACTGGGATATGTACCATTAATGCATCTAGTTCAAGGTCAACATGATTCCATCTGATCACATGTTCCTGATCAGGGTGATACTTTTTCAACTGGGATAAATAGAACACATTATGAACCATGCTAAACTGTGGTGGTAATGCAAATTGATATTCAAACTCTCCAACCCATTCCATTATCTCATATGGGATATGTATCTAGGAGATACCATAACATTCTTCTTGAAATGATGATTTCAAAGCCTTAGAGAGATCCTCAGGAAGACATGATCCCCCACAGCAGATGACAAAGGTCTTTGACGGTGATCTACATAAGATTTATGATGACACTAAGCCATCTCGTTCTTATTTCTAATAAATTGGATCTTCTATATTTATTCATAGAGAAGTCTCAGCCTGACTAGTGATGTCTTAATTTTTCCACCCATTATAGTGGATAATGGCATGAACACCCATACAATGATTCAAATAGATCCATGTTTGTCGAGGCCTGGTAGTTTTTATTATATGAGAACTCCACTACAGATATATGATCCTCCCATGAGCCACCAAAATTTATTACACAAGCCAGCAACATTTATTCCAATGTTTGTATAATCCATATGGATCACCGATCCGTCAAAGGATGATACGCTTTGCTCATAGTAAACTGAGTCTCATGTGCTTTCTGTAAGGATTTCTAGAAACAAGATGTGAACCTCCGATATCTATCTGAGACTATTGATAATGTTACACTATTCCTATTTACCCCTTCTCACATATAAATTTTTGATGGATCCTCCAACATAAGAGTTTCACCAATATGGATGAAATGGGCCGACATGGTTAGAAGATCCACTATCACCAAAATGGAATCGTTTTTCCAAACCGTTCTCTGAAGACTATTAGAAAAATCCATAGATATCTGATCCAATTTCCAAACTGGAATGGTAAAAGAATGTAACTTACAATATGTTCTATAATGCTCTTCTTTATCCCTCTAACAAGTTATGTATCACAAGATGAACTCGACCAACTTCCTCTTTCATGTTGTTCCACCAAAACAGTGCCTTAAATGCTTATGCATATTATGTCTACCTAGATGTACATTCCATATCAAATGGTGGTAAGCATGAAAGAGTTGTTCCTAACAAACCATAGGTACAACCATCTGATATTTTAAACATAAAACTGTAACACCATCATGTTTCCAACCCTCATTGGTCTCCCCATCATTGAGTTTTGAACTTGAAATAGATATTTTGCATCAGATGTTTTCACCTATATGGTCATTTTTACTAAATTAGGATTAAGCTTTGCTAAAAATAAAATAGTAACATCACCTCGGTATTCACATTCCACATGCATGTCGGTTAAGACTGACATCAACTGCCAATCATCTTAAGCTTTTTTTTTCAACTGAGCATATGACATTCTACTCAATTCATCTTCCACCAAATTTCATTTCTCTACTGTGTACATAAAGTCAAAGACAAACATCTCGATATAATCCATCCATCTCATTTTCCTCATATTCAATTTTCAATGTGAGAAAATGTTTTTCATGCTTTTGTGATCAGTAAAAACAATAAATTACACACTAAAGAGATAATGTCTCCATGCTTTCAATACATGGACTACTGCAGCTCACTCGAAATCATATGTTGGAAAATTCTTCTCATGCACCCTCAACTTCATTGAACCATATGAAAAAAATGATATATTTTCATGAGAACACAACCGAACCCCGATCCTGAAGCAGAAAAAGACACCACATACCCGTATCTTGATTCTAGAAGGATCATGATAAGTGCTGATGATATCCAAACATTCAGTTCTTGGAAAGACATTTGACATTCCTCTATCCATTATAATCAAGCATTATTCATTGTCAAAATATTTATTAATGAATCTAGTCATGATAAATCATGCAGAAAGTGTCAGTAGTAACCAGCCAGGCCATGAAAACTTCGTATCCCAAAAAAATATTTCGTGGCTTCCCAAATATGATGACTATTATCTTTTCTGGATCAACAGAAAATCATTTATCAGCAATAAAATGTCCTTGAAAATGTACCTCCTATATTGATAAATCACTCTTTGATAATTTTTCAAAAAAATGATGATCTCTCATGACTTGTATCACTGTTTCCAGGTGCACCACATGGTCAGACCTTGTCCTTTAATAGACAAAAATGTTTTCCATACACACTACAACAAAAGAATCTCGATATTGATGAAATATCTTTTTCATTAATACCGTGAAGACCGTAGGTGAATTCATTATACCGAAATGAATGACTATATATTTATATTGTCTATATATACTTCTGAAAGCTATCTTTGGTATATCGTCATTTTGAACTCTCAATTGGAGATATCCTGATTGAATGTCAATCATGGAGAATAAATGATCCCCCTTTATTGATAGAACATGTCCTCAATGGGTGGAAGTGGATATCTATTCATTATTGTTACTCGGTTAAGATTAAGATAATCAACACATAGGTGAAGAGTTCAATCTGCCTTCTCCACGAACAAAACTAGTGCTTCCTGGGAGATGTACATGTTTGAATAAAACCCTTGGTTTCTTGGTCGTCTAACTACAGTTTCACTTCCTGTAACATTTTTGGTTCCATCCTATAATATGGAAGGGAAATGAGACTTTCCTCGAAAGTATATCAATCGAAAACTCCATTTTTCTTAAAGGTAGTAAACCTAAGACGTTCTCAAGAATGACATCTGTAAATTTTTCCTCAAAAGCTGGAAAACTATTTCCTTGATCTCTTCCATTGATTCCAAATTCAATCATACCAACTAATAAGATATTTTTCCCACCATTGGTTCCAACAAGGTCTTTTCAATCTTCGTTACAATCCTCCCCCATCCCAAGAGATGCTTGATGAAGTACTTAGTCATGAAGGTAACTATTCTCTTATAAAATTTTATTTGAGCCTTGAATGTTTTCTGCCAATTAATACATAAGATTACATCATAGACATCCATATCCAACATCGAGAAGTCACATTTTAGCTATGCTCCATCTGCAATTATAGCACATTCTATTTACACAAAAGATTTACATTCTCTTTCAACAAGAGGAGTTTTCAGTTTCAAAACAAAAGGAATCATTTTTAGTTATAGACATATCAAATAGGTACCCCAATTTCTCTTCATCTTAGTGTTTGAGTTCTCAGCTTCTCTAGTGAAGAAAACCATACTTGCTCAACTAGGATTTTTAGCAGTGAAATATATCATAAATGTTTTATTTAGTTGTAGTCCCAACTCAATGGTTTGAAAAGCCTATGTGATGATTTAGACCAACTATTGGTTCACATATGGCTCTGGTGCGCCCAAATTCTTTACGCCCACATCCGACTAGTTCTTGTGATGCCTACCATGTTCAATTTTTTAAACCATCAACAAAATCTATAAGTCTCACTCTCTAGAAACTGATGACTTAGAATTTCAAATACAATCACATCAACTATCACAATATTAATATAAAAACCCACTATTTTTCTATCTTCAACCATTTCAATATATAAAATCCATTTTTGATTTTAAAAATAAAAGAATTTTTAAAATAATCCATATTTCCTCTATTCAAAATCATTAATTTAGTACGAAAATTATGCATTTTTCAACGAAATTCACTTATACCGAAAATAAAAAATCATTACATCAAAAGAAATATGTTGTCATAGTGGGAAGTCATTTCTACGCATTGCATGTGAAGCTCATTTAATTGGCTAAATCCATGACAATGAGATTTTAAAATTCTAGAATTTTCACCAAACACTTATTTACCTAACTTCTGGGTACCATGATGTTCAACACAAAAGGGTTATCTATATCCTTTTATATTATACATTTCGTGTTCTGACAATAAAACTCTTTTCTATGATGCTCACCCAAGGCATAGACAAAAAAGAATTTTAACATGAAGCCCATGAAGGCCAATGATTACTTATTAGGCAACAGATGAACTAGATGATTAAATTTTTACCATAATAGAAGGACAAGACTCATACCATTTGTAATTATATGCCAACTCTTATTCTTTTTAGAGTACAACGAGTCATTACTAGACCTTAAGCGACATCTTCAAGACCCCAAATGCTGACAATAAACCTCTATGGGTTTCAAATACTTGGGAGGGATGATTTATCCTTTATTAAATAAACCAATAAACCAACCAACTATTACCAATCATTCTATATAAGATTAATGAAAAAATTAAAGGCAACTCAAAAACTGCATGTATCTCAAAATCACATCAAAGTATGTATGAGTGGAAGAATAACCAAATATCATAGTAGACAGTGGATAAATGACATATGAATCTCAAAAGAACACAAGACTCCATTATCCACAAGCTCAAATCTCAATAATCTCTGAACATCCCAAACATCATGTGGTAGTTCTAAACACATGTGAAGCATTAACTTTTCCCTTGTCTCAGAAGATAACATATTCAAAATCACCAAAGTTGCGAAGCATGGTTGAGTATAAAACTCAGCAGGTTTCCCCCCAATGACATCCCAACTCACTATACTAGGATAGAAGAGTTAGTAACAATTATATAAAATATTATATATAAAATAATTTCATTAAGACTATTTATAAATAAATATTAAATTTTTTTCAAAAACATTCGTTACCAAAAACATACAAGTTAAGTTGAAACCGATTTTCCCAGCAAGATATTTTTTCTGGAAAAATAACTAAACAAGATTTGAAATCTTTTCAAAATATCCATTTAATGGCATAACCACAAATTTCACATACCCATGAAAACAAACATGAATGATATATTATGATAGTTACAAACTCGTTAGCAGTTTCTTGTTGATCTACATAGTCATCACAAGTTAATAGTTTTCCATGTTCTATTAACCCTTTGGAATCAAGCAGAAGGTCATATTTCAACAATTCCCCGTATATGCAATTCAGATGTGGAATTAAACATTTAGCGCCGAGCACATGGTCATATTTCATCCAAGACCCTTATTTGAAACATGAACACACACCACATATGCCCAATGATTATGCAAAAACATTCCTTTCAATAAAAAAACATTTTAAATAAAAATCATCTCGGTCAAAACCATTTCAATGCCAAACCATTTCAATTCCAAACCATTTCAATAAAATGCTATTTTTATTGAAAAAAATTACTATTGAAATCCTATCTTTCCTCAACCAATTTAAAATTCCAGAAATATATACTTTTAAATCAGAATTTTAATTTCATGAATCTAAACCCCCTTTGCACAACTATTCACTAAGATTTCACAATTTAACTAAAACTGCAAATCATCACTCAAGAATGTTTATTACAAGATTTTTTTAATCAATATCATTCAAATAAACAAATTTTAAATTAGTCCAATAAATTATATCGATAAGAGATGATAGTAAAGCCACCTACATTTATTTTTTTGACGAACCACAACAATCAGACGATGAATACACAAGAAGGCGGGTTGATTCACCAAGAATGACCCAAGATATCTTATACTTGCTAGATCAATACTCATAATTGAAATAATTGGTATAAAAAACATAGATATACCCACTATATGATCATATGTGGGAAAGAATGGTGATCAGATAAGTAGATCTAAGCATATCTATGAAAACGTGACAAATCAGAAAAGAATGGTGACATACCTCAAGAATCAAATCAATATTCCATGAAAGTGTCTTATATTTTTCCTCTCTCACGAACAACACCATATGTAGCCAGAATTGATGTTAACAGAATTATATCTACCCACATGAGGTTTTGATATTAGAAAACGAGATGGAATGAAGGAGGAGTTTGTAGAAAATAGTAAAGAACCCAGATGATCACCACTTACCCCAAGAATCTGGCTTCAAATTACAATGGGAAGGCTCTTGTTTGGAATCAAATCAAATGGAAAGGGTTATCTAGAAATATATGGAAATTAATCTTGAAATAGGGGTGTCTTGAAGCCAAGAAGAAATATATAGAGTAAAAATGTGTAATCTCCTCGAATATAGGATCTAGATTTGACCACAGTGCAAGGTTTGACCACATGTTTATGGACAACTATGTATGGAATGTGAAACCTTCATTTTGGTCACAACACATTGTATAAACTCTAATCACTATTATCATTCACCTATACCCTTTCTATAAAGACACACTCTTTTTAATGGAAACATCCTTCTATATAGAAACACCACACTTTATAGAAACACACCTCATTAGGGAAATGACCTAAAATATGGGAAATCCCAAATTTTGGAAAACACAAATCTTTATGGAAACACCCATCTTTATGAAAACACCAAATTTTTTTGAAACAACCAAAATATTGTAAACACCTTGCTTAATGGAAACTCTCTATTTTTTGGAAATTATCTATGTTAGAGAAACTATGTATTTTATGGAAACACCATTTTTTCTAAAAACAGTCTATTTTAGGAAAACCAATTCAATGACACACAATTTAAAAAAATGCCTCTTCTACATAAAAACACGAGAAAAGGGTAATGTACCCAAAACTGGTGGTACCACAGTAGTGGTGGAAGTTATTATCCACAGTTTGGGTAAGTAATAACTATTTTGGTTTTTTTCTATAGATTGGGAATCCTAGTGAGATAACCTCCCAATTTTGTTCATCGACATTCCAAATTCCCTTCATTCTGAATTATCTAGATTTCAATAGATAAGTGAGAATGCTTTTTCTTATTTTTTAATTCCATGTATTGAGCTTGTATTTATTATTTTTTACAGTATATAACCAATTTAAATGATTGTGTTAATGACTAAACTAGATTTAAATTTAGAGAAATTATTTATATGCCCAAGAGTGTCACAGAGGGATGACCTTGTTCTCATTTTGAAGAAATTTGATGAAATACATCCACAAATTGTTGATAATAAAAAACTCAACATAGTTACAATAATGATAAGTATATATTACCATATATTGATTATCTATTTAACCATTTAATGGGGGTGAAATGGTTCTTAGAGATTGATCCTCGATGTGGTTATCACTAGTTGAGAATTAAAGAATCAAACATTCTGAAAAAAATCTTTTGGAGTAGGTATGTTCAATATGAGTGTATTATCATTCCATTTGGTATAACAAATGTTGTTTCCATATTTTTGGATTTATTAATAACATATTCCATGAGTACATTGATTATTTCATTCTGAGCATTGTGGATTCCATCATAGTTTACTCTATTTCGGATGAGGATCATGTTCATCATTTGAAAGAAGTTCTAGAATTATTGAGATATCATAGTATTTTATCCAAGCAATCTAAATGTGACTTGTGGATTTAGAAAGTGAATTTATTGATACATGTGGTTCCATAACATGGTACTTCATTTGAACCTTAAAATTATGAAATATTTTATTACATGGGAGAAACCACGTAATATTATTGAGATTCTATTCTTAATGGAATTATCATTGTATTATCACCAGTTTATAAAGGATTTATCAACTATGGATTCTAAAAAGACCACTATCATTTTGTATGTGATGACTTTTCCTTGGGATAATAAATAAAATAAATATATTATTAAAATGAAACATATTTTTTCCTTCGTACTAGTGTTGAAACATCTAGATGTCGGGCATGGATACATGGACTGCTATGAGGCATCAGGTAAATCATTGGGCTATGTTCATATGTTGGTTTATTATTTGATAGTCTATTGTTTAAGACAACTTATTACACACAACATGAATTATCCAACCCATTAACATGAACTCACTACTGTGATGCATGCAATAATGATTTGATGACATTGCCTTTTTATTTAATGGTGTACCATATATTTTAACAATAAGATATTGGGATAAATATTCTTTGAAAGAAGACCCAATTCATCAGAAGAGGTGTTTGGTGGATTACATAAAATATATTTATTTCAACATTTCATTGACCTTAGGGAAAGGTTAGTTCATTAATGATGCATTGAACAAGAAACATCCAACTCTGGTTGTCAATGAATCATCAGACGAGTGGAACTTAGTGGATTTTTGGCACAATTTCATATTGGATTTACGGAAAATGGTACTGAGGTTGTCTTTTCATATGTTTATTTGACATATGATCTTCATTATAGGATTAATTAAGACTATTATCTTGATGAGTGTTTCAAATAGTTAAATTCTATTATAATATAAGAGAGATCATTCCTGATAAGTCATTATCCATGCAAGGAAATATGTGTTTTTTGAACCGGTTTGGCATGTTTTTGTCATTGACATATTTCTCAATTTGTTGTGCACTATGGAACCATGTAAATTTTATGTGATATGAGAAATAAATTCTATTTTAAAGATATTAGATTGGTAATTTTCACAATATTTATTATTTTTATAATTTCTAGTAGGTATAGGAATAGTGCCAATGGCTATTAGGTTTTCTTCATAAAAATCTAGTTCCAACATGGATGTGGGATGATATTTTATATGGACTCTATTGATGGGTTTCTATGTACCATAAAAAATAAGAATTCAATATAGGTTGTGATCAATATTCTTTCAAATTGACTCATTTTATACTCATTCGGGATATATCTAATGTTGAGGAGTGGAGAAATATCTATGTGAATTAGATTGTTCATTTTCATGGAGTTCAATTTTCTATAGTCTCTAATACGAATCCCAAGTTTACATCTATCTTTTAGGTAGTCCTTTTGTATGAATTGGGATCTCGGTTTCATTTTTGTATTGTGTAACATCCATATATGAATATATATATTGAGAGGCATATACATTTAATTGAGGATATTGTTAATTCATGTGTCCTTTATTTTGGTGGATCTTGAGATGATCATTTTGTTCATGTCGTTTTTACCTATAACAATATTTACTAGTCCATTATCAAAATCCATCTTTTGGGACAATATATGTGCGAACATGTAAATCCCTATTATGATAGTCAGATATTGGAGAAAGTTCATTAGTTTGATTGAGCTTTTCCAAAGAGACAACATTTAATATTCAATGAGTTCATCTCATAATTTTGATGGCACATAGATGATATTAATCATATGTTGATTGATTCTATAAACCATTAGAGTTTTTTGTTGTTGAATGGGTGTTTTTGAACGTTTCAACTCATTTAGGTAATTAACTTCTTCGAAGGGAATGGATGATTTATCCTTATTTTGTGTGAACTTTTGAGGTTGTTGAGTTGGTGGGGAAGGTAGCTTACCATTTATATATTCCACCATAGTTAATGTTGATACATAATGTGTTCCAGGTGTCTTATCTATAAATAATTTGTTTTGATTCATATCATGTTCTATGATTTGTAATCACGATATTGATCTAGATTTATCCATGACTGAGCCACCAATAATAATTATTAATTATGGGACCTAGGCACTTCAGGGCAGAATGATACATTTGATTATAACGTTGTTGATAAATTGTTATGATATGCAAGGGTTGTGGGAGAGAGATAAATTGATGAGATAACAGTAGCATCATCATTTTGATATTGATGCCTCTTCATAGGGATTTTGGGTATTGACATATTCTATTGTCGGGATGTTGTTTCATCATATTAATATTTTTTAGCTACTTATATACTTTCATTTGATCATTATTTGGCTGAGTCTTTCATAGGGGTATTTTGGGAGGAGTTTGAAATATTTTAATGTCTCTTTGGGATGTGCTTGGTTGGAGCATGGCATTCCCCAATCGTTTTACCAACCAGTGAAAATCATACAACCTTGGGAAGTGTCTATTTTTAATGTTGGAACATGGTTTGAAAAACCATGTTCCAACCAAGTAGAAATTATTCACCCAAGTATTGGGGTCCAAAGTTATGGAGTATAATTATTAAAACTATGGTTCTCTTCCCAGATTACCACACACATTTTATGTTTAATTCAGATAATTATTTTAAAAATTATTGAACACTTATATGAACTCTTGAATGACCTAAAATCTAACTAGTACGAATTTTTAGGTCTTGTATTCTCTCAAGAACCCTTTATTGGGATCATCAAAACCAATTCCTATCTGTATAAATGTGTTGAGGATCTCATTAAATCCCTATTAAGTAATTGATTCTTCTCTTTCTCATTCTCCCTTGACCTCTCTATCATTCCACCATAGTGTGTTTTAGATAATAACAGGTCTATTGTATTCATACATAATAGATTTGGATCTTGAATCTAGGTTGGATTCATTGATCTATGTTTCCATCAATTGTCATTGCAAAAATATACTCTGGGTGTTTTGATTTTTAATCTCAAAGAAAATGGTATGTGGTTTCATTTGAGTTTTTCTATGTAATTAAAAATTGATTTTCTTGATTTGATATAATTTTTTTCAATTAAATTATTAAAACTCAATGAAATATGGGTTGGAATTGAAATTTTTTTGGTATATATTTTGGGAAAACCCTCAATTCTAATGGAATTGGAGTATGGGGCATCATTTAGAAATTAATGGAGTTTTTGAACTGATCTTAAAAAAAAATTTAAAATGAATTTATTTAAACCTAAGGTTGGGTTTATTTTAAAAAGGATTAAAATTAGGGAAAATCCATTTTGGAATGGAAATTTAATTGGAATTTTGAAATGAGAAATTTGAAAATTTAATTGAAAATTTGCTCTGATTTGAAATTAAATGAATATCCCATTTTTGATTGATGGATTAGGAACATGAAATCCATTGTAGTTAGTAGGTTTTTTTGACAAGAAAAGTAGTATGGAAACCAACTAGGGAAGGATTTATAACGAAATATCTAAGAAAAACTAATTAGGAAGATCATATCCTGGATGGGATATTAACGAGTCCTATTGAGCCTGATCCCGAGGGACGCTTGTACACATTTACATGATCACTGATACCAAAGCATGATGATCTTATGACCAGAAACTATTATATTGTTGAGAACCTGACCATGATTCCAATTATGATTTCGTTGATATATATTGCAATGATTGCGAAACATCTCTATTCCTTATAGTTGATTTATATATAATGTTTTACATTAGATTTTAATTATTCCATTGTGTGAAACAATTAAACAATTTTGACTAAAATTCATGTTTTGTTTTCAAAATACAATTGTGTCTCCAATTACAAATTTCATTAAAATTGAATGATTACATTTTGATATTTATAATTTATTCTTATTAGGGAACACTTGTTGAAATAGTACTAGGATTTTATATTAAGTATTACATTTTTCTTCAAACTTTTTAAAATTTTATCTTTCCAGGACAAATAAAAGGTAAAGATTGCAATAGAGGTGGTGGATGTTTATGATTCATTTTCCATGGAGTGATGTGATTCCTAGGATGAATTTCTGTCATAATATGAGTACATTTATGTCATTATATTTTGGATTTTTTATGTAACAATTGGTTTTCTTGTACTATCTCACTGCAGATTTTTTAGTGAACTGATATGTATCTTTACCTGCTTATATTTTGTGGAATTTGTTTCCTTGTTTTTTTGTATGATTTTTTGTTTTAGTATTCTACCCATGTGGATAGAGAAAGACCAATGGGCCATCTCCATTTCATATTAGGTATAAAGATACAATGGTTTCCATGTATGTTGATGAAAACTATATTTTTCATCAATGATCTTCCATTCTATAGTGGGGAATGGTTTCATGATGAATTAGTTCTGAGATCTATTCCTCAAAACTAGCATAGTTTCATCGATAATTTAAGATCCATATCCAAATAATTCTGAGTATCTTTGGCCTATGTAATCTACCATGATTTTCAATAATATTCAGAAACACCTTCCACCTTAAATGAGAGAAAAGACCTGTATAAGGAAAGATATGTGATAAAAACACATAGAGATAGATCCCCTTAACTAATTTTGTTTACAAAATGTAAAGCTTCACCAAAACTATTACAAAGAGGTTCATTGGATTCACACTTATTTAAAGAACATCAATGATAAATATTATCATCTTAACACACATTTTAAAATATATAACTAGCAGTATATATTCCCCAATGAATGATAAAAATATTAGACCTTGTCTCACAATTGAACACTTGTTATTATTGTAGTTTTAAATGTATATATATTGGACCATTTTCAATATGTGACAGTACAATTTATAATTTACTTGAACAACATCCATAGAAATTATTTTGGAAATCCAACTATCCAATCTTGAGAAAGGATGAGGTATATCATAAACATACCTTTTTAAAGATATTCTTGGGTGTAGGAAATGATTATTTTCATTTTTATCACACAATTTACTATAAAACGACTTTATTAAAAGGGAATTTTCATAGTGTCTTTCAAGCAATTACTTTTTATATCTCAATGTAAATACCAAAAACAATATGGATTCCTCAAATATGATGGAGCTAATAAATTGAGTATAATCTATTGGATTTGAAGCAAGATGGTGACTAAAACTAGATATCACATGTATAGAAATTTCTGATTCATTTCTAACTAGAGATAGCGATGGAACTACAACGTCCACATTGATGCTTATAGATTGACCCTAAAAATGAGATCTTCGGAATCCTTACTCACATAATAGAAAGAATAGGTCGAACATAAATAGGTTAATTTAGTTTTATAGTGGATTCAACCCCAAAAACTAGGTCAAACTATTTTCCAATATCATGTGAAATTATAGGATACATTTTCTAGAATCAAGGCCAGTGTTCTTTTAAACATATCTCCTTACATTCATGGTAACATTATTGTCAATGAATGCTATACAGTTAGTTCATAATAGTATTAATATAGTTCATTTAAGGAACATTAGTTCAAACATGTCTCTCTTATGCATGTTTGGGTAAACAATTGAGGAATTTAGCCCCATGAAAAAAAACCATGGACGTTTACACATTTAAATAGAGAGTTGCATGAAATATATTTATTTTTACCAAATAAATTTTCTTAAATGTTTTATACCATTTAAATAGATATCAATTAAATTTTAATAAAGGGAAATATTTACCTTATAGGGAACCAAAATCTACTTGGAGGCAAAGGGTTTTCATTAGTTATGCTAAGATGAAGGGGAAAACCACCAAATTTAATTAATTTTCAAATAAATCAAACATAATATTCTACATTTGATATAATTTTATGGGAATTTTTTGAGGATGAAAACAATATTCAAAAAAACATATTATTATATATAGACAAGAAAAACAGATATAGGGAAAAGTAATAATGTTCAACAAACTCAACATACATGATTCAATAATTAGATCTCTAATATAATTCTAAAGCGTCATGTTCATGAATCACTTCTACAGGATATTCATTTTTCTTATATATATTTATGTAATTAGTCATCATAGTTCCATTTAATGGGATTTAAATTATTTTGTAAATTTATAAGAATTCAACACACTCTACTAGTGAAAATTAAACTTTTGTGCATTCTAAAATCTAAAATTTGCCATTGAATCCTATAAGTGAGAAAAATATGTAAAATTTTCACAATTTCATTCAATGAATTGGATTTTTCCTAAGATAACACCATATAAATATCTTCCATAATGAAAAATCCTCATGTTTAAGTCCACGGATTCACTAAATCTATGTTTCATACAATCACAATATTTCATGATTAGTTTTTATTATACCTCTACATTATACCTCTCTTATAAGACTAAAAAATAAGATAATAAATTGATCATGTTACTAAAATCTAGTAATTCTAGTATTACATTTGAAGATTCTATATATATAACATATATTGTGAAATTTAATGCCTATGTCAATTTCACCTTGAATTGTCTAAGAAGTATCTATGAATATTTATCTTCATAAAAATCCTATTAATTGAATGTAACAATTTATCTTAATCTAGAAATGAGATGCACCTTTCTATGCCATACATATACGCATTCTATCCCAATGCAGAAGAAGAGTATACCAATGTGTAAGGCCCATTAAACCCATATTTTCACTATTTTCAATATATAATATTCTTACTACATAATTTCAAACTATATAGCCCTGTCATATCACATGAACATAAACTATGAAACTCCCACTATGCTATTTTTTTATTCTATTTGAATATTTAGGTTGCCTAAATGAGTTTTAGTCGTAATATATCATTACCAAAACCATAACACTACTCACAATTCAAGATTTAGGATAATTTATTTTAGACCATCTACATGAGGTAAATATAACCTCTAATGTTCCCCTCTATGAATCTAAAGCATGATCATCCACATATGACCACAAACAATGTGTATTGTAACAACTTGATATTTTGTAAAAATAATTTTGTCAAAATAACATAACCTTTTGAATATTTTTATTTATAATAAATATTAATTCTATCATCATTAACATATATCATTGAGTATGGTTTATTTTACCTGAAACACCTATATTTCCATGCTTTACATGCAACGTTGATTTTAAATGAAACCTGATTTATTATTAAAATATAATTATTTAATATAACAGTTATAACATAGTAATTGGAAGGAAGGTAATGAATTTGAATACAAAATATTAAGAAAATATAGTTTAAACATGATTATATAATTAATTTGCTGGTAAAATTTTTTATTGAAAATGAAAATATAATTCTATTAAAAAAAGGAAATCATATTGTGGAAACAAATTATGAACACATGCAAATTTTATACCAATAAATTTACAGCTCATGTGGTATTATATTAATTATATATATTTATTATATATTAAATATAATTAATATAATCCATCGTATGTGATTTCTAGAAAAGTGATAAAAATAAATCTAATTTTATGCTTGAAACTATATTTTTTTTTCAAAAATATTTTTTATCTGCTTTTTATGGTGCACTTAATTTAAAATTAATTTTTTTCAATTTTATAAAATGTATATAAAAATATGAAAATAATTTCTATATTCAAAAAAAATATCATTAATGTATTATTTTTGTGGATTTTATGAAAAAATTTATTTTTTGATGTATTCGAAAAAATAAGTACTTTTAATAGAAAAATTTTATTTTACTAAATATATTTAAAATGATAAATTATATTAATTTTTTTTATTGTATAATTATTTAAATTTTACTTATATTAATATAATGTAGGTACTTCGAAAAATTTCATATTGATATTGGATTTAGGTGAATATTAATATTTTGATCATTTTATCTTTACAACCTGCTTCCCCATTATATCTAGACGAGACAATTTAAATTAAATTGTATCTATTATTTGAATGGAATTTACAAAAAAGGTTTCCATATTTAGAATATGAATTTATTTTGTTAACTAATGTTTTTTAATTAATTTTTTTCTATAATTATAATTGATAATAGTCATAATTTATTAATGTGAATAATGTCAAAATAGGGGTTTTCCAATTACATGTGTTGGTATTAAAATTAATTTTACACAACAATATGATATTTTTTTAATGAAATTTATTTAATATTTACAAATTTAGGGTACAAATTTCTTAATAATATTCATTTTAATTATAGTATTAAATGTTAAATTTCCTAGGGAAGTAAGAAGATATATGTTTTAATACTAAAAACAACAATGTTAAAATTGAGTAAATAGAAAGTCTATAAAATATAATGTTAATTTTTTTTATTTCATTATTGAAAATTATATTTTTCAATTAATCCACTAATCCATTATTTATTTGTTTATGAGTAATATGATGTATGTGATACCTTCCAATAGTTAATACCTTTGGATATTTTCAAGAACGTTGCTATTTAATTTTATAAGATAGATGAATCTACGCCCTTCTTAACACATATCATGAAATTTGTATGAACCAAAATCAGCCAAAATTACTTCCCATGTTCTATAATATAATCCAATAAGATGTATTTTTAATCAATAGTGGGCCTTTTTAAATATTTAGTGAAAACAAAAAAAGGATGACTGAAGAAGAGGTAATGTTATTCAGTGATTTTATTTATTTTATTTATTTCTCCACCTCCTTAAATTTTTTTCATAAAAATATTACATAACAATATAAATATATTAAATATACTAAGATTTTATTATTTTAATGTTATGATATTCAAAAACACAAACTTCAATCAATTGGGTTACAAAATCATTATTTGTCTTTATAGAGAATGACCACAAAACAAACTAATGACATTCATTTTCAATGTACATATTTATATATTGGGTAAAATGATGGATTTTTTTATTATATATTATATAAATTATATGTATTATTAATTAATTTTTTAATTAATGTTTATATCACACATACATCAATGTTATCAATTTTGTAGAAATATGATAATGTAGTTCATGTGTATGACAGGCTACCACCTCACGAAGTGATGTTATTCAGTTACACATTTCACTAGGTTTGTTAAAGTTGGGTTTTTAGGTAGGAATATACAATTATACACAAGAGGTGGTGAATTTTTTGTTTTCCAATTCCATAAAAATTCTCCCGATTGATGTCAATTGATGATTATGTAGGTAATCAATGATTTTCGTTTGTATAAAATTATAAGAAGCAGATAAAAATAGAAATATAGATAATATATCTTTATAGTGGATTAGTGAATGAAGATCCCCTAGTCTACTCCAACAATAAATTTCTCTCTAATTTGGTAAATCTCACTAGTTAGGTCCTCATATGATAAGACGAATCCATAAATGAGTTTAGGCAGTTTACACCATTACAAATAAGAGTAAAAATAGAGTCTTATAGTTATAAAATAGGGAACCAATAAGCCACATCATAGATCTAGAATCTAATAATCCACATAAACAGAATATTATTAGTTGAAACTCTCAATAAAAATTTATTTATTCTGAAGGATTACGATTGAACTTTAACGTTGAACAACAACTGATTGTAGATGAATCCTGTTATTTAAAAAATAGTTTATTCAGTAAAGGATTGTTCAGATGTGATGTGATTGCAAATGATCTGCGAAATAAAAATAGAAATGAATATATATAGTATAAGAAAAGGAAATATGAAATTTTTAATATGAATATTTCTAACGTAGCCTCTTTTGTAGAAAAAATAGTGTCTGGTCGATTGTTGCAGTTGATCTATAAAATATCTTCATAAGAATGCAATTCCAATCATGAATCTAGGTCGTAATATATGGTTCAATATATATCTCAATATACATATCTTTATTTCATTCATATGTGCATATATATAGAGAAAATACGACAATAGAAGAAAAACAGAGATCCTATCTTTTTAATTACAAATCCATGAAAATCACCTGATAAATCGTAAGTATTATTATTACTGATACAATATATAGTAATCATAACTTCCCTTAATAATATGATAGAATTTTTTAACTTAATATGATTGCATCAAATAATCATAATGAGCTTCGAGTTGTTCAAAACACAAGTATTAAATTATCATGATATTCTGTAAATACCACTGCACAAAACTCTAATTAAATCATAAAAATAAATATCTGTTGATGAAAAATAAAACTTATGGTTCCTTCAGAAATTGAAAAAATACTAAACCTAGGTTTCAATAACATAGTGTTCATTCTCCTAATGTAAGGTTGACAATGAAAGGTTTATCAAAAAAATATTTTTCATGATCCATATGTTTCCTTCCCAAACGTACGGATCCATACTTACGTAAGGTTCTATAAATATACATTTACTCATTTTCAAATGTAATGTTTCAACCAATCATAGGGTTTTTTATCCATACATTTCTGTCGACATAAGGTTTATTAACCATATGTGCAGATATTTCATCATAAGGTGTAATAAAAATGTAGTTTTTTTTCATTATGTAACATTTTGTCAATGTATAGTATGAACAATTTTTATAGAATAGGGTTTGTAGAGTTCAAAAATAATTGTAAAATATTCTACAAGAATAATAATATTGACCATATTTTCATAATAAGGATCATAAAGAATAACAATTTGATGAAATACCCTTAAATTAATATCATTATTAAAACAAAAAAGGGTATTTGTGAGCATCAAAATCATTATGATTTATACTATATTATTGATATAATACATCCCAAACAATATCCCTATTTTTTATTATCACAAAACATATAGATTTAGTAAAATAATTTAGAATTTTGAAAACACTTGAAAAGAAATCAATTCAAAATTCTATTTCTAATTTCAATTTTATAAAATTATTTTAATAAATAGAAATATTGGGTTATCCAAATTTCTCCCCCTTTTTGTGTGAAAAAAAAGTACAGAAATGAAAAAAACACACAATTAATTTTTTATAGATATGTATGTGATTGTTATAATAATATTTATAAATAAATAAGATTTTATATTTGGCTTCTAGGCATTAATATAAAAAAATAATTACACACAAAAAATCAAAATAAGGAGATTTTATTGATCAAAATTTGTATAAATAAAAGAAGCAGTTTGACTGGGAAACATTTTTATTAAACTGAAATGGTTTGGGTACCAAATATTGGGTATGAGTTGAATCTAGTAAGGTCCGATGAATTTTGGTTTATTTAAAACATATCTTTTAACTCAGACATCTACACCCACCAAATCTTCATCAATCTATCCCCCTATTTCATAATTAATATTCTGGAATCTTTACTTACAAGAATATTATCAACAGGAATGAGGTACTGAACTTCATGAAAATTGTCCTCTTATGACATAAAATGGTAAAAAATTTCTGTGAATTGGTTCAGCGGAAATCTAATACCGGGATTACATTGTGTCCATTAGTGAACTATAAATTTATTAACTTCCAACAGAACTTATAGAGGGGAACTATTTCACTAAATTTTTTGATGATTACCATTCATATCAACAATTATAGAGGGCATGGACTAAAATCATTGTATCTAACATGGACTGGTAGTAGGAGATAAAGTAGATATACCGGTCTGACCATTAGTTCTATTGATCGATTCAAAATGATTCCACATTCACAACTTTAGATCAAAGAAATCTATTTTTGAAACAAATTCATATCTTATCTCTCTAACATCATTTATCATCTAGATTTTAAAATAATGAAACTCTATCTTAGAAACAGAATTTTCTTTAAGATCTTGTAACATATTATTTGCAACTTATATCTCTTTTCAAAGACTTCCATTCTATTTTTGAGACTTATTAAACTTAATGAAATGTAACTAAATGTGATTTTGTAGGGAATCATATGAACCATTATCTTTATGTTGTCATTTACCAAATATCACAATTTCTAGATATTTTGGAGGATATTTTTTCATAGACATATCCTTTAGTTTTTCAATTAATTATTCACTTGAATATAACAAACTATACTAAAATTAAGTTTTTGTTTTTATATTAATATTTATGTGTCTCATCAATATGATCCAAACTAGACAAAAGTATATTATAAAAAATCAATTTAGACACATTTTCAGTTATGATAAACTGTTTTTCATTCGGACCATCCAGTTCTTCTTCTAGAACAACGTCTAAAGTAGTAGTCTTTAGATCTCGTATCTAAATATCAACCTATTAATCTCTCAATAAAAGCTTGTTCTAGATGAACTGACGTAGCAGCCTCACATGAACCCATCACTAGTTCTACAATAGGTGGATCTATTATTTTTCGTGGTTTTACAACCAATTATGTTTCCACTACCTCATATTTGTCTTCAGATTCAAAAAATCCTATTTTTTTCTATTTTCATAGAATGTACTTCACTACAGGTCTTTTCAATCCTTTCATTCCCTAAAACACTTTTCTACCGTCATGAAAAAGAATCAGATCCTTGTTGGTCACTTACAACAGCTGGTAAAAGATTTCATTGTTCTATGCTCAAGTAAAACGAAGAAATTCCATAATGATCCCAAAAAGAGAACGTTATTTTGATGAAATATAATTCATGAATATATTAATAGAATGATCCCATTCTTAAATAGAATCTATGAAATTGTCCTTCCATAAATATAAAATATCATCCTAGAATCAGGTTAACAATGGTAATTTACATATCTGAATGTATACCTCAAACAATTTAGCTTTAATTCACTAAAAATAAAAACATGATATACAGTTCTGGATATATAACCTTCTCCATCTTAGCCATTAAAGTAGAAATTCCAATTTTAATAATATTCACTATGATTTTATGATCTGCCTCAAGATCCATGAAAAGCATTTTCCAAACATTTTTGGAGCCAAAAAAAGACATAATGCCTTCATATTTATAGACCTTATCTCCAATAGTCCTTAGATTGAAATGAAACACTCCCTCAGGGGATGAGTTCATGATTTTTTAAATTTCAATCAAAGAAACTGAAAAGTGCTTATGTTCTATTCTAGAAAAAACTATATCTTAATTATCACCAGAACTAAACTGAATAATGTTATAGTAAAAATTTATTTATACTGCATTATTGAATTCTGAGTTCTCCTCATTAAACATAGATTCATGTCCTTGAAAGTCTTGTCCTTTCTACAAAAGGAAAGGGTTATTGTAGATTTATTCTAAATCTACAGCTTCACCAAGAAGAATCTTTATTCTAGAAATTTTCTAGAAGCTTCGGGAAGTTGGAATCTCCTTCTTCGATAACATTATTTTTCGTCATTAATGAGAAACGAGTTCTTGATGTTTTTCATATTTTTATGGATTTGAAGGAAAATAAAGGATAGAGAAGGTATATTTTTATAGAAGAGGGTTCCTGTATTCTAAAATGGTTTGAGAGTTTATATGTTTTGGTAATAAAAACGTTTCTAACAATACATTTTCTCCAATATGATAACATAAGAAAATAATAATAATTTTTAAAATTTAGTGTGGTGAATAAATTTTGAATAAAAATAAATTAACATAAATGTACATCGAAAATAAAATATTCAACATAAATTAGGTTTCAAATAATTAATAAATTATGTTAATATAAATAATCTTAAATAAATAAATAAATGTAATATAACAAATACTAAAAATTAAAAATAATAAAACAATTAACATTTTAAATCCTAAATTAATATAACACCTCTTAAATAAAATCAAAATTTACAGTTAGAAGTGGTTTAGTAACAATATAATTTTGTTGATAATAAGTTTTTAAAAATTATAAAGTTATTTCCTATTTAAGAACATAATATATTATAAAAGTATGTCTAATATCAATATCAATGGTTCTAGAATAAATTATTGTATTTTTTTGTAATATTTATATACCTTGTATTATAAAATAAAATAGGTGTACTATTAAAATTTAGTCCAAATACATTTCTTGTTTTTTTTCTTCCACAATACTTGTTCTCAACAACTGCTTGCAGATATATATTTAGCCTCACCTGTTAATAGGGGGACTGAGTGTTGTTTTATACTTGGCCATGATAAAAAATATTTTCCTTAAACGTTACAAGTTCCAGAGGAAATATTTCTATGTTATCTACAACATCCAATATCAACATTTGAATATGATATTAAATTAAAATCTAATGTTTTTAGATAAATAAAATAATGCAAAATGGTATTGCTTAAATATCTAAAAAAAATATTGAAATTAATAAGATGATATTTTAAGGATTTTTATAAAATGTATCTCATAAACCTACTGAAAACATAATATAAGGTCTTCAAGAAGTAATATTTATCAAACTACAAATCATAACTCAATATAACTTGTTGTCCATTGGTTTTTCTAAATTATCGCATTCATGTTTTATTTTGTTACACGTGGGAGTTTTATATGTATTTTAGTTTTCAAGAAAAATCTTTCTTAATAGAGTAGTAATCTATTCAATTTGGATTAGTACATTAACATAATAATTTTGATAGAATTAAAGTCCTAAAAGTAATATAAATTCTAAAGTAAAACTCATTTCAAATTATGTTTGTATATTTTTTAAAAAATAATTAAATTGTTTTATTTTTTTAACCAAAATTAACATGATCAACATATATTTGAACTAATAATATATTAGAAAACATGTTTTTTATAAAAATAATTGGATCTTCCATTCCAATAGAAAATCCATTTTTTCAAATGATAATAACATAATCTTTCATAACAAGATATTAGTGCTTTTTTTAGGCCAAAGAGAGATTTTGAATGTTTAAAAACAGAATCTTATTTTTTGGAGTTTTCAAAACCTATTGGTTGTTCAACATACACATCATCCATTTAATAGACATTTAAAAAAATTAAATTTTACATCCATTTGATATAATTTAAATTTTATATGTGATGCATAAGATAAAATAATTCTAATTGATTCTAATCTAGATATAGGGGAAATGATTTATTATAATCTACACCTTCATTACGATTATTCCATTCATCAAAAAATATATAGTTGTTTCTTGTTATAATCCCTTGATTATTTTGTTTATTTCTGATGACCCAATTAGTTCTTATGACTAGATAATTTGATGGTCAATAAAATAATTCCCAATCTCTATTAATATTTAGTTGGTTTAGATCATCATTTATTGCTAACATCGAACTCACATCTTCTATGGATTCTTCAAACGATTTATGTTCTAGTTTAGATAGAAAGGCCTAGAATTCAGCAAGGTTTCCTTAATTTATTCTTGTTCTTATTCTGATGTATAGGTATCCTATTATAGTTTCTAAAGTATTATTAATTAAGTTTATTAACTTTATAGGTTAAAAACTTTTAGGCTAATCAATATCATGTTATTCAAAACTATACTTAATTTTATATAAGTTATATTCATAATTAATTTTCAGTTTTTCAAGTCTCATTTTATTATAGGAGTTAGTAGATTCATCAGTTTTATATTTCTATATAATAAAAGGGTTATTTTCAACATACTTCACATGAAATTATTCATCAACAATTTATAAAATTTTTATTAAAAACACTATAGACTTTAGTGGTAGAAGAATGTATGAAAAATTTTCCTTGATCAGCTTTGGGATAGAACTAACCAAGACCATCCTTGGTGTTTAAGATATAAACTATACATCCAAAAACATTTATATATTGTTCCTTTTGTTTTTTTATTCCAACGTTCATAAGGTGTCTTTTTGAAAAAATTCCAAACAAAATCTCTATCAGGATATTGTAGGTTGTTCTTATATATTCTGTCTAGAAGTAGGTTGGTAGGATGTATTCAATTAGCACAGTCCTATCCATTTCCTTAATAGTCATGTTTCTTCTTACAATAATTCGATTTTGTTGAGGTGTTCTTGGTGTAGAGAATGTGTTTTTCATACCTATATTTTAACAAAAGGAATTTAATTCCGGATTTTCTAATTATCCACCATGATCACATCATATTGAAATTATCCAAAATCCATTTTAATTTTGATCTAATTCAATGAAACATTCAATAAAATTAAAATAATTATTTTTCATTATTAGAAAATAAATCCAAGTAAATTTAGAATATTCATCTACTAAAACATATAAATATAAATTTCCTTCTAACATTTCTAATCATGATGGACTAAAAATATCATTGTGGATATGTTCTAGAGGTTATGATATAGCAATTTTGTTAATAGATTTGAAATAATTTTTTTGATTCCCAATTTGGAATGCATCACAAAATCTGTCACTTTGAAAGATAAGAAAATGTAAATCAGAAACTTATTGCATCTAAGATATTTTATATTAATAATTAATATTACAATGACCAAGATTTCTATTCCATACCCTAGACTCATTTATCATAGTAATTAAACAGTCAATTTATGTCTTCATAAGAAATTTAGATCTAATTTATAATAATTATTACCTCTAGGTCCACAAAAAAATTTTAGTTTCACTTTAAAAAAGAAAAAATATGTTAGAAATATCAATATAATACCCATCATCATAGATTTTAGAGATACATATCAGGTAATGAAACAACCCTTTCATAAATAATACATTGTTGACTGATTCTATTTTTTGATCTCTAAAACATCAAAGTCCAGTTATAATTCCTTTATATTTATCACAAACATTTACTATACCCCTATATATTTGATTCTGTATATTGACAAATGATGAGTTTCCACTAATTTTCCTATAGAAACTATTATCAATACACAATATATCCTATCTTTTTTTGTGACATGTTTTCTTATATTCTTCTCCCATGAATCGTATAATTTTTTTCGGATGAGATTCTTCCTTTTCATAATAAGATGATGTTGAAAATCTGGAGTCTTATAAGACACTCCAAGCATCATTAATTTATCTTTTTTCCTTTATGGTCATAATCTTATTTTTTATGATATGTCTTTATATCATTATCTTTTAAAGTATTTGTTGGGGAAACTCAGGACTTATGTGACCTAATATCTTGCATTCATATCATCTGACTACCTTAGAGTCTTTCCCATCCATTTTGGAAGGCTTTCTAAATATGATTTTATTCTTATAGAAATTTCAAATGATTATGGCTTATTAAGAAAATTCCATTTCTGAATTAGATGGATTTCAATTATTTACATCTCTGGCTCCATGGTTTATTCTTTTTATTTTCTTATAATTTTTTTCCTTTAGAGCATTATTATCCATTTTCACTAATAATTTATGATATCCAGCTTCTTCTCCCATCTCAACTTCATACATCATCAATGTCCAAATAAGATCTCTCTTTTCCAGATTTCTTTCTGTGATTAATAGTTAATTTCAACTGATATACAATTCCATTTAGTAGGTAGTACTTTGAGTACTTTCAAATAATGAATTTCTTATTTGATGAGATCAACTAAGTCCATAATAATATATATATTCTCTATAAACCTTCCATTCATGTGAGTGATACATTCAATATCATGAATTTGGAATATAAAATATCAGTTTTGCTATTGCGTACCAAATATGAGTTAAATTTTTAATTCTGAGTTATGTTACTATAATGGTTTTTCACATTTCATAAGCATTGGTACATTGTGCAAAAAAATTTAATTCATACACTTCAATACCATAGATAATTGAATTCGTATGTTTATAATTTTTTTCACAATTATCATATATATAAATAGTCCATGTTGGATGATTTTTTAAAATTATCATAGTAGTAGTGATTTTAGAGTAGAATTTGAATCCTAGATTATTTAAATATATAATCATCTGACATTTTTAGTATCCATATTTTTTACCATTCAAATAAAGGGCACAAACAATTGATATTTTTTCTATCTAACCAACCATTTCTATCTTTGTATAGATCGTATACATTTAGCTTCTTTAGCATATTAAAAAAGTATCCTTTGATACTAATTATTAGGTCTTAATATAAAAATATACACAAGTGGGGGGTTAATTGTGTGTTTTTCTAGTCCTTTAATATCCTAAAACATGATGCCGAATGATTATTATGAAGGTAAGTAGTGTTTGTCTTCTATATGAAATTATGGTTAGCAGATAAAAAAATATATAACCTAGATATTTATTGTGGTTTGGGGGCATAAATATCACCGAGTTCACTCCACCAATAAAAATCTTCATGAGTTTTGGGAATTTAACTAGTCACGTCCTCATATCATAAGACCAATCCACAATTGAGTGCAGGTAGTTGAAACCTTTGAAAATATGACTAAAATCAGATTCATCTAGTTCTAAAATAGAGAACCAAAAACCACAACATATATGAAGAACATAATACTCAACCACAACTGAGTATGTGTAGTTAAAACTCCTTATAAGAATATTTTCAATATAATGGATTCTAGTTAAACATTATAGGTTAACAACAACTGATGGTAGATGAATATTCTTCATTAGAATATAGTTTCTCTTATAAATAATAGTTCTGAAGTGATACAATTGAAAAAGATCCTAAAAATAAAAAAATTAATGAATAGAATTAGTATAATTATATCAAATTTGAAATTTCAAATATAAATATTTCTAATGTAGCCTCTACTGTAGAAAAAAACCAAGTATGGATGATTGATGCAGCACATCTGTAAATTAACTTCACAAGAATGATGTTTCAATCACGAATCCATGTCATAATATATGGTTCAACAGATGTCTCATCATACAGATCCTTCTTTGAATCATACACACACATATATAGAACAAATAAACCAATAGAAGTAAAATAAAGAGACCTAATTTTTAATTAAAGATCCATGAAAACCACCTCAAAAATCGTAAGAATTTAAATTCATGATCTAGCTCAGAGTAGTTGTAACTTCCCTTAAAAATAAGTGATAATTTATCTACATAATATTATTCATTGAATTAATCATAATGACCATTCATTCATTCAAAAATGAGCCACAAATCATCCAGATATTCCATAAATACTGTTTCACAAAACCCTGATTAAATAGAAAATTCAAGTCATAGGTGATAAAATATCAAACGTATGTTTATTTCATAAATTAAAAAAAATACTAAACATACTTTTCAACAACATAGAATTAATTATCTAAATGTATGGTTGACAACATATGGTTGATCAAAAAAATAAGGTTAATGATCTATAATTTTTCTTCTCAAACGTAAGGTTCCATACATATGTATGTTTCTTTATCCATAATTTTTCCGTTTTCGAAAATAAAGTTTCATAAAAATGTTGGGTTCTTTATCTATAAGAATATTTTAACATAGGGTAGATTAACCATACATTATGATCATTCTGCATATCTTTTAATAAAAATATTGGGTTTGATCCATACATTTCCTTTCATCAACGTATGATATAAAGAATGTTTTGATAATACAGTTAGGATCGTTCTGAGTAATATAAAAAATATTCATTGAAAATAATGCACCTGAATATATTTAAATAATATTTTTTATAAATAATATCAATTTTATAAAATACACTTAATGTAATATCATTAGTAAAACAAACAAGGAGTTTAGTGAGCCTCAAAATCAATAAGATTTATAGAGTATTGTTGAGAGAATATATGACCAACATGTTATAATAAAAAAATCATATATATGAAATAAAAATAATTTTATAATGATAATATATATATATGTAATTTCTATATCTTTCAAACAATATGTCATGAAAATGGGAACATCATTCTTCTGTATGTACAGCTTACCATGCCCATGAATGGTGTACATAATTTCATCAGCACTATGTATTATAGATTACTATAAATTCAAATGTACTAGATATTTTTGATATCCATATCTTGTTATAAATTTTATAAAGGTGGAAATATTTATCAACTTAAGAATAAAAAATTAAAAAGTCATAATATTTATGAAAATAAGTCAATATGATTCAAAATAAAACATTAACCTAATAAAGTTCATAAAATTGATAGAAAATGTAATTATATAACCATATATTGAATGATATATATATATATATGGATCTCCATTATCTTTATAATAATATTATATTTATTATACTGGAGGATTGAATGTCAATAGTGGATGTCATGACATTAGGTAATGAATTTCTATATCACTTATTACTTCAATAAGACACATGGAATATCCTCCAATTATTTATTTTATGTGGTGTATATAAATAAAATGAATTTATATTATTATTATTATAATAGAAAATAATTTGGATTAAATATAATTTTTAGGATATTTTTATCATGGGAATTATGGTTCATAAGTTTACAATCCATTGAGAGATTTTTTTTCATAGTAGGCCTTCTTTGAGATGTACATTACCTTGTGCGCCTATATTCTATCATGAAATATATATAAACCACCTTTTAAATGTTATATAATGAATTTATTCCTCCTTTTTCAATTTTATTCTTCATTTCATTTTATTAATTCAAGGGTTTTATGAATCAATGATACTAAAGTGGTATTGATTTAAAGTTACAATCTCATCTTCTATTGGATTGATTATAAATATGACTCCAATTTTGAAATATTTGGATCTAATTCAAAATAATTATCCTCAGTTTTATAATCCTCTAGTTAATTATGATATATTAATTTAATTGTACAATTATTCACGATTTTTTACCTGTGATAATTAAAAATATTTCTTTAGAACATCCAAATTTATTTCTCTATTCGGCCCGAAATCTGGTTTCTCCAAAAACATTGTTTTCGAAAAAAAGTAATGATTTTCTAGAATTAACTATTAAGATCATATTTTTTAAAATGTATTGTTAATAAGTTATACTTTTATCACAGAAATTTATATAATTTTAAAATCTTCCTTTATATTTTTTAAAGTTGTTTTCCATGAAATTGAGTTATAAATTTTTTGTATGTTTTAAAATTTGTTTCTAAAAGAGAGAATAATATATTCCTCAAGAATGTTTTGAAATGATTTTTAAAAATTGTTCCCATATATTATGAAATATTTGTGTGTTACCTATTCATTACAATTAGATATGATCCAATGATACCTTTCATATTCAGTCCCTATATGGTTTATGTTTTTATTGTATGATGATTATAAAAAATGTTTTAAATCCACTTGTATTACTATTAGGATATTATTATGATGTATTTCTATATAAACATTTCATTCTAGGATGATAATATTAGGAAATATTTATGTTTTCTACATTTCAAAATATTATGAAATGTTAATAACACCCATTTAAATTTCAGGATTAATATATGATGACTGTTTATGATCTTACAGCACACTTAAATATGATTTTCATTATGTGATGTTTGGGAAATATAACTACCTCAAATGAATTGGGTAAAGAATAAAATAACTTATTATATAGACATGTATTTAATGGGGAGTGAACATGGCATAGTAATATAGGTTTGGAATAGAGAGTGTGATCTTTATTGTAATTTACTTCTTCAATTATGAAGGTCTGGGGACTCAACCTTGATTGTTATAATGCTAAATGTGAACCTGATTACATGTTAAAATGATATTTATGAACATAATTACTTGTTCAAACTATATTAAATGTGCATATATTATATTTCCAAATTTTAATGTGTGGACATGGTTCCAATTCCATATGTTCATGAGAGGGCATGATTTCATGACCCTTACTTAATGAGTGTACATGTTTCTATTTATTCATGATATAAATGATATAAGAATATTTGTATTCCCCATATTACATAATTTTGTTCCAATTTTATCCTCGAATGCATCATGTTCATTTATTACATAATGTTAATTTTATTTTATGAAATGCCAATATTTATCCTATGATTATGATTATGATCATTGAAATGCTTGGTATGGTGTTCCTATTTTATTATCAAATTATCATACCCTTACGATTATGTTATTATTACATATATCCACAGTTTAATCTTATTGAGAATCTGATATAATCCTTTTTTATGTTTCCACTCCTACTATTATGATGAAATAAATATGTAGGATATTTTTGTAAAGAGTAATATAGTTGTTGATCATTATGGAATACATTTACGATATTAAAACAAATTAAGAAGAATATGTTCTATGAATCCATTTGTACTTAACTATTACAATAATAATTTATGTTCTTTTATAAATTAATGTATATTAATCTAAAAATATTCAATATCCATATATAGTAATTTCGGGTTACTATAGTTGGTATCAATTAAATGGTTTAGTTAACCATTTGAAACTAGGATTAGAAAACCTTATTGACATTTTTAGGGATATTTCTGAGGATATTTATAGGAATATATCTATGTATAATATAAATAGTTAGATTAATGTATTAGAAAATGTCTAAGAATTTTGGAAAAGTGTATATAGGGTGTTGTTTCTTATAGACACTACATGTGGATGTGGCACTACCACATATCCACTTAGGTGAAACAACCAAAAAACTATAATAACAAATAATCATTTAGGAATTGGTTCATGATAACAATCCTTGATACACTACATTTTCGAAACTCACTATAGATATGACATGGAAATTCATATGTACTTTACAAACCATAATTAGGGTTTTTAAAAAATTATAATGGTAAATAACCTATGATATATGGAAGGTGAAATGGATTAAAAATAAAGTGACTTGATTTAGACATCCTATATGATTTTTTCCTGATTATTTTGTTTCATATTATAATTAGTGTTTCTCGTAATATAATATTTGGTTTTAGTCAATGGGGGACCCTAAAAAAATGACTAAAATTTATTTTTAGGGAAATTTTTCTAATGTATCCAAATTGGAAGATGTTTTGAGTACGTAAAATACAAACACAAATTAGGTAAATACAATTGAAAAATGAAATTTTCATTTAACAAAATGGATGAGATTAATAGTCAACCCATGAACTCTTCAACTGTCTAATGCCATAAATATAGAAATTATGGGAATTTTGGAAATTAATTTCATAATGGGGATGATTATGGTGAGAATAAAAAAAATTATATGAGTAATGGTTTAACTATTTATTATTAGGAGACTATTAATCATATATGAATGATATTGGATGTTATAAAATTATTTTCTATCTTAAAAATGTGAAGAATGATTAAATTGGGATTTATGAATTTAAAGAGATTATTAATATTTACACTCTAAAAAATAGGTATTAATGAATTATATAATGAATGAAAGTGAATATCATAATGATTAAGTGAGATTATTGATGTGTTTATGTGTTATAATAAAATTATTATGTTTTATGAATCATAATGTATATTACTTTTATTAAGGATTTGAAAAAATATATTGAGTATAATTCATGACCTATAAATGTGATTTAATGGAATGGGGTTATTTTTATTATGGGAGGATAAACCTTAATATGTGTTAGTGTTGTACAAAATGTGTTTAGACTATATAATGAGGTGTTCGATATGAATAAAAAATTTGGATAGTGATGATTATCATGAAATAGATTGATTATTTATTGAGAATTTGTTTTATAGCTTTATGAATGGAGGTTGTAGAATTTTTGGACTTAAGGAAATTATCAAATAATATATATTCTATGTAAGGAATGAAGAGGAATATATGTTTTCAATATTGTATTTTTGGTAATTCAGGTTATTACAATAATTTTATATAATTCATGATGAATGTTTTTAAATTTTTGGTTTGTAAAAAAACAAGAATATTATTGTATATAGGAGATCAATGTGTAGAGGATTTTGAGAAATTTAGTGACCTTATTTATAAATATATGGAGTTTTCTCTTTTTAAGGATAAAATCTATAATAATATATAAAAAGACTCATGCTGAACATTTAATGAGGTTTTGGATATTAATGTACTATTTCAGCATGTGACGATTTATTCATTTTGGAGAACTTTTTATAACTAATTTGATGTGATGGTAACTAAAAATAGACAGAATAAAATATCATTAAATTTATGGATGTTATGATTTGTTGGGTGTTTAGGTGTAAAAATTTCATTATAATTTTTGTATTATTAGGTGAATTGTAAATTTTTCTTTCAAAAACAAAAGGGTGAGATTGTGTATTTGAAACTTAATTAAATCGGGTAAGTATATCTTATTGTGCAAAAATTAATCAAAATTTTCAAAACCATATTGAAATAATATTTACTCCTATTATCATTATTTTTAATGATAATAATGAAAATTTTCATTACTATATGGTTAGGGTTTTCAGATCATTATCTTTCTTCTATCCAAAATTTCTATCACTCTACATATGATTATGGAAGTTGGTTTTCTCTTATATGTCTAGTTTTTGAATTTCGAAATATTTTCTCATATTTGGAAACCTATAATGATTTATTCATGATAACTTTTCACACACCTTTATTTTTTAATAGGTTTTTTATTAACTATTTTTATGATTGTGGTTTTTATGATGTAATTTTCAAGTTCTATTCCATAGATGAATGTGATGGATTTTGAGGGAGAAATTCATTTTAGGGGGTTTAAAATTTTACACCCTGATATTTGGTGAAATATACTAATAAAATTAATTTATATATTTATATATTTTTCATTACACACAACACAATTTTTACCATGAGTTATATATAATATTGAGTATCTATTGTTTATATGAAACGTCTAGTTTAGAGTTTTTTACATGGGACGCCGAGTTTAAATTCAACATTATATATTATTAATTTATTTTTATTTAACATGGTAGTTATCACCTAGACATTAGAATTGTGGATATGACTAGGATTAAATAAATTACGAAAATATGGATTACTCATGTTTATATAATGAATTATTTAGTGATGAATTAATTTTAAATTACAATAAGCCCCACTTAAAAATAAACAGTAATATTTTTCAGGAAATTTATTTTTTGGCACCCAAATGAGTTTTAAAAAAATAAATTAACAAATATAAAACAAAATGATTTATATTAACTAAATTTATATATTATATATTCAATATAATGCTTCTAATTTATCCTTTGTTATTTCTATTCAATAAAAAAATGATTATAATTTTACACATAAAATTGTTTTTATTTCAAAAAGTAGTTTTTCCACCATTTTAGAGATAAATTATATTAAAATTAATTTTTACAACTTTTAGTAAAAAAATTCAAAAAAATTAAATTTATTTTATTTTAATAAAAAAATTATCTCAAGATGAATTTTTGCTTTTTTTCTGAAAACGATCATATTTTTTATTAATATTTAAAAATAATGAATTTTAAATGAAAACAGTATTTTCCCATAAATTATTTAGAAAGTTAAAATATATTTTAATTACCTTTTAATATATAAATATTTCAATGGTATATATTTTAAGCTAATTTATGTCATTGGAATGAATTTAATAATGAAATTTGTAGTAAAATATTTTTAAACGGCTGATCTTTTCCTCTTAAACCCCCGTATTCATGTTGCATCTACAGATCAAATTATAAATTATATTCCAAAACATATGTGAATGTAATTTAAAAACCATTATCTAGATTGGAAAAATGTCTAATTTATATTATATAATTTTTTAGAATATTTTTTTCATAATTATTTTTTAAAACAGTTGAAATTAATTTTCATGATTAATGTAAGAAACAAAGATTTATTCATTACATGAATTGGTATTAAAATTAATTTTGAAACACCAAATGACTTTTATTTTTTGAATTTGATTTAATATTTATATTCTATGGGTATAAATAGTTAATTGAAAAAAAATTTAATTGTAGTGTTAATGAATGAATTAAGTAGGGAATGAAAAATAAACATGATACCATGATAAAAACTAAACGGATAAAATTGATTAACCATAAGGGGGATTGAATAGATTTATTAAAATGATCTTATATTTTATGTTTATATTTTTTCGTTACCATTTTATACCTCCCATGCATTATTGATCTTTTTTTTGAGGTACATGATGTGAGGGATAAATCTCAATATTTATTACTTTTTAATGATTATAATACTATCCCCCATTATTCACACATATAATTGAATTTTGATTAACAAATAATTAAAAAAATAAATTCAAAACATCCTTCCAATAATCATAATAATCCTCATTGTGTGAATAAATCAATCGTATGAAGGGTCAAGTGAAAACCTAAGGAGGTTCCCCGAAAAAGAGGTAATTATGTTTAATGAGTGTCTTCATATTATTTCACAATCAAAGTAATTTGATTCATTTAATATCACAGATATAAAAAACTGTTATGATCTTTAAAATAATGAGATTTTTGTTATGGTTATGACCAAAAACTACCTAAACAACCCCCAAATTGGTTATGAAATAATCATTTGTGTGTATAGCGGACTACCGCCTCACGACCCAATGCGATTTATTATTACATGAAAATCTTCAAAGGAAGTGAATAATGATATATTTATAATATATATATATATGATATAATTTATGATATAATTCTTATTCAATTGTTATACAACACATTCTTTCATTCATTCAATTTTATGTGAATAATATAACATTAATTCATGTGTACGGCAGACTACCGCCTAGGGAAGCCTTGTAATTTGTTCAAACAATACATTGTATATATTAATTAAGATATTAATATATATATTACATCGATTAAATGTAAACACTATTTAATAGATAATATATATATATTTTAATGACATTTATTTCAAAAAGACAAGAAAGTCAAAGCAACGTTCATGCATATGTATGACCAACTACCTCTAAGAACGATGTACTACATTTCCTATAACTAAATTTATGGATTAAAAAATATATATATATTCTGAATACTAAATATAATTATACCATGATTTACATTTATTAAATTCTTAAATCAATCATTAATTAACAGTACATAAATTAAAAAGTCAAAACATATAAAAAATGAGGATATTGCCTGTAACGCCAAGACCCCACTTACCTAGAGATAGTGAATTATTACATAACATTGGAATCATACAAGTAATCATGTTTCAAAAGATCAATTAGTTTAGTATCCTTTAAAGTACTGTATTTATTCATAAGTTTTACATTACATCATGATATAAAAACTTCAACAAAATATTGTCCCCTTCGAACAATCTTATATCCTTAGTCTGTCCCTACAGGTAAACCATTAAATAATTTTTCACATCCTATGAAAAATAAATCATAGAAAGGAGTGAGACCAGATGCTCAGTAAGGATAACAATACAACAAAAATATACATACATAAAAATTTAAATTAAGGTATAAGACAAAAACATAATCCTGTTAAACAAAAATTTCTGCATAATATAAAAATATAAAATCAAATAATGTCATTTACTTATACACGTGGATATTCTAATTTTCGAATACTCACATGAATTTTCAATATACAATTTCATAATGATGGAATTCATAATGCTGGACTTCATAACCATATGTTTAATGCCTTCTTCCAAGATTACAATAATTTTTTTTTTCAAGTCATTGTTCCAAGACACTAGTTTTTCTATAGAGTCCTACCAATGCTTCGAGAAGATATAGCGGGATCCACCCATCACTTACTAAGTCCAATGCATTGCTCATATGAAAAAGTTTAAAAATAACTGAAACATTCATATTAAATGAAGCTTACAAAATGTCAATACATTATACATAATCCATGAATGATATAAAAATAACACATCCACAATCAAATATATCAAAAAACCTGCAATACAATATTGTATATTTGTATCATTATAAATCAAACTCGTTCATGAATTATTTACCTTAATGTTTGATGACATAGATGAAAGTGATCAATACAAATCGTTGAGATAAATAAACATTTTCATGAAATCATTTAAAAATCACATAAATAGGAAGTCAATTAAAATATAGTTTGATTCATAGTGTCTCATACCACTTTGAAACTTATGAATGGAATTAGCATTTTTTAACAATCATGTTCAAATAAATAAATCCTTAATTTTTTTTGAAAACATTGACATTAATGAGAATGGTTTCGAAGAATAAATAATTAAAAAATAAAAGTTATGTCTTAGTAAAATAGTCCCTTAAAAAGAATCCATCTGAAACCTCTTTTATGAATCATGGACATGGATACTAAATATGTCCCAGTAAAAACATACACATAAGCAATCTCAAATAATAATGAGATTGAGGAATTAAACCTTACCTGGTACTTTTCCAGGGTCGAGGGTATCTTAACATCCATTATTATAGTTAAATAATTGTTATTATATTATAAAAGAACCATATATATATATAAAATATCTTATATGATCTTTTAATATTGCATTGTTAGTAATATTTTAGTAGTATCATTTTTTGGGCATTAAGTTATTTGTTTTCCTTTATATGATTTGTTACATTATCCAATATTATTATGAATAGTATGTATTTGATTCATATACATAATTATATTATGTTAATAAACATTATTTTGAATCATAAAATAAAAATTATTTTTGAATGAGTATGATGGGGAATGAATCTCATCGCGTTCGTGGAGACGGTAATCCTTATATACGCATGATCGAAAATATCATTATATTGGTGGAGAAGTCATATATTATTAGATGGTATTCCATATATACCTAATCATTAACATGATATATTTATTATTTTCATCAGTTATACTCATTATTATTCCCATCTAAATAGCGATGTGTTTAAATAACATACTACACCACGATGTGGAGACGAAAAGCCGTACGAACGCACGTATGGTGACTCTGTCATTTGTAGGATTGATTGAATAACAAATATGGTTGTACCATATTTATAATAACATCACAATATGAACAAGGTATAAGATTTATTACTTTCTTTTAAATACAACAAAGAAAGCGGAATAGGAAGAAGAAAAGAACTTAAAAGAGGTGATGAAATACTTACCACTTCTTCGGGTTCTTCCTTTTGATTTGATAAAAAAGGGGTCCTTAGGTTGGATTTATAACCAATGGATTTCCTATAGGATGAATTGAAATTTTTTTTGAGGATATTCGGTCTTGGGTGGGCCCAGCCAAATGGCTTTTGATGTGTGAAATTAAAAGAAGGGGAAATACCCTTTTAAATGAGAGGTGAGGGTCACTTTATAAAAATCATGAAATATTATTTTATAAAAAAATTATTTTAGGTTTCTAATGGATCCAAAATGATTTATTTAGAGGCTAAGGTGGGGATGGGATCAAAATAACTCAACCAAAACGTTTTAGATAGGTTCAGGTCACCATATTATCCTTATCTTCTAGATTTAACTCTTAGTATAATAATTTGTCATTAACCATGTCTCTTTGTATTTTTATATTATATAGTTAATAAACTTACGTTAATCAGGCATGATAACCCCAAGTTTTTCATTAATAATATATATATAACTTTATATAATTTTTTTGGCCGATCCATAGATGTTTAGGTTTTTTATCAATAAATAATATAGTATTTGTTCTAAAATCTCAATTATGTCAATTTTGACACTATTTAGTATTTGGTTTTTGTGAAAACCAAAAAAAACTATATCACATAAAATAAAATATATTAAAACAACCATAAAATTTCATATTTATGAATAAAATTAGTGGAATTCATCAGATGTCTCAAGTTACATTTATTTGGATATTTATAATATCAATTATTTTAATATATTTTAATAAGGTAATTACTACATCATCATTGGGTCATAAATAAATTAAATTATTCAATGTCTAAAAATTATATATAAAATAACATTATGTAAGAAACATTTTTTTAATTCTAATTAATATTTATATTCAAATTTTTATTGTGTGTAACCGTATATTAAAAATGGTTTAGTTATTAATCATTGAATTTAACTCTTTTAACTCTTTTTTATATAAAATATTAATACATGACCTAATATATTCCATGTAGACCAAATAGGATCAAATTTTATTCATGAGGTTTATATTTGTCAAATTATACTTATTGAATAGAGTTAGGATATGTTTTAGGGTAATTATGAATTCATTTTTACCCTTAATTTTAATATTTATTTTACAGTTGTAAATAAAAGTCAAAAGTTACTATTTATAATAAATTATTTTCATTTTATTGAACAACATTTTACATACTGATATTAACCGTGTCTCTCATTTTTTTTATATTAAACTCACAAAATAGTAAAATTATGTTTGATGAAAATTTGCAAATGCTCCTAGGTGGTGTGTAAAAGATGGTAAAATGTTCGATAAAATTTTTATATATCTAAAATCATTATAAAATGATTCCAATAAATTAAATTTAACTTATATAGGTATTATGTATAAATTTTTACCTAAAATAATTTTAAATAAAATAAATAAGTATTTAAATAAATAGTCACGTTTAAACAATAATTTAGTGTTTTTAACTATTCATCCAAAATTGGATGTTTTCAGAAAAATATCAAAAATTCCCCATAAGTTAATTTTGATATTCCGAATCTATAAATGAAGTCCATTTTTAATGATAAAATTTATAAAATTTCAAAAAGTGTGTATTACAATTCCTAATGACAAGTTTGATTGGTTTTGGTTTATTTGAACTCTATGTTGCATACAACACAAGTTATTGTATTATTCAACGGGAAATGTACCTTGGAAGCTTGGGGTGGGACATTCTCCCCTCCATGAAATGTTTTTTTCCTCTAAATTTCTACAATATTTCTGCATAAAATTTTTTAGGTTGTTCATCATCCTATGTTCATCAGGTTCCCACATTTCCTCTTCCATCTTATTATTTCCACATAGAGCTTCTACGAGAATAGTCATCAAGTTATTCAGAACTTGTTCTCTATAGCAAGAATTTTGGCAAGCTCATCACAACAAGACATATCAGGTGCCAGTTCAATTTCCTCATAGGTGAGTACATGTGTTGGGTTAGGTATGTATTTTCTCAATAGTGATACATGGGACACAACATGAACTTTAGAGAGACTAGAAGGCATTGCCAAAAGAAAACCTACAACTCCAGTTCATTCCAGAATTTTTAAAGCTCCATGTACTTGAGACTCAATTTACCCATCTTTATCAAAACATATTACACCCTTCCATATAGATACATTCAAGAAAACATGACCTCCAACTTAAAATTCCAAATAATTCCATCGGTTATCGACATAGCCCTTTTCCCTACATTGATATGCATTGATGTGAGTTTGGATAACCATCACCTTTCCCTTCATTTCCTCAACATGTTTGGGGCCTAATAGTTTTCTTTCACCAACATCATCCTAACAAGTTTGTGTGTGACATCTCTTTCTATATAACGATTAATATGGGGACATCTATATACATTAATAGAAGTTATTGTTATAGGAAAATTATACCAGAGGTAAATATTGATCACCCATTCCTTGAATGTCATGTGAGAGAGATCTCAAAATGTCTTCTAAGGGTTGAATAGTCCATTCTGATTGTCCATTGGTTTGAGGTTGTAAGGAATTTCTCAAACGAAGTACTTCATCCAAGGCATTCTAAATACATTACATGAATCTTGATTTAAAATAGGGATCACGATCAGAAATAATCAATAGAGGTACACCATAGAGTCTTACAACATCATTAATATATAGTCCTTCCAAATGTAAATGATTTAAATATTCTCTTATAGAAAGAAAATGTGTTGAATGGGTAATACAATCATCAATGACCCATATTGCATCATTTCATCTAGGAGTCTTTGGTAGCCCCATGACAAATTCCATCGTAATATTCTCCCATTTCCACATAGGGATGGGAAGAAAATGCATTACTCTTGTAGGCCTTGACTTCCAACTTTTAGTTGTTGAAAAACAATACATATTGACAAAAAATCAGAAATATCCATCTTCATGTTGTCCCACAAAAAATTTAGGATCATATCTCTATACATCTTAGTGCTCTCTGGGTGTATAAAGAAATAGGAGCTTTGAAAATCATCCTACAATTCCCTTTTAAGATCATGTATGTCAGGAACTCAATGTCTCTTCCGAAATTTCAATATATCATCTTAATATATGAAGACACACAATCTCACATCACTCACAGCTTTAATCTTCTTTGGAAACTCCTCATAATCAGTCCGAGATCATTTTACCCTTTCTAGTAATGATGGTTTGGAATCCATTTGAAAAAGCATTGATGTTTCACCTTACATTGTTATTCCAATATCTATATTTACTAGATCCATGTATATAGGATCCTTTTAGTCTCCCATATTATTCAAAATTCAATGATCCTTTCAGCTCAAAGCATCTAAAGACTTTTTTCCTTCCCCAGTTTCAGTGTATAGTGAAATAATAATCATTAAATATATAAATCCATGGCCTTTGCCTCATGTTGAGTTATTTTTTTTTTGAGAAAAGATACTTTAAACACCTTTGTTCTTTATAAATCTCATATTATTCACCATAGAGATAGTGTCTTTATATTTTCAGAGAAAATATTACTGCTTATAACTCAAGTTCATGAGTATGATGGATTTTATCATGAATTGTTAGCAGTCGTTATGCATAGGCAATAAATCCATCATTCTGTATAAGAAAAAAACCAAGACTTTCTTTGATGTATCCCTATAAATAACTAACCCATTATTCCCCGATGGTACAGTCAATATAGGATCATTGACTAATCTTCTCTTCAGTTATTCGAATCATTTATCAAACTCTTTTATCCAAACAAATTTAACCCCTTTAAAAGTGATCTTGGTGAATGGGTTTTCCATTCAGGAAAATGTCTAGGAAAAACACCAATAATAACCTACGAAACAAATAAAAATTAATACCTCAGTTTTACATGTCGGTGCTATCCATTCATGGATTGCCCTTTTCTAAGAAGGATCAACAGATATTCCATCCTTAGAGAAAATATTTCCACACAAAAAAATCTCTTGAAGCATAAATTCACACTTTCTAAACAGCCCATATAAATCATTTTTTATATGATTATTTAGGATAATGGACAATTGAATTTAATTATCTTTATAGGTTTTTGAGTATACCAAAATATCATCAACAAATACCACTACAAATTCATCATTATATTTCTTGAAAACATTATTCATTAAATCTAGAAAGACGGAGGGTGCCTTAGTCAAACGAAAAGGAATTATGGTAAACTTGTAATCCCCATACTTGGTTCAAAATGTTGATTTCAAAATGTCTTCCTTCTTCACACACAACAGATGATATCCATATTGAAGTTCAATCCTTTAAAAAATTTGAGCTATTAGAAGTTGGTTGAATAAATCATCAATGTGAGGTATGGGATACTTGTTCTTTATTATTATAGCATTGATCATACTATAGTTAATGAACATCATCATATATCATTCTTTCTTCTTAACAAAAAGTACAAGGGCTCCCCATAGAGATACAGTAGGAAAAATAAATACCTTATTACTCAATTCCTATATTTTTCTCATTACTTCAACTAAGTCGACAACGACCATTATATATGAGGTCTTCGATGTGGGCCATGAACCAGGAAATAAATCAATAGAAAAATAGTTTTATCATTCTAGTGGTTGTCCAAATAAATCATCTAGAAACACATCAACATATTCTTTCACAATAGGTATGCCCTCTATTGGAGCATTCCTTTACTCAACCATAGTTATTTCATTATCTTTATCCCAAATAATTGAATTTATTAGATCTATTAGGGGTGGTTCTAGATAAAAATCATGTAGTGAAATTTCTTATCAAATGATAAGGTACTTATTATCATCATCCAAAATGGACACAAACTTCTTCTTACAATAAATTTTTGCATCCTATTTTGAAAAGCAATGTATTATGAGGATTATATCAAATTTAATCATGGTAATGAAGATGAGATCAGTAGATAATAAATATTTATATTCTTTAATGGGTACTAATTCACAAAACATCATTGAGATGATACTTCCCTTAGGTATTTTGAATGAAAACTCCCTTGTTATGTCCAATTGAAAATTTCTAATTTGTTTAACAAAATGGGAAGATATGAAACAATGCGATGATCCAAAATAAAATAATGCATTTTTTAAGCATGAGGAAACCATTAAATTACCTACCACCATGTCATTCAAAGATTCAACTTCGGCATTTGTGATCCCATAATCTTGGCATTGCTCCCTTGAACTTTTCTGGGGTATGTTTACTTGGCTCTTAGGATAATAGATTTCATAATTACACTTTTCTTAACTATTGAATCATTCAACATTGACCGCATCGTTCATCCCCTTGCAATCCCGATTTTGGTGGCCCTTTTCACGACACATGTAACTGAATCTCATTCCCATCAGGAAAGTAATGGGGTTTTTCTTCCAACATTAACCGTATGATGAATATTCAAATTTTCCCGTCATCCCATTATCAAGGCCTTGTACCAAGACTACAAATAAAATTTTCCAGGGCCTTGTGTGAAGACACTCGTTTATCTCATAAGACCTTCTGATTCATCGAGGAGCTATAATGGGCTCCACCCGTCAAATACTAAGTCCAATTCATTCTTCATTTGTAATGGCTTAAACATAACATAATCATTTGTATTGAAAGTAGAATATGAACTGCCAATACATTATCCATAAACCAAGAATGGTATAAAAATTACACATCCATAATCAAACATATAAAAACCCTTAAATACGATATGGATGATTTGTATCATAATAAATAAACCTCAATCAAGAGTAATATCCCTTAAAGGATGTTGACATAGAGAAAAATGATCAGTAAAAATCATTGATAGAAATATTCATTTTCTATGAAATCATTTCAAAGTATCATAAAAAGGATTTCACTTAAAATATACTTTGAATAAAAGTATCCCATACCACTTTGAAACATTTTAATGTAAATATCATTTTAAAACATTCATCTTCATATTAATGAATATTTAAAACCAATTTTAATAGATGGACATTAATGAGAATAGTTTAATAGAATAAATCTTTTAAAAATTTAAAATAATGTTTTAATAAAAGAGTCCCTTAAAAATAATCCATTTCAAAAATATTTTTTGAAACATGGACATGGATAATAAATATGTCCCTGTAAAAACATACACATAATCAATCTCAAATGTAAATGATATTGAAGAATCCACACTTACCTTGTACTTTTCCTTGGTCGATGGTACCTTATCCTCCTATATAATAGTTAAATCATTGTAATTAAACTATACAAGAACCATATATATAAATATGATATAATATATTATCTTCTAATATTGTTTTGTTAACAATATTTTAGTATTATCATTGTTTTGGGTGTCAACTGATTTGTTTTACATTATAGGCTTGGTCACATAAGCCATGTTTGTTATGAATAGGATGTATTTGATTCATATATAGAATGATATTATGTTTGTAAACATTATTTTGAATCAAAAAATGTAAATTATTCTGGAATTATTATGATGGGGAATGAATCTCATCGTGTTCATGAAGAAGTTAATCTGTATATACGCACGAGCGACAATATCATTATATTGATGGTGAAATAATATGTAATTGGATGGTATATCATATATACATAATAATTAACATTTTAAATTTATTATTTACATCATCTTTACTAATTATATTTATAATTACATTGATGGTGAAATAATATGTAATTGGAGACGGTATGCCATACCTACGCATGTATGGTGACTCTGTATTTTGATGGATGTATAGAATAATGAATATGGTTTTAAAATATTTATAATAAAATAAAATTATGTATAAGGTACTAGATTTATTATTTTTTTATGGAAAAACAATGAATGAGGATGTGGAAGAAGAAAAGAACTTGAAAGAGGTGATGAAATATTTAACTATTCTTCGAATTATTTATTATGATTTGATCAAAAGGGCTCCATAGGTTAGATTTATGACAAAAACAAGGACTCTAGGATGAAGTGATAATGTTGGGAGGATATTTGGGCAGGATTAGGCTGAGCCAAATTGCATTGGATATGTGAAATTAAAAGAAAGGGAAGTATCTTTTTATAAGAGTGGTGAGGGTCACCTTTTGGAAAAGCTTAAAATATTATTTTATAATAAAATCATACTCTATTTCTAATGGATCCAAAATGATTAATTTAGAGAATAAGGTTGGTATGGGTCTAAAATCCATCAACCAATATGTTTTAGAGAGTATTTGGTCACCATATAAACCTTTTCTTATAGATTTATCTCTTAGTTAATCAATTTGTCATTTGACAAGTCTCTTTGTATTTTTATATTATATGTTTACTGAAATTACTAATAAAAGCCAAGAGACTCCCAAATGGTTCATTATTAATATAAATAACTATATCTATCAACTTTTTACTTAACATATATTTTTAGGAATATTATATCCATTAATAATATAGTATTTGTTTTAAAAACCCAATTATGTCAATTTTAAAAATATTTTGTATTGGGTTTTTGTGAAAGACATAAAAAAATTAGAACATAGAATAAAATTTATTTAACCAACCCTATAATTTGATATTAACCCATAAAATTTGTTGAATTCCTTAGACGTTTTGATATACATTTATTTAGATATTTATAATATCAATTATTTTAATATTTCATTAATATGGTAATTACTACATCATCATTTTGTCATAAATAAATTAGATTATTTTATGTCTAAAAATTATAAATAAAATACCATTAAGTAAGAAATATTTTTATATTTCTAATGAATAAATATAATTGAATTTATATTGTGTGTAACCCTATATTAAAAATAGTTTAGTTATTAAACATTGAATTTAACTCTTTTAACTCTTCTTTCAATAAAAAAAATAATAGATGGCTTAATCAAATTCAAGTGGACCAAAGAGGAAAATATTTTATTTGTAAGGTTGTTTTTGTTCAAATAATACTTATCCAATAGAATTAAGACATGTGTTAGGATAATTATGATATCATTTTTACACTTAATTACCCTATTTACTTTAAACCATGGTTAATAAATGTCAAAAGTTACTATTAGCCAAAAATTATTTTCATCATATTGAACCACATTTTACTTAATGATATTAACTGCGTCTCTCAGATTTTTAAAATTCTACTCACATCAGCGGTAAAATTAATTTTCATTCAAAATTGCAAATGCTCCTATGAGGTAGGTAAAAGATGGTAAAAAGTGTAGCAAAATATTTACATATGTAAACTTATTATAAAATGAATCCAATAAATTACATTGAACATATATATTTATTATGTATATTTTTGACATAAAATAAATTTTAACAAAATAAATAATTATTTTATGAAAATTCCGTTTTAAACAATAACTCACTGTTTTTTACTATTCATCAAAAATTGAATGTTTTCAGAAAAATACAAAAAATTCACCCTAAGCTAATTTCGATATTCTGAATCCAGAAATGAAGTCCATTTTAAAATATAAAATTTATAAAACATAAAAATGTGTGTATTACTATTCATAATAGCTAGCTTGATTGGTTGTGGTGTGTTTGAACTCGATGTTTCATAAAACACAAGTTATTGTGTTATTCAATGTGAAATTTACCGTGAAATCTTGGGGTGTTACATTACAGAAAAGATGAATTTAACATGTAATTGTGAATAAATGGTTAAAAATAAGTCTTAATAAAACCATATCTGGAAATATATATGTTGTTATGGATCCTCAACATTTTTATAATACACTAATATTTATTATAAATATTTTTATATTTGTATGATGCGAATCAAGATGTATGGAAAGGGAATTTTATCACACTTTTTATTTCATTGAGACACATGTCATAGTCACCACATATTTCATTATATTGTGTATATACAGAAGATTATTGTGTATTAGGATGCCTTTAAACTATAATATCGGGGTTTACATGTATATTTTTTATCTCTCGTTCATGTGGTTTATGGTTTAAAAGTTAACAAATTAATAATTGAATTTTCTCACAATTTTCCTTCTTCGAGATATACATTTTGTTTTTCACCTATATTATTTCTCAAAGATTATATAAAAACAATTATACATGTAATTTCATGAATTTATTAATCATAATGATATATTATTTTTCCTTTTATATAATTATTTCAAGGATGTTATGTTTCTTTGTTACTAAAATTTAATGATTTTATGTTACAATCTCATCCTTTGTCAGGATTGGTTATCAATAAATCTATCATATTGAAATATTATGATGTACTTATAAATAATTATCATTAATTTTATTATCCCATATTTATTCATGGTATATTAATGTAATTCTTCGATTATGAATGTTATTTACTTAAGATAATTAATAAAAATACTTTATGAAAACATGAATTTATATAACGCTTTTTTCGGAAATCTATTTTCATATTAAACAATGTTTTCAAAAAAAATTTCAAAAAATGTTTTGAAATTAAATTATAATATAAATTTAAAGGATAATATTTTTGAGAAATATTTTATTTTTTAATGAAATTGTTTTATTTTATTTTCAATTCTTCAATTTCATGTTTTCAATGATATTTGGCAAAGAAAATTTTTCAAAAAGAACTATATTTTTAAACGATTTTTACAAAATTGAAATGATATTTTACTCAAGATATTTATAGAGTTCATAAAAAATTATTTTCCATATGACTTAAAATTCATTTTGTTACCCATGCCTTACTAGGTATATGATCCAACAATACCTTTCATATTCTTTCTCTGAATGTTTTATGTTTTGATTGCATGTTGTTTATGAACTCATTTCAATTCCAAGGATTATAAAACTAGTGAATGATTATGAAACACATTTCATTTAATGGGTTATTTTATGAGGAGTGGATAATGAGACCTTACTATTTTACATAGTATATGATATGATGAATTTTTTTAAAATTCATTTCATATCATGGGTTATGATATGATGAATGATTATGATTTTGTGGGCCATATACATATGATTTCTATTATATGATAGATGTGACCTATACCTACCTCAAATTAATTGGGTAAATATTTATATAACTGATGAGAGAAACATTATTGGAAATGTGAGTGACCCTATAGAGTTAGACAATGTTATAATGAGGATTAAAACCAGTATACTAATGGACATTGTTTTCAATAATGGTCTTGGGAGTGATCCTTGAATAATATATTGGTAGCCTTGAGGATAATAACATGTTCCAAATATTATGAATGAACATGATTAAATGATAAAATAATTTCATATTACCCTATATTTCATTCCCATGATATATTGGGTGGACCTATTATGATGTCCATAAGTTATTTTGTAGGGAATGATTTCATGTAAAAAACAAAATGAGTGAAATAGTGTCTATTTATATATGTTCATAAGGTTATAATTTGATTTTTATGCCATAAATTCATTATATATTCCGATTTTATCCTCTCATGGATCATCTTAATTTATTCTATTATTATTTATGTCTTCTGATGTACTAATCGTTATGTCGTGACTCATTATTAATATTTTTTATATGTAATGATTTTTTGTCCATAAGATATGGCCATATTATTATACACTTATATTCATGTTATGCCTATGTAAATCCCTCATTTTCCCTTAATGATAATCTAAGACCACCCCATATAATGTTTCGATTCCCTAGGTTATGAATAAATGTAATTGTAAGATATAATTGTGAATAATAAAAATGGTGAAGATATTTGTCAGAGACATTGAAAATTTAAAACCAAATTAAAATAATTGTGGTCTATGTTTTCAAAGTCATTATAATATTATGATTCATAGGCATCTGTTTTTATAATTTAATAAATAATTTCCTTAAAATGTGTAAATTGTATTTATGAGAAGCTAGTGTCTCTATATGTATGCCTACACAACACAAAACTATCTGTGGACCTATTCCACTCTAATGATTGAATATTCCCCATTGAATATAATATATATACATCCTAATAGGTATCTAAAATATGAGTTTCTTCTAAACACTATATTCTATGAGTTTCCTCCACTAACTCTAGACTGTGAGAATCCATAAAATATTGAAAACATTATTGTTTCCTCCTTTGACTCAAAACCACAACTATCCCTTTTAGAAATTAAACCATGAGTGTCCATATATGAATCTAAACCATTAGTATCCTATACCGACTCTAAATTATAATCATCTCCACGAAACATTAAGTTTTGATCAAAAGTGATGAATTTGAGGTGACATAGTTTAGAACATGGGATTCTATTTATATGAAACATAATAATCCTCAGGTTCTGTGTATGGGATACTATAGGTGATGGGAATATTACTCCATATGTATTAAGAAAGATATTAACTCAAATCCATAAAATTGGAATATATTTCAATATTCCAAATGTACTAAACATTCTAATTCAATATAATTGCAAATTAGTTTCCCAATAACTGTAGAAAAATATATGAATATTTGTTTCCACCTAAATATAGAGTCTAGAGAAGGATTAATGTTCATATATTAAATCTTTAAGGGAGTATTGTGCCTAAAAATGGCCTCTATTGTTTAATATTATGATATCACATCCTCCTATTCTGATAAAGCATCCATCATCATCACCATGGAAATAGAAGATCACCCTCCTTTATAAAGTGAGAATTTATAACCCAAATCACAACCAACCATGAAGAAGCACTAATTTTTAGTCTCATTAAAAATACTTAAAAAATAGATGATATATTTCAATAATTAATTCTCATCTCCTAATTGATATCTTCTACATTTGGGTAGTGTTTATGGAGTTCATTTTGATCATATATGTAGTTATCCAATGATTATTCATTCATGCATGATTAAATAACTAACATTCAAATGACCCATGTTGAAATGTAATTTATTTTAAATAATTATTACATATATAAATGATCTAAAAATATTCTTATACTTATATTATTATACGATTTGAGATTACTAAATCAGTTTCTGTAAAGTTGTAATTAATATTTCGATACATTATGGGTGTGATGTTGTTAATAACATTGATTAAATTTTTTTTCTTTGAATATAATAAATTGCTATAGAAATATGTATTAGAGATTGAACATTTAGAGATGATAACACTTATAATGATTTTTTATATTACCAAATTTAATGTTGTTGACTAAATAATATGGTGTTATAGAGTTAATTTCATGTATAATACTATGTGAATTGATTTGAATTTGATCCCCAACTAATTTTATGTTATTTATTTATTTTCAAATAGTGATTCCCAATATTGTGATCTATTTAGAAACACCTTAAAAATGCAGTGTTATTTATATCAACCATATAAATACACAATATTTTCATTGATTTTTGATAGTTTTATACCCCTATTTATCTCTACCACATGAAATTGTTTTTTTCAAACAAATGAAGTTATGTATTCTATTTGAATGGAAATTGGTTCTATATTGTGATATCATTTATGATTTTATTAAATTATTCATTTCTCTGATGACAAGAATTTTAATGTGAGATCCACCGGTTATTTCATATAGTTTCAATCATGTCTCTGTTTGAACATGTATTGAGACTTTTTTATGTATGTATCCTATGATATAATAATATCATGGATTTAATTTTTTATTATCATGTGAATATATAATATATATGATTTTTCTTATATGGTGAATTTTGAGATTATTTGGATGCGATTATTCGTGAGTGTATGTACGATACTGATTACCTTTGGGTGGTATTGATAATTGAATACTTTCTATATATTGGTATTTTTTTGTATTTATTATTATTAATCCGAATAATTATATTTTCTATTACACAACACATGGGATATTATATATAGATTTTATATTTACCCTTTATTGATTAATTATATATTTTTATAATTTGAAGTATAAAATTTCTTCATTTTTTAATATATCATGGATATCATGGATTATGTGGTTTCTATAATTTGTGATGGTCAAGTGGTGTTCAGTAATGATATTACATCAATGATGTTTCCATTAATTAATTTATTCTCTTTTCATTGCTTTTTTATAAATGAATTTTTTGTTTTCATGGTTGTCCTAGAGTTTTCTTCACTATTATGCTATTAGACATGTTATGTCATATCTACCTCAATATTATGAAATCATATATTTATGAATATTATTTTATACATTTGGTATGTGGCTTGTATATTTAGTTAATAAATTGTGTCTTCAATATGTATTTTAACTATTTCCTTAGAAAACTCCATCCATTATTTTTATATACTCTATTGGACATAGTCACCAACCATTGTCCTATAGTAGGATCACTTGGGGAAGATCTACCTCTCTTTTTATAACCCAATCGTAGGACCAATGGTTTCTAGTTAGAGACAGTTTTTATCATAATCATATTCGATTGGGAATATCATTTGGATGGTTTTTGAAGGAAATAATAAAAGAGGAATAATTTTCTCATGGAAAATTAGTGAGGTAAGGAAAAGGAATTTTTATTCAGTATGGTTTTCATAGAGTGTAGAAAAAGGGTCTGGAAACAATTTTTTTTAAATAAATAGGTTTATAATCTATTATATAACTTACATAAATATTGTTAAATGGTTGAAAATTAAGGGTTATTTATAACTTCCATAATATATTAGTTAGTTATTTATTGAGGAACATGTTTTCTTTTATTATATGGACTATTTTGGGATGGATTTTTGGTGAAAATCCAAGATTTCGTATTAAAATACAATACATATTTTTTAATAAATAAATAAATAATTTTTATTTATTCTTAATATTGTATATTATCATTTGAAACATTAATTTGAAGTCAGTAACTATGAAATGATTGTATTTCAATTAGAGTGGCTCACATAGAAGAATAAAATGAAGAGGAAATCCTTCCTCGTGTACCTAAAAACGATTGATGTCTACTAGCTAAATTATGATTATAAAATCCATATGGGGGTTGATATAAAATATTTTATTGAGATTATTTATGTATTTTATTTGATTCCACCAATTATCTATGGTGATGTAAACTCCCAGTAGAATAGCCCTTACTGGGTTAGCTTGAAATGATATTTTGACAACTAAGTGTTGAAGTATCATTATTATATATTTATTATTGTAATTTTTTCATCATTGTTAAATATATAAGGGATGTAAAATTTATATCCTATTATAAGAAAATTGTGGATTTAGTGAGTTAGGGACTTTTCAATTTAGTTATTTATTTTTAATAAATTTTATGTTGAATATATTACTAGAGTTATGGAATTATTATCAAAATTTAATAACTAATTTTTTGCGTGACTCTTAATTAATGGGTTTTCTATGTTTTTAAGAGATTATGAGTGATGAGATTCATAAAAATTATTTGTATAAACATATATTAATGGAGGAGATCTATTCTATGAGATTACCTTCTAAATTACATTAATGTATTATTATGAACAACCTTGATTTAGATCAGAAAAATAGATAAGTATTTATAGTTAATAGATTTATATTTTATGTTTTAAAAATGCATCAGGGCCTTTTAGACTCAAAATTTTTCATTTATTCTAATATATTAAGGGGATATGATATTATATGGCTAGAAATTCAATTATACATGGAGAAATAGTGATACATATCTCGAAAAATAGTGTCACATAACATATTCATGGATTCATCATGATCGTGAAAGAAAATATTCATCATAGAGATCCTTTAGTTATATATAAAGGCAATATATTTTGAGATTAGTAGGAAAAATTATTTCTTCACATTTTGGAGGACTATGATATCATGTCATAATATGTTCTTAGAAGTTTGTGTAATGTTCATCCCAATTACATTTCTCCCATTCACACTTGTGATTAAAACATTTTTATATAGTTATAATAGAATATGAGAAAACCAAAATTATTGTAATGATAAAATATATATATATTATTATTATATAGATGTGAATATTAATAAATAAATGGTTTACCATTTTCAATATATGGACATATTTTGAAAGAATCTAATTCATTCAAAATTATATTTAGATTTGGGATATTCTCAAGAAAGACTCATAATGATCTAAAATATTTATATGATTATCATAATGAATATAATACATGATTGTAATTGAGATGATTCCATAATATCTTACAAATTAATTAATTTTTCTACCAATTATAAGTGGGTTTGATTGAAACTTGTTTAATGTTTCGATTCATTTCTTTCTTGGTCAGTGTCACAGAATTTGATAGGTAGTGTACTCGGATATGTGGAATGCAGTTAGGGTAACATAGTTATACAAATACCATTAATCAAATACATGATGTCATAAATCCCTAGTAGTTAATTTTATATTTATAAAGTATGGTTAAATGATAATATAATTTTATTTGAAAATAGGTATTCACTTATTTCAACTATGTAACCTCATTAATATCATATTCAATAGTTATAATTTCAATTACTAGAATATTATCTATGTAGCGTTCTTGATGAGTGAATCTCTAATTTAACATAATTGAAATTATAATTTGATTATTCATAGGCTCAAATTTGTAAATGGTGAATTGATAATATGTATATTCATTATGGTGTGATTATAGTTCAGGAAATAAGATTCATTTTATTACTCTTTTAGGTCGTATGTTGGTATCTCTAAAATGATATACTATATATTTGTTGGAATGAAATCCTCATCAGCATAGTGCAGGCCTTAACTATTGGGATTCGTATTTTAATTTTTTATTGGCCAGTAAAAAATACAAAAAAATAGTACATAAAAAATCCTTCATTTAAAATAATTAATATATAAAACATCATAATACATGAAAAATCCTTTTAAATTTCAACTCATTTTAATTATTATTTTCACAATAATTAACACGGTTAAGGTAAAAGACATGTTTAACCTTATATTAATGATTTTAAATTATTTCTTTTCATTTATGTAGTAGTTTATTTCAACAAACATAAATATGCAAAATAGTGATGTTCTTAAATATTTGAGCATGATTTTAAGGGCTTAATCACATATTAAATAATTGTACTAGATTTAGGAAGGATAAATTAATTTTTATTTCCTAAATGTAATGATTCATCAATAAAACCCTTCATATAGTTTCCCTATAATGGTAGGTGGAAGAAATATTTGGCCATAGAGTTGATTAGTGAAGTTGACTGAGTAAAACATTGATGTATCATGTGAATTAACCACTTTTTCGTTAGTGGAACAAAAATATAGTATGACTTCATTCATTAACGGTAAGTGGAAACAATATTTAATAGATATAAAACTTTTCCCTATATTATTTTCTATATTAATTTAATATTATGATGAAAATTCCGAATCAATGATATTTTGGAGAAATACGAAATTATTTTATTATGTTATAATGGAATTAATATTTTATAGTGATTAGATTCATGAACGATAATTTTTATATGTATCAGTAAGAAATAATCCCGTTATTCATTTGATCTAATAAATACTTTTCTCATTATATAAATTATTGGTAGTAAATTTCAATGGGAAATAAAAGAAGGAATTAAATATTTGAGTTTCTATTGTATAATTAGATGTTATCAGTTATTGTTAATTATTGTTGTAATAATTTCATTATTCAATAATGAATTAATTTCTGGGTTTTATAGAGAATAATATATATATATATAAGATGATTTAATATAATGTATGTGAGAAAGTGTAGAAGATTATTTATGTTCGTCAGGATTCCTAATAATATTTTCAATTATAACTTTTACAGATATTTGGTTAACATAAAGTATATTCGATGACATGGGTATATGTGACATGAGTTTCAATACAAATAGATTTCATTATTTGATTAATTCTTTATTTTATGAGAAATATAGGCGAGGTGAACTGATTTTTATTAATACTATTGAATATAACTAAATATATGATGTATTTTACAAGTATTTTCAAAGAATACATTTTTAAGAAATCTTAACAACACGGGATGCCATCTTCCAATAATTGATACTAATTACACCACAGTTTAATAATTTATTGTTATTGGAGAATAAATGGTAAATGGTTCAATATAAATGCATAAATTAATTTGTAAAAGGTCTTCAGAGGTGGGATAAATATAATTAACTACAACATAATATCAAAAATTGGTTCAAGATTAACAATTTCTTCTCCAGATCAAATTTTTCATTGTATGATATAAAACCTTAACGATTGTAAAAAATATCATCCAAAATACTTCATAACAATAACATACCTTATATAAATAATTACACATATTATTTTTATTTTTATTAGAGTAATCAGTGTCTGTACTCACTAAATTGTACTTTTATAAGGATAAAATATGTACCATGAGTAGATTGGAGTGAAAATTCAGGAGTTGAATTTTTGAAAATTAAATTACCAATAATGAAAAACAATAAATATTATAAATGCGAGAATTTAAATTAACATGGTCTTCATATAATATAAAGGGATTATATGTTTCTATCATTGGTGAATTTTGGAACTTTTAGATTTTATAGCCATTGGGGTCCTATATTCATATTGTTGACCTCACCTATTTTTATAATCCCAATTATGTTTTAATATGTATTTATAATCCTATGATGACAAAAATATCAAAATAATCATTGAAATATCTTAATCAATGTTTATATATGTTTATGCATACCTTTAAGTAATTCTCACATATGTTTTTCATAGAAAATATAAGTGTTAACTCCACTGTTATGCATAAGTGCACAGGTATTCACATAGCTATTGATACAAACAAACAGATACATAGCTACTGATTAGACTAAGTACACCGGTACCGAACAGATCTACCGGTATGTAAGTCTACCGGTACACCAAAAGAATACTGGTATGATGTCCACTAGTATAAGGAAGTCACTACTACTCAAGTTTACTGATACAAGGGGCTACCGGTACATGAACAAAGAGCTACCGATATGAGCTCACCGCTACACAGAGACCTACCGATACAAACAGACAGACAACCAACTAACGTTATGAAGTCCACCAATATAGATAGATGGATACAACTAAATTTTCTACCGATATATATACAAAGTCCACCGATACAGAAAGATAATGTCTACCTATACATGTGACCTGATACAGACAGACAGCTACTGTTATACAGTCCACCGATACGAAAGAGCTACAGTTACAAATGAGATACTAACAGAAGGAGCATCTGAGTCAAGCCAGCCACTGTTACAAGGATTAATAGCTACTGATGGAAACCAGACACTGTTTCTCTAAACTATATTTCTATTTTTTCAAGAAACAGTTATATTTTATGTTTTTAATATATATACTCTTAATTAATGATAGTGGTTGGTATTTCAGAAACCATACCTCGTACCTATAAAAAGGTAATCATTCCCAATGCCAAAGTTGAAATCTATAAATTGAAAGACAAAATCCAGCCATAAAGAGCGCTGAAAAAGAAGTTAAAAAGGTGTTGGGTGTGATGATATATGAAGATACTCATCTCATACAAAATGAAAACATGCACTAGAGCTTAAAGTAAAGAAGATATTTTGCTGGAAGCTGTGTTACATTGTTGTGTTGTAAAAAACATATTGAAACCTCAAGAACGACTTGAATGCACTGGATGTAAAATACAAAAACAACACTCTATTTTGAAGACAAAAACCCAAGAAGGACTTAGAAGCAGTGGTGCTTAATCAAAAGGAGACCAGAGATGCACTCCAAATCACTAGAGAATTCTAAACTCATATCTACTTTCTATCTATGATTCTTTTACTTACTTTCTGAGAAGTGTGTGTACTATGTGTATTCCATACACACACAGACTCTTGTGTAGAACTGGATGATTTAATCGTTACTTACTCTTTCCCTATACTCTTGTTTCCCACCGTGGTCAGTGGTAGTGGTCAAGTGTGACCTGAATAGCCTGTGTGATATTGCTTTGTTTCCCCATGTTAAACTATGGAAGAGGTCTTAGTGCCAGGATTGTCTGAGTACTGTTGTCTACCCCAATCCTGGGTGTGGATCATAATTTATAAAAATTGTTTGAGAGGACTAAGTCTCGGCTTGAGACTGAACTTCTTTGTTAAAACTACTATGCTTATTTATATTGTTTTAAAATATATTTAATATTCTGATGCTATGTACATTAAAATAAAATCTATTTTAATGTTACATTGATAGTTAAACTAGAAAGTGTTTTTGTAATGGACCGGACCCCTCCAGTCCATTCCTTTGTTGAAATCGATGTGGTCAACACGGTGTGCGTAACAATGATAAATATTAATGATAAAAACGAAGAAGAATTTATAAAAAAAATTAAAAGATGATTTGTCAGTTTATTATATTAAATAATAAAGATGGTGATATAAAGTGCGTGATTAATTAAATTAAAAGGGGTTTCAATTCTAAATAAGAATTTAAAAAAAATAAGGCGTTTAGTTTAATATTAATTGAGAAATTGTTGGAATTAAATTAGAATAATAATAATAGGTGTTGTGTTGTTAATATTATTGATAATATTAATGAGAAATTATTAAAATGAGTTATGATATTTATTGCAAACAAATAAATGAATATGCACAATGGAAGCATGGTGGTGCGTTAATAAAATTAAAGGTGAGTTCGTTATTATTATTATGTTAAATAATAATAATAATGGTGGTGTAAAAATATGTTGGGTTTATTAAATTGAATGACTTTAATTTAATAGAAGTGGTTTCAATTTAATCAGTGTGAAATAAAAATAAATAGAATTAAATAATTAAATTGACGGATGTTACGCGACATTGATGTGGCATGGTTGGATTCAGATATCCAACGCGGTGGTTTAATGTAGTCAATGCGATGAGCATAAATATTATTGTTATTAAAAATAATAATGGTGATGAGTTAATAAAATAAGTTGATGAATTGTTATTTTTATTGAAAAGCAATAAATAACAATGATGACGTAAAACTATGTGTGAGAGGTTAATGAAATTAAATGTATTAAAAAGGGGTTGAATATATAAGTTATATTAATTTTGTTTTGACATTTAATTCAATTAAATGAAATGGTTTTGAGTCGCATGGAATGATTTTAGTTTAATATGAGAATAATTATAGTAATCTAATTTCATGGGATTAAATTTGAACATTAATGATGAGTGTTATTATTAATTTTATTAATAATAACATTATAGGAGATTGGAGAGAGAAAGAGTTAAAGGAAATAAAGATTTAAAAATTAATGCAATAAAACAAATAAGTTAAATTAAAAAGGAAATCAATAAGGGGTGGGGTGTGGTTGACATGGAGCCAAGGAGGCACCACTTTTGTGGTGGCGTGGGATTGAGGAGGTTCTTTTGTAAGTCATTATTATTATATATTATAATAATGATTATAAGGTATTAATGGAAATAAAATTAAGAGAGAAATAAATGTAAAAGGAGGGAGTGTTTGTTTCCAACGGGAAAGAGACCAAATCACGATTGATTTGGAGTTATAAAAATAAATAAATAAGTAATTATAATAATAAAAAAATAATAATATTATTATTTTGGGTGATCAAAACTTAAAAAATCTATAACTTCTTCATATGGTGTCGGAATGACGAACCGTCAGTGGCAATGTAATCCTGTAATTAAGATGGTCATTTTAAGACCAGTGATGGATAACTTTTTATGAGTTATGTCTCGGGTCAATGAAACACACATATTAATAAAATTAACGTCTTTTTTTAAAATGCGTGGAAACTGCGTGACGTGTCGTGTGTTGACTAATCAAAACACGTAACGGGTGTACAGTCACACCGTGTATTCATCAATACACGCTGCATACTGTTTTACCTATTCGTTGGCTATATAAGGAAGGGTCGCGGATTATTTCCATACCAATCGCTTGTTCTCCGCACGACGACACTCTTGGATGATCAAGAAGTCTTCCTCCTCTAACTTCTTTGTCCGAGCTCCGAATTACGATCCGTCAGCGGCCACATGATCGTAGTGACGAGACGAAGCTTCTAAGCCCGGACTTGTCACATTTCCTTCCGGCCTTCCTTCTCCAGCTTCCATCCTAGGAGGCGTTTGTCGGGTTTGGCGAAGGCGGAGGACACCGAAGGACGTCGTCGGAAGCGGTGTGATTGGGACCTTTTGAGGTAGGGATCTCACCTTTGTCTCTCTAATTTGTGTATCATGTGTGGCAGGTATCCTTTTGTTTTCATGAGAAATGGTTGAACCTTTAAATAAAGATAATAACTGGTTAAAGAATGGGGTTGGAAAGTTAGTGATTGTTGTTACCTTACTTTTTATATCCTGTGATATTATATTTGTGAATTGAATGAGCTTCTACCTACTGAAAATCACAGTCGTTTGGGGCCTTTTCTTACACAATTAAATGTTGCCCTCTCCTTCTGTATTTTCTTATGGATGGAAACTTCATGAAATGTGGAAATTGGTTAATCACGTAAAGTTGACTTTTTAAATGAAAATCTAGAACCCTTGGGTGATCACCCCAGTTGAACCACAATGGAATAATGAACATGTGGGTGTTGTCTTGGTTACGTGGCATGTGTTGAGGGTGTTTTGTGGGCTTTTGTGGTTTGGGTGAGCAGCGGGGCTGCGATGTTTGGGTGGTGGTCTTATTGGAATGGTTGATGGTGGAAACGTGGAGGTGTGAAATGTTTTGTAAACGATGGGGTTGAAATGGGAAGTTGTTGGTTGTGGAAAATGCCTTTATTTATGAAAAGTTTTTTGATTATGAAAAGTGTTTTCAAGTAAAAAGGTTTTTTCAAATGCAGAAATGTTTTGTGTGTGGAAAGGGTTTTATGTGTGGAACATTGAAATAAATGAATGATGGAATGTTGTATGGTTGTGATAATCTTTTGTAAATGAAATGGCATGTGGTTGCTTGAGTTTTACCTAACCATGGTTGTGGATGGCAGGGATATGTTTGTGAAAGGTTTTGTCTGGATGATAGTTGCCCAGTAGTAATAATTTGTTAAACCATTGCATGAAACATGAAAACCTAAATGGGGTTGGGGGATGATTGTTTGGTTGTTGATGCATGCTTCGTGGTAGTAGTGTCGAGGCACATGCTTAGTTTCTCTTTTTAAGAAGCCATAGGTTGGGTTTTGTGTTTGGTATATGTATATATATAATTGTATCTTTGTGTTTTGTCGCACCACACCCATGTCAAGCACCTAGTGCCGAACACTCCCATTTTATGGGAGAGGGTGTTCCCCCTTAGTTACTAGCTCCTTCATGCTCCTTCTTCCATAGGCTATGATGGCTTGGGGTGACCTTACACCCAAGACTCTTCGGGTAGGTCTCGGAGGCTGTGATGGCTTGAGGTGACCTTTATCCCAGGACTCTTCGGGCATGCTTACCATTCCCAAGAACCTTCGGGAAGAGGCCCAGGTGTCTGCGGCCGGGTTAGTGGTTCTGGCCCTGGTGTGTGCGGGCGAGATGCGTGGTTGTGAGGCCCAAGTGTGTGCGGGTGGGATGAGTGGTTGTGAGGCCCAGGTGTGTGCGGGCGGGATGCGTGGTTTGGCCCAGGTGTGTGCGGGCAGGAAGAGTGTGGTAGCGTCAGGACATTTTCCGTTAGGAAGAGCAGCATCTAATTAAGTGGGAAATGGTACGGGGTACCCAATAATTTTGTTCTATATATATACTAAACTTGTTTGTGTTAAATGGTGAGTGTGAGCAGTGAGGCTGGGTGGATAGTTTTTCCTTGTTAGTTTCTGGTTCTTCTGTTTTCTCACGGGACCTTAGGGTGTCTCCCCACTTGTGCATGAGAGCTTTAGGTTTCCCTACTGAGTATACTTGTATGCTCACCCTACGTTTACTTTCAGGTTTCCAGGAGGACTACCAGGGCCGTGCGGGACCCTACTAGTCGGCAGTTGGAGTTGTTGCAGTTTTTGTTCTCTTGTTTTCTTTGGCATTGTACTTTTGAGCTTCCTTGTACTTGTACCTTGTTATAAAAATTGTTTATACATGCATATGGGACTGGTTTGGGTTTCTTTTCAGCACCTTGTTCTTTTATCTTTTTGGTGGTTGACTTATCCTATTTCCTGATCCAAAATAATAAAAAGGGTAATGCCTCCCATATTTGTGTAAACTCATACCCTTGGTTCTAGTCGCCACCCCGGGGCCTACTGGAGGCGGGACTCGGGGGTCATTATCTCCCTTTCACCATTGCCAGCTCAGGAGGGGTATCTTTGATGGAATGGGGTCGTGACAGAATGGTATCAGAGGCTGATGGTTGAGAGATAGTATGGAGTCTGGAGTTAGGCACAGTGAGTATTGCATGGGATGGTAGGGAAACAGTGTTCGTTAATCTTGGTGCGTGACATAGGCCAGGGAAGACCGGCTAGGACACGGGATTTTAGGGCCCCCCGTGATCCGATGCAAGGAATCTGAGCCTACCGAACGACCAAGTGAGACTATATTGATTGCAGGGTAGAGACCCTAGGGAAGGTACATGCATCATAATGTTTGTGTTTTACTTGATTTGGGTGTTCTGGGAAAGAAATTGAAATAAAATGATAAATTAAAACTTTGAGTTTTTCATTACTACTTGGGCTTAGGCGTTCCCTGTTTACCGAACAACTATGGCACTTGGACGTTAACAGAAATGAAGAGGAGTGGGACGCAGACAATTTCACGCAACAGAAGTGGCAACCCCAGCAAGGCGAAATATCGAAAGAGATGTTTCATGTTTTACATAAATGCTCTCGTTTATGTTTTGTTTAAATCCAGGAGCATCACACTCCTTTGTTGAAACTCATTCTCGCCCATGCTTTGGGCCTGGAACTTTTTTTTTCATGAATTTATAATGCTAAGTTGTTTCCCTCTTTCCTTTAAATGTGTGTGAAGAGTCATAACATGTGGGGGGAGGAGGACCTAATCCCTAATCAAGACGCATTAATGTGGATGCGATTAAACCCATGCAGGAGAGTCAGTGCCGCCTAAAGCGGATAATATCTCGACATGGGAGAAGGAATTCCTCAAGCCATGTGTTCGGGAAATTTATTGATGTTTTGTATGGTGTTGGGGGGAAGTGTAAGTTGGAAAATCCTAATATATGGAAGTGGGAAGGATCAGTCCTTAATCGAGAGGCATTAATGCGGATGCGATTAAACCCGTGCAGGCGAGTCAGTGCCGCCTAAAGCGGATAATATCTCGACATAGGAGAGGGAATTCCTAACTCACATAATTAGGGTTGTCGGTTGTTTCTTGTTATGACAAGAGCCCTAAGAGGTATCTTGCAGAGTGGTTGTTTGGATCCTTTCTTTTTCTTGGTTGGTTTTTAATTCTCGAGGACGAGAATGTTTTAAGAGGTATCTGATGTAATGGACCGGACCACTCCGGTCCATTCCTTTGTTGAAATCTATGTGGTCAACACGGCGCGCGTAACAATGATAATTATTAATGATAAAAACGAAGAATAATTTATAAAAAAAAATTAAAAGATGATTTGTCAGTTTATTATATTAAATAATAAAGATGGTGATATAAAGTGTGTGATTAATTAAATTAAAAGGGGTTTCAATTCTAAATAAGAATTTAAAAAAAATAAGGCGTTTAGTTTAATATTAATTGAGAAATTGTTGGAATTAAATTAGAATAATAATAATAGGTGTTGTGTTGTTAATATTATTCATAATATTAATGAGAAATTAATAAAATGAGTTATGATATTTATTGCAAAGAAATAAATGAAGATGCACAATGGAAGCATGGTGGTGCGTTAATAAAATTAAAGGTGAGTTCGTTATTATTATTATGTTAAATAATAATAATAATGGTGGTGTAAAAATATGTTGGGTTTATTAAATTGAATGACTTTAATTTAATAGAAGTGGTTTCAATTTAATCAGTGTGAAATAAAAATAAATAGAATTAAATAATTAAATTGACGGATGTTACGCGACATTGATGTGGCATGGTTGGATTCAGATATCCAACGCGGTGGTTTAATGTAGTCAATGTGATGAGCATAAATATTATTGTTATTAAAAATAATAATGGTGATGAGTTAATAAAATAATTTGATGAATTGTTATTTTTATTGAAAAACAATAAATAACAATGATGACGTAAAACTATGTGTGAGAGGTTACTGAAATTAAATGTATTAAAAAGGGGTTGAATATGTAAGTTATATTAATTTTGTTTTGACATTTAATTAAATTAAATGAAATGGTTTTGAGTCGCATGGAATGATTTTAGTTTAATATGAGAATAATTATAGTAATCTAATTTCATGGGATTAAATTAGAACTTTTATGATGGGTGTTATTATTAATTTTATTAATAATAACATTAAAGGAGATTGGAGAGAGAAGGAGTTAAAGGAAATAAAGATTTAAAAATTAATGCAATAAAACAAATAAGTTAAATTAAAAAAGAAATCAATAAGGGGTGGGGCGTGGTTGACATGGAGCCAAGGAGGCGCCACTTTTGTGGTGGCGTGGGATAGAGGAGGTTCTTTTGTAAGTCATTATTATTATATATTATAATAATGATTATAAGGTATTAATGGAAATAAAATTAATAGAGAAATAAATGTAAAAGGAGGGAGTGTTTGTTTCCAACGTGAAAGAGAACAAATCACGATTGATTTGGAGTTATGAAAATAAATAAATAAGTAATTATAATAATAATAAAATAATATTATTATTATTTTGGGTGATCAAAACTTAAAAAATCTATAACTTCTTCATATGGTGTCGGAATGACGAACCGTCAGTGGCAGTGTAATCCTGTAATTAAGACGGTCATTTTAAGACCAGTGATGGATAGCTTTTTATGAGTTATGTCTCGGGTCAACGAAACACACTTATTAATAAAATTAACGTCTTTTTTTAAAACGCGTGGAAACCGCGTGATGTGTCGTGTGTTGACCAGTAAAAACACGTAACAGGTGTACAGTCACACCATGTATTCATCAATACACGCTACATACTATTTTACCTATTCTTTGGCTATATAAGAAAGGGTCGCGGATTATTTCCAGACCAATCACTTCTTCTCCGCACGACGACACTCTTGGATGATCAAGAAGTCTTCCTCCTCTAACTTCTTTGTCCGAGCTCCGAATTACGATACGTCAGTGGCCACAGGATCGTAGCGATGAGACAAAGCTTCTAAGCCCGGACTTGTCACATTTCCTTCCAGCCTTCCTTCTCCAGATTCCATCCTAGGAGGCATTTGTCGGGTTTTGCGAAGGCGGAGGACACCGAAGGACGTCATCGGAAGCGGCGTGATCGGGACCTTTTGAGGTAGGGATCTCACCTTTGTCTCTCTAATTTGTGTATCATGTGTGGTGGGTATCCTTTTGTTTTCATGAGAAATGGTTGAACCTTTAAATAAAGATAATAACTGGTTATAGAATGGGGTTGGGAAGTTAGTGATTGTTGTTACCTTACTTTTTATATCCTATGATATTATATTTGTGAATTGAATGAGCTTCTACCTACTGAAAATCACAGTCGTTGGGGGCCTCTGCTTACGCAATTAAATGTTTCCCTCTCCTTCTGTATTTTCTTATGGATGGAAACCTCATGAAATGTGGAAATTGGTTAATCACGTAAAGATTACTTTTTAAATGAAAATCTAGAACCCTTGTGTGATCACCCCGGTTGAACCAAAATGGAATAATGAACATGTGGGTGTTGGCTTGGTTACGTGGCATTTGTTGGGGGTGTTTTGTGGGCTGTTGTGGTTTGGGTGAGCAGCGGGGCTGCGACGTTTGGGTGGTGATATTATTGGAATGGTTGATGGTTGAAACGTGGAGGTGTGAAATGTTTTGTAAACGATTGGGTTGAAATGGGAAGTGGTTGGTTGTGGAAAATGCCTTTATTTATGAAAAGTGTTTTGATTATGAAAAGTGTTTTTAAGTAAAAAGGTTTTTTCAAATGCGGAAATGTTTTGTGTGTGGAAAGGGTTTTATGTGTGGAAATTTGAAATAAATGAATGATGGAATGTTGTATGGTTGTGATAATGTTTTGTAAATGAAATGGCATGTGGTTGCTTGCGTTTTACCTAACCTTGGTTGTGGATGGCAGGGATATGTTTGTGAAAGGTTTTTTCTGGATGATAATTGCCCAGTAGTAATAATTTGTTAAACCATTGCATGAATCATGAAACCGTAAATGGAGTTGGGGGATGATTGTTTGGTTGTTGATGCATGCTTCGTGGTAGCAGTGCCGAGGCCTAGGTGTGTGCGGGCGAGAGGGTGTTCCCCCTTAGTTACTAGCTCCTTCCTGCTCCTTCCATAGGCTATGATGGCTTGAGGTGACCTTACACCCAAGACTCTCCAGGTAGGTCTCGGAGGCTGTGATGGATTGAGGCGACCTTTAGCCCAAGACTCTTCGGGCAGTCTTACCGTTCCCAAGAACCTTCTGGATGAGGCCCAGGTGTCTGCGGGCGGGTTAGTGGTTGTGGCCCAGGTGTGTGCGGGCGAGATGCGTGGTTGTGAGGCCCAGGTGTGTGCGGTCGGGATGCATGGTTGTGAGGCCCATGTGTGTGCGGGCGGGATGCGTGGTTTGGCCTAGGTGTGTGCAGGCGGGAAGAGTGTGGTAGCGTCAGGACATTTTCCGTTAGGAAGAGCAGCATCTAATTAAGTGGGAAATGGTGTGGGGTACCCAATACTTTTGTTCTATATATATACTAAACTTGATTGTGTTACTTGGTGAGTGTGACCAGTGAGGCTGGGTGGATAGTTTTTCCTTGTTAGTTTCTGGTTCTTCTGTTTTCTCAAGGGACCTTAGGGTGTCTCCCCACTTGTGCACGAGAGCTTTAGGTTTCCATACTGAGTATACTTGTATGCTCACCCTACATTTACTTTCAGGTTTCCAGGAGGACTACCAGGGCCGTGTGGAACCCTACTAGTCGGGCAGTTGGAGTTGTTGCAGTTGTTGTTCTCTTGTTTTCTTTGGCATTGTACTTTTGAGCTTCCTTGTACTTGTACCTTGTTATAAAAATTGTTTATACATGCATATGGGACTGGTTTGGGTTTCTTTTCAGCACCTTCTTCATTTCTCTTTTTGGTGGTTGACTTGTCCTATTTCCCGATCCAAAATAATAAAAAGGGTAATGCGTCCCATATTTGTGTAAACTCATACCCTTGTTGCTAGTCGCCACCCCGGGGCCTACTGGAGGCGGGACTCGGGGGTCATTATCTCCCTTTCACCATTTCCAGCTCAGGAGGGGCATCTTTGATGGAAGGGGGTCATGACAGTTTTCATTTATTATAATGCAGTAGGTCAGTTTTAAAAGATAATCTAATCTTCATATTATATTAACTTAGAACTAATAGATCTCTTAATAACCTAACAGAACCTTTACATTATTTCAAATTCACTACAGTTTATCTTACTATTCAATTTAGGGGATTTTTAATAAGATTATTTTTTAATATAAATCCCCCCTCTTGAGTATCCACTCCAACCAACATTTGTTATTAGAGGGATTGTTTTTATAAATGATTTCAAAATATGCTGTTTTTCAACAGTGATTTTAGTTGTTTCTTAAAGATCTTAAATTTTTGTTAGTTTTAAATTTTATTTCTTTAAATATGTTTGCTTAAATATAATTATGTATAATAGACAAGAAGGTGCTGCTACCAACATTCCACTATTCTTTAATGTTGTTAATTATGCTCAGTGAAAACTGAAAATGAAAATTCATTTAAAAAGTAAGGGTTTTGATATCTGTACTGCTATAGAGACTCAATATAAGATTATATAAACTTAAAGAACTACTTGGGATGAACCTACTAAAATAGCTTACAATAATAATTGTAAATCTATGAATTCTTTGTACTTTACTTTATAAGATGAAGAATTTAATGGAATATCTACTAGTAAAACATCTTATGAAATTTGGGTTACTTTGGGTGTTTCCCATAAGGGAATAACCAATTTTAAAGAAATGAGTCTAAAATCTATACTATTAAGTAATATAATTTTTAAATGAAGGCTGATGAATCTATTTCTGACATATATCTCAAGTTCAACTAAATTTAAAATACAATGAGCTCGCTTGGAAAAGTTGATCCTCCAAAAGAGAAAATCATGAGGATACTAAGATGTCTGCCTGAAAGATAGAGAGGCACATCAGTTTCCATTTGAGAATCTTGTGACACTGGTGCTCTGCATGTTAAAGAAATGATTGGTAAGCTAATGATGTATGAAGAAGAACTCAATATAAAAAAATGAAGAAGATGATGAACCAAAGATGAAGTCAGAGACATTTAAGACTAATGCCTCAAAGAGAAAGGACAAGGAGAAAGTTCACATACCAACTGAAAGCTCAATAACTGGAAGTTCAAATTCTGATAGTGATGAAGAGATGGCCCAAATTGCTAGATGAGTTATTATATTTTATAGGAAGAATAAATTTTTCAGATAACTAAATTATAAGGGAAAATATGAAAATAAATGTCAGTCGAAGAATGATTGGAAGAAAGCTGATAATGATGATGAGATAGTGTGTTATTAATGTAAAAGGAAAGGACACATTAAGGTCGACTGTCGAAAAATTTAAGTTCAAGAAGAAATATGACTATAAGGAAATAAAATATAATAAATACATGAGGGAAACCTGTAGTGCATCAGAAGAAAGGACAAGTGAGACTGAATTTCATGATTCTGAGGATAATCGTTCCAACATGTGTTTCATGACTAATACTTCTGAGGTATCTGTTTCCCCTATGCTGAATAATTATTATTCTGAGAATGAACATAGTAATTATAATATGTCTAAAGAGGAAATATTTGAATACTATAAAATTCAAGAAGTGACCTGTAATGAATTTAAGGACAAGTATATGATATTTAAGAAACAAAATTCTTTAACCAGCACTGTACAATCTGTACTTGATATAGAAAATAAAAATAATGCTCAATTACTTAAGGAAAATACTGAACTGAAATTATCTAATGATAATTTGAGGAAGGACTGAGAGAAATTCAAAAATGGATAGGATACACTTACAAAAATTATAGGAAAATTGGTTGCACCAAAATATACTACTAGAATAGGCTATCAGCCCGGATAGAGACAGATTACTAAAAATAGATGTATTCCTAAATCTGGACCGAATGCTGCTAGATCTTGAATTGGAAATTCATATGCTTCAAGTAGTTATTCATATGGTTATAGATCAAACAATGTTTATCATTTAAAATCATTTTATCTATTCATTATATGAAACCAATGAGACAAATCTGGTTACTAAATTTTTTTCTTGCTGACCTATCTAGACCCAAGAATATCTAGGTACCAAAATCATTTTCTATTTAAACTTGTTTTTTTTGGAGACTTGCGTGAAGAGTTTGCATAAGAAAATATGGTACTTGGACAGTGGATGTTCAATTCATATAACTGGATATTACTCATGTTTCAAGAGTTTAATCAATGTTGATGGAGGACATGTCACCTTTGGTGGTAATTCAAAAGGAAAAATCATCGGTCGATGCCAGATAGGTAACTCTGATTCAGTTTTAATTTCTAATGTGTTATTTGTTGATGGATTAAAATACAACCTGTTAAGAATTTATCAATTGTGTGACGATGGTTTCAATGTTAAATTAGAAAATGATGCCTGTAATCTTATTAATTCTAAAAATGCTTTAGTATTTTCTGCTTTAAGAAATGAAAAAGTTTTTGTAGTTGATTGGAATTTTTTTGCTAAAAAAAGGTTACCTATTTAAATTATTTTCATAAATAATCCTGGCTATGGAAAAATATATTAGGCCATTACAACATTCATTCACTTATAAAACTGTCTAGGAAGAATTTAGTTCAAGACTTACCCCAACTAAAATTCCAATCAGAAAATGTTTGTACACCCTATCAAAAGAGAAAGCAACATAAAGTTTCATTCAAATAAAATAATGAAGTTTCAACTCATTAACGTCTGGAGTTGTTAACATGTACTTTTTTGGACCATATGGAGTTTCTAGTTTATATGGGAATCATTATCTCTATGTATTAGTAGATGACTTTTCTATATATACTTGGTTATACTTTCTAGCTCATAAAAGTGAAGCTTGTTCTTTTTTTTAAATACTCCAAGTCTGTAGAGAACCTTAGTGGACATAATATTTAGACCTTGATAATAGATCATGTTCGTGTGTTTGAAAATCATGAGTTTGAATCATACTGCTCACACAATCACTATATTCCGAATTTCTCTTCCCCGAGGACACCTCTGCAGAATGGTGTGGTAGAATGAAGAAATTGAACCTTTCTGGAAATTGCAAGAACTATTCTCAATGAATATGATTTAACTATTTATTTTGGGGATGAAGCTCTGAATATATCTTGTAATATTATAAGTAGAGTCTTGATTAGACCTATTATTAAGAATACCCCTTAAGAACTGTGGAATAACAGAAATCCTAAAGTGAGTAACTTCAGAGTTTTTGGTTGTAATGTATTTATTCATAATACTAAGGATAATCTTGACATGTTTTCTTCTAAAAGTGATGAGGGAATATTTCTAGGGTACTCTATAACCTGTAAGTCTTATAGAGTCTTTAACAAAAGAACCAAATGTGTAGAATAACATGCTGACATATAGTTTGATGAAAATGATCTGTAAGAACAAAAATCTTCTCTTAAAAATCATGAAGAAGATTTATCTATTCTAGTCCTTAATGATAAAATCAGTGATCCTGTTGTAAAGACAACCAGTTCTATACATATTCTAGAATCCTCTTCTGGTGAACCCAAACCAAGAAAAGAACATGATATTTCTAGTCCTACCTTTACTAGATCAACATAGATTCTAAAGAATCGTCTTTTAGATGTTTTTGTTGGTAATCTTGGTATAGGGACACAGACTAGAGCTTCTCTAATAAATTTTATTGAACATCATGCCTTTATAACACAGCTATAACCTAAATATATCAATTATGCAATCAATGATGAATTTTGGGTGATGGATATTTATGAAAAATTAAATCAATTTGAATGAAACAATGTCTGGGAATTAGTTGACAGACCTAAGGACACTTTTTCCATAGCCACTGAATGGGTTTTTAGAAATAAAGTTGATGAATCTAGAAACATAGTTAGAAACAAAGCAAGGCTAGTTGCAAAAGGATATAGTCAAGAGGAAGGAGTAGACTATGAGGAAACAATTTCACCTGTATCTTGATTAGAATCCATTAGGATTCTACCTTCCTGTGCTGCTCATCTGAATTTCTAATTATATCAAATGGATGTTAAAAGAGATTTTCTAAATGGTTTTATAATTGAAGATGTTTTTGTTGAACAACCACCTGGATTTACTAATCCTCATTTTCCAAATCGAATTTTTAAGCTATCTATATCTTTACATGGTTTAAAACAAGCCCCACAAGCTTGGTTTGATAGACTTAGTAGTTTTCATATTTCAACCTATTTTTTAAGGGATTGCTGGTCCAACTCCCTTTATTAAAATAATTTCTAAAGATTTTTTGATATTACAAATCTATGTTGATGATATTATTTTTAGATCATCTAAAAATACATTGTGTATTGATTTTCCAATGATAATGAAAAATGAATTTGAAATGAGTTTAATGGGAGAACTCAAATATTTTCTTGGATTTCATGTTTTTCAAAATGAGAATGGTATTATTTTAAATCAAAATAAATATAAAAAGGATATTTTAAAATGGTATGGTTTAGATTGTATTATGGAAATTGACAAACCTATGAGTACCACTTATAAGTTGAATGCTGATGAAACTGGAAACCAGTGGATCAAACCAACTGCATAGGTATGATTGGGAGCCTACTCTACCTTAATACTAGTTGACCATATATTATGTTTAGTGTGTGTATGGGTGAAACATTTCAAGCTAATCCAAAAGATTCACACTTTCATTCTGTTAAAATAATTTTCAAATATCTTAAACATATTGATAACATAGGATTATTATATCCAAAGGGACGATCGTTCGATTTAATAAGTTATTCAGATGCTGACTTTGCTTGTTGGAATATACCAAGGAAGAGAACATCTGGAACATGTCATATTTTGGGAAAGTCCTTGGTATCTTGTTGTAGTAAAAAGCATAATTCTGTTGCATTGTCTACTGATGAAGCAGAGTATATTACTGCTAGTAGTTTCTATGCAAAAATTCAATGGATGAAACATACATTATTGGACCCCAAACATCAGTTTAGACATGTATCTATAAACTGTAATAACACTAGTGTGATTAACATCTACAAGAACCCTATATCTCACTATAGGACCAAACAAATTGATGTAAGGAAACACTTATTGAGAGATAATTTCCAAAAAGGTGATATTACTCTTGAATTTATAGGTACAAAACATCAATTAGATGACATTTTCACCAAGACTTTATGTTCGGATAGGTTACGTTACATTAGACATGAGTTAGGAATAATAGACTTTGTATGTTAGAAACATCACCATTAGAAACCTTGATATTAGAAACCTCGCTATTAGAAACCTCTCTATTAAAACATCACCGTTAGAAACCCCACGGAAAGGAATCCTCACTGTTATACCTCACCAGTATGAATAATCACTGTTATACCTCACCGGTATGAATCCTCACGGTTATACCTCACCTATATGATTACACACTGTTATACCTCACCGGTATGAATCCTCACTATTATACCTCACCGGTATGAATCCTCAATTTTATACCTCACTAGTATGAACCTTAAAGATATAACTAAATCTTAGTGGACTTCACCGTTAGAATCCTCACTATTAGGAATCAACACCGGTATACCCTACCATTAGGTTTCACTGTTTTTAAACATATGCATCTTTAGCTGCTGAAATCTGCATCATTTATACTATACTTATTATCTTTTATTTATTTATTTTGTGAGTCCTAAATGATAAAACATAAGTCTTGAAGTCATCTTGATTCACCTGAAACTCTTTACCTTCAAGCCTTATCTCCCAAACAGTTTCTTTTCTTCGAACCCTAAGCCTTTGCAGAATGGAAAGAGTGAAGAGACCATCAGTCAGTGAAAAGGATGATGAGCTGAATGATAAGAGACTAAAAGGAGAGTCCAATAGTTGATTTTAAGTGAATAAACCTACAAATATGCATCTTGTTCAAAGGGAAATAGTTGTTGAGAAAGAGTTGTGCATGGAATGGTTGATGTCCAGTAAATCGTTAGTTCCAGAAGTACTGGAGTACCGGAAATGGATAAAATGCTTCTCGAATAACAATGGTCCCTATTATCCTATGTTGGAAAAAGAGTTTTATGTGTCTCTGTGCTTTGAGAAATATGAATAGGAAAATAGAATCATCTCAATTGTGAATGGAAAAGAAATAGCTTTTTCCTCTTCTGTGTGGGCTGAGTGCCTGAATGTTCCGTATGAAGGAAAATTTGGATATTTCTCGAAATCAGTACCTCCTACTAGTGAAATATTTGAGTATGAAGCTTCTTTGTAATAATTAATAGTAAATGGTACACCAAGAAAGGTAGTTTCTATAGAAATGGGTAGAGAAAACCGATTACTATCCATCATTATTCAACAGGTGCTAAGTCCAAGGAGAGGGGACTTTGCAAATCTGAAATACCAATATATTTATAGGTTGCAACTGTTAAGACATGGTGTTAAGGTGAACCTGTGTAGACAATTAATGATTCTGATTGAAGTTATGACTAGGGCAAAATCAAAAACCAATGATTTATTCTTTTCAATGTTAATTTTAGTTATGATCAATGTGAAGGGAGTAATAGAGTCTCAGGATGAGACAGTAGTGGTAAGGAACAATTTTTTTCATCACAATCACTATTTGTAAATACATGAAGATCAATTTAAATCCATGGAGAAGAGAATGGGTCAGTGATGATGAGAAGATATATGATAAGTTTAATAATATGGATCACCTTTCTAGGCCTATGGATGTAAGGGATCTAGATATAGGACATGATGATGAATAACCTCAGTATAGTGATGATACTGATGAAGAATATACCTCTGTAGCTGATGGAAGGGATCCAGACTTTATTTAATGTCATATTGTTGAATTTGTTTCATTTGGAAAGGAAAAAGACTTGAAAGAAAGAAATGAAGAAGCACATGGAGATGAGGAAGACCATCCTGCCCTAGAAATTGATGAAGAAGAAGGATCTGAAACTAAATCTTCTCCTTTTATCACCTTAAGCTTGAGTCTATTGATTGAAAGTACCTCTATGCTAGAAGTTTTTCTTGTTGAAGTAGATAGAATTTCACCCATTCCTGAGGAACCTTCTACTTTCGGAGAAATGGAGATGGTTGTGGATGATTATTCTGAGAAGGCCGAGCTGCCTTTTGGTGCTAGTGACCGACATATACATGAGAATGTACCAGTTGAGGGGGAGCATACTATAAGAATTGGAAATGTATCAGTAGCTGCTGGATTTGATGACTAGGCAGAAGACCCAGATTTTGTAGTTTGTGGGTTGGAATATCATGATTTTGATGATGAGACAACCATCAACAGACCTCATGTTGACTATAATATCTTTTCATAATTCTTATCAGAGTATGTGGTAAGAAAAACTAACTTAGAAGAGTTAAATTATGAGATAAAGATAAATTATGTGGAAGAGGTAAGAAAAATAGAATCATATTTAATACCATCCATTCAATCTATCATTAATGACTCTGTGGCTAGTATTGTGTCAGAGAGATCACATGTAGTTGTTCCTGAAAATCTGGTTACTAAGGCTGATCTTGAGTCATTTTAGGATGAGTTGATGGAGACTTTGATTTCTTATGTTGTAGATTTAAAGAGATATTTCATTGATGAACTGAGAAAATTTGAAAAATCTTAAGAACTCTCTCTAGGGTTTATGGTGTCTAGACCAATGACGGAAATGATTAATGAGATAATAGTATCTCACTCTCAAATTGAGAGCTGGACAGGAGCTGTAGTTTCCTTGAAGTAGTGAGTTGCTTCTCTAACCACCTTGAGTAGTTCAAAATATCAAATGAGTACTGATATGAATTTCACTAATGGAGTAGTACGATAATTTGTAGATGTTTTAGAAGGATTTATCAAATCCATGGAGTGGCATGTTAGTACCCAGGAAACTATTGTGAAAAATTTTATCAGTGGGATAACTAAACGTTTCATTGAAATTGTGGCTTTTTTTCATGGTTCTCTTGCTTTCTGACATTCAGTAGAATTGGAACAATTTCTATATTTGATGAAAGAGGATCTTAGTTTAGCATCAACTAGTGGCTCTGTTGACTCTTCTACCTTGACCCAAGTGGAGACTACCACTAGGGATATAGGGAAATATTATTAGAATTTAATGATAGAAGCCAATGCTTCTCAAAAGGAAGTCAAAGATAAAGTGGACTAAAACTTCCAATGGGATTATACCAAGAATTAGCAAAACAGCCATTTCAAGCTTATGTTAAAAAACATGAAACTACACTCTTTCACTAATGATTTCAAAGAACAAGTCAGAAAGCTCATGGAGATGAATACTACTTTAGATAATCTCATTGAGAACAAGGATGACTTCATTTTTGCAATGGATAGAGGTGGATGAATCTTAATGAACTTTAAGAATTTGTTCCTGCCATTTTTGCATGTGGACAGTACTCAAATAATTGCACCGCCAGCTCTGCCTGCCTCTGCTCAGTCAGCCTCCATTCCTCAGATGACTATTGTCCATGCAATTCAGAGTCTCACTCCTATGATCACATAGAGAGCTACCCACTACAGGCCGTGAATTGTCTCTATTTCCCAACCTCCAGTAGTACTTTCTAGGATACCCTAGCCTTCTTCTAAAGATATCCAGTCTATGTCTACCTATGAAACCATAAGAAAACTCAAAGTGAACATTCAAGAGGTGGATTGATTCGTGACCATGAACTTCGATATGGATCACTTGTGTTCTCTTTTTTTCAATTATGTATTTCTTTGTATCTCATTGCCCTAAAAATAGATATGATCTTACTTTCTTTTACCTTCTATTACTTCTCTTTTCCTGTATTTCCCTTTTTGTCCCACTTTTTTCTAATCACAAAGGGGGAGAAATAATATCTAACAGAGAAATAAAGGGGAAATAATATAACAGGGGAGAAATAATACAAACAAGGAAAAATGATATGTAAAACCATTATATTTTACTTTTGATAAACTATATATGAGCATAACACATTTATCTCTGGTACATTTGATTTATATTTTTACCACTTATACATTTTCTTTATAATTATAGTACATTGTTTTCTCTGATACATCTACATTTAAATCCTCTAATACGTTTAAAATATCACATTTAAAAATTTCATTACTCACACTGAGAAATAAGACCCATTGTATTTTAAACAGATACATTACTGATTATTTTGGATTATAATATCATAATTTTTGATTATCAAAAAGTGGGAGAATGTTTACCACACCTATTTTGATAATCCCAATTATGTTTTAATATGTGTTTATAATCCTCTGTGGATAGAAATATCAAAATAATCATTGGAATATGTTAATAAAGGTTTATCTATATTTATACATACCTTGAAATAATTCTCACATATGTTTTTCATAGAACAGATAAGTTTTAAAACTATAGGTATTCATAATTCCACCGGTATGCACATAGCTACTAATACAAACACACAGATACACAACTACTGATAAGGCAAAGTACACTGGTATAGAACAGAGCTACTGGAATGTAAGTCTACCGATACACTGAAATGATACTCTTATGATGTCCACTAGTATAAGGTAGTCACCACTACTCAAGTATAATGATACATGGGGAAACCGGTACAAGAACAAGGAGCTTCTGATAAGATCTCACCGCTACATAGAGGCCTAACAATACAAGCTACTGATACAAATAGATAGACAAACAACTACCATTATGAAATCCACCAATATAGACAGATGGATACTAGGACATTTTCTACCAATATATTTACAAAGTCCCCAGATAATGAAAGACAAAGTTTACTGATACAAGTTTGATGATACAGACAGACAGCTACCATTACATAGTCCACTAATACGAAAGGGCTACAATTATAAAGGAGCTTCCAAAAGAGGAGAAACCAAGTCAAGCAAGATATAGTTACAAGGAGTAAAAAAACCGATGGAAACCAGTCACTATTTCTCTAAATTCTATTTCTATTTGTTTATTAAGAAACATTCATGTTTTATTTTTTTAATGCATGTAATATTAATTAATGATAGGGGTTAGTATTTCAGGAACCATACATTGTACCTATAAAAAGGTTATCATTCCCATTGCCGGAGTTGAAAGCTATAAATGTAAAGACAAAAAACATGCATAAGGAGCACTGAAAAAGAAGTGAAAAAGGTGGTGGGTGTGATGATATTCGGAGATAATCATCTAATAAAAAAAGAACACATGCACCATAGCTTAAAGAAGAGAAGAAATTTTGCTGGAAGCCATGGGAAATTGCTATGCTGCAAAACTGATTGAATCCTTGACCATGAATTGAATACACTATAAGTCAAATTCAAAAACGACACTCAGTTTATCAAGACAAAAACCAGAGAAGGACTCAGAAGCAGTGGTGATTAATCAAAAAGATTCCTGAGCTTCACTCCAAATCACTAGATCATTCTAAACTCATATCTACTCTCTCTCTGTGATTCTTTTACATAATTTATGAGCATTGTGTATACTTTTTATATTCCATACACACACTGACTCCTATGATGAATTGGAGTATTTAATCCTCACTCACTCTATACCTATACTCTTTTTTCCAACTTTGGATAGTGGCAGAGTTCAATTGTGACCTGGATAGCCAGTGTGCTATTGTTTTGTTTTCCCACGTAGAACTGTGGAATATTTCTTAGTGCCTAGAAAGTCTGAGTACTTTCGTTTACCTCGATCCGGGGTGTGGATAAAAATTTGTATATATTTGTTTGAGAGGACTATGACTCGGCTTGAGACTGAAACTTTTTGTTAAAACAGCTGTGCTTATTTATTTTGTTTTAAACTATATTGAATATTCTGCTGTAATGAACATTTAAATACAAATCTTTTTTAAAGTAACTTTGATAATTAAACTAGAAATTGATTGTAGTTATTAAAAATAATTAGGTTAGTTTCAAAAGATAATCTAATCTTTAGATTAGATTAAATGAGAACTAATTAATCTGTTGAGAACTTAACTGAACCGTTACAGTATTGCAAATTCACTATAGTTTAGCTTACTATTCAATTTGGGGTACTTTTAATATGAATCTTTTTAAGAGTAATTTTTAATTGGAACTCAATTCACCTCCCTCTTGAGTATCCACTCAGAAAAATACATATAGATATTATATTGGTGAGACAATTATTACTATTTAATATTTGATTCATGGAAACTACAATAAAAGGAATTAATTAAGTAATGATAATATTTTTATATGATGCATTACGGACCTTATATTCCATCAAAAACAAACAAAAGTTATCCACAATTGGAAATAAGGAATAAAATTTACACCCCTAAAGCCATTATATAATAGGACATGAGTTTATTATCAGATTTTACGGTTTGTAACCCATATATGGGATGAATTACCCTCTGGAATCCCAAGAAGTTTAGTTTACAATAGAATAAAATCATTATATATATATATATATTGATAAAAAAATTCCCTTACCCAAAAAATGTATACAAATAATAATGTTGTCAATTATTTTAATAAAAAAAGAGCATCATAATATAATAATTTTCATTACATAACATAATGATCCACAGTATAATCATATAATTCTAGTGCCTTCGGAAAATTAGATACATAAACAAATAGTCCATAATCAAACTACATCATCTCTGACACTGTTTTCCAGAACTAGAACCCTTCGTATACATATCAAAAATAATAAAACTATTAAAAACCTAGGGGAAGGAAACATTATAAAGTGAGAGCTCAAAGGCTCTGTAATGAGAGATAAAAGAGATATCGATGTAACATAAGAATAAGGGTATGAGAATAAGATAATAAAAATTTAAAAACCATTATCTATATATCATAGATAATAAAATTGAGTAATGGAATAAATAATATCTATTCATAAGACATGAATCATAATATAATCAATGAAAATGAGCCATTATAGCATTACATTAGAATATGATATATATTTGTTTCATACACAAATGCATAGAAAATTTAATGTCATGAATACCTATAAATAGATTAATAATATGTTAGGATTTATATTAACACCAATATACCATCATTATACATGGAGTATCCACTTTTGTAACCTCATTAGAGTTTGGTATAACCAGGTACCCTATTTTTTGTATTTGGTTAACCTCTAATGTACACATTGAGATAATACAAGAGTAATCATTACGCAATGAATTGGAGAGATATATAATTTTAAGATCACCCATAACATAGTGAAAATAATACATATGCATTCCACTATATCATAAAACATCCCTCATAGAATAAACAATTGATATGAAATGGGTTTTATAAACATTTTGTCATAGCATAACGTATGGAAAAGAAACAGGGATCACAAGAATAAACCTTGAAATGAAATTTGTATTATAGAAATATATTCATTATAATAATAAAACTTATAGAGAAAGAGTATATATTTAATCACTTGATCTTATACCCTATAGATAATATGAAGAATGAAGGGTTTTTTCATATATAAATATAAATAAATTAAAACTTTCATTAAATACATTCTTGAGTAAAATACCCATCTCACATTGGAAATAACATTTTAAAAGTATAAAAATTTCACAAATTATAATGAATAAAATATATTTTTAATACCATTGGAAAAATTTAATGAAAAATGAAAATCATTGATCAGTCATTAGGCTAAAAATTTAATTCATGTGGTTCACATTAAAACATATATTCCTTTTAATTTTTCTATAAATATCAAAAATACATCATTCTGAAAATGAAATGAATATTATATTTTAATATAATTTTTTTAAAAACATACAAAATTGGAAAAAATAATAATTTATTCCACAATTATGTTATAATAAACAAATAATTAATTCATTTTTGGAAAACATGGAAACAGAATAGAAAGAATTTATCAACCAGAGACAGAAAAATAAAGTTTTACTTAAAATAATTTTATGGTATCATTAGTAAATGAAGAGGGAAATTTGAAATTGAAAGAGGTAATTTATCAATATAACAATTGGAGTAGAAAATTAATTCCTTTATTGAGAGTTATATCTTATGATTTAATCATTATAATCTATATTATCATCAATCTCGATAAATAATAAGATTGAAACAAAAAACCATTACCACATTGGTAACTTTTGAATTGAATTACCCATGAATGAATTTTTTTATTTATTACCATTAATTTTTATGAATGTAATGAAAAATTACATTCAAGAGTATTATATACACAACAAAAATGAAATAAGTGGATTTTATGGCATGTTTCCCACTAAAATATATGTGACATGTAAATACTTTAGAATAAGTCTTGACATCCTCCACACATAATTAAAACCCCATTATAATATAAATAATTTTTTTATAAATTTATTCTATTTAAATTATAATATATATCATACCATATAAGCCATCGTATAGCCCTTTTATCACCTATTTATTAATATTTCATTAATAAAATTTGTGTTCCGAGTAATAGCTGCTTCGGTTTTCATGTTTGTTTTAGTATGATAGTTTTATAATTATAACATTATTATGGATACATAATAATAAAAATATTTATCATGATATAAATATAATAAATATTAATTATAGGAATATTTTTATTCATAAATAATGTTTAGACATAGAAAAAGCGATTACACTATTCATAGAGATGACGTATTGTACATATTCAAGAATGATGTTTCTATTTTCTTGAACCACAGAGTGAAAGAATGGTAAAAAATAATTACAATTTAAAGAATAATTTTTTTGTTTTTTATGTCATATATATTTTTAAAATATATCCTGATTAACATCCAAGTAAAAATAATGTTCTAAATAGATCATTTCGAATCGTGTTGGCAGAAGTCGACAAAAACACATGAGCTGAATAATCATTATTTATAAACATTAAAAAATAACTATATCTATCTGTGTAAGGTAGTGATGGAAAATGAATTATATCGGTCTTTGAGGCGGTGTACCTTTATACAGATGATCAATGGATTCAATTAACTATTTATGAATTTGGATATTTATATTGGTTATTTGATTAACATAACAACATATCAATATATTTAATATAATAGTGTTACTAATTTATAATATTTGAAGAATATGTTATGGAGGCTGAAGATTAAATAAAACTAAATGATAGGTTATGAATGATAGCTTTTCTTCCAACAACCTCATTACATTTTCACAAAATTCCTTCTTATAATTGATTTATAATTATAAAATGGGATATATGTTATATGTATGGACATAATAATGTAATTTTTGTTATTCATTAATGACCCAAAATTATTTTCATGTTTATAGTGGATAAAAGTGGTTGTTTCCTTATATATGATGGGGAGATGATACACATGGAAGTTTTGAAAGGAATAATAAATTTCCATTGTTGAAACACAAAAAATGGCTCAAAAATTGAACATCACAACACCTCATATGATATAATTTCATATTATGACCATTTAATGGAAATTAGATAAATTTATAGTCCATATTATCCATAATATTTTCATACAATCCCCATATAGACTCATTTTAGTCTTAACTATGGTAATTAATTTCTACTATTTTTACTTTTCATTATGAAAAAAATTATGATTAACATGTAATATAATATTATTTTATTTTTTTAAAAATATAGAATCTATTTAAAAATAATTCAATTCATAAATGTGACCAGGTCACTTTAAAATTAATCCCACCATTGCTTTAAAAAATAGTTCATAAGAAAATGTTCTCGTTATTATAAAAAGTCATTTGGTAAAAATTAATCATTAAATTACTTATAATGATTAGTTTTGGATTACTAATAATTATTTAATTTATTATACTATTATATTATTTAAAAAATTAAAATTTAGAAAATTATTTAAATGAAATGTATGTTTTCAAGGATAATAATCATATTCACTATTTAAGGAAAAATTACAATTTGGGAGGCTCTAGATTCAAAAAAACCCTATAATATTATATCCAAATGACCAGGATTCGGATCCTAGAAAAACCCTTGAATGGATTTATGATTTCATTGGTGAAACTTGCTGATGGTGATAATATCCTAACACATGCATATAGTGACAAAATGGTGATTTCAATATCTTTGTCAATTTATAGAATAAATATTTTAAAATTGGTGGAATTTTATTTTCAAAAATGTGAAAATTTCAATGAATTTGGATTTAAAAATAAATATATTATTTAAGAATAATATTATATTTATTCATATCCCCTGCTTCGAAAAATTATTAGATGAATGAAAAAATTTATTTAACATATTTTATAAAAATTTAATTTTAATAATTAACCAATAGTGTATATTTTAATTATTTAATATAAAGACACACTTACCCCAAAAAAAGTTTTTAGAAAAATCATCTTTTTTACATTCAAATCATTTTTTCATTTTGAATCAATTTATGATGAAGGAATTTAATTTATACAAGTTTAAAACAAAAAGTTTTCATAGTTAAATAAATACTATTTATACATGCTTATTTGATGACTTATTTATAACAGTATTCCATAATGTGGTTTTTAAATTCATAATGTTGGGTATAATAAAAAAATTGATGAAATTAAATTTATTTAAATTTTTATGGTAAAATATTTCATTGTTAAGTTAAATACCTCTTCTAATGAATTTCCCCTCCAAAATTTACATTACTTATATGAAATATAATTAGGATGACTATACCTAATCATAAATTTATTTTCCAACATAGATTCCTCAAATTGTAGGTTTCACCAAAAATAGTTTACCCAGTAATTAATCTGGTTTCATAGCACATTCTATATATGATCTATTATATTAACTAGTTTTTTTATTATAGAGTCATTATAAAGGATATATAATTGCAATGTTTAGTACATGTGAACCATTAGGTATGTACTTCATTTGTATGGATTAATGGAACACATCATGGATTTGAAAGAGGTTCAGTGGAGGAACCATGCAATCAACAACTATCAATACTCATTCATGAATATAAAAATGTCCTATATATATGAATTGGATTTACTTTATTCCATAATCTATGATATGTATTCCCTGGAAAATTTTACTAAATCCATTCTAACCAACATCAACATCTAGATCACACTGACGATTATCAACATAATTTTTTTATCAAATGTGAACTTCGCTGAGTTGGTGATGAATGGTTATAACTATAATTTCAATTTCTTCATCCAGTTTGGCCCCCAGTAGTGTTATTAATCAAACTTCATCCTATAACATTGGATATATTCCCTTAATAATATATAAGGTTAAATATTATAATAAATTATAATTTATTATTGTATGATATTGGTGTTATAAATTATGACTAGGGGAAGGAGATAAATATGAAACCCATTTATAATAGACAACAAAATATCTCAACATATACTATAGGGTTTGATATGTCATCTCAGACTAACAATTTTTATGATGGTGAAAAGAAGTAATGAAACATAACTTTGTATCCAGAGCCCACTTACGATTTAACAAAACATCACGGTAGCCCTTTGATCATGATAAGACACAATTTAATGTGGAACTATAGGAAATTATTAAAATTCCATAATATATATCATATCTAAATGATATAGACATAAATATTCAATAATTGTGATGAGATATGAATAATTTTTACGATGATCAACAATAACCCATATATATTTATTCCATTTATATTTTTTGGGGAGTCCAATGATAAAATCTATAGTAATGTTTTCTCATTTCCTTTTTGGTATGGGAAATGGAAATAACATCAAATAAATTTTTTTCTCTGAACCATAACTTTCTAACATACATCAAATATAGATTCAAACTTAACAACATCTATCTTTATTACATCCCACTATAAATATTCTTTTAAAATACCAATAAGTATTTATAGTTATGGAATGAATTGTGAATGATGAAATATGAGCTCCCTCTAACAAATCATTCATTAAATTTTTTACATATTGAAAAAATACTTAGTTTGGTGACTGTATCATTCCATCCAAATAAATTTTAAAATTAGGACCATTTCTCACCTTATTCTATAGATATATATTTTCCTTCAATGCCCCTTTAATTAACACTGGGATAGATTGTAAAATACACATTTGGAAAAGATACGATCTCCCACCTTCCTTCAATAATTACAGATACCTTCCTTTCAAATACATAAATTTTGAATCATTAGTAATTCTCATCATAGATAATCTTGAATGATCCTATCAACCAAAATAAAAAACCACCTTGTTCGATTTATATGGTTGGTAGGGTATTCTGCTATCATAATATTTAAAAAGATCCAAACATATTCTATGGATAATATTCCACTATTTCTTCGTGAAAAAATACTTTTGAATTTTATGATCTATATATACAATACATATTTATATGTAAATATAGGGCCATCATATATTTAATCTAAAAATTATGAAAACTCTCTCCAAATCATGAGTTGGGTAATTTTTCTCATAAACCATAAATTTTAGTGAGGAATAAGCAATTAACATATAATTTTATAATAAAATTGATCCTAATACCTTCTTCAATTAATTTATGTAGATCACAAAAACTTCTCTATTATATGGTAATGTTGGCACTAGTTTTTTGACTAACAATCACATTGGATCGCTGAAAAATTCTTCACATTAATTTATCCAATGAACATGGACACCTATAATGTTAACAAGGAATGTGGCTTATATTGTTGTGAGAGATTATCTACAAACCATCAATAATATTGATCCAAACAATGAAAACTATGGATCTAAGTCACTATGGTTGGTTCAATAAAATATTTAATAGCCATTTCTATGAATCAAATGATATACCCCTATTGCAATTATATGACCCAAACATGAATCCTTTTGTAGTGAAAATTATCACTTGGTAAATTTTCAATACCTCCTATCCTTCCATAGTTTCAGATGAACAATTTTCACTAATTAGTATGCTATTACATAATTATTGAATGGATCATAATATAATCTATAAAGACTACAACAAACTAATCAAGGTAATCTCTAATGTTAAAATTCATTATATCCATAATGGTAGTAATGGAATTAGTATGACCAAATGAAATAACTATATATTAATTGTTTCAATACCTAGAATGGAATACTATCTATGTTATATCATCCTCTTGGATCCTCAATTGACTATAACTGGAATAAAGGACAATCATGGAATAGTAATGATGTTTTTGTAGTTTATAAAAAATGTAATAATTATATGTTATATAAGACATGTTCTTGACATTGAACTGGTTCAAAATCCAATAATCAATGAAGAGTATAAAAAATCTATATTTCTTCATATCAAAAAGAAAAAGTGCACTCCATGATAATTTTTTTTCCAAAAAATATGTTGTTATCATTCTCCAAGAGAAGCTTATTTAATTCTTGTAACTCAACCATGACAATTCTATTGAGAGTCGTTGAAATATATTTTTCACAATTTATTAGTTCTATTGAGAATTAAACATCATTATTCAATAGAAGAACATGTAATATTTCTATAACTACATCATAAAACTCCAAATAAATAGTTATATCATCAATGTAGAGTTTCTATGTAACTATATGAGAAAAACACATGTTTTGAATAAGAATTAGGACCAACACAGTGTTTTTAATTTCCCTTGAATGTTTATATATATATCCAAACTAGTATATTATCATTTTTTGGCTTGTAATATCAAACATCTTTTCAATTCCATGGAAATTAATGTAGGATTAATGTTCATCAACAAATCCCAAGACTAAGATAATTTATTATTCAATTATAGGAAGAATAATGAGACTATCGGAAGCACATTCCCATAAACATCAACTAAAGAAAAATTATAGACTAAAGGATATATCTTTGTACCATTGGGGTTTTAATAATTAATTATACATATAATAAATTGGGTAGAATTTTTATGCAAAAATAATTCTCTTGAAATATAAAAATGTGATAAATCCGTCTCAAATAATATATTAGCTATTCTATAGTGGTTGATATGTCTACATTTTCTATATCGTTACAATAACCCTCATCGGAAATATTGATCGCATATGATATCCCATTATATATGAGTTTTTTTTGGTCGTTGGAATTTATCACCAGAATTATCCTTCATATTTGATCACTAGTTAGCATAATTCCACAAATAATCTCATTTAAAAAACAATATTATGGGCTTTTCCATTTGGGAATATATATCATTACTTTCATCATTAGATAACTTATTCCCATCAAATTGAAAATGATACCCTTAATGAAATTTCATTCCAAACATAAAAAACATTCTAGTATACATAATAAAATTACATCTATGGTAAATTCCAAAAAATTAGAATTATGGAAATATCAACTTCCTCTCACTATGGTTTTCTTATTTCTATTGAATTATATCGTAATTTTCTTATCAAAACCATTAGATTGATGGGTAATTGTAGTCTATTTTCATCCTGATAGAAAAAAAAATATTTATTCCAATATATTAAAGCCACTTATATAGAATTCATTTTAGATACATGGTTTTAATATATTAAATAATAAATCAAAATTTCTTTGAGGTTGGAAGGTAATACAAAAACTATCATACAACGATCTTGAAAAAGTTTCCACAAAGGTACTAACAGATTCACCATACTTCTGTTTAGCATCATAAATTACATAAACATTTTTATTAGATGAATTTGGGGAATGTAAGTAATGAAAAAACATTTATACTCTTCTAAATACATTGTTTCATTTTCACAACATTTCCTCCCATTATTTAAAAGTGTACCCCTTTGATCAGCTTTTTTATCCAAAATCATAGGCGAAAAAATTATTTTTTCAGGTTCTAAACACTAGAGAGATGAATATATATTTTCATATGAAAATAATCATATTATCATCAACTATTGAAATAATGAAACCACAAGAGGAACGTGGGTGTTTCCTCATGATAGTCCCTACAAAACATTATTCCCTCATTTAATTTTTTTAAATGTTGAACATGATTTATATCATGGTAAATCATTGTGAGTATAGATTCATTTTTCATTATAAATCCTAAACAATTTGGTTAATTTAAAGAAAAATCATAAAATTATAATAGTATTCAGCATTAACATGGCCATTTGGGTTTCTCCTATGGACTAAATGAAAAATAACACAATGAGAAATAATAATTATATTAGTAAACCACCTAATCTTGAAAAAATAATTTATGGTGTAAAAATTATGACTCATTATTTTCAATATTTGGTGCCATTGGTCTTAACTAGGCCATTCATGATCATTATAAAATCAAATATTTCATAATTGTTCATAATGATTTTTTGATTTTTAAAAAACATGTCCCCCATGATTATGAGACCAATTGTGTGGAAAGGCCCATTATCATGTGTTAGGAGGTGATAATGTTAGTGAAAAATGATTATTTTGGAGGTATTTACCCTAGATACGAACATTGTTAATCCAAATCCACTTTTATTATCTTGAGTGGGATTTATTTTCATAGAAACCACTCACTCTATCGGCATCAAAATATTAGGATATTTTTCTTATACATACACATATCCTTAGAATTAACCAATGGTTTCATACAAAATTTTTTGTAATCCGGGTGGCAAAAACTAACTAAACCTGGATCTGATAACATATATATAATCCCCTACATTTCATACATATAATTTACATATTACTTGATGAATATTCATTACACAACATGACTATCCATGCTTCAATCATATAGGTCTAGTTATTTAAATATCATTGACACATAGTCAACTAATTCATAGGTGAACTATATTATCTCCGACTAAGTTATTCATGACTCTAACCCTTATTAGATATATCATATATAAAACAATTCATCCTTAAAAGAGTAAAATAAACAAAGGGGTAAGGTCATATGCTTATTATGTGGAAAAAAGAGAGATATAAAAACAAAATTAGAATTATGACATGGGAACATGATAATAAAATTTTACAAACAACTAGTTTCATGTCATAGATCATAAATTTTATTCATAGATTAAGTTAGGTATTTCATAAGACATTAACCATAACGGAATCAAATAACATGAGACATTAGAGCGTAAAATCAGAATAACAAATAGATTTGTGGAATACACATAATAATAAAGAATATTAATCCATAGCTTCCAACCAAGACATTCATAAATTGTAAGGAATTGAAAACCACACCTCTACCAAGTTTAACATTTGGATAACCATTAATATACCCTATTTTTTCGTAGGTAGAACTTCACATGTACCATCATTTTCAGGATTGGGATAACCTCCAATGTACCCTTCGACCTCATAGAACATTAATCATTACCCAATGCATTTGAGGGATATATAATTACCTCCCACAATATAAAATAATGATTATAAAAAATATTTTTCCCAAAATATCATAAAACAGTCATCATTTCATAACCAATAGAAAGAAAATATGGTTCAAAAAATTTCATCATAGTATGATTCATGGAAATGAAATGGGTTTTCTAAGAATATTTTCATCATAAGCATATATTGTATAAGTAAATAATATTAATGGTATTATTTTATACTATCCCGAGTAGATAATAATTTGAAATAATATTTTTCCTTATTTAATATATATACCATTATAAGACCATTTAACTAATTTATATACCAATTACCCTTTCCAATGTTAAAATCAATTTTGAAAATAAAAAAATGTACTGAATATTTTTATGAAATATTTTAAAATAACCATGGAATCCTATAAATGAATAATTAAAACCATAATTGTTCATGTTGGTGGAAAACAATACTCATGTTTTTCCTGTTAAAACAAACATTTCATTCACATTTTTGTTAAATGTAAAAAGTACCTCATTTGGAAATGACAAGACGAATATTTATGTTTTTTAAAAAATTCGAAAAATAGCTAAAAATAAATAAATTTATAATTGGAAATTATTAAAAAAAATTATATTAATCAATTTTAAAAAACATCGGAAAAAAATATATAGTATTTTCTATAGAATACTAATAACGTCAATTTTCATTAGAAAGATTTTCCATCTCTTGAGTAGATGAATAGGGGAATGTGAAATGAAACAATGAACTATAATGAAAATTATATAGGATATAAAAATTAAAGATATTTTATAGTTATTTTATATTTTTTCATCACCATAATCTTGATCATAAATAATCCTGATAAACAATTAGATTGTAATGTAAACCCTTAACACTTTGGTTACATTTAAATAATAAGAGGAATGAAAGAAATAACCATACAAGGATATTTATATACTATAATTTTTAGTTTAATAATACTAAAATATATTCATGTTTAGTATATACACATGAACAAAGAAAGAAGTGTTTTATATCGAATGTTTCCTAGAGAAATAAAATTAAAACAAAAATCCATTTACAAAAGTCTTGAATTCCTTCAAACGTGTTAGAACCACATATATAACCAATATATGTTTTTTCTTAATAAATAATGAAATTATGATTATATATTTCAAACCATATAGTATAATTTTTAATTCTTCTATCACCCATTTATTAACAATTAATAATTAAAATCTTTGTTATATGTGATAACTATAACGTTTTCCATATATGTTTTGGATCGATGGTTTTGGTCCATATACATTTATTGTGGATCCACCATAACAAATATTTTAGTGATGATATAAAAATATAAATTCTGAGTATATATATATATATATATTTATTTGTCCATAAAATCTAGAGATAGTAAAATTAATTGCATAGTTGTAGATATGGTAGGTCATATGTACATGTGAACTCTATTTAAATTTTTTCAATAGATAAGAAAAAGAAAGGTACATATTATTTACCCAGTAAAAAATAATTTTTATATCAATCATATCATATATATTCATTAAATATATTCTATTATTTCCAAAATAAAGTGGAAAACAAATCACATCGCTTCGTGGATGTGATAGTACACACGTATGCATGTGAAAAATTATCAATTATTAATGGATTATAAGGTAAGAAGTAAAATTTCATTTTATAAATCCAGGAGTATATTGGGAAATTAATATCATATATAAATATTAAATACATCATTATCTCCAACTATGAGAGATGGTGATTCAAAATTTGTTACTTCTGTTCTCGTGGTGGTAGTCAGTCATACACATGATCAATGATTTCATTTACTATTTAATGGAATTGAATATGGATATATTTTTATGAAATTAACCCAATAAATTAAAATTATATTTAATATTCTGGTTTTGTTTTTCATTATATTTTGTGATTATTTTAAATATGTAGAATAAAAATAAAAAAAACGGTTAAAAATAATAAATCTTCTTCGGGAACCCTCATTAGGATTGAAAAAAATGAATTTATAAGAGGGGGTTATAGTAAATAAATTGAGATCTTGTAAATTATTATGCAGTTATTTGATCTAATTGAGTAGTTATTGTTAATACTGAAAGCCTTTTTATCTATGAAGAATATAAGATAGGGGTGTCCTTTTATAAGTAGAAAGAGAATATATTTGAAATTTTTTAAATAGATAAACTATAAACACATAAACAAATAAATGACTAAAAATTATAAAATTTAAAAACCATAGATAATAAATTTTCTAAATATATCCATAAAATAAATATTATACATGTTTTACAGTCATTTTAAACCATAACTTTTCAGTTTAACCCCAAGTAAACTCGTATTAAATTTTACCATGTTACATAATGTTTACTATATTTACAATTAATTATGAAAAAAAATAATTAAAAATAATTATATAATAAAAAATTTATGTTTAAAAATATTTAATATGTTATACAAATTTAAATTCATAATGGTGGTGTAAGTAAATTTAAAATTAAACCTATAGATACGATGAAAAAGATATTATTCAATGAAATTGTTTTTGTAAGTAAAAATGTTTTTTATATATAAATTCAAACAAAAATTAAAATGAACTAAATTGGATTAATAAAATTATATTTTAACAATTATTACATTCTAATCTTCCTAAAATTAAATTTATCATTATATATTATTTAATTGAAAATGAAATTTTCAATGAAAATTACATTTTTACTCTTCATCTAAAAATTTGTATCTTAATAAAATTATTATAAAATAACTATAAGATAATTTTTAACACTGTTGTTTTCAATAAATGTAATTATTTCACTTTAATATTCTAAAATGAAAACTATTAATTTTGAAAAAGTTCACAAAATTGAAAAAATTATTTTTTTTTAAATATAGTTTTTTTGCATAAACATGCATTTATTCGAATCCCATACATATCAAAAAAATATTATATGAATGATAAAATAATAACTAAATATATAACATATTAATTTCAATATAATTTTTAAACAATATTTAAAAGATAAATCTTTTAAGTTAAAAAAATTCATACATAAATATAGTTGTCTTTTGTGAAAAAATTATCCATTCATATGATGTGTAATTTCATATTAAATAAATTGAAAAATAACTCATTTATTTTATCAATGTGTAACCATATAATTTTAATTAATTAGCTTTTAATATTATTACCCACTACGGAAATAGTTATTTTATAATGGTATATTATATAACAGGTTGTTAAAACTTTCCATTTCATGTCACACAAGCTATAGAAGAAATGAAAATTAATAAAGTATAATAATTAATTAAATATTTGAATTTTAATTTATATAATATATAATATACATAGATATAATATAATTATATCCTCCTAAAACTTAACTGAATCCTCTATATCATTATAATTCCATTCAACATCATAAAATAATTTTAAAAAGATCATAAAAAACTATAGTGGGGTGAAAATAAAAGAGAGTTGTATAAGATCTTATTTAAAATTCATAAAACATATTCATTAATTAAATAAGTTATAATGGACTAAGATGAGTATAAATAAGTATGGAGATATATGAATAAAGGTTAGAGACTAGGAAATATATAAAAAAACTAGGAAAATATTATACTATTTAATATTACAACCATCACATTTAATTTCTTTATTTGAAACAATATCATTATCAGTAACCTATATAAATTAATAGATGAAAGAAATATAATAATATATTATTATATATTAATAAATGGGCCCATAATATCGACTACAACATGAACCTATTAGTTTAGAGGATATTAAAACTCAAATATCTTGTGATTTTTTAGTATAATACATTGCAAGTTTACCATGATGACATGAATGAAATAAAAACCATACCACCACACTATTATACCCCACCAACCAACTGTCACATTTTCAAAATCATACTACATAATAATATAAATTTCTACAACAAAAAAATTTCTATATTTCACCTCATGGTAAGATACTTAATCATGAAAGAGATCAATCATGTGTCATCCTCCTTCTCGGTATGTCCCACTTATCTATATACACTATTTTTTTGAACCCTTTTATATAAATTTCATAACTTCATTATATTGATAACTATATATTTTTTGGAACCAAGGTTGTTCTTTGCTACAAAAGGAGCATGGTTTCTGTTTGTTTTCAATACTCTCATGAATTATCAGGGAGATATCCACAAAAGGGATCATATAGTTCAAGTCAAAAGCGATGTTGAAGGTGATGTTATTAACCGGTGTTATCCAAATTTTTAGGTTCCAAAATATAGTGAATGATAAGCACTAAGAAAATTGGTTTTTTTGAAGGCAATAAGAAAATATGTTAAATTATGAGTGTTTTATTGATGGGATTCATGATGTTTGTAACATGAAGGCATGAGTGATTGTGACAGTGTGCTCTATGATTACGATACTTTCATAACAAATGGTGTTGTGTAGTGGTGCTTTATGGCGGTGCGAAGTGTTTTGATGGGGTTCTCTATAGGCACAACAAGCACTACAAAAAGAGATATACACCACAATTTTTTTTGTCCTATCCAGATTTTACGCCAATGAAGAAGATATCCACATTTGATAGTGACTATAAATAAGAATCCATCCATCTTCATTCTACATGTTTTTTAAGAGAGAAAATATAGTATAGATTTTACTTCATGAAGCAATGGGTGCTCTGTGAAGAAGATTTTCCTATGTGAGCTTGAGATTTTTGAAGAGGATTTTATAGTATTGAAGGATTCCAATTCTTCTATGTCATGAGTGATTCGCCGTGATGAAGTGTTCCATGGGGGATTAGTGAGCTTCACGATGTCGGTTGCTCTGCAATAAAGTAAGGTCTAGGAAGGGTGTTGTGCATCAAAGAAATGATCTCCACGAAGGGTTATGCTCTATGAGGGAGAGAGAACTATGATGAGTTGATATTTGTGATGGGGATTTGAAAAGGGTTGATTTTATTATCAATGTTGAGTGGTCTGAGATTTTAGGGGGCATCTAATCAGGTCATTGATACAAGTAGTGTATCATGCTGGAAAGAGACTATCAATTCAATGCCAATATATTGAAGTGACTTTCAAGTTGAAATGATATGTTTTACCACTATGATACAGTGAGTTAAGGGGAGTTTATGGAAGTGTTCTGTTGAATGTGGTGGGTCATCACTGAAATTTTCTATGGGTAATGTTCCTATCACCGAGTGAAAGTGATCAAATTCTTGTACACCAAAACTGGTGATGATTAATGGATTTTGGTATGACCAACACAGTCTCAGCATATGCTCCATGAACATGACCCTTTGAGTTGATCCATGTAAAAGTGTTGTTTCATCTCCTTGATTCAATTTTACTGACTGATTTAACTAGTTCCTACCAACATGGGAACAAGATCCAAAACATTAAAAAGAAAAATTTAACTCCTTGAATCAACACTCCACTCTTAGGAAGTTTTGAGGTCCTTCAGGTGGTATCTAAGGGAGGTTGTTGGTGTTGGATATGTCTTATACCATAATGGATATTTCAGTCTATGTCAGTGGAGTCCCCCTATTATTTGGAGGTAATTTTCAACTCTGGATGAACAGAATGTGATCCCATCTATGATCTCTTGGAATGGATTTCCTACTCTCTACTTTGAATGTAATACAAGTTAATAATCGAATAGGGTGGGATAAGACTAATGAGGACAAGAAAACTCTTTATGTTGATGCTAAAGTGAAAAAGGCACTCAACATAGCCCGTTCTGATCAGATCTATTTAAATGTGATGAGTTCCACCTCATCAATATCCATGTTGAAAAAACATAAAAATATTTATGTTATAGATAGAAAAGTGAAGGATGGTAAACTAAAAGTCCTACACCAAATAATTGATGATATAAATATTCATCCTGATGAGAATTTAGACACCTTCAAAAAAATTACAGAATTGGTTGAAAAAATTTGAGGTCTAGGTGAAGAAATAAAAGACGTTTATATTATAAGGAAAATATTGAGAATTCATACACCTCTATACAAAGAAATGGTTCTAGCATCGGAGTAAATAGATATTTCCAAACATTTTCTAGATAGTCTTCTGGGGATTCTAGTGGTATTTGAAATGAATGTAAAGAGAAATGATGATACGACTCGAGTGAGGAAGGAAATTTCATTCAAAGTACCTGACAGACTAAAAATTTAAAAAGATATTAGTATTGAATATAATGAGTAAAAATATATTATTTCTTTCATATCTAGGAAGTTTTATAATCAAAAATGTAAATTTCACCAGATTTTACCTCTGGCATGCATTAGTTCTGGCACAATTGGGAAAATTTCCTCTGAATGCTCAATATTGTTCGAAAATGAAAAAGGAGAAGTTGGACACATTGATAAGCCTCATGGAAGGTTTTTCATTAATAAAGAATCCATATATTGAATAAATGTAAAAAAGAATAGTTTTTTCTGGGATGAGGAAGTTGATGATAATGAGTTTGATGAATATGATGAACTGGAATTTAAATCTGGAAACCATCCTTCCATGATGGATACAATTGAATATTCAAAACCCTGAATAGATATTTCTAGAGATAACCTATTGAAAACAAATCCAAGTCCAATTTTTCAACTTATTAATTCTTTTAGTTTGATTAAGAATAAGTGTAAGAAATGATATAAAAATAATGAAATGGTAGAAGAATCATTAGAATATGGTGATCAGCTTGAAGCTGAAATTGAGGGACATGAAGAACAACTGACTATAGAGTCATCAATCCTTGAAAGGACATATGATGTTGTGTAAAAACCTCAAAATGGAATAATAGGAAAAGGTCATCAATGACCATATCTCGATACTGGAGGATATTTCCACAACTTTTGGGGGAATCGAAGAAAAATTAGTTACTATTAGAAGTATTCTGAAAATTCAATCAAGTTTAATTGATTAAAAGAATAAAATAAACTTCGGTAGGTTCTCGGATGCTACGCAGCTTGAGAAAAAAATGAGGTTCTAATGGATAGGTATAAAAAATTTTGTGATCAAATACCCACATGCATGGGAAATAATGGACTCAGCTGTGATGCCAAAACATTAAATGCTACAAATAATGTGTACAAGAATAAAGGCAAGATGAAAGTTTATAATGGTGTAAAATCCCCATATGTAATAAAAAATAGACCCTCATATCAAACTGAATGGATAACTAAAGACTATCCTAAAGCTTCCAGGAATAACAAGCAGTCAAACATTTTTCCCAAGGAAGAAGGCATGAGGCCAAATAGAGGTGGGAAGACACATCCTGTCATGAAGTGACAGTTCTGTTGAAATCTGGGTCATATAATGTCATATTGTGAAGTGTTGAGGATCTATATGAATGGAAGATAGATAATATTTCAACATAGAAAAAAACAATAATATCCTACTACTTATAGAAGGAAAAATTTATATATATACTATTTTGGTTGTTCTATCATTGTCAATAATGCCATATATTTTTGGCAGAGGAGTGACATGGGAACATTAAATAGAATTCTGAGATAATTCAAAGTTAGTGAACAATACATTGGTTCTCTTATAAATAGGTTTGATCCTCTAGAAAAAGATTTTTACAATGAATAACTCATGTAAATGAAATATATAATTGAAAGGTCATCATTTTCATATAGATAATCAAATGTTACGGAACGAAAAGAAGAAGGTTGTTAAGTCCATCGTTGTAGACGTAGAGCTCAAAACTAAAAAACCAACACCTTGATTCTTAATAGAGGTTGTTCATTTCATATGATAGGTATTGAAAACTTGTTAATGATTTTCAAGATTAGGGTTCATGGAACATCTTTGTTTGGTAATGATGGAAACTGAAAATCAATGTTAGTTGAATTACTAAACTGGATAATAGAAAGATAATGAAACCAAAGTCCATTATGTATATGGCATCATCATAATCTCTTTAGAATGGGTAAAATATATGACTCACGAATTATTGTAACATTTAATAACAAAGTCATCACTATCAAGGGAAATACATGAAATTAACATACTAAAGGATGCATAATGGAAGTAAACATCTATCCGGTTGATAGTAAAGAAACCATTTGTTATAAAACTATTGATGAAGAAAATAACATGTGGTATTGGAGATTAAGGAAAATAAATCTACTAGGCATTGACAATATTTCAGAACTGAATATTTTCATTAATATTCCCAACCTGGAGCATGAATGTGAAATGTCTTGTGATTCTTGCATTCAAAGGAAGATGATCTGTTGTTCATTTCATCTAGAGAATAATAGGTAATATCATCTTCATGATCTCATTCATAATGGAATATGTTGTCAAATAGATGTTGATGGAACCCATGGATAATGGTATATTGTCCATTTCATTGATTATTATAGGAGAATGGTATCTGTAATGGTTATGTACATGAAACGACATGTGATTGTCTTTATGAAAACATATCATCAAATTGTTGAGAATTATAATGGATGAAAAATCGAAGATTTTTTATATGAAAATTGATGTTAATACTTATCCATTGTATTTGAAAATTACATAGGGAAGCAATTGATATAACATGAGGATGCTGCTTTGAGAACTCTATAGAAAAATGAATTGGTTGAGTGCATGAATCAATAGGTGAACAACTAATATATAACTATGGTGATTGAGAGTCATATTCCTCGACATTACTAGAATGAGGATTTTCAATATACGTTGTATAATCAAAATGAAACATGTATTTATATTTGATAGATGAAGACGCCATATGAATTGTTTCATGGAAGGAGGGCCACTTTGAAATAATTTTCTGTTTTTGGAAGCAAATGTCTCATCAGAAACATAGAAGGAAATCAAGGTATGTATTTTGACAATGCAGATGAAGGTCCTTTACTTGGATATTCAATAAACATCAAATCCTACATGTTTTTCAACAAGAAAATTGGAAGGGGTGATGAAAATAGAGGTTTAATGATCATTGAAGAGAAAACCTAAAATACATTGAGCTACTAATATTAAGATGTGATTGAATATGAAGAATATAGTGAACATGTGGAAAATGAAAATATAGAAATAGAGGTATGTGTACAAAACTCTCAGGAGTCATATCATGATGTTGACTCAGATGAAGAATCAAAATAGGAAACCCTGTATAGAGAGAATTTAGTTAAATCACAATGGAGGATTGAAGAGATGAAATAGGTCAATAAATCATTATTGGGGATTGTAATGCACCCAAACAAACATCGATAATGATTAATAATACACAACCTACATTTCTGTCAGTTCTCATGCCATCATCATTTAAAGAAGCTGCAAATGAATAAATAAGGGTGAAATTAATGAGGAAAGAATAAGATCAAATTGGAATGAATCATACATGGTACCAAATAAAAAGAACAAAAGTTCACAATGTTATTGGTATGACGTGAATCTTCAAGAACAATATTGATGAGCATGGAAATGTGGTCAGAAATAAGGTGTTCATGGTTTGTAAAGAATAATCACAAATCAAATGTGTTGATTTTGAAGATACATTTTCTCTAGTTTCAAGACTGGATTCAATCAGGTTATTTAATTCATTGGAAATACAAATTGGATATAAATTTTATCCAATGGGCGTCATTACAGAATTCCTAAATTCATTTTTGGATGAACATGTATACATCGATCAACCCATGGGGTTCATTTTCAGAAATGATGATCTGATGGTTTTCAAATTAAAGAATGTTATCTATGCATTTAAACTAGTACCTTGGGAATAGTACTACCAGTTGGACAATTATATGAGAATTATAGTGTTTAAAAGATGAGAAGAGGTTCATAATATCTATGTGAAGAATTCTCAAAATGATCAGTTCATGGTATTGGTTTATGTGGATGAAATTATTTTGGGAGGAAACAATAAGGGAATAGTGGATGAATTTTCCAATAACAAGAAATAAAAATTTGAAATAACCATGATTGTTGAACTCGCATTAATTTTAGGGTTTTAGGTGATTTAGAATAGGGATTACACATCAATTTATCTAGAACAATATGCAAGAGAGATACTGAAGAAATTCAATATTAAAGTTTCCAATTCAATGGTGACTCCATTTGATGTTGGAACAAAAATCGAAACACCTGATGATGGGACATCTGTAGATCCCACAATTTATAGGAGAATCAATGGATTCTTACTTTACATAACAGTGAAACAACCAGATATTTTCTTTACAATATGATTAGTAGGCCAATTTCAAAGAAATCCAAAGGTGAAAGATATGTCCGCCATGAAAATCATCTTGAGGTACACTCAAGGTACTCATAATTATGTTTTATACATTGTAATAGTTATATATAATGAACATTAACCAATTTCAGATACTGACTGGGATGGAGATATAATGGACATAAAATTCACCAATGGTGGAGAATTCAATATTACGAAGAATTGAATGTGATGGTGATAATGAGATAGGAAAGTACATCACATAGTACTTCTGAAGCATAATATATATATACTACCAATGAAGGAACTCAGATATATTTTTAAAAAGCAGCAACTAACTGAAAAATGTGGTGAGGTGAATCAACCAATATTTATTTACTGTGATAATAAGAGAACCGTTGATCTTTCAAATAATCTTGTTCATTATTCTCATATGAATCATATTTAAACCAGATATCACTGCATCAAGAAAAAATTTGAACAAGGCATGATGAAAATGATCCATGTGGGAATCAGCGAGCAAGTGGCTAACATTATGACTAATCCACTGTCAACTGCTGTGTTTGAGAAACATCTATTGAACTTGAGAGTTCATCTACCTCCAAGTGCATGAAGAGGACACTGGTCACATCCCCTATCTCCCCAATATTCTTAACTGTGTTATTTTATTTGATTATGTGGTGTAGGTTTATGCGGTAGATATAGTCTATAGGGAGTAGACTCGAATTTCAATGTTGTTTAAATACTTGAATTTGGGTTTATTTATAATGGGGGAGAAATGTAAAAATTCAGTATGGAAATTTGGTGGGTCAAAATAGAGAATGTGGAGGGAGAAATGAAATCTGGTGTTAAAATATTGGTGATGATAGTGGTTGGTTCTCTCTTGAATTTATATAGAGATTTCCAACACTCCCAATTGGGGTGATTATAGGAACCTAGTCTTTTATTATCCCAAAATGGAGAATGGTGTGTTTTTTTATCAATTCACTAATGTATTATTAGTGATATTTGAGGGAATGGGATTATATAGTTCAAAATAGAAGTAGTTTTGAAAGTGATGTTGTTTCCCAGGGATTGCCAAATTTTTGGTGTACAAAATTTGGTGAAATAAAACCTTTGCGAAAAGTGGGTTTTCATGAAGTCCTCATGCTAATATAGAAAAGGCACGAGTTTCTTATAGATGGTCTTCCTGATATGTGTTTTTAAGACATGAAGGATTGTGAGGATGTGCTCTATTATTATGAGAAATTATTTGAGAATGGTGCATTGTGGTGGTGCTTTGCGGCTATGTGATTTTTTTAACGGGGAGATCTGCAATTACAACAAACATTGTGAAGAGAGAGAGATGCATAAAGAAATCATAATTGGATGATCTTGATTTTGTGTTTAAAGAAGCAGATCTCCATGTTTGACTGTGCCTATAAATAAGAGGCCACCCCTCTTCATTTAATAATATTTTTTAAAGAGAAAATATCTGATCACTTTCACATTATGAAGCAAGGGGAGCTCTGCGAAGAAGATTTTTATATGTGACATTGATCTTCACAATTATTATTTTAATGTCTTGAATGATAAAAATGCTTCTATGTCATTAGTGATTCGCGATGATGGATTCTTATGTGTTGGCCTATTGATCTTCGAGAAGTAGTTTTCTCTATGTTGTAGTGAGCACTACAAAGGTTGTTTCTCTCTATAGTAGTAATCTCTATGAAGGGTTGTGATGTACAAGGCATAGAAATCTATGAAGGGAAGATCTTTTCAAAAGGGATTTACAAAGGTTTGTTTTGAGTATCAGTTTTTGAGTGTTTTGGGAATTCAGTGATCATCTACTTAGGCATTCAATACAAGTAGTGTATCGTCATGGACAAAGACCAACACATCAATGCCAATATATTGAAGTGACCTTCATGTCAATAAACTCAGATTGAACTCTCTAAGAGCAGTGATCTAGGGTGAGTTTACTGAAGTGTTCCATGGGATGCATTTATCCATCCCTAATATTTTTAAGCGTATTGTTTTTGGAATAGAGAGACTGTGACAAAACTCTTATACTCCCCAGCTTGTGCAGATTAGTGGATTTCGATACGACATAGCTGTAACATGCGTACTCGATACACAACAATGGGTTTCTTTGAAATCTTACATTACACACAACCTTAGGTTATACCAAAATAATATTATATTTTTATAATATAAAATGGTAGATAACACATTGATGTTGTATTATAAATAATGAAAAGGACTAAATACAATATGATTATAAATTTTTCTTAATTTTTTTTACATTTATCCAATAACAGAAAGAAACTTAAAATATTAATAAAGCCGATTTTAACTATAAATACTCTAATATTCATTAAAAGATTAATTTACATCCTTTTTATTGTGAAGCCCTTTTTAAATATAGTTCATGTCACTTTTAAATATTCTATTTTTAGAAATAAAAATCTTTTTTTGAAACGGGACATCAAATTTTTATTTTTGGTAAATTTTTGGTATTTTTCTGATAAAATTCATTTTTAATGAATTGTGAAAAATACCGTATTTTAATTCAAAACAACCTTTTAATATAATTTATTTATATGTTAAGAATATAAATTTTAGTGGTTTTAAAGTGTAATTAGATTATATTTATACCATTTAATGCAATTTTTTCATTAGAAGTGATTTCACTTTGAAATTACACATAAAGAAGTGTAAATGTTTTTATAGTTTTTATATCGTAAAAACAAGGTTTTCGTTTGGACAATGGGAATTAATTTTAAATTAATTAATTCAATATGTATGTTTTGAATTTTTTAAAATGAAATTCATTTTTTAATTTGGAATATCAAATATATATTAGGCTGAATTTTTTTCTATTTTTCTAAAAAACATCAATTTTAGATGAATATTGGAAACAATGAATAGTTGTTAAAAAACCGACATATTCATTTAAATGAAATTTTATAGCTTCTAGGAATTAAATTTTAAAAATTATAAATATATATAATTTATTAGTATTTAAGATTTGGTTCAATACGATAAAAATAATATTTTTTGAATAGTAACTTTTGACTTTTATTTACCACAGTTAAAGGTAAATAGAGTAATTCAAGGTAAAAATAATATTATAAAAATATAAAATTACATTAACAGATGTTGTATCCTCATTGGAAGAGTCATTATCGACCTATAAAATCCTTGTTTTAGGTTTTTTTCCATTGAATGCAATTTGGATAAGATAATGACATTTATAACTTTTTATTTAATGTAAAAATAAAAAAATAATAAACATGTATTATATTGCTAAAAAAAATTAATGTGGGGTTATATAATTTGTATATTTTACTATAAATATTCAATATAAAGATAAAAGTATTTCTTATATCATGGTGTTTTATTTATTATTTTTAGACATCAAATAAATAAAATTATCTATGACAGAATATTGATGTGGTGTTTACCTCATTATTGATTGATTTAAATAAATAAGATTATAAAGATTAAAAAAAATATACTAAACCTATCCAATTATTATTGGATTATTTTATTTTGAATAAGATTCATCTTATATTCTAATTTAATATGTTTGGACCTTTAGAAACTGAAAGTAATAATACAATAAAACAATATTTTCAATCTTTCCTAAAGAGCGCCTCCTCCCTAGTAAAAAATCCATCACCTCTAACCCATTACTCACACCAATCAAGCCCATTGGATCATCCATACTCAACCCAAATAAGCTCTCTAGATCCCTCTCTCACACCTAGAATAATTTCCTTATGATGAAGGCACTTCAAGTAAACTGTTTTGTTTCAAACCATAGGAAGATACCTGATTTAAAGGTAACGTATTCTCTAATGTTATTTTCTTTTATTTTACATTTCAAACCCACTAAACTCTATTTATTCTTTTCTTTTATAATATCAACGGTATCCTAAATATACTAGGTTCTAGTTATGAGATTTTTCTAACTATAGTTCCACAAAACTTAATCCAATGGATACGAACATATTGTTTCGGTGGATGATGAACTGTTGTCTCATGAAACAATGATTTTCAAATAACACAAAACACATCCCATGGTGCCCATTATGATGGAACTATAAATATATATGGAATAAATTATATTTTATTTTATCCATATTCTTCGGTAATTCTCAATTACAAGATATTTTAATGCTTTTCATGTTTTATAAATATTATAATTTAATTTGAGGAAATGCAGACTACTGTCGCTCAAAGTGATATAACTCATTCATACCATACATGGAACATATAAATAATTGTGTTAATGAAATTATGTAACATATATAAAATATTATATTTTACTGTAATTACAATATAACAATGTATAATTAAGATTTCATTTCATTAAAAATGAAAAAAATTATGAACGTAGCATTCATGAGTTGGTACAGATTTCCATATCCATGAACAGTGCATTTCGTTTATTTTTTCCAAATGCTATGGACTGTAATTCCACAACAACAGTTACCCAGAGTTGATTCATTATTACATAACATTGTAATGATACAAGTAATTTTGTCCTGAAAGACTGATTAGTTTAGTAGCCTTGAAAGTACTAGATACATTCTTAATTTTTACATTACATCCTGAAATAAAAACATCAACAACATTTTTCCCCTTTGAACACAATTATACCCTTAGCATATCATAGAAGGTCAACCATAAATAATTCTTCACATAATGGGAAAAATAAAACATAGAAAGGGGTGAGATTAGATGCCCAGTAAAGATAACAATATAACAGAAACATTAATAAATAAGAATAAACATTTATGGCAATGTATAATATTAATGAAAAAAAAAATTAAACATAAATATAAGCATTATATGGAAATGATAAAATCAAATAATTCCAATTTCATATTCAAATGGATATTCTACTATTCAAATAATCTCATGAAATTTCAATATCCAATTTCATAATGACGGAATGCATAATTCCAGACATCATAACCTCATAGTCAAGGACTTATGCCAAGACTACAAATAATATTTTTCCAAGGCCTTGTTCTATGAATCTAGTTTTTTATGATACCTAAAGATTCATCGAGGAGCTATAGAGGGCTCCACCCATCACTTACTATGTCCAATGAATTCACCATATGAAAAGGTTTAAACATATCATAAACATTTGTATTAAAACTAGCATCTGAAATTTCAATACATAATCCATAAACCATGAATGGTATAAAAATAAATCATCCAGAGTCAGACATATCACAAAACCTTCAATATAATATGAAAGATTTGTATCATAATAACTCAAATTCAAACAAGATTAAAATCCATTAAAAGGGTGTTGACATAGATGAAATCAATATTTTTTAGAGAAAACTCGATTTCCATTTTGAAATAATATAAAATTAATATACATAATAAAGAAATCATATATTCTGAAAATATTGATATATTCTTGTAAGGAATGCTTTGATGATGTTGTAATGGCAGAAAATAGTTGCACCTGCTATATAAATTAAAAAAACATTCATACCTTAATTTTTTCAAAAAGGTCATAATGTACCTTGTTTGGAAAATGAAGTAAGAATAATTTCAAAAAATATATGGTCAAATAAGGGTATAAATAATGTCAACCCATTTTTTAGTAAATAGTAAAAATGTTTTGAAATACATTTTTATGAGAAAATGGATGTTTATGTTAAAGAGGTCTCAGTAGATACTTACATAAAAACAATCTCGTATAATAAAGAGATTGTGAAATTAACCCTTACCATGCACATTTACTTGGTCGAGGGTAAATAAACCTCCTATATAATAGTTAAATAATTTTTATTAAATTATAAAAGAACTATATATGTTAATATGATATCATATATTATATTCTAATATAGCTTTGTTAATAATATTTTAGTAGTATCATCATTTTGTGTGTTAACTGATTTGTTTTCCTTTATAAGTTAGGTTACATAAGACTTTTTTGTTAGGAATAGGATGTATATGGATTATAAACATAATGATATTGTGTTTTTAAACATTATTTTGAATCATAAAATTAAAATTATACTTGAATGATTATGATGGGGAATGAATCTCATCGTGTTTGTGGAGACGGTAATCCGTACGTACGCACGAGCAATAATATCATTATATTGATGGTGAAATCACATTTAATTGGATAGTATATCATATATAAAGGATAATTAATAGGTAATATTTATTATTTACATCAGTTATACTAATTATTTTAACCATCCAAATAGTGAAGTGTTTGAATAACTAACTACACCATGACCTAGAGACGGTCAGTTGTACGTACACACGTATGGTGTCAGTTTCCTTTGTAGGATGGATAGTATAATGAATAACATTGTAAAATATTTATAATGACATCACAATATGTATAATTTACTGTATTTAATATTTTTTATGGAAACAACAATGAAAAAGTCAATGGAAGAAGAAAAGAAATGGAAAGAGGTGTTTGAAATTATTACCTCTACTTTGGGGGTTTCCTATTGAGTTGATCAATAGGGCTCCCAAAGATGGCTTTCTAATAACTGTTAGGCCTCTTAGATGATTTTATTGAATATGGGAAGATATTTGTGTAGGGTTTTTCCGAGCCAAATGGCATTGGTGGTGTGAAATTAAGAGAAGTGGAACTGCCTTTTTAAAAGAGATGTGAAGGTCACTTTATGAAAATCATGAAATATTATTTTATAATAAAATTATATTCAGTTTCTAATGGCTAAAAATTTAATTATTTCGAGGAAAAGGTGGGTATGGGTATATAACCATTCATATAATTGGTTTTTGACATGTTTAGGTCATCCTATTAGCCTTATATTTAAGATTTAACTCTTAGTTAAATAGATTGACATTTACTATGGATCTCTGTATTTTTTAATTATAAGGTTAATCAACATAACAAAACAATCCAAGAGAACCCCATTTGATTCATTATTAATATATAAAACATACCTATGTATTTTGTCTAATCCTATGATTTTTAGGAATATAATATCAATTTATAACATAATATTTGTTTTTAAAACTCATTTAAGTCGGTTTTGACACTATTAGGTATTTGATTTTCATGAAATCCATAAAACTATTTAACTTAGAATAAAATTTATTTAAAAATCCCAAAAAAGTCATAGTACCCTTTAAAATTAGTTTAATTTAACAATGATCTCAATTGAAATTTATTTGGATATTTATAATATCAATTATTTTAATATTTGATTAATAAGGTAATTACTACATCATCATTTGGTCATATATAAATTAAATTACTTAATGTATAAAAGATATAAATAAAATACCAATATGTATGAAGTATTTATATATTTTTAATGAATATTTACAATCAAATTTATATTGCGTGTAACCCTATATTAAAAATGGTTTAGTTATTATTATTGGAATTTAACTCTTTTAACTCTTCATTAAATTAAACAACAATAAATGTCCTAATCTAAAATAAGTGGACCAAAGAGGATCATATATTATTTATATGTTTTTTTCAGGATTTATACTTATCCAATAGATTTATTACAATGGGTAGGGTAATTATGATATCATTTTTACCATTAATTTCCCGATTAACTAATAATCCTGGTAAATAAATGTTCAAAGTTAATATTCACCAAAAATTATTTTCATCTTTTTGAACCACATTTTACTTACTGATATTAACTGTGTCTCTCCGATTCATGAAATTCAACTCACATATGTAGTAATATTATTTTTTATACAAATTTTCAAATGCTCCTAGGAGATGTGTAAAATACGGTAAAAAGTTCGATAAAATTTATATATATATAAACATATTTTAAAATGACTCTAATGAATTAAATTGAAATTTTATTGTTATTATGTATATTTTTTGACATAATATAAATTTAAATAAAATGAATAATTATTTAAAAAATAGTGGGTTTTAAATAATAACTCAGTGTTTTTGAGTATTCCTCAAAAATTTAATGTTTATGAAAAAATACCAAAAATTCACCCTAAGATATTTTTTTTGTTACAAAACCAAAAATTAAGTCCATTTGGAAAGGAAAAATTTATAAAATTTAAAAATGTGGGTCTTACAATTCATAACAGGTAGTTTGATTGGTTGTGGTGTGTTTGATCTCGATGTTTCGTAAAACACAAGTTATTATATTATTCAAAGGGAAACATGTTGTGGAATCTTGGGGTGTAACATTCTCCCCTATTTAATGTAATTTCATCCTCAAAATTTATAGAATATTACTGCATAAAAATATTGGGTTGGTTCTTCATCATATGTTCCCCAGGCTCCCATGTTGCCGCTTCCATCTTATTGTTTCTCCATAGAAATTTTCCCAGACGAGTCGTCCAATTTCTCATCACTTGTTCTCTTGTATCAAGAATCTTTATTGGCTCTTCATAATAAGTAATATAAGGTTCCAATTCAATTTCCTCCTAGGTGAGTACATGCGTTGGGTCAGGCATGTATTTTCTCAATAGTGATACTTGGAACACATCATGACCTTTTGAGAGACATGGCGGCATTGCCAAAAGTTAAGCTAGAGACCCAATTAGTTATATAATTTTGAAATCTCTGATGTACATGGTACTTAATTTACCCTTCTTACTGAATCTTATGACTCCCTTCCATGGAGATACCTCCAATAAAAAATGATCTCCTACCTGAAATTCCAAATCCTTCATTCGGTTATCAGCATAGCTCTTCTGGCTACTTTGAGTTTCTTTGATGTGGGTTTGGATAACCTTCACCTATTCCATAGTTTCCTCAACATGTTTTGGGCCTATGGGTTTTCTTTCTCTAATATCATTCCAACATATTGGTTCCCGACATCTCTTTCCATATAACAATTCGTATGGTTCCATCTAAATACATGAATGGAAAATATTGTTAATGTCAAATTATACCAAATGTAAATATTGATCCCACATACCTTGAAGGTCAAGTGAGAAATATATCAACTTGTCTTCTATGGTTTGAGTAGTTCATTCTGATTGTCCATTGTTTTGAAGGTTATAGGTTATGCTCAATGGACGTTCAATATCTTGGGCTTTCTGATGTCTTTTATTGAATCATGATGAAAAATAGGTATCATGATCAGAAACACTCGATATAGGTACACCATTTAGTCCTAAATATTCATTAATATTTACTATTGCCATATGTTCCAGTGGAAAATCTTCTACTAAAGAAAGAAATTATGCGGACTTATTAAGATGATCAACAATGACCAATATTGCATCATTCCTTCTAGGAGACTTTGGTTTCCCCATGAAAAAGTCCATCATAATATTATTCCATTTCCAATCAGGTATGGGAAGAGGTTGCATGAATCCTCCATGTTATTTCTATCCAACTTTCACTTATTGAAAAACTATACATCTTGACCCAAAATCAGCAATCTCCCTATTCATGTTGTCCCACCAAAAATATTCCTTCAAATATCAATAAATCATGGTGCTCTTAGGGTGTATAGAGAAATTGGAGCTATATGCATCATCCAAAAATTCCATTTTTAGATCAGGTATGTTAGGAACACAATGTATCTTCCAAAATTTCAAAATTACTTCTTCATATATGATGTCACTCTATCTCACATCATTCACACCATTAATCTTCTTTTAGAACTCATAATTAGTAGTTCTATAACAATTTACCATTTCTAGTAAAGATGGTTTTTCAACCATTTAAAAAAGTATTGTTTTTTCACCTTCCATGATTATACCCATATCTATATTTACTAGATCCGTGAAAATAGGATCTGTTTGAACCCTCATCTTGTCCAAAACTCCATGATCCTTTTTATGGAAAGCATCTTCCACCTTATTTTCCTTCCCCATGTGGTAGTGACTAGTGAATTCATAATCTATGAGTAGTTCAAGCCATCAACATTACCTCTTTTGGGGTTATTTCTATGATAAAATTTACTACAACCTCTTGTGATTAGTATAAATCATAAAATTTTCACCATAGAGATAGTGTTTATATATTTTCAAAGAAAAGAATACAACTGGTAACTCATTGTCATTAGTATGATAGTTATGCTCATTAATTTTTCACTATTGTAATTCATAGGTAGAACCTCTATCATTTTACATAAGGACACAACCATGTACATTTGTTGAAGATTCACTATAAATAAAAAAACCATCATTCCCTGATGGTAGAGTTAATATTAGATAATTGACTAATATTTTCTTCAGTTCATCGAAGCATTATTCCCACTCTTTTTTCCAATGAAATTCATCACCTTTACATGTGATCTTAGTTATTGGGTTTTCCATTCAAGAAAAATTCTGGAAAAATCATAGATAATAACTTACTAAACCAATAAAACTGTGTACCATAGTTATACTCGTCGGTGCAGGTCATTCTTGGATAGCCCTTTTCATAGAAGGTTCAATAGAGATTCCATCGATAGAGACAATATGGACAAAAATAAAATCTCAAGAATCCAGAATTCAAACATGATGAACAACCCATAAAATTCATTTCATCTAAGAGTATTAAGGATAATGCGTAAGTGATTTTCATTATCTTCGTATCTTTTTTAGAATACCAAAAATATCTTCAATAAATAACAGTAAAAATTCATCAATATATTCCTTGAAAAATATATTCAATAGATCCTAGAAGATAGAGGATGCATAAGTGAATACAAAATGCATTATAGTAAACATGTAATGCACGTACCTGGTTCGAAATGCTGTTTTTGGAATGTCTTCCATCTTCACACAAAACTAGCGATATCTAGATCGAAGGTTAATCATTGAAAATTATTGATCTCTATGATGTTGATCGAATAAATCATCAATACATGGTAGTGGATACATGTTCATTATTGGTATAGCATTTATCTCCATGTAGTCAATGTACAATCTCATAGATCCATCTTTCTTCTTAAAAAATGAATAAGGGATCCCCATGGTGAAACACTAGGGAAAATAAATCACATATTAATCAATTCCTCTAGTTTTTTTATTTAGTTCCACTAATTCCACAGTGGCCATTCTATAATGGGTCTTCGATATGGGCCTTACAACTTGAATTAAATCAATGGAAAACTCAATCTCTCATTCGAGAGGATGTCTAGGTAAATCCAATGGAAACACGTCAACATATTCTTGCACAATAGGTTCCTCCTCTATTTGAAAATTCCATTCCTCACCCCTAGTTTTTTCATTTAATTGAGCTACTGGGGGTGGATCTAGATAAAAATCAAGCGGTGATGTTTCTACTCTAAGGATAAGGTACTCCTTCTCATCATCAAGAATTGCAACAACCTTCTTCTTAAAATAAATATTCGTATCATTGTCTGAAAGCTAGTCCATACCAAGGATTATATCAAATTCAATCATTGGTATGATTATGAGATCAGCATATAAATAACATTTATATACCCTAATAAGAACTGATTCCCAAAACATTGTTGCAATGATACTTCACATTGAGTTTTGACTTACAGCTCCCTTGTTAAATCAAATGGGAAATATCTAATATTCGTAGCAAAATGGGAAGATATGAAACATTTAGAAGCTCAAATATCAAATAAAGAATTGGATAAACACGAGGAAACCATTAAATTACTTGCCACCATGTCTTTTAGAGCTTCAAACTCAGCATTAGTGATCTCACAAGCTTGGCCTTTCTCCAAGGGCATTTTCTGGGGTATGTTTTCTTGGCTCTTAGAACATTCATTTGTGTAATGCCCATTTTCTCTATAATTGTATAATTCAACATTTATATCCTTTTTCATCCCCTTGAAATCACTCACATGTGGCCTTTTTCGTAACCGACTCACATTCCCTTTAGGAAAGAATGAGGGTGATTCTTCACACATTTACCATAGGATGGATATTCAAATTTTCTCTTCTTCCCTTTATTTAAATTTACAGAGCATTCAGTAGATCTCTACTTCTCTTGATTTTCATTAAAATCATAAGACATAGAGAATTATTCTTTTGTCTCGATAGAACATGAGAAAATATATTCGTATAACATGAAGGATATTGATATTAATTCTCACTACAGAAATGGTTTTAACCCATAAAATAATAAATCAATCTTACTATTTGGATAACATATAAAATCTTCATATTGCCTTGCTAAACTTGTAATATTAGTCTCATATTTTGCAACATTCACGTCATACTTTGTCTCAGACTGAAAAATCATCTTTCCAAAACTGCTTAATGGTAACGAGGAATATATTTCATTAAAAAATAATTTTAACATCCTCTATTCCATATTTGACACGTTATCATCTTCCATTGTGTTTTGAATCAATTCCCACCATTGATCTGCATCTCCCGTGAGGCGATAAACTACCAGGATAAATTTTTCCTTTTTAGTACTCCCGAAAGTGTGAAATATTTTCTCCAAGGAACTTATCCATTGCTAGGATAGAAATGGATTTGTATTCCCATTGAATGATAGTGGTTTTTTCTTCATGATTCTATCAAAAATTGATCCACTGCATTGTGGATTAGGGTGCTCTATACGGTTATGGTTATTATTCATAACCTGAGTGAGTTTTCTTAGTATGGTGATAAGTTAATCACCACCAGTTTCATCACCAACTCCACTAAAATTATCTTGAGTAGGAAGGAAATCCCTACATGGATTAAATGCATTAGTACAGTTTCCATTCCACCACTATGTGGCATTTATATAAAATGGAATACATTAGATTAGTTTATGAATCCCAATACATAATTCCAAATCTGTAAAACAATTAAAATAAATTGAACAATTTATGGATAAAAACAATAATCATAAACAAATTTTATTGATGAGGTATAAACTCATAAATCCTTCATAATGGATTGTAAACAAAATGTTAATTATCCTAAGAATAATCCCTGGGAGTGTCGTAACTAAGAGTACAGCAAGGCCATTTGTCATGCACTAGCTCCCTTTCAAGTCTTTCTCAAAGTGGTTTTTTTGTTTTACCCCTTCGTACATCAATGCCAGAGCCGCCTCTACCTACTTGTATCCTAATAGGGATATATTGCCTGGAAAACTCAAAAAATCAATACATTACCAAATTTGTAGGAAGTTTATCTATACTAATCCTAAAATTATATCTTAGGGTTGTGTTCTCTAATTAGAATTTTTCTAAATCTAGTTTCCAAGGATTGAACTAAACTTTCTCTAATACAAACGGTAACGCCCCGACCCCAATTAACCAGAGTCGGCGCATTATTATATAATATTGGAATGATACAATGAGTCATGTCCGGAAAGACTGATTAGTTTAGTAGCCTTGGAAGTACTATATACATTCATAAGTTTAACATTAAATCATTAAATAAAAAAATCAACTACATTTTTTACCATATGAAAATAGTTATCTTTACCCATTCCCTATTGGTCAATCATTAAATAGTTGTTCACCTCCTAGGAAAAATATAACAAAGAATAGGGTGTGCTAAGATACTCAGTAAGGATAAAAATACAGCAGAAACATTCATTAATAATCATAAACATTTATGGAAGTGTATAAGACTAAAAAAAGCATTTTAATGTTAAACATTAGCATATTATGGAAAATGTAAAATCAAATAATTCAATTTACTTAATCAAATAGATATTCTACTAGTTGAATAATCACATATAGTTTCAATATTCGATTTCATAATGAAGGAATGCATAATGCTAGACTTTATAACCACATAGACAAGGTAGTTCTCCATGAAATTAGTTTTTCTCATGATACCAATCGATTCATCGAGGAGCTATAGCGGGCTCCACCAGTCACATACTATGTCCAATGAATTACTAATTTGAAAAGGTTTAAACATAACATGAAAATTCGTATGAAAAAAATCATAAGAAATTTCAATACATTATCCATAAACCATGAATTATATAAAAATAACACATCCACATTCAATCATTTCCCAAAATCATTAATAAAATATGAAAGCTTTTTATCATTATAAATCTACTACAAACAAGAACAAAATCTATCAAATGGATGTTGACAATGATGAAATCAAAAAAAATTTAGAGAATTATATCATTATATTTTGAAATCATTTAAAAGTAATATAATTATAAAAGCGAATATTTATTTTTAAAATATTCTTATTAGATTTTATGGGATGCTTCGACATTTTTTTAATGTTGGAAAATATCCACACCCTCTGTATCAATTAAAACAAATTCATACCTTAATTTTTACGTAAAGGTCATTATGTAACTTGTTTCGAAAATGAAAAAAAGATTCCTTTCAAAACATAAAAGTTCAAATAAAGTTATAAATTACTCAAAAAAATGTCTAGTAAAATTTAAAAATGTTTTGAAATACATTTTTATGAAAACAAATATGTGGATGATAAAGAGGTCTCAGTAGATACTTAGGTAAAAACAACCTTGGATAATACAGGGATTCTTAAATTAACCATTACCTTGTAATTTTCCTTGTTCTTTTGGGCAGGTTACCCTCATTTATAATAGTGAAATCATTGTTATTATAATATAAATGAAACATATATATAAATATGATATCATATATGATCATCTAATACTGCTTTATTAATAATATTATAGTAGTACCAACGTTCTGGGTGTTAACAGATTCATTTTTCTATATATGATTGATTACATAAGCCAGGTTTGTTATATATTGGTTATATTTGATTCATATACTAATTGATATTATGTTCATAAAAATAATTTGGAATCATGAAATAAAAATTATTCTTGAATGATTACGATTAGGAATAAATCTTATTGTGTTGGTGGAGACGGCAATCTGTACGTACGCCCAAGAAAAAACATCATTATATTGATGAAAAAATCATATGTAATTGGATGGTATATCATATATACATAATTATTAACATGTTATATATATTATTTACATCAGTTATGATCAATATTATACCCATCCAAATAATGATGTGTTTGAATAACAAACTACACCCCAATGTGGAGACGGTAAGTCATGCGTACGCATGTATAGAGATGTTGTCATTGGTAAGATGGAAGGAATAACAAATATGGTGGTAACAGATTTATAATATCATTAAAGGAGGTATAATGTATTTTCTTTAATATTTTGTTATGGAAACCACAAATAATGTGGAAGTGGAAGAAGAAAAGAACTTGAAAGAGGGTGGCGAAATTATTACCGCTACATTGGGTGTTTCCTTTTGAGTTTATCAATATGGAAACATAAGTTGGCTCTATGATCAAAGTAAAGAATCTAGGATGTATTGAGGGGATATTAGAGGATATTTGGGCATTAGGTGGCGGAGAAAAATGGCATTGGAGGTGCGAAATTAAGAGAAGGAGAAGTTCCCTTCTAAAAGAGAGGTGATAGTCAATTTAGGAAAATCATGATATATTATTTTTACTAAAATCATTTTCGGTTTCTAATCGCTCAAAAATGTATTATTTCGATCATATGGAGGTGATGGGTCTTAAAACACCCAACCAATAGGTTTTATTTAGGATTATTTCATCATATTAACTTTATCTTTTAGATTTAACTCTTAGTTAAATAGTTTGACATTTACCATGTCTCTTGGTATTTTTATATTATGTGGTTAATAAACATACTATAAGAAGCCAAAAGAACCCTATGTGGATCCATATTAATATATATAAGCTTATATATGTCCTTTGTACAAAACTTATATCTTTAGTAATATTATATCAAATAATAATAAAGTATTTGTTTTAAAAACAAAATTATGTCAATTTAGACACTATTTAGTATTTGACATTATTGAAATCCATAAAACCATTATCACATAGAATTAAATTTATTTAATCTACCCTATCATGTAATATTTACATATAAAATTAGTGGAATTCAGAATAATTCTCAATATTTATTTATTTGGATATTTATAATATCAATTATTATAATATTTCATTAATAAAGTAATTACTAGCGCATCATTCTGTCATAAATAAATTAAATTATTTAATGTCTAAAAATTATAAATTAAATACCATTATGTATGAAATATTTTTATCTTACTAATTAATATTTATAGTCTTATTTATATTGTTTCTATCCATATATTAAAAATGAATTAATTATTATGCATTGAATTTATCTCTTTTACATCTTATTTAAATTAAAAAAATAATAAATATCCTAAACTAATCCACGTGGACCAGAGAGGATCATATTTTATTCATAAGGTATTTTTGGTCAAATTATACTTATCCAACAGAATTAGGACATGTGTTACGGTAATTATGATATCATTTTTACCCTTAATTACCCTATTTAATTTTAATCACAGTAAATAAAAGTCAAATGTTACTATTTACCAAAAAAATGTAAATCTTATTGAACCAAATTTTACATACTTATATTAACTGTGTTTCTCATATTTTTGAAATTCTACTAATATAAGTAGTAAGATTATGTTTTATGCAAATTTACAAATGTTTCTTTGAGGTGGGTAAAAACCCTAAAATGTTTGATAAAATTGTTATATATCCAAAAATATGATAAAATGACTCTAATTAATTACATTGAACATATATAGGTATTATGTATCTATTTTGACCTAAAATAAATGTAAATATAATATGTAATTATTTAAATAAAAATTCGGTTTTAAATAATAACCTAGTGCATTAACTATTCTTAAAAATTTAATGTTTTCATATAAATACCAAAAATACACCCTAAACTAATTTCGATATTCAGAATAAAAAATGGAAGTCAATTTTTTAAAAAAAATTATAAAATTTCAAAAATTGGTTATTACATTTCATAACGGCTAGTTTGATTGGATGTGGTGTGTTAGATCTTTGAGTTGCGTACAACACAAGTTATTGGATTATTCAAAGGGAAAATTACCATGGATGCTTGGGGTGTTACATGGAATATTATAAAAAATATATATATATTATATATATATGATATATATGTTATCTAAATCATGAATATAATTACAGATATAATGTACTTTTGACTACATGGAAATATTGTAATTATAACTGGTTCATTTTTAACTCAAATTCTGAACATCGAAAAAATGTCCGATATGAACTAATATAATTAAATAATTGTTATTACAAGGTAATAAGTGATAAAAATGAGTTATAAACATGAAAATTATTCTGAATAATGTATAAATTAACTTATTTTTATTATTCATGAAGGAAAAAGAACAAAAAAGTCAAGTCATAGATGAGGTACGAGGCTTTCATGTCACTTTTTTTTTCATTTGAGATTCATGCTATATGTGACACGATTTCATTATGTACGGTGTATGAACTGCCCATGATTGTATTATTTGGGTATTATAAATTAATTTATTTGTATTTACATCTTCATTTTATGATACTTCTTTCATGTGGTGTATGTTTCGCATGTTACCAAATCGTTAAGTGAACTTTTTAGCTCAATTTCCATTCTTTAGGATATACATCTTGTTCTTGATTATATCGTTCTATGAATATGTATGAATGAACTATGATTTTTGTGCACATAATATATTCTTATATTGCGTGTATTTTTATTTTTCACACATAATTATTTTATTGGTTTATCATTAATGTAAATGTGTGATATTTATAAGGGAACCATTCAACATCCTAATTTAGTTAAAGACTTCTTCTTGTAATGTATTTTGATTTACATTTTCTTATGTTGGGATATGTTCTTATATATCCATATTTATGTACATTATATTTCCATGTTATGAGAGTCACTTTTCTCTCCCATCAACTCCTTTTCTGAATTATAATTTGAAGTTGTAAGACTGTCGAATTTTCGTAAGTAAATACGTCTGAATTTCATTTCATTTAGGAATATATTGATATTGTGCACCTTTATTATCCTATAAGGTGTATATACTGCCCTTTTACAATGTATATCATAATTCTCCTTACTCTCATGATAGTAATGTTTTCTTAATGATATTGTTTAATAATGTTTATTCAATAATTTTCTCACGTGTTAAAGGAATATTCAACAAAAACATTGTTTTAAATGTTTTAAATATTAATATTTCTCTTTAATTTCCATGTTTTCTAAATATTTTCAAGGATTTATTTATATTGAATGTAAATTTTTTTGATGTTAATTCCTATAAAATTTTCAAAGTGGTTTGGAAAACATTTATTCAAAAATATGCTTTTCAAATGATTTATATGTGTCTTTTAAATTTGATAGAATATATCAATATATGGAAATATTATATTGTGATTAAAAGGTGGAATTTTTATCTTTCCTTTATTATTGTTTTATTTGTTATTAATATATTATCGATCATGAGAATTATATACATATATATGTTGTTCCCTGATAAACCTAATGCTGGTGATCCCAAAATAGCTCTCCAATGCATTGTGTATGATGATAGAGGTAAACATTAATGTTTTTACTAGGTTATTTAGAAAATATAAGGTGATGGATATTACAAATGTGACTCCCTATGTAGCTATGGATTATAAAAATTAATTATGTTATTAATTCAAAAAGTTACCTTTATGATTTATAATTTATTTGTGTTATTCATAAATCATATGATTTTAGGAGGTATTTTATAAAGGAAAAGTATGGTTTCACTGATTTGTATATATTGATGGGATAATGTTTCAATTACCTATTTTATAACCTTTTCTGAGATTTTTATACTCGTCCCATGTTTTGAAATTTATTTCACACAACTTAATGATGAATAGGTTCAATGAATTGATCAAGGAATAGTCATGGTATCTAAAACATGGAAATAGACATGACTCTTTTTTAAGAGTTTTTCTTTATAAAAATGTAATCTGAGTTAAAGTCTCTACATTGTTATTTTGGAGATCCCATATAATAGTTATGGCCTAATCCTCTAAAAATCTAAACCTGAATAGATCCACAATGTGAATTATTAATTTTACTCATGATTAAGTAATGTTTTATTTTCAGATTGTTAATGTTGGTATCAGAGGTCTATTTAGACAAATATAGAGATTATGATTTATTTAGACACAAGGTTAGTCTCTATGAATTTTACTTATATTAAATCCTTATTTTGTAACATTTTCATATCACAAAAAGTATTTTAAAATGGAATGTGGAGGATCTCAAATGACGTTCATATCTCATCCTGATTACTTGATTATAATAATCATTTCAATTTCATGTCCAGACGACTCTAAAACATTTTCTAAAATACCCCTCCCATGCAAGAAATTGTTTGAGATATCAAAAACCTCTTTTATACCTTGATACCATCTTGGATCATGGGTTGTATTAAATCTAATCATATTTTCCCAATATACTCAGATTTTCTACAAAGGAAAATATTAAAATTGTATTTTAAAATATATTATGTTACCAAAATATTTTGAAGAAAATTATGATTTTGAAAAAGGTGTTGAAGAAGGATACCCTTTCAAAACTTATTATTATTTTCTTTTGAATTAAAGTCTTTAGGAACATACTTATGGTATTTTAAAAGGACTACAGGTTTAATGTTTCAACTAAAACATGGACAAACTATTTTATAGAAAGAACATTTATCATATTTTTTAAAATTATATGTCATACATTATTATTTTTTGAAACTATTTTTGTATAATCATCCATATGACCCATGATATATGATGTGTATTTGGATAATGGATGCAAATTATTTTTAAGGCTTTCAAAATCATTATTGCAATGCATGGACCATCTATCTGAGTCAACAAGATTACGATGAAACCATGTGGAACCCATGATCACGGTTCGATGTAATTTATTTGGGTATAATTTTATTTTATATAGGTAGAAAAAATAAAAAAATTCAAAATATAAAATACATCACGAATTAAGATATTTAGTTCATTTTGAGGTGGGATGGAAATGAGAGGCACAAGAAAACAATTGAAGTTAAATACTGTTATGGTTATTTCTGAGTAGAATATCTCTTTTTGTTGAATGTTATAAAATTATGTAGTTTTTGAAAAAGGAAAACATGCACACTGTGTGACAAACCATCACGTCGGACAAAGCATTATGAATCCAACCCACAACCAATGTGTGATTGGTATTTATACACTACCACTGAACTATGTGAAGTTCATAATTACTATGAATTATTATTTTTAGATAAATGATTTTTTTGATCAGGAATAAATTTATTTGGGATCTTATATTTTATCAAATAGATATCATTACTATAGGAAAATGTTTTAGGGATTAAGTGATAAAGGTTATATTTGAAGACAAATTCACTTTTTGGGAAACTATATTCCTATGGAAAATATAATACATTGGGATTTCAATTGAGGAGTATTCGTAGAATTTTATATTGTAAGAATCCATTTTTAATTAAGGACATATGACAATTTGGGTTATTTATGGAAATTATTTATCTACCATAGATAATATTTGATTTGGTTTTGTACACTTCGATATGAGACTTTAAGAGTAGTCGATGTTATTTGGAGATAAATGTTAATATTTATTATAGGAGTCAATGTGATCATATCCTTCTAAAATTTGTGTTTCATAATTATTTATGATTATTTTAATGAAATTTAAGGACATTTGTGTATTGAATGGATGTTGTTGAGATTTTGGTTTTTTAATTCAATTTTGGAGACTAAGATTAGTATTTCATTTCTTATAAAATATTATCCATTTTTGGATTATCTGATCTTGTACAAACCATTTTGGTCTTGATAAATAACTATAGACTTGAGAAATATATGGTTCATCTTTTTTGGATTATATAATTCTATATAAGTTCATTATAGCACTTCAGGTGGGGCCAAGTCATCATGAAAACATATCATCTGAAGAAAGGATGAGTTTTTTTGTAGAAACTTTCTAAAGTATAAAACTATACAAGAAAAGTACGTGTATTTTCATATTTCCTTAGAAAATATCATAAAGACATTATCCAAAATTATGAAATAGAACATAAAACAACCGTTAACATTTACTACTAGTGAATCAAAGACCATTTATCCCATCACACGTCATCGATTTTCTAGTGGTTAACTTTCTCCTAATCATGTTTTCTATCACTCTCTATCAGAACTTGCCACATAGTTTCTCCATCATATCCATGTTTTCCTATATGGAATAATATTAAGGGTTATATTGGATGACCATGGTACTTATACTTCTTTTATTTAAAGTGATAATTTTTCTGACTCTTTTTCTAATGTGGGACATTTAATAATGTTTCTGAGGCCAATTTAAAAATTGTGAGGATGTAGTTCCAAAAAAGGGGAAGGATGTGACATCTCAGTTGAATAACGAATATGGAATTTTAATATTTAGTAATATTTATGAAATAAATATTAGTATTACATTAAATGGGGTTCCATGTTTGATGGAGTACTTGATACGCAATAATGAGTTTCTTTGAAATCATACGTTACACACTACGTTAAGTTATACCAAAAAATAATAAAATGATATTATTTTTATATGTGGTAGTTAAAGAATAGTTGTAGTATTAGAGGAAATGAACATAAAAAACTAAAATATGATTATACATGTTTGTTAAATGTTTTTACATTTATCAGATAAATGTTAGAAGATTATAATGTGAATGAATCTGATTTTATGAAAAAATACTCTATTATTCATTAAAAGGTCAATTTACATCCTTTTGAGGGAAAAACCAAATTAAAGATAGTTTTGTTGACATTAATATGTTATATTTCACAAAATAAAATTCTTATTTAGAATCGTGATATCAAAAATTACATTAGGTACATTTTTTGGTAATTTTCTGAAAAAATTCATTTTTTAATGAATAGTTAAAAATAATGTATTTTAATTCAAACCCACCTTTTAATCTAATTTATTTATATGGTTATATGATATATTTAATTTTTTTAAAAAATTTAATTATATTTTTTTACAATTTAATCCAATGATGGTTATTGGAAATAATTTCAGATTGAAATTGGACATAAACAAGTGTCAATCTTTTGATAGTTATTTTTTCCTAAAAACACGCTCTTTGTTTTGACAATGGGAATTAAGTTTTAATTTAGTAATGAAACATCTATTTTTTCATTTGCTAAAATATACCTCATTTTGGAATTTGGAATATCCAATATTGAATTTTCTGAATATTTTCTATTTTTCTAAAAAACCTCAATTTTGGATGAATAGTGAAGACACTGAGTAGTAGTTAAAAACCCGACTTCTTCATTTAATATAAATTTTATTTCTTCAATGAATTTAATTTCAAAAATCCATCATTAATTGTTGTTATTAGTAAGTAAAATTTGGTCCAATAAGATTTAAATAATTTTTGGTGAATAGTAATATTGGACTTTTAATTACCGTCGTTAAATATATATAGGGTAATTCCAGGTAAAAATAAAATTATAAACATATTAAATTACTTTAACACTTTTCCTCAATATGTAGTATGATTCAGGGATTACCAATAAAATCCATGGGTGACATTTTTGTCCATTGAAATTCATTTCGTTAAGATAATTACCTTAATAACTTTTTATATAAAGAAAAAATAAAATTATCATAAACAAGTATTATTATTCTAAAACTTTTTTAATTTCTTTTTATATAATTTATATATTTGACAATAAAAATTCATTATAATGGTAATAATATTTCAAACATCTTGGTATTTTATTTATAATTTTTAGTCGTCAAACAAATAATATTACTTGAGATACATTAATCAAGCATTGTTTACCTCATTAATGAATGATTTAAATAAATAAGATTATAATGATTAAAACAATCTACGAAACCAATAAAATTTTTATATTATGATTTTACTTCAAACAAATGTCATCTTATCTTTGACTTTAATATGTATTGGACCTTTAGAAATAAAAAATCATTATATAAAAAAATAATATTTTCAAACTTTCTTAAAGATCCCCTACTCCCCCTTATAAAAATCCTTCACCTCTAACCCATTACTCACAACTCTCAAGATATTTGGCATATCCAACCGCTTCTCAAATAAGCTCCAAATATCCTTGTCTTCCAACTAGAAGCCTTACTATTGGGAGAACTCACTTGAAGTAAACCATTAGATTCATACCAAATAGAGATACCCTATTTAAAAGTAATGGTTTCTCTTAAGTTCGTTTCTTTTATTATAATTTTCCAACACACTAAACACTCTTTATCACATTTTTATTACTATTATAGTATCCTCAATATAATAGGTTTTTGTTATGATAATTTTTAGAAATGTTCTTCCACACACATCCATCAAATTGATACAAACATATTGTATCTGTGGACGATGAACTACTGCCTCACGAAACTATGATTGTTGAAATATCACTAGAAATTTATCATTGCAGCCATTATGATGGATATTTATTTATATATGATATATATATTTTTATCCATATTATTATTTAATTTTCATTTACAACATACTTTAATTATTTACATTTTGTATAAATACCATTATTTTGTTTGAGGAAATGCAGACCACCACCACCACAAAGTGACTTGACTCGTTCACAAAATACCTGGAATGTATAAATTATGGTTTTTATAAAATTATGTAAAATATATTAAATATGATATTATTGTGGAATTATAATATACCTATGTATACTTATGTATTCATTTCTTTAAAATGATAAAAAAAAGGAATGATGTGTTCAAGTGTACGTACAACTTACCATCCCCCTAAATGATGTATTTCATTTCTTATGTCCAAATGTTATGAAATATTATAAATAAATACATACTGGATATATATGATATACATGATACCTAAATAATTAATATAAATAAGACTATAATGTAATTTTGACCACACGGACAAAATTTAATTATATCAACTTCATTTTTAACTCAAATTCTGATCATCGATAAAATGTCTGATATGAACTCGAATAATTAAATAATTTTTATTTGAAAATAATAATTGATATAAAAAGAATAATGAACTTTAAAATTGTAATGAATAATGTAGAAATTATCTTCCGAAAATTATTTAGGAAGAACATGGAACAAACGAGTCAAGTCAGACACAAGGTAAGGGGTTTTTATCTCATTTTTTCTTCCGGTGAGATTCATGCGATATTTTCCACTTTTTCCATCTTTTTGATGTATGTACTTCCCATTATTGAATTATTTGTGTAATATAAATTAATTTATGGGTATTTACATCTTGATTGTATGATATTTCTTTCATGTTGTGTATGATTCCTAATTTACCAAATCGGTATGGGATCTTTTTAACCCAATTTCATTTCTTTGGGTTATTCATCTACTTATTGATTATGTCATTCTATGAATATGTGTGAGTGAAATATGATATTTTTACACTTAATATATTCTCATAATTTGTGTATTTATATTTTCCACACATAATTATTTCATTTTATTATCATTAATTTTATGATACGGTATTTATAAGGGAACCTTTCACCACCCTCTATTAGTCAAAGACATATTCTTGTAATATCATTTGATTTCCATTTTCTTATGTTGTGATATGTTCTTATATATCCTTATTTCTGTAAATTTTATGTCCAAGTGATGGGATTCCCTTTTTACTCCCATAAAATCATTTTCATAATTTTAATAAAATGTTGTCAGGCTTTCGAATTTTCGTAAGGGAATACGTCTCAATAACCTTTAATTTAGCCATATCTAGATATTGTGCACCTTTATCGTCCTATAATTCATATATACGTCTGTTTGACATATCATATCATGAATCCCCTTATTCTCGTGATATTAAATTTTTTTCTTTAATAATATTATTTAATATTTTTATTCAATTATTTTCTCCAGTGGTAAATACTCTGAAACTAAAACATTGTTTTAAATGTTTAAAATATTTATCATTATCATTAATGTCAATGTTTTCAAAAGGTTTTTAAGGATTTATTTATATGAAAATTAATGTTTTAAATTGTTAATTCCAAAAAAAATTCAACATGGTATGGAACACTTTGATTCAAAAATATATATTCTAAATTTGTAAATGTATTTTTTAAATTGGATTCATTAGGTCAATATATTGAAATGTTATATTATGATTGCAATGTGAAAATGTTATTTATCCTGTGTTCTTGATTAATGTGTGATAATAACATAATTGTTCTTGGGCATTGATTACATATACTGGTGGTTGAGTGATAAAACTAGGGTAGGAGATCCTAAGAGTGCTCTACAATGCATTGGGTAATGTGAACAAGGTAAACATTAATGTTTCTCCTCAGATATTTAGGGAATATATAGTTATGAGTATTCCAAATGCAACAACCTAGGTAGTTGTGAAAACTACTATGTTTTTATGTTATGAATGCCTGAATTTACCTTTATGATTTATCATTTCTGTGTGTTATTAATAAATATTATGACTTCATGAGGCATGTAATGATTAAAAAGTGTGGTTTCATTTATTTTTATTTATTGAAAAGTTAATGTTTTTTCCTAATTTTATATCACTATTATTCATTTTTTTCTCATCCCATGTTTTGAAATATTTTTCCCATGATGTAAAGATGAATAGGGTCAATGGTGGGATCATGGAAAAGTCATGTTGTCTAAAACAAGGACCTAGACATGAATTTTTTTTCAAGAGATTATATTCTATGAAAAAAATAAAAACTGTGTAGAAGTGTCTACTTTTTTTTGTGATGTAATTTAATAGTTATAGACAAATTATAGAAAAATCAAATCCTAAAAATATCCCCATTATGAATTAAGAATTTAAGTTAATATTATGTAATGTTTTACGATTGGGTCTTTATAGTTTCCTTTTTTGGTTAACCAAGTAAAAGAGTTATGTCATCTCCTTGATTTCGTTTTACCGAATGATTTAATGAGTTCCAACCAACGTGGGAACAAGATCCACAACATCAAAAATAAACTGTTGACACCATAATTACCTTATCCCCTATAAGGGTGTTCAGGGGTCCTTCTATATTAACATGTCCAAACACAAAAATATTATATTCAGGTGATGATCAAGATATTTTTACTAAAATAAAATCAATCAATCAGTTATCAAACAGTCAAATGTGATATCATAATAGATGCAACAATCGTTACCACTACATCAGTTCTTAATATATAAAATATTTACCATATTATAATTAATACCAACACTGTTGTCCCCATTCCATTCTTGATCATGAAATCATATTTAAAACATTAAAATATGTTTTTAATTATTTATTTCATCCCAATAAATAATTACCAAATTAATTTACTTAATTAAAAGTACATTTTCATACCATTATCCTTTATTAAATAGTTTTATTTACATTAATTATTTAGTTATTTCAAACACTAACCCACATCGCTATACATCTAGGACACATAATACATCACCTATTACCGAAATAAAAATCCTCCTTAAAACCTACCACATTTTTCATATGATAAACCTACATTAATATCATATCCACATAAAACATATTGCCCATATACTACGTTAAATACTAAAAATAAATAAACTCAATCATCACCAATGAAACCTCTAAAACATCAATGACATATAATTTACCAATTTTACTTAAAACAGTCCCAAATTGAATATTTCTATTAAAAAATCTATTAGTAAGGAAAAATTAATAATGTCACTCTATGAAAGGACATGATAACACTACCTCTAAAAGAGTACTTCTACATTTATATATAAATCATTAAAGTACTAAAACATGATAAAAAATTATGCCTAAATAGTATTAATATAATGAGACTAATGAAAAAATAACATTTCCCTCCCATAATGTAATACCAACATTAACTAAATATATTATAAGAGTAATGAACTATAGAACCCCGAACTATAATATTATTTATTTATAAATAGTTATTGAATATAAAATTGGTTAATATCTCATAATATTGAAACAACATATCTGATCATCGAATCCCAAAGAAAGTATTACATAATATTTACTACATATTCATCACAATTAATAATAGATAAAATTTAAATTAAGCTTGGAACTGAATAAAATGGGACATAAACACACAAGTTATTATTAAATCCATAATGCAGTACACCCTATATTGATACCTGTCATGTGTGGGTAGAAATGTATCTCAATTCAGAATGAATATCAAAATTATATCTCAATATGACACATGATTTCTAACACACCAACATATATAGATTCTTTAATATATTATACTTCTTTAATTTCATGGTTGTGAGAACATATGATTGGGGGTAGGAAATGTGTTACAACATTAACTGATGAAAAGGGGGATTAAGGACTATAAAACACACTTTTAAAGTCATAAAATTGAATTTTGACCAAAAAATAGTAACTATTAGGGAATACCTTTATATTTTTTGTATCTTATTTTGAAGGAATCAATATTATTTATTATCGAGCCAAAATTGACTAATACACAAAATTCATAATCATTTGATGTTAAATGGAGTTTTATTAAATTATTGTGTCTTTCCGATGATAAATTTATTCCTATTCCTGGTTCACTTATCCTCAGTCCACTAATGCATTCCTACATCATAATGCCTTTTCCATTACTATGCACTTAGGCTACTTCACCCATGACACTGCTCAAGTTCCTAGTTCAATTCACATAGGTCTCCAAGCATGATATTCTAACCAAAATTAACTTATCATTCATTATTCTTCTAGGGAACCCATGTTCAATATGCAAAATGGCTATATAAGTGCAATTTTTACAATATTTAATGATATTGTGCATATAGGAAAATCATTCTTCAATTTACATTCATGTTCCTTATGCGCAATATCATTTCAGAATAATACCCAATGTTCCCTCATATGGATACCTACCATGAGAGACACACCGAACCACATACAGACCTATAAAAATATGAATTACTAGATTATCTCCCTAAAAAATGTTCTCTCATCCCCCTTAAATGACTTATTTTGTAAAAACCATTAGATGATAAATATAAAATAATGGTAATTGAGTTTCAGAATCTCATTATAAATAAAATCACTTATAGAGAAAAATTTTACCCCATTGTTCTAGAACATGGTGTAATGACCCTATCCTAGAAGAAATATTGTTGGTTTTAATACACCCAAATCACCCCATGGTTCAATAATAAGGTTCGATAAAGCCAGGTCACCCAAAGAGGACCACACTAGGGTCACACTTCTACCTACCACAAACTATTGAGACACATCTCCCAATACCATACCATGGAACCTATCATATCATTCCCTAAATTTTGGTGGTCCCTCTACAATGTGAAGTACATGAAAAATAATTGGTTCATATCATCATCTTAATAAAACATTATCCGAGTTGTCATTAATATATTATAATTTTCCTAGGTATAATAGTTGGGGAAAAATCACCCAGACAGACTATCATGGGGAAAACAGACCTTGCTCCTCCTAAGTGGTCCCCCATTGTTCCCAATTATCAAACATATGATCTACTCAATATATAACCATTTACCAATGTTTATATTCTCATCATGGACTCCTACAAGAGTAATATAATTTAACAATCAATTTTTGTGGGTTCTATTTTAACCCATGTCCCATAGCTAGGTTGTTGCCTCACATGGCTCCATCAACAACCTAAAAATTATGTGTTCAGTACATGCACATTAACATGCACCCTATAAATATTATATTCACTTTATAAAAGGCCTCTATCCGGATATTCAACCCCACCGATATAATCCTAAAAATAGCATTATCAAGTAATGCCATGAAAATTATGGTCCATCTCAGGAAGGTACCGGTGAATCTTTCTTAGGGTCATACTTCACATATTGGTTACCAAACTGGGATGTTGGAAACCATTTTAAACTTATATATTCACACAAGTTTAGGAAGTTTTTTTTTAAATGAAATCCAACCATATTTGATGTAATGATATCATACATATAATTCATTAATGGATTAAATATATAGAAATTGGGATACTATCAAGGGTTTGATATAGTCAATTATAAATAGGTTATATAAACCATGAGCTAAATTTTTATTCCCAAATTAATTACCTATAATCAAGAAGTGTACATATTAAACCTCAACATTTTGTAAGATCACTTCATTCAATAGGTTATGTTGTACATAACACCAAGCATATGTAGACTCAAAAATATGATTATTTTTACACGATCATTATAACTTAGCTATTAAATTGGTGAGATTTAATAGAATTAACCACAATATGGAATATATAATTATCTAAATCATAGTTAATATATTAATTCAATAATTTTAAATAATTGCATAATGTTTAGTAATGTAGATTTTTTCTTCTAATAGATGTCTAATTAAAAAAAATATTTTTTTTACTTTATATTAGAAAATATATATTATTTATTTTTTAAATACCACTAAATTTTATTTTATAAAATGAATTTTTTTTTGGATTTATCAAAAAAAGTAATTTTAATATTATTTTTTTACAGTTTTTTGAAAAGATTTATTTTTAAGTGAATAACGATACATAATGATTTATAAAAACAGGCCACGTATTATCAATAAAATGAAGAATTTTAAAGTACCATTCTGATTTAAATATGGTTCAAAAAATTATAATTGTTATATATTCATATCTAATTCACTTAATGTTTTTTAATCAACATTATACTATATTTTAGAATTAGTATATTTTCTGTTAATATATATGTGTTTTTCAAAAAATACTTTTATTGTACCTAATTTATCCCTTTTAAGTAATTACAATAACAACTAATGGGGGTTATTTTGAATTAAATTTATATATAATATATTAATTTATATTAATTTATTTTTAGAAAATGACAAATATTATTCATGTAGTTAATATAAGATTATCTTTGTTCTAAATATACACTGCTTGATAACTGTCTTTCTCATTCAGTCTATGACGTTTTTTATTTAAACTTATGTAATTATATCAATTGAATTATTTAGAATTGATTTCATATTTGGAATTAGATGTTCAAAAAAAATTATGATAATTTTCATTTTTTGGAAAAATGTTGACCGTGGTAAAAAAATTATTTATGACAATATTAGTAAAATAGTGGAATAAGTTAATGCTAAAATATAAAAGCTTAAATTCCTAAAAAATGTAACATTAATATTTTTATTTTTTTTATTAATTACAATGAACATATTTAAAACGTTATTTATCATTATAATTCTATATATTAATGTGACCCAAATGTGGTATTCCTTAAATATAAAATATTCATTATTTAAACACATAATATCAATCCTCTTCACATATAAATTCAAATCCTCACCCCCTCACCATAGAAGACTTGAATCCCTAAAACTATCTACCAAAACATTTCATCCTCATCCTCTCCACGTATATGTGATTCTGGTCTCACCCATAGTCTAATTCCAAGTTCAATAAGGGGTCCTTCAAACACGATATTCAATATGTTATTTTCTCAATCCGCCTTTCTTAATTTTCAATCTTCTCCAACATTATTCTAAAACCCTCCATCCATAGTGAAATAAAAAATAGAGAATAATTTTTTTAATTTTATTTTAGTTTTCTATTGGAATATGTTATTTCTATCCTTTTATTACCTTGAATTATTCAATCTATTGAAACCACTATCCCAACTATGGAGGACTACCATCTCGGTGAATAATGATTTTCTATTTTCAATTAATACCTTCAAAGATGGTAAAAAGTGTTATTATGGTGAAATAATATTTTACTAATTATATTATATCATATTTAATATTCAGGTACTAATATATATTCATAATATTAAGTAAAACGAAACTAGTCACTATTGGTCGGAAAAACCGCCAAAATTAACTATACAATATCATAGGCATTTTATAAAATGAATCACCATATTCCAAAAATAAAAATGATCTCTTAGAAAATTTAATTTTTTTTTAAATTTCATGTATACCATTTCATTTCTATTATGGAGTTTTACTTCCATTTGAAATGAAAATATGAAATTATACACAGATGAACAAATCATGAATCCATGAAATGAACTCACACAAAACAACGAAAAAAAAATATTTTTAATGTGTGGGGAGTGAGGGGTTATAAATGTAAAATATATGAAACTATAATTATTATTATATTTCTATAATTATTTTATTATATTATTTTAATTATTATATATGATGTTGATATACACACCACTAATGAAATGTTTGATGTTAGGGGTTCTCTTTTCGCTCATATATCTGTGAGATATATGACTTAGTCAAAACTAATTTTTTTTATTTGAATAATTCAATTTGATATATCACATTGTTCGTATCATTATCTCCCTAATATTCATTTTTTTCATTTTAAAAATATATTCTTTTTGGGTTTATGATTTGATTGATTACATTTTTTAAGGGATTATTCATTTCAATTGCCAATAAATGGGTTAAACATCTAATTCATTTTTTATATCATGTTATTATTAGCTTTAAAAAAGATTATAGTCATCTAATGTGGTACATAAATTTTCTTTATGTGGATATATAGTTGATACACATATTAGATTCATTTTATCAACACTTTGGAAATGATATTACCATTATAAGGGACTTAAACACTATATCACTACATTGAGGATTATTTTGATATTATGATCCTAATTTTTTTCTATGTTTTATATACAGACCTTTTATTTTTCTTATAATCCTTATTCATTTAAAATTTAATTTCACTTAAATATCTATATTCCTTGTATCAGGGGTATGATTAAATATTATATTCTATATATTTATTATATACGTATCATTCTTTGAAAGTGAATTGTTGGTCTAGGGTGGTATTGTTAAATCCATTTCATTTACTCAATATATATATTTTTTATAAGGAATATTGATTCATGAATTAAATTGATTTCTATATTTTAATGAATGGTTTGGAAATGAATAAATGTTTGGGGACCAAATATAGAAAAGACCCTAAATTCATTTGTAGTCTCATGTGAAAAATATGATAGCCATATTAAATGGGGTTTACTTATTTAAATTAGTATTTCTTTTTAATGATATTGATGGTAAATCTATCACGTGACTAGGAAACAATAAGTCCAATAGTTAACCATTTCCTTCACTAAGAATTCCGTTTTTATCCGTGATATATTTTGTATGATATTATCTGTGGACTCATATTATGAAAAATATACTGATTAAATGGAATGTTTTTTAGTTATATTACCTTTACATTTTGATTATTCTTTATTGAGTGAAGATAAATTTCTTTGGATGTAACTCATAATAGGAATATAAGGTCTACATTTTAATTTTTTTCTTTTACCTGGGTTATGATGATGAAATATTTAAATGTGTTAAAGGATATAAATTGTATTCCTTTGTTATTTTTTTAATTTAAATTAAGTATGTAATAATGCTACAATGAATGTATCTACTTCTTTCATAATAATAAACTTATTGGTATATCATGATGTGATTCCTTAAACCTAGTTCCAATTTAATAAATTAACATTGACTAAGTGTTAATATGGTTTATGTCTTTATTGTTTGTATTAGAGAATGTTTTATATAATCCATAGGAAATAGAATTTTGAATAAAATGATAATATAAAGAATCAAAATGATTGATTCATAAAATACTCTTTATGAAACCATACATGTTATTTAGAAATTAGTTATAACTAAATTTCAATTTACATAAATATGTTTCGATATTAAACACTATGTTTCATAATAAAATGATCCAATGTACTGTAAGATAATATTAATAAATGAAAAAAGGGGGAGGAATATGAACAATATAAATGTACATAATATATATAGAGATTTCCATAATTGGTTCGGTAATGAATATGGAATGGTAGTTGGTGTGGGAGCTACTACTAGACCTAAACAACATATAATAATATTGGAACAATAGACATAGGTTTTAAGAAAAAAAATAGTATGTATTTTACATCATACTAATCCATAATGTGGTGTTACAATGTTAAACCACTTCATGTAATGGCGACCTACATAATTCATTTGAACTAAAAATACATTTGTAGTAGAGAAATGTATATAGTCCATATAAAAGATAATTTTTCCATGGAATATACTGAATGGGAGAATGTTATAATGGAAATTAATCATATCCCAAGAGATTTGGGTCTATGGTGGTGATTTATTCGTACAAAAATGATGAAGAAATATAAAAATAAAATGGAAGTTTTATTAAGAAATTTTGTGGATAATTTTTTTCCATTTAAACAATGAGCAGAAATAGAGAAAAATTCATGAGTCTGAGAGAAGTGGTGGGTGATAACATTTTTATATATCAATATAAAAATATATAGTTATAAATCCATTCCATTTACTTTGTAAATAATCCAATGGGTAATATTTTCCTTCTAATTGATGGTTTAAACCAATCATTTGAAGGAAACTCGTCTCCAAAATGTTTTATCCATTGATAAAGTAGTATCTTGTTCCATTATGATATAAAAGAAATTTTATAGTCTTATAGAGCTAAATGAAATTACGAGAAGAAGATGACCAAAGAGAAAAAAATAATATGAATAAAAGAAAGAAGTATTTCCCCACATGTGAGAATTTTTTATATTAATTCCCCAATAAATGATTAGATGGATTTGGATTTCATTACAAGTGTTTTGTTTAAGGAACCAATGTCCTGGTAGCAATTGAATTAATTATTATGGGAAATTATTCAAATGTATGGAGATGGGACAATACAAATTAATTCTAAAAGAATCATAGGAATATAACCTAGAATAAGTAAATGGATAAATTTCAATATTATGCTATTGATATAGCCAAAGTATAATGAATACAATACTTGTGTATTTGGATACATGTTATATGTTCTAAAATAATTATATTGATAATATACTCAAAACTGTTATGAATTGTATTGTAGTGATATTTCATTATGGATTTGAAATCTAGTATTGAATGATACCACAAAATACGATTTTGTAAAATGTTGACCGTTTTTAACACATGTTTGAGGGAGCATAAGACTTTATATCATATCAATTTTGAGATTATATTAAGGAGTTGATTTTGTGATAGAATTAATGAACATGAAACATGATAGTGATTTAGTGGTTTATGTTAACTTTTCTAGAGATTGATTCATGTACGTATTAAAAGAAAATATCCATTAATCGTTATTTTAATTTAATAATAAGGAAAAATATAAAATTTCAATAATTGTTTTATATAATTTATGTTATAAACATGTTTCAATAGAATACATGATGAAGGTATCAAATTTTTTGGTATTTTATGATTAATATCTACTAATTTTATTTTTTGATATTAATGATAAGATTATTTTTAAATTTAGAGACATTCATTTGAATGTTTTGTATTTTATGTATTTGGAATGTTGATAGGGGTAACCATTTATAAAATTATTTACGATGAAATTTTGAGGAGGTTTTAGTGTATAATTTATTTCATAAATATAGGATTATTTAGCCATATTGAATAACATGTACTAACAATTTATTTATAATAATATATTGAGATAAAAGGAATATCATTTCATCCCATTATGTATCTTATGATCCACTAGTTTGTCAAGAATTACAATTTCAACTAGATTTCATGGAGTATAAAATGAAGTAGAAATTGAAGAAGTCAAAACAAAATATTGATATTGTATTAATGATTTTAAATATTTTAAATATATATTATCAACATATCTTGAAATAAAAAATTACCCAATTAACTTCAATTTTGATTATATCAATGACCCGTTTCAGACCTATTTGTTCTATCATTTTTTTGTAATTAACCTTATATTTTACATGTACTCTATCACTCTCCATTCGAATCTGATAGTCACATTTTTTTAAATTTACTTGTTTTAAATTCAGACTAATATTATCCTATACATAATCCTTTTTTATTGTGACCTTTTCATTTTCCATTAACTATTTTTTAGAGTATGGTTTATAAACCCTATTTACGATGTGGTATTGCTACAATGATATTTTAAAATGATAACTCCATGATAGATAATAACATATTTAAAATGTGTGTATGAAAATTATTCACATACGAAAGAATGTAACACTATGATATTATTTTAATATTTTAATATCACATTTCCATCATTTAATAACCATCATTTGTTCATAAAAATGAAGTTATTTTCAAAATTATGGTGCTTAACCATCTCTATAAATTATGATTTTTCATTTTCTATTTCTCCATTCATGGTTTGTCATAAAATTATTATTATGGTCAAATACGATCATAATATGTATATTATAACCTCTTTTATGTTCTAGAAAAAATATTTAGATATAATTATAAATAAAATCAAATTAGCTTGTGATGGTAGGAAAAACTGTCATTGTAAACTAAACATTTATCATAAAATTTTATCAAATCCATCATTCCCATGTCAGAAATAGAAATGATATATGACAAAATTCAATATTATGGTAGTGAATGAATACCATTTTAGTTATCAAGTAAATTTTAATTTCCATATGATAATAAAATATGTATCTTTAAAAAAATTAAACCAAACATGAACCAATGAAATGAACAAACAAAAAATAATGAAAACAATGAAATATTATAAATGAATGGGTAGTAAGATTTTATTAATGTAAAATATAATATAATATATTTATTGTTATATTTCTAAATGGAATTAGTTACATTATTTAAAAAATTATATATGTGGTTAATGTATGGACTACTAAATGGACGTGTGAGGTAGGGGGTTCTCATCAGCCTTTTACTTCTGTTAGATATAAGCCTTATTCACTGCTAAATTAATTTTTTGAAGTATATACTACTATTTTATATAAATAATAATGACTCTCATGGTTGTCATGGTATTCTGTTTTTTATATGGTAATTATTACTTTTATGGGGAATATGATTTGACAGATTTCAAGTAGAATGGGATCTCCTAAATCAACTAGCAATCATTGAGTTAAATTCATACATCATTGATTATTTCATCATGTATTATGTGTGAAATTACTTTATAATATATTATTTTTTATTTACAAATTATTTAAAGGGATATATAGTGGATACACATATTTGATTCATTAGAATAATAGTTACATCAATTATATTATCTTTGTAATGATGTTCTTATCAATTTCACATCAATGAGGAATATTTTAATATTTTGAACCTCATTTTTTACAGTGTATATTCCACCACATTGATTTATTTATGATCATCATTCCATATAAATTTTATTTCTCTTAATAATCCATATTTATTTAATAATGGTTATGAATATTTATTATCTGACACACCATTTTTACACAGGTTGTTTTCATTGAATATTATTTGATTAACCAGGGAAATATTTTTCAATATTTAACTTTTTGTATATATGGATATTTTTTGATATGGAATATTGATTTATGAATTAAATTGATTATTCGTTATATAATACATTTATTGTACTTTCAATAAAAGGTGGGGATCACATATATAAATTCACATCAATGCATCAATATTATAATTTTGAGAATATCATGGGAAAATTCAATAGATTTTTACGCATAAACATTAAACTATCTTGATTATGGTTTTTATGTTAAAGGTATCATATTCCTGGGAAAACATAATATTGTAAAGTATTTCCTTCATTAAAAATTGAGATAATTTAATCCATGATAATTTTATCATGATATTAACATTCGATCCTGATTGAACAAAATTTATTGATTAATCAAAATATCTATTTAGATATTTTAAATTTCAATTTTGATAAGGCATTATTGATTCATGATAGATTCTGATGTTTGTATCTCTTACTAGGAATCTGATCTCAACCTTTCATTTTTTATCCATTCACCAAATAATGGTGATGGAATATTTGAATAGGATTTTGGATATTAATTACTTTATTGGTTATGTTTTTTAATTACCTGTGTAATAATGATACAATATATGTATCTAGTTCTCAAAGAATAATAAATTGATGATTTCATTTAGATGCGATTATTTATACACATTTATAATGTACTGAAGTAATATGAATATAGGTTTACTATGTTTGTTGTTTTTATAGTAATTTTACATATTATCTTCACATTTATAATCCACAAACAATACATTATTCCCACACCATTCCCAACACAAATTTCATTGTTAGGAAGAGTAGATCTACCCAAAATACTAACTACCATATCACATATAAACACATGAAACCGTCGAATAAAATTACATTAAACATTTCATTTTAAACTATGTGATCTTTCCATTCATTTGAATTTATAAAATATAAATCCTCTCCATGTATTAAACCCAATACACCAACTATGTATTGAATTTTATATATCCTCTATAAACCATTATTAAATAGTCTATATTAATTTTATATCATTATATCTCAATGGGAAGTACTCTCTGTGAGTCTATCCATACATTTTTCTATTTGTTTTGCATTAAATTAGTTATTCCAAAAAGGGTAACTCATGAGCATGTCCCTCACTGACAATTTTTTTGGAATCTGTGATATTGTTGATTATTTCACATGATAATATGATATTTTGAATATCTCATATATATATATATATGAAACTAAATGGAAACATAACATGTCATGGATTCATAAACATAAAAGAAACAACATGGCTACTTGTCCCATGCCCCTAAAATGTTCAACAATTCTATTTATGTGGTAATGATCTATGTGTGCCTTGATATCCATCATAAGGATACATAGGAAGCCTACTTTTATTTGGATGATCCAATAACCACAATATTCTCCATCTCTATACATGTTAATAAATTGATTAATTCCCATAAATATAACTTTAAACGATTGCATCACTAATTAAGAAGAGAAATACTAAGTACCTTTAAGGCATACATATATTCTCTTAATGAATTGTTTTGATCAATAACAATCATGTGCATAATGTGTTCTTCTATATGAATTATATTGATTCATAATAATTTTAAAAATCATTAATATAATCCAAAAGTACAAATTTATTCCCCCTTAAATGGTGGTATGAGCCAGAAATATCATCCTGTATAGAAATTTACAACTAAAACATCACAAGAAAGACCCATGGACCATATTCCTTTATAAAGATGATTTTTATTGGCAATAAAATTAATTTGGATCATATGTACATCAACAAAAATACCATACTTGTAACAACTCAGGCTTCCACGGTTCGCTTTCATTTGAATAATACAGTGGTGTGTGTTGTACGCAACTTCGAGTTCTAAAACACACACAACAACCAATCGAACTAACCGTAATGAATAGTAATACCCACTTTTTAAAATTTTATAAATTTTATCCTTCAAAATGGACTCCATTTTTGGATTCGGAATATCAAAATTAGCCTAGGGTAAAATTTTGGTATATTTCTGAAAACATTATATTTTTGATGAATAATGAAAAAACACTAAGTTATAGTTTAAAACCAAATTTTTATTTAAATAATTATTTATTTTATTTATATTTAATTAAGGTCATAATAGATACGTAATACCTATATATGTTCAATGTAATTCATTGGAGTTTGTTTAGAATAATTTAAGATATATAAAAAATTTATTGAACTTTTCACCGTCTTTTACCCACCTCTTAGGAGAATTTGGAAATTCACATAAAACAAAATTTCACCACTTTTTTTAGTGGAATTTCGAAAATCCAAGAGACAAGGTTAATATCAAAGTGTAAAATGTGGTTCGATGAGATGAAAATAATTTTTGGGGACTATTATCTTTTTACTTTTATTTACCATGGTTAAAAGTAAATAGGGTAATTAAGGGTAAAAATGATATTAATATTACCCTAACTCATATCCTAATTCTATTGGGTAAGTTTATCTCGACCAAAAACAACCTTAGTAATAAAATATTATCATTTAGTTCCACTTGAATTAGATTAGGACATTTATTATTGTTTTATTCAAAGAAGAGTTAAAAGAGTTAAAATCAATGATTATTAACTAAAACATTTTTAATATAGGGTTATACATAAGATAAATTCGATTGTAAATATTAATTATAAATATAAAAATATTTCCTCCATAATGGTATTTTATTTATAATTTTTAGAAATTAAATATTATAATTTATTTATGACAAATGATGATATAGTAATTACCTAATTAATCAAATATTAAAATAACTGATATTATAAATATCCAAATAAATGTAATTTGAGACTTTTTATGAATTCTACTAATACTCATGTTTAATATGACATATTCGGATTGATTATATAAATTTTTTTCAATGTAATAATGTTGTTATGAATTTATCAAAAACAAAATAACCAATAGTGTCAAAATTGACATAAAAAAGTTTTTAAAACAAATATTATATTATTAATTTATATTCAATTCCTAAAAATCTAAGGTTAGTCCAAGAGACTTATATCATGATAGGTGTATCATTAATGGACCACTTGGGGGACTCTTGGTGGTATATAGTATGTTTATTAACTATATAATATAAAAATTCAATGTAACATGGTAAGTGTCAAACTAATTATCTATGAGTTAAAACTAAAAGATATGGTAAATATAATGACACAAACCTATCTAAGTTATATTGTTTGAGATGTTTTTGACCCATCCATTTCTTAAACTTTAATTAATCCACTTTTTATCCATTAGAAACCGAATATGAATTTATTATAAAATAATATTCTAGCTTTTCCAAAGGTCCCCTCACACCTCTTATAAAAAGAACTCCCCCTTCTCACTAATTCACACATTCAAAGCCTTTTGGCTCGGCCAATCCCTTCCCAAATACTATCTAAACTTCTCTAACTTCATCCTAGAGACCTTAGCTTGATCAAAAAGCCAACCTGTGGAGCCATTTTGATCAAATCTAAACGAAGAACCCGAAGAAGAGGTAATGTTTTCAACGCCCTCTTTCAAGTTCTGTTAATCTTCAACATCTTATTTCTTTGTTATTCCCATTATAAAATAATATATCCAGTATAATATATATATTATGATGTTATTATAAATATGGTACTACCATATTCAGTATTCTATCCATCCTTTGAATGACATGTCACCATACGTGCATACGTATGGCTTACCATCTCCATGTCGTTGTGTAATTTTTATTCAATAAATTATTATTTGGATGGGTATAATAATGATGTGTAATTCATGTAAATAATAAATATAACATGAAAATTATTATGTATATATTATATACCATCCAATTATATATTATTTTAATATCAAAATAATGATATTGTCGCTCATGCGGACGTACGGACTACCCTCTCCACGAACGCGATGAGATTCACTCCCCATCGTATCCATTCAAGACTAATTATCATTTAATGATTAAAAATAATGTTTAAGTACTTGATATCATTATGTATATAAATAATAATCAACCAATCCATGACAAACACAGCTTACATAGCAAAACATATAAAATAAAACAAATAACTTAACACCCAAAACAACGATAATACTAAGATATTATTAACAAATAAATGTTAAATGATCATATATGATATCATTTTAATGTATGTGATTATTGTATAATTTAATAAGAATTATTTCACCATTATACCGGACTTTAACCTACCCTCAACCAAGGAAAAGTACAAGGTAAGGGTTTATTTCACAATCTCTTCATTATCCGAGGTTGTTTATACGTAATTATCTACTGGGACCTCTTTACCATCCACATCCATATATTACAAATCATTCTTACTATTTTAAAGAATATGGTTTAAAGTCATTTATACCCTTTTTGAATTTGTATAAGATGTCTATTATGGAATCATTCTGTCATTTTCCAAACAAGGACCTTTTTAACCTTTCCGACAGAATTAAGGTAATAATGTTTTTTTAACTTATACGGCGGGTGTGGATATTTTCCACCATTATAAAATTGTCGAAGCTTCCCTGACAAGGTTATAAGAATATTTTCAAAAAAAAAAGTTTTATTTTATAAATATATTACTCTTAAAGGATTTAAAAATAGAAAGATTTATTTCTCTAAAAAGAGTTTTGATTTCATCTATGTCAATATACTTTGAAGGATTTTACATTTATTCGGAGTTGATTTATTATGATACAAAACTTCCATATTGTATTGATGGTTTTGTGATATTTCTGACTATGGATGTGTTATTTTTATACCATTCATGGTTTATGAAGAAAGTATTGACATTTCGTATTCTAGTTTTAATACGAATGTTTTTGTTATGTTTAAACTTGTTCATATGAGGAATGCGTTGGACTTAATAAGTTACGGGTGGAGCTCACTATAGCTCCTCGATGCATCGGTAGGTCTCATGAAGCAAACTTGTGTCTTGGAACAAGGCCTTGACAAAATCTTATTTGTAGTCTGGGCATGAGGCCTTGGATATGTGATTATGATATTCTCGCATTATGAATTCCATCATTATGAATGTGGTTATTGAAATTTCATGTGATTATTTTACTAGTTGAATATCCATGTGAATAAGTATATTACATTATTTCATTTTATTTCTTCCATATTATGCTAAATTTAATGTTTTAAAAGGATTTTGTTTTAGTTATACATTTCTTTAAATTTTTATGCTTTTTTTTGAAATTTTATGCTATATTATTATCCTTACTACGCATTTTACCTCACCACTTTCTATGTTTTATTTTTCCTAGGATGTGAATAATTATTTTATGAATGACCTACATGGATAGTATGAGGGGATGAGATTGTGGACTATGGAGACTATATTGTTGTAGTTTTTCATTTTATGATGTAATTTAATCATTATAAAGGTATCTAGTTATTCCAAGGCTAATAAACTAATTGGTCTATCGAGACTTGATCTTTCTTGTGATCATGACAATGTTATGTAATAATGCACCGACTTTGGTTAACTGGGGTTGGCGTGTTATAGTTGGTATCAGAGGAATTTTAGTACAAACCATGGAAGCTATATTTAGATAAACTCTGATTAGAGCACAATGATTTAAGATGGGCATTGAGGATTAGTATAGAAGAACATCCTAGAATTTTGGTATTGTAGAGATTTTGTGATTTTTCCAAGAAATACATACATGTCTGGATATGAGCAGGTAGAGGTAGCTATGGTACAGATGTACCTAGGGGTAAAACTCAAAAACACCCATTTTTTCTAGACTTTAACGGTAACTGGTGCACAACAACGGGCCTTTCTAAACTCTTGGTTATGAAACACATGGTGGATATGCTTAGGATAACTCTCATTTTCTTTACAAATCATTATTGAGGGTATATGAGTATATACGTCCTTAAAGAAAACATTTTTATGATTATGGATTATATCCATAAATAGTTCAATTTATATTAAATATTTAATAAGTAAGGAATTATGTATTTTGATTCATAAAGTTATCTAGTTTATTTCATTGTTTAGAAATTTCTCCTAGTGGAAGAAATGGAAACCGTATCAACGCACGCACTCCATATAGGGATTTCCCTCCTAGTCATGATAATTATAGAGGAGCTGGTGATGCAACTAGTGCTGATAAACTAATCACCATACTGGGACAACTCACTCAGGTTTTGAATAATAACCTTACCCGTATGGAGGACCCTGATCCACAACATTGAGGATCAATGTTAGATCACTTCATGAGGTAGCAACCACCAACAGTCAATGGGAGTAAAAATCCATTAGTAGCTGAGCAATGTATAAGTTCGCTAGAGAAAATATTTCAGGCTTTGGGGAGTAGTGAAAGGGAAAAAGTTGTCATGGTTGTTTATCACCTCACTGGAGATGCTGATCAATGGTGGTCATTGATTCAAAACATGAAGGAATATGATGAAGTATCAAATATGGAATGGAGGGAGTTCAAATATCTATTTTTATAAAAAAAAAGTCCTCGTTACCATCGAGCTGATATGGAAAGGCAATTTCTGAGTCTAAGACAAAAGGAGGATGAGAATGTCGTAAAGTATGAGGCTAACATTACGAGGTTATAAAGGTATGCTGGAGATTATATACACAATACAAGAAGTAAGATTGATCGTTTCTTTGATGGGTTAAAACCATTTCTCCATCGAGCATTAGTCTCACAATACTTCTAGTCATACGAAGACATTGTCTCATGTGGTATCAAGACAGAAATGAAATTCTCTAAGTCTTATGACTTTAAATCAAAGAAAGAGAAGAAGAGATCTGTTGATCAATATGTGAATGGAAATAAGGGGGAAACGGGAAATGTTGAATATCCATCCTGTAGTAAATGTTGGAAGAAACACCCCGGTACTTGCTTAAAAGGAATGAGATCCTGTTACAAGTGTAGTGAAAAAGGCCACCAAGCTCGTGATTACAAGGGGAATTAGGAAGCTACCGATGTCAAATGCTATAATTTCAGGGAGATGGGATATTATACAAATGAATGTCCCAAGAGTCAGGGGAACTTACCTCAGAAAAGGACAAGGGATCTAGGCCAAGCTTATGCTATCACTACTACTGAGGTAGAAGCTATGAAAGACATGGTGGAAGGTAATTTAATGGTTTCCTCATGTTTATCAAATGAATTATTTGATTCCATATCATCGAATTGTTTCATATCTTCCCAGTTTTCTACAAAAATTAGATATTTACAATTTGATTTAACAAGGGAGTTGTCAGTTAACACTCCTAATGGATGTATCATTGGAACAATGTTTTGTGAATCAGTCCCCATTAGAGCACATAAATGTTCTCTATCTACTGATCTCATCATCATACCTATGATTGATTTGGATATAATCCTCGGTATGGACTGGCTTTCAGACCATGATGTGAAGATTTATGGTAAAAAGAAGGAGGTTATGATTTTTGTTGATGATGATAAGGAACACCTTATATTTAGAGAAGAATCATCACCACCTAATTCTTATCTAGATACACCACCAGTAGCTCAACTAAATTCAATTATTGGGGAGTAAGAGAATGAAATGACTCTGTGTGAGGAAAGGAATATTCAAATAGAGGATGTACCTATTGTGAAGGAATATGTAGATGTGTTTCCGAAAGATTTACCTAGACATCCTATAGAATGAGAAGTTGAGTTTTCCATTTATTTAATTCATGTATCAAGGCCTATATCGAATACCCCTTATAAAATGGCCACTATGGAATTATTTGAACTTAAGAAACAACTAGAGGAATTGAGTAATAAGGGATTTATTCACCCTAGTGTTTCTCCATGGGGTGCCCCTGTTCATTTTGTTAAAAAGAAAGATCGATCTATGAGGTTATGTATCGACTACAGGGAGATCAATGCTATAACAATAAATAACATGTATCCCCTACCTCGCATTGATGATTTATTTGACCAACTGCATGGAGCTGAATTCTTTTCAATGATTGACCTTCGATCAGGATACCATCAGTTGTGTGTGAAGAAGGGAGATGTAACAACCCTATATTTTATGAGATATATTATTTTGAATTTCTTTGATGTGTTATATTATACACTACACTATGGTTATCTTGTGTTATACACCGTATTATCTTGCAGTATACAGAACACTATTCTTGGATCATGTTACACAAAATTTCAATTTCGTTTGATGGAAGTCATTCTACGCAACATTGAGTGTATATATATATATATATATATTCAATGTATAAATGAAATACGGTTGGATTCTATTATACAAAACAATTAAGGAGTCTTTCACAACATGAAACCCTGACTTGGCTTGCATTACACGCAATCACGACCTTCCTCGATAGCGTTTGTAATACGCAATACCGGGTTTCACTAAACAACGATATATTGTTATAATATTATTATGGACTAACCGTTATGAATAGTATTACCTAAATTATGAATTTTATAACATTATTATTCATCTTACATATTTTCTAGAACATGGTATAAGAATAAAATAAATATTTCGGGTAAAATAAGTATTTTAAAAAAAATGCAGTTTTTCCACCTTTTGAGGGAGCATCCATGTTAAATCTAGATTTTGACTTTTTTATAAGTTCAATTTTACAAAATCAGATTATTATTTGGAATATGGATATAAAATTTTACCCTTGATAAGATTTTCATATTAATCTGATAACTTTCATATTTTAATGAATAGGAAACACACGCTATATTTTAATTAAAAACAACTATTTTCATCGTAATAATTTATGTGGTTAAATTATAATATTTAATGGTTTAAAAGCATAAATAGAATATATTTTTACCATTTAATATAATATATTTCATTATCATTGATTTTACCTGGAATTCGTAGGTTAAATCAATTCAATCTTTTGCAATGCTTTAAAAAAACCCGTTTTCTTTCGACAATAGGATTAATTTTAATTTAATTTATGCAACTTTTGTGTATTTAATTTGGAAAAATGGATTGAATATTTGGAATCAGTGGGTCCAAATAATGTTAATAAGCTACTTTTTATTTTTGGTCATTATGAATAGTAACTACGCTAAATTTTATATACCATAGTTAAAGGTAAATCGGGAAATTAAGGGTCAAAAAAAATTATAAAATTACCCTAACACTTGAAAAAATCATATTTGATGACTAAAAGTCGAACCATATCACCTAAGGGTCAGATTAGAATCATTTAATGGACTTTTTTTTATGAAAATAATTTAATTATTATTAAAACCAAAGAAAGTGACAACATGTCACTCTCTTAAATCATATACGTATATTAATTTTAATTTGGTGATAAACATCATGAAACTTAGAAACTAAATAGTCTCCCGAAAGATAATGAAATTATCTACATCATATAAATTTATTTATATTTTTTAGGGATAAAATAATTATCATTAATTGTGACACAATAGTGATGCAGAAATTGTTTATCTAGTGAAAAATCAAGAATATAGTTTTTATTAAACTAATAGTGAACCTAAAAAGCCCCAAAACCTTACCAAAACTTATTGGTAATGTAAATATAAACCCTAATCGTTAAATGGTAGAATATGTGACCATTTGGAGCCTTATAAAAGCAATTATGACACTTATATTATTTTATTTTAAAGGATGTCAAAGTTGTCACCTTCATAATTTAATAAATATAACAATTTAAATATTGTTATTTTAAGATGATAAATTATAGTAAAAGTATTATTATGAAAGGTAATATATTTATCTTAATTATAGGATTTTATTTTTTATTTTTATGCAAAAAATAAGTATATTAAATAATTATACAAAAATGATGTAGTAATTATTTTATTAAGAGATAAACCAAATAAATTGTTATAAAAATAATAAAATAAATATTATATGAAATATTTAATGTGATACAATAATTTTCTAGACACATATGACCTTTTATGAATCTATTAAGAATTTTATTTCGAATGTTTCTTCAGTATATATTTTATTTAAATTCTAATAATAGAATAGTGTCAAAATTGACACTATTGTTATTTTATAAAAATAACATATTATAAAATTGTTTAAAAATAAAAAAAATATTTGAAAATTATAAATTTAAATTTTTATTGTCTAAAATGTTATAAATTATCCAATTATGGGAAATTCACAACAAATAATTTATAATTTATAATAATTTATAATTTATAATGTTATTACCACAAATAAAATTAAGTTGATTAAATAAGGATAAATCATGTTGATAATATATAAAATAACTTAATAACATGTCAAAATTTTATTGGATGATGATATTAAAACCCTATCTCATCTAATATTCGTATTTGAGTCATTTTAGAAGTTTTTAAGTGGGTTTGGGATTTAAAATAAATTAATATTTTCTTATATTTCCAAAGGTGCCCCTCTCCTCCCTTATAAAAGGGCATCTCCTCCCTCTCTTCCTCACACCACGTTGAGCCTTCAAGCTCGGCCAAACCCTGAAAAATTCACTTCTCCTATTCCCTTAGAAACATCCTATATGTCCTGGAATTTTTCAAAGTCCAATTTTAGTTTCCTAAGAGACGGTTTAAAGGATGCACTTCGAGAAAGAGGTAATATCTTCTAGCGTTTTCATCAAGTTCCATTCTTCTTCTACTCCCTCTCCTTTAGTTGTTTCATTATGAATATATAACATCAGTATCTCTCATATACTGATATGTTATTATAAATATGAAACAACCCTATTTCACCTTCTATCCATCCTACGGAAAACAAAATCGCCGCGCGTGTGTACTTACGGAATACCGTCTCCACGCCGTGGTGTAATATGTTTTTCCACAAAAACCTTACATGGATGGGTATAATGATGAAAATAATAAATATATATTGTTATTATAACATCATAATTATTCTGATATATTATACCATCCACTCCAATTCTATTCAATAATTATGGGAACGATATCATCGCTCGTGCGTACGTACGGACTACCGTCTCCACGACGCGATGAGATTCATTCTCCATGTTAACCATTTAAGAATAATTATAAAGTATATATAAGAAATAATAATGAAATATATGACATTATAATGATACTGGATATATATATATGTATATATATATATGTATTTCATCTACTTAATTCCATTCAATTCGATAAGGAAACGAAAACAGCGTTCGTGCGTACATACGACCTACCGTCTTCATGAACGGTGTATTTCTTTCCATTTATCGATATTTTATATATATGTATATTCTGAATATATATTATTTATAAATCATGTTTTATATTCTGGAATTATGTAATCATGATCTATGTAATCATATTAATAATTACAAGTCAAAACACAGACGACAAATGAAACAATTTTACCCAAATCACTCTTTAACATGGAATTTACTAACGTATGGGTAATATAAAGTCATAAGTGAACCATATATGATTAACAACAATGAATATGATTCTGTAATATGTCAATGACATTATTTAAATCATTATACAGGAGGTTCAGATACGTATGAAGCATATCGGACCTATGGTAAGGGATAATTTTGCAAATCTCATTTTTTTGAGATTGCTTATTCGTAAGTATTTACCGGGGTTATTTCTATCATCATTTTCCATGTTTTATAAAAGTTTTTTCATGTATGTTTAAAGTCCTTTTTACAAATTTTTGACTTATACTACATGGTATGTAAGGAATTTACTTTTTTTACCATACGAGGTACTTTTTGACTTTTCTGACAAAAGTACGAGAAAAATGTTATTTTTAACATATATGGTGTGAACTGATATTTACAGTTTTATAAAGACTTATTTTAATGAATATTCCTCCAAAAGATTTCAGGACTATTTTAAACAAAACCCTTTTCTTTTAAAATTGCATGTCGTTTTGTGAAAAGAAATTGATTTTGAAGAAGAAAGGATATTTTCCTCAAGAATTCATTACAAGTGTTTTATCAAAACAATTTTCTATCTAAGATGAATTTATTTCATATGTGTATGTTTCAAGTATAATGTCTTTATGATTTAAATGGTTTATATTTTCTTATGATGAAATATCCATTTGTTTTATATGGATTATGTGATGATGGGATGATGTTTATGAAACCCATTTTATTCTTTGGGTTATGATAAATGTTTTAAGTTTATTTCGTGGAAAAAGTAATAATGATTTAACTATGAGATGGGTGGGACCTATATCTCCCTCTAATGCATTGGGTAAAGGTTTATATCTCATGAGATATGCATGGCTGGAACATATAGTTAAACCGGTTCAGTAATATAGGACTGGAACGAGGAGTGAACTCGATTCAGAAAGGGACTTTCTCCACTAAGATGGTCTTGGCAGCAATGCTTTGGCTAATATGGAAATCATATCATTTGATTAATAGTTTCCACAATTACATGTTTTATTACCTTGTTATTTTATCATTCTTAATGTTTCTTTATGATCTATGCCTTACGCACTTCCATGTTTTATGTCATTTCTCAAGCTTTTCATGTCTAAAAATTATGTTCATGTTTTTATGTTCAAATGTATATGGTATGTTTTATTTTATCCATTGTTACGCTTACTGAGAATTTGAGATCACCTTTTTTATGTTTTCTTTTTCGCCGGATATAATGAAAGGTTTTTAGGTAAGCAAAAAAGGGGGGAGATCTTTATGGGTGATGTTGAAGATCTTTCACCACAATTAGAAGATTACGTTTTATGTTTCCAAAGACACTAAAATATTACAGTCCTTGTGTGTCTGTTTTTGTTATGTATTAAGTATTCCGCAAAAGTAATGTAATGTCCATGTACGTCATGATTCGGGTCTCTATAGTTGGTATCAGAGTAATGGTTTGGTCAACCTTTGGAAACTAGGATTCGAGAAATTTAGTGAGATCCCTAGAGATATTTCTAAGCTATGTCTAGGGATGTCCCTAAGGATAAGTATACGTATAGGTTATAGTCCTAGAATTGCGCTAATGATCGTAGAATTAAACCTAAGATGTTAGATATTGAAGTTACTCACCCTTTATTATATTGTTTTCCTAGCATGATTTTTTCCCTTCACACTATTCTTTTTGTGTTTTAGATGATGGCTGGAACCCGAAGGAACCATGTTGATCAATGTAATGGATGATGCAATGATTGTCCTCCTGAACAAACCAACGTTATGGGAGATGGAGTGAAAAATTTTATTGCTATACTTACACAAGCTATGAATCATTCTGGACTTCCAAATGAGCAAAGGAGGGAATAATATTCTATTGATTCCTTCATGAGGCAACGTCCACCTTCTTTTAATGGGTCTTCTAATCCACTTGTTACTGAAAAATGGATCAGTACCATTGAAAAGATATTTTCCATACTTTTCTATTTGGAACATGATAAAGTCATTCTAGCTATTTACCATTTAGAAGGTGAAGCAGACCAGTGGTGGACTCTAATTAAGAATACAAGGCCCCGAGCTGAATTTGAGTCCATGGAATGGGATGAGTTAAAGAACTTATTTTTTCAATAAGTACTTCCCTCGTAATCTTCGATCAAAGATGTAAAAGGAGTTTCTTGTGCTTAAGAAGAAGGATGATGAATCTGTTGGTATATACAAAGCGAATTTTACAAAATTTTCAAGGTATGCATCTAGCATTATCATCCAACCTGAATGTGAAGTTTATCGATTTTTTAGTGGCTTAAAACCAAGTCTTCGATGTGTATTAGCTATAATAGGCTTCAATAGCTATGAAGAAATTGTGCATTGTGATATCATGGTAAAAATTAAAGTTGGTGTTACTTATCCATCTCATGGTTTTGACAAGAAATGAAAGATGGTGTTCAAGGTGAAATCTCAAAATATTGGTGAGAAGAAGGTCAATGTTTCCTTTTGCTCAAAATACGGAAAGAAGCATGGTGTAGATTGCCTAAAAGGTACTAGAAAATGTTTTAAGTGTGGAAAAGAAGGTCATCGAGAAGCTGAGTGTCAATGTAATGGGAAAAGGGTTTCTAATGATGTGAATAATGAAAAGACTGCAGAGAGCACACCACCAACACTTCAATGCTTCATGTACAAGTAAATGGGTCATTATGCTAATAAATGACCTAATCCACGGGTTAATGATGATCCACGTGAGAAACCTCTTAAAGAAAAGGATAATGGGAAGTCTCATGCGATCACTATTTGTGATGTTGAGTATGAAAATGATGTTTTGTAATGATTAAGTGTTTATGTAATGGGATTTCAAAATAGTATCATGGAATCTCATTTATGGTATTGTAGAATTTTGGAATATCTATGTATTGGTTTTCAATTATTATATGGTACTGGTAACCATGAAAAAGTGATTGAAATATTTTTGGAAAGCAGAAGAAATGTGCATATGGAAGGGATAAGGGGAAAATAATATGATAGTAATCATGAGCTCATGACTAAAATAAGGACAACGTGATAAAATGGTTTGAGTATATAGAAATTTTCGGATTTTGGTATGTGGAAAGAGTTAACTTTTGAAAGTATTCATGTTTTCACTAAGGATAAATGGGTATTCATTATTCAAAACAATACATGATTAAGGTATTCACAGGTTTTTTATTTGACCAACAAGATATATATTATGATATATGGTGGATAAATGATGGAATTCACGTGATTGTTATATGACATTTCATGTAATCATTTTCCTTATACTATGAGCTTCGACCGAAGTATTTTAGATAATCCTAAAGACTGAAATAGATTATGTTGGACATAAGTTAATATTGTTTAAGGATAGAACTTTTTCCGATATTATTGATGGGATGTTATTGTAATGTACTTTTAGAAAAAGGACAACCTGCAGGATGGGAGACAGCCCATCGCGTCGGACAAGGCTGTGGGAATCGAACCCACAACCGAAGTGCTATTGGCCATTATCGCCTACCACTGGCCTACAAGAAGCCTCGGGTTAGTAGAAACTTGTTTTATTTTATTAAGCGGTATGATATAAGAAGTATAAGTTCGTTTTTGGAATCATATATGATTAACCACACCATAGATGGACTTATGTATGTTTGATAACTTTTTATATCCTTTTGTTTGAAACAGATGGAATGACCCATCATTATATCCCATGATCTTCTAACACTTCACAAATAACAAATTCAACTTCATTTCTTTAAGAGATGAAGTGGAAATTTTTTAAGGCACAAGCAACAGTGAGATTGTACCGAAGTAAAGTAAGTATTCTTCTAATTTAAATTCTTCAACATTATGTAAATTATATTGAAATACAAAAATGATGTCTTAGTACTCTCATATCCGATTAATCAGATGGTATCTTAGATCATCACAAATTTATGGCTTTGTTATTGTTGGCTTTATCATAGCCATGTCCTCTACCACTCTCCATCAGAACATGATGGTTAGATTTATCCTCCATATCCATATTTTCACTTATGATCCCCTATGTGGAAACACAAATGATTAGTTAATTTGGGTAACCATTACATTTCATACTTTAGTTTTTAAAGTTATGTTTTGTTATTCCTTTTTACGATGTGGGTTTCTATTAAAGAAACTTTCAAGTAGAAAACCATTTATAACCCCAACGAATTTCGAGGGAGAAATTCATTTTAAAGAGGGTAGAATGTAACAACCTGAGATTTTATGAGATATATTATTTTTAATTTCTGTGATGTGTTATATTATACACTACACTAAGATTAGCTTGTTCTATACAATGTATTAGCGTACAGTATACGCAACACTATTCTTGGATCGTGTTATACAAAATTTCAAGTTCGTTTGATAGAAGTCATTCTACACAACATTGAGTGTATATATATATATATATATATATTCAATGTATTAATGAAATATGGTTGGATTCTGTTATACAAAACAACAAAGAAGTATTTCATAATATGCAACCCTGACTTGGCTTATATTACACACAATCGCGACCTTCCTCGATAGCGTGTGTAGTATGCAATACCGGGTTTCACTAAACAACGATATATTATTACAATATTATTATGGACTAGACGTTATGAATATTATTAACTAAATTATGAATTTTATAACATTATTATTCATCTTACATATTTTTCTAGAACATGGTATGAGAATAAAATAAATTTTTCGGGTAAAATAAGTATTTTTCAAAAAGTGCAGTTTTCCCACCTTTTAATGGAGCACCCGCTTCAAATCGAGTTTTGTACATGTTTATAAGTTCAATTTTACAAAATAAAATTATTATTTGGAATAAGGATATAAAATTTTACCCTGGATAAAAATTTCATATTATTCTGATAACTTTCATATTTTAATGAATAGTAAAAACACGTTATATTTTAATTAAAAACAACTTTTTTCATCTTAATAATTTATGTGGTTATATTATAATATTGAATTGTTTTAAAGTATAAATATAATATATATTTACCATTTAATATAATTTATGTCATTATCATTGATTTTACCTTGAATTCATAGGTTAAATCAATTCAATCTTTTGCAATGTTTTAATCAAAAAACCCATTTTCTTTCGACACCCGGATTAATTTTAATTTAATTTCTGAAACTTTTGGGTATTGAATTTGGAAAAATGGAATCCATATTTTTAATAAGTGGGTCCAAATTATGTTAATAAGCTAATTTTTATTTTTGGGCATTATGAATAGTAACTACGGTAAATTTTATTTACCGTAGTTAAAGGTAATCAGACAATTAAGGGTAAAAATAATATTATAAAATTACCCTACCACTTGGTAAAATCCTATAGGTTGACTAAAAGTAGACCCATATTACCTAAGGGTCGGATTATAATAATTTAATGGGATTTTTTCCATGAAAATAATTTAATTATTATTAAAACTAAAGAAAGTGACAACATATCACTCTCTTAAATCTTATAAGTATATTAATTTTAATTTAGTGATAAACTTCATGAAACATCTAACATGAGTAGTCTCCAGAAATATAATTAAATTATCTACATAATATTAATTTATTTATAATTTTTAGGGATTAAATAATTATCATTAATTGTGACACAATAGTGATGCAGAAATTGTTTATCTAGTGAAAAATCAGGAATATAATTTTTATTAAACTAATAGTTACCATAAAAGTATCCAAAAACCTGAAAAAAACTTATTGGTAATGTGAATTTATACCATAATCATCCAATGGTCTAATATGTGACCATTAGGAGCCTTATAAAAGTGATTATGACACTTATATTAGTTTATTTTAAATGCTTCCAAAGTTGTCTCCTTCATAATTTAATAAATATAACAATTTAAATATTGTGATTTTAAGATGATAAATTCGAGTAAAAGTATTATTGTGAAATTTAATAGATTTATCTTTATCATAGGATTTTATTTTTAATTTTTATTCAACAAATAAGTATATTAAATAATTATACAAAAATGTTGTAGTAATTAATTTATTAAGAGATAAAACAAATAAATGCTTTTAAAAATAATAAAATAAATATTATAAGAACAATTTAATGTGATCCACTTATTTTATAGATACATATGACCTTTTATGAATCTATTAAATCTTTTATTTAGAATATATATTCTGTATATATTTTATTTAAATTCAAATAAATGAATAGTGTCGAATTTGACACTATTGTTATTTTATAAAAATAACATATTATAAAATTGATTAAAAATCACAAAAATATTTAAAAATTATAAAATTAAAGTTATATGGTATAAAATATTATAAATTATCCAATTATGGGATATTAACAACAAATATGTAATAATTTATAATAATTTAAAATTTATAATGTTATTACCACAAATAAAATTGAATAGATTAAATAAGGATAAATCAAGTTGATAATGTTTAAAATAAATTACTAACCTGTCAAAATTTTATTTTTTGATGATATTACAAACCTATATCATCTAATATTCGTATTTGACTCATTTTGGAATTTTTTATGTGGGGTTGGGATTTAAAATAAATTAATATTTTCTTATATTTCCAAAGGTGCCCCTCTCCTCCCTTATAAAAGGGAATCTCCTCACTCTCTTCCTCACACCACCATGAGCCTTAAATCTCGGAAAACCCCTGACAAATTCTCTTCTACACTTCCCTAGAAACATCCTAGAGGTCCTGGTATTCTTCAAAGACCAATTTTAGTGCCCTAAGAGAATGTTTAAATGAGGCACTTCCAGAAAGAGGCAATACCTTCTAACGTTTTCTTCAAGTTCCATTCTTCTTATACTCCCTCTTCTTTAGTTGTTTCATTATAAAGTAATAACATAAGTATCCCTCATATACTGATAGGTTATTATAAATATGAAACATCCCTATTTCACCATCTATCCATCCTATGGAAAACAAAATCACCGCGCATGTGTACGTACGGAATACCATCTCCACACCGTGGTGTAATATGTTTTTCCACCAACACCTTACATGGATGGGTATAATGGTGAAAGGAATAACTATATATGGTTATTATAAAATATTATTGATTCTGATATATTATACCATCCACTCCAATTCTATTCAATAATTATGGAAACGATATCATCGCTCGTGCGTACGTACAGACTACCATCTCCACGACGCGATGAGATTCATTCTCCATGTTAACCATTTAAGAATAATTATAACATATATATAACAAATAATAATGAAATATATGAAATTATAAAGATACTGGATATATGTATATATATATATATGTATGTATGTCATCTACTTAATTCCATTCATGTCAATAAGGAAACGAAAACTGCGTTCATGCGTACGTACGACCTACCGTCTCCATGAACGGTGTATTTCTTTCCATTTATCGATCTATTATATATATTTATATTCTGAATATATATTATATATAAATCATGTTTTATATTCTGGAATTATGTAATCATGATCTATGTAATCATATGAATAATTACAAGTCAAAACACGGACGACAAATGAAACGATTTTACCCAAAACGCTCTTTAACATTGAATTTACAAAAGAACGGGTAATATAAAGTCATAAGTGAACCATATATGATATCATAACAATTAATATGACTCTGTAATAAGTCAATGACATTATTTAAATCAATATATAGGAGGTTCGGATACGTACGAAGCATATCAGAACTAAGGTAAGGGATAATTTTGCAAATCTCATTTTTATCCGAGATTGCTTATTCATAAGTATTTAATAGGGTTATTTCTATCATCCATGACCATGTTTTATAAAAGTGTTTTCATGTATGTTTAAATTATTTTTTTACCCATTATTTACTTTTACTACATGGTATGTAAGGAATTTACTTTTATTTTACCATATGAGGTACTTTTTGACTTTTCTGACAAAAGTACGAGAAAAATGTTATTTTTAACTTATACGGTGTGAACATATTTTTACAGTTTTATAAAGCCTTATTTTCATGAAGCTTCCTCAAAAATATTTCATGGCTATTTTCAACAAAATATATTTCTTTTAAAATTTCATGATGTTTTGTGAAAATAAATTTATTTTGAGGAAGAATGAATATTTTCCTCAAGAATTCATTTCAAGTGTTTTATCAAAACCATTTTTTATCTTAGATGACATTATTTCATATGTGTATGTTTCAAGTATAATGTCTCTATGATTTACATGGTTTCAATTTTCTTATGATGAAATATCCATTTGTTTTATATGGATTATGTGATGATGGGATGATGTTTATGAAACCCATTTTATTCTTTGTGTTATGATGTATCTTTTAAGTTTATTTTGTGGCACAAGTAAGAATGATTTCACTATGAGATGGGTGGAACCTATATCTTCGTCCAATGCATTTGGTAATGATTTATATCTCATCTGATAGACATGTCTAGAATGGAAAGTTAAACCTGTTCAGTAATATAGGACTGGAATGAGGAGTGAACTCGATTCAGAAAGGGACTTTGTCCACTAAGATGGTCTTGGCAGCAATGCCTTTGATAATATAGAAATCATATCATGTGCTTAATGGTTTCCACAATTACATGTTTTATTCCCATGCTATTTTATCATTCATTATGTTTCATTATGATCTATGTCTTATGTACTTCCATGTTTTATGTCATTGCTCAAGCTTTTGATGTTTAAAAATTATTTTCGTGTTTTTAAGATCAAATGTATATGGTATTTTTTATTTTATCCATGCTTACCCTTACTGAGAATTTGAGCTCACCCTTTTTGTGTTTTCTTTTTCCAGGATATAAAGAAAGATTTTAGGTATGAAAAAAGGGGGAAGATATTTATGGGAGATGTTGAAGATCTTTCACCACGATTAGAAGATTACGTTCCAAGTTTCCAAAGACACTAAACTATTATGGTCCTTGTGTGTATGTTTTTGTTATGTGTTTAGTATTCCGCAAAAGTAATGTAATGTCCATGTATGTCAATCTTCGGGTCTCTACAAAAGACATTCAGATGATAGGATTTTGAACAATGTACATGCATTACGAGTTTACAGTAATGCCTTTTTTTCTTACTAATGAACTATCTGTATTCAAGGATGTAATGAATAGAGTTTTCAAAGAATATCTCAATTATTTTGTGGTGGTATTTATTGATGATATCATGGTATACTCCAAAAACTACGAAGATCATGAAAATTACTTGCGCAATATCCTGAAGACTCTGAGAAGACATGAATTAAATGGGAAGTTTAGCAAGTGTGAATTCTGGCTTCAAGAGATTTCTTTTCATGGCCATATTGTCTCTAATGATGGAATCTCTATTGATCCTTATATGACCAAGGCAATCAAAAAATGGTCAGCACCTATGAGTATAACTGAGGTACACAGTTTTATTGGTTTATCAGGTTATTATTGACGTTTCGTCCAGAATTTTTCCAGATTCTCTAACCCATTAACAATGCTCACACGTAAGGGGGTTAAATTTGTTTGGAAAAAAGATTGTGAAGAATGTTTCGTAGAAATAAAGAGAAGATTATCCAATGATCCTATATTGACTCTACCATCGGGTAATGATGGGTTCGTTATTTATAGTGATGCATCAAGGAAAGGACTTGGTTGTGTCCTTATGCAGAATGATAGGGTTATTGCCTATGCATCACAACAGTTGAAAATTCATGAGAAAAACTATCCTACTCATGATCTCGAGTTAGCAGCTGTGATATTTGATTTGAAGATATAGAGGCACTACCTCTATGGTGAAAAATGAGTGATTTATAATGATCACAAGAGTTTGAAGTATATTTTCTCACAAAAAGAACTCAACATGAGTAAAATGAGATGGCTTGAATTACTCAAGAATTATGATTGTATGATACAATTCCACAAGGGGAAGGAAAATAAGGTGGAAGATGCTTTGTGCAGAAAAGTCCATGGAGTTTTGAAAAATATTAGAATTGAAAGGGATTCATTTTTCATAGATCTAGTGAAGATGGACAAGGGAATAACCATGGAAGGTGAAACATCAGTTATTTTTCAAATGGTTGCGAAACCATATTTACTTGAAAGGATTAAGAGTTCTCAGACCGATGTTGAAGAATTTAAAAAGAAGAATAAAGATGTAAATGGTGGGAGATTGAATGACATTGGTTATGAAGATGGAATTTTGAAATTTTGGAAGAAACTTTGTGTTCCCAATATACCTGATCTAAAAAGGGAATTGTTGGATGATGATCATAGTTCCAATTTCTCTATACACCCTAGGAGCACAAAAATGTATAGAGACTTGAAGGAACATTTTTGGTGGGACAACATGAAGAGGGAGATTGCTGATTTTGTATCAAGATGTATGGTTTTTCAACAAGTGAAAGCTAGAAGGCAACAGCCTGGAGGAGTCATGCAACCTCTTCCCATACCGAAGTGGAAATGGGATAATATTATGATGGACTTTGTCATGGGGCTACCAAAGACTCCTAGAAGGAATGATGAAATATGGGTTATTATTGATCGTCATACCATGTCTGCACATTTTCTTGCTATAAGAGAAGATCTACCACTGGAACATCTAGAAAGACTATATATTAATGAAGTGGTGAGACTTCATGGAGTACCCTTATTGATTATTTTTTATCGTTATCCCCATTTTACTTCAAGATTCTGGAAGAGTCTTCAGAAATCCCTGGATACTGAACTTCAATTGAGCACTGCCTACCACCCTCAAACAGATGGAAAATCAAAATGGACGATTCAAACCCTAGAAGACATGTTGAGATCCTTCTCTCTTGACTTTCAGGGTATGTGGGATCAATATTTACCTCTGGTAGAATTTTCCTATAACAATAGCTTTCATTCGAGTATTCATATGGAACCATATGAAGTGTTATACAGAAAGAGATGTAGTACACCAACCTGTTGGGATGACTCTAGTGAAAGAAAACTTGTAGGCCCAGAACTGTTGGAGGAAACAATAGAAAAGGTAAAGGTAATCCAAAACCACATCAAAGCAGCTCAAAGTAGGCAGAAGAGCTATGCCGATAACCGAAGGAAGGATTTGGAATTTCAGGTATGAGATCATGTTTTCTTGAAGGTATCTCCATGGAAGAGAGTTATACGTTTCATTAAGAAGGCTAAATTGAGTCCAAGGTACATCGGACCTTTCAAAATTCTAGAACGAATTGGGGCTATAGCTTACCATTTGGAAATGCCGCCAAGTCTCTCAAAAGTTCACGATGTTTTCCACGTATCACTGTTGAGGAAATACATGCATGACCCAATTCATGTACTCTCCTAAGAGGAATTAGAACTAGAACCTGATCTGTCTTATTACGAAGAGCTCGTCAAGATTCTTGATACGCGAAAACAAGTACTGAGAAATTGTATGACTCGTCTGGTAAAAGTTTTGTGGAAAAACCATAAGATGGAAGAGGCAACGTGGGAACCCGAGGAACCTATGATGAAGAACCACCTGATTGTTTTCATGTGGAAGTATTCTAGAAATTTCGAGGACGAAATTATTTGAAGTAGGGGAGAATGTAACACCACAACCTTCCATGGAACGCTTTCATTTTAATAATACAATAGCGTGTGTTGTACTCAACTTCAAGTTCTAACACACACACCACAACCAATCAAATTTGCTATTATGAATAGTAAGATCCAATTTTTAAAATTTTATAAATTTTATCTTTCAAAATGGACTTAATTTTTGGATTCAGAATATCGAAATTTACCCAGGGTAAAATTTTGGTATTTTTATGAAAACTGTCAATTTTTGATGAATACTGAAAAAACTCTGAGTCATAGTTTAAAATCAAATTTTTATTTAAATATTTACTTATTTTATTTAAATTTATTTAAGGTCAAAATATATACATAATACTTATATATGTTCAATGTAATTAATTGGATTTAGTTTTGAATAATTTTATATATATTAAAATTTTATTGAAATTTTCACCGTCTTTTACCCACCTCCTAGGAGAATTTGGAAATTCACATAAAATAGAATTTTACCACTTCTGTGAGTGGAATTTCAAAAATCCAAGAGACACAATTAATATCAAGGAGTAAATTTTGGTTCAATGAGATGAAAATATTTTTTGGTGAATAGTAACTTTTTACTTTTATTTACCACGATTAAAAGTAAATAGGGTAATTAAGGGTAAAACTGTTATTAATATTACCCGAACACATGTCCTAATTATATTGGACAAGTTTATATCGACCAAAAGAAACCTTAGGAAAAAAATATTATCATTTAGGTCCACTTGGATTAGAATAGGACATTTATTATTATTTAATTCAAAGAAGAGTTAAAAGTGTTAAAATCAATGTTTATTTACTAAAACATTTTTAATATAGTGTTATCAATAATATAAATTCTATTGTAAATATTAATTGCAAACATAAAAATATTTCCTACATAATGGTATTTTATTTATAAATTTTAGACATTAAATAATATAATTTATTTATGACTCAATGGTGATGCAGTAATTACCTAATTAATAAAATATTAAAATAATTGGTATTATAAGTATCCAAATAAATGTAATTTGAGACATTTTATGAATTCCACTAATTTTTTAGGTTAATATGACATATTAGGATTGCTTATAAAAATTGTGTTTGAAGTAATAGTGATGCTATGAATTTATCAAAAACAAAATACCCAATAGTGTCAAAATTGACATAAAAGAGTTTCTAAATCAAATATTATATTATTTATTTATATTCAATTCATAAAAATCTAAGGCTCGGCCAAGAGTCTTATATAATGATAGGTTTATCATTAATGGACCACTTCGGGGTCTCCTGGAGGTATATACTAGGTTTATTAAATATATAATATAAAAATACAAAGTGACATGGTAAGTGTCAAACTAATTAACTAAGAGTTAAAACTAAAAGATAAGGTTTATATAATGACCCACACCTATCTAAATTCTTTTGGTTGTGTGGTTCGAAACCCATCTCCACCATAACATTTAAATAATACTCTTTGGAGCCATTAGAAACCTAATATGAATTTATTATAAAATAATATTTCTATCTTTTCCAAAGGTTCCCCTCACCCCTCTTATAAAAAGGAACTCCCCCTTCTCACTAATTCACACATTAAAAGCCTTTTGGCTCGGCCTACCCCTACCAAAATAATCTCTCAACTTCCCTCACTTCAAACTATATGCCTTATTTTGATCAGAAATCCAACCTATGGAGCCCTTTTGATCAAATCAAAAGGAAGGACCCGAAGAAGAGGTAATGTTTTCACCACCCTCTTTCTAGATCCTTTCTTCATCAACTTCTTCATTCTATTTTATTCCTATTATAAAATATTAACTCCAGTATCTTATATATACTATGATTTTATTATAATTATGGTACAACCATATTCAGTATTCTATCCATCCTTTGAATGACATGACACCATACGTGCGTACGTACGGCTTACCATCTCCACGTCGTGGTGTAATTGTTATTCAATAAATTATTATTTGGGTGGGTAAATAATTATGTGTAATTCATGTAAATAATAATCATAACATGATAATTATTCTATATATATTATATATCATCCAATTATATAGTATTTTAATATCAAAATAATGATAATGTCGCTCGTGCATACGTACGAACTACCATCTCCACGAATGCGATTAGATTCATTCCCCATCGTATCCATTTAAGAATAATTCCCATTTAATGATTAAAAATAATGTTTAAGGACTTGATATCATTCTGAATATGAATAAGATACAACCTACCCATGAAAAAGACGGCTTATGTGACAAAACATATAAAAGAAAATGAGTAAGTTAACACCTGAAACAATGATAATACTAAGATATTATTAACAAATCAATGTTAAAAGATCATATATGATATCATATTAATGTATATGATTCTTGTATAATTTAATAAAAATTATTTTACCATTATAAAGGAGGTTAACCTACCCTCAACCAAGGAAAAGTGCAATGTAACGGTTTATTTCACAATCTCTTCATTATCTGTGGTTGTTTATACATAATTATCTATTGGGACATCTTTTTCATCCACATCCATGTTTCTTAAAAAGGTATTACAAATCATTCTTACTATTTTAAATACTATGGGATAATGTCATTTATACCCTTTTTGTATTTTTATAAGATGTTTATTGTGGAATCTTACTGTCATTTTCCAAACAATATCATTTTTAACCTTTTTGATAGAATTAAGGTAAGAATGTTTTTTTACTTATACAGCGGGTGCGACTATTTTCTGTTGTTATAAAATTGTCAAAGCTTCCCTTACAAGATTATAAGAATATTTTCAAAGAAAATGTTTTATTTTATAAATATATTACTCTTAAATGATTTCAAAATTAGAATATATATTTCTATAAAAATAGTTTTCATTTCATCTATGTCAACATCCTTTGATGGATTTTAAGTTTATTTGATGTTTATTTCATATGATAGAAAACTTCTATATTGTATTGATGTTTTTGTGATATGTTTTACTGTGGATGTGTTATTTTTATACCATTCATGGTTTATGAAGAAAGTATTGGCATTTTGTATTCATTTTTTAATACGAATGTTTATGTTATGTTTAAACCTTTTCATATGAGGAATGCATTGGACATAATAAGTGACATGTGGAGCCCGCTATAGCTCTTCGATGCATCATTAGGTCTCATGAGAAAACTAGTGTCTTGGTAAAATGCCTTGACAAAATCTTATTTGTAGTTTTGGCACGAGTCCTTGGCTATGTGGTTATGATTGTCTGACATTATGCATTCCTTCTTATGAAAGTTGTTATTGATATTGCATGTGATTATTAGACTAGTAGAATATCCATGTGAATACATATATGACATTATTTCATTTTATTTCTTCCATATTATGTTGAAGATAATGTTTTAAAAGACCTTTTTTAGTTATACATTTCCTTAAATGTTTATGCTTATTTATGAAAGTTTCCACTATATTGTTATTTTTACTGGGCATTTGAGCTCACCCCTTTCTATGTTTTATTTTTTCTAGGATGTGAAGAAGTATTTTATGAATGACCTACAGGGAAAGTATGAGGGGATAAGAGTGTGGACTATGGAGACTATATTTTTTTAGTTCATAATTTTATGAAGTAATGTAAACATTATTAATGTATCTAGTTATTCCAAGTCTACTAAACTAATCGGTCTTTCGAGACTTGATCTTTCATGTGATAACGCCAATGTTATGTAATAATGCACTGACTCTGGTTAACTGGGGTCGGGGGGTTAAAATACTAATCATAGATCAAATTACATACATGATTCATTATAACATTATATATAAAAATACATAATATTATATTTTCCATAATCATCAAAACATCATGGAATAATAAAGAAACAATACAAAATAATCAACCTCCAATTTTAGTTATTTTCTATGTTCATAACTTTATTAACTTAGCTATAAAATAAAAGGAAACTATAGGATGAAAGATCTTTTGAAATATATAAATTTCCCAAATTCGATTGAATAATGATATTAAAATACAACAAGATATTATAATGATAAAATAGATAAATACAATTATATAAATCTTGAAAAAAAACATTTCATGGATTAATTAATCAATACCAGTCCAAATGAAATTATGATTTATATAAGAAGATAAAAAATTCAATATACCCAATTACTAGAAAAGAACCCATAACATTGATCCTGAAAGAATGGAATAATAATTGTGTAGAATGTAAATAATAATGACACCTCATTTCCCATGAGGAAATCACCATCACCAAACCTATGGGAATATTTTTATAATATAGAAATCAATAAAATAATTAATAACAATTTCTATAGACGAAAACTAGTCTATAGATCCTAAGGGAGAAATAGAAACCTACAATTTCAGAATATAGTTTACTCAATTCTGTAAGGGTAAGAATAAATATGGGTGGATTGGTTGAAAAATCATATATTTCAATTATTTTTTTAGGAAAATTAAATGATTCTACAATTTTTTTAAAAATAAATAAGGATAATTAATTAGTTATTCATAGTATGACTAAAAAATTGGTTGTTTTAAAAATATGTTAATTAGGGGATATTATTAATAACATGTTATGTGGAATTCACTTATAAAATACTTTGTTTATTCATAGCTTAAATATGGAGAACTCATTAATTTTACATTTGTTCTAGATTAATTTTTTACATTGGATGAAGAGTAAATATATCCAACTAAAAAATAAAAAAAATTTAGTTTTATTGTATTTATGGGAATAATATCCTATACAATATGAATGATATTTTATTTTATTATTTATTTAGATATTTTATTCCATATAAATCTAAATTAGATATTTAGAAAAATAAATTATATTATATATAAATTGATATCAAAATATTTATTACATTTAAATCATTATTTCTTATAGATCCTCTCAAAAAATAAATTTCAAAGTGTAATTGCCTATTTATTTCAATATATATATTTATATATATACATGTAATACCTATTTTTTGTATGTTGATGAGAGGTGAGGAATATTTTTCCCCTATGGTAGTTTCCTCTAGACTCGTTACAAGATGATTTATATATTTTAAAGGAAAATAATGAATGTAGTATGTTGTGAAGAAGGGAATTAGACCATGATGGTTCTCATAATAACTTACTTTTAGATAAACTAATCAGATACCACATTGTGGAATCCATATTCACCTTATGTAATGTTGAATTAAATTGAGATGTTATATATTTAAGAGCCAAGTTGAATCATGTTTCATTTCAAAAAATATATATTTGTGATGAAGATAGCTCAATATTATCCAAGAAATCCATTTTATGGTTCCCAACTAATAAAGATAGTTCATGTAATCATGTGTGAGAAAATTGAGAACAGGTTCCTTGGAATAATTTAAGAAGGAATATCAAGAATATATGGAGGATAATAAAATTTTAGGAATAATCATATTAAAATAAATTGATAAGGGATAAAATTTCACATGGTAAATATGTATTTTAAATAGGTAATGTTTCTGAAATAAAATGTAGGATTAATGATAGATATGGTATGGTGGTCCCCTTGATCATGCAAGGTGCTACGAGAAAGGATGGATCCTTTTATTCCAAATCCATGTCAAGATATGTCCATTATAGTAGTAAATATTTGGATACTTTAAAATCCCATTTTTAGGCTAGTTTTCTTTATTTATTAATCATTTAATTATATAATCAAATTTTATTTAATTAAAATAGTTATTTTTATCTATAATGTGATACTTTAATAATTATAATCTAAATTATTCTTAATTCAATAATTGAAAACTAACTGAGTTTTATGTTTAAATTTCATAATCAATGTATTATTTAGGACTATATTGAATTTAGTTATTTCGGATTACATGATGGTTATTGAGTATCTGGATCACATTCAATGAAGGGAAAACACTCATTATGATGTTTTTATATTAATTTCATGCAGTATTGGGAGTACAGTCTAAAGATCAGAGTGTGTATTAAGAAAATAAAATAATTGAATAGTTATATAAAATCAACTAATTTTTATGTAAATTTTAATGATAGTTATTAACTATCAACTTCAACCAATTTAAACACATTTTTAATTTATTATTATTATTAGAATAATTTTTACCTAAAATGATTTTGTTTTGAAGATGTTCATAGATTCAAAAACATACCTCATTATCCTACTTCTAACCCTCCATAAAAAATAAATAAAATATATTTTATAAAAAATAAACACTCTCAATTAGTTTTTAACCATAAAGGTATAAAACCATGGGTATTTCTAATAGTTCATTTTTTGTTGACTAAATATTATTTATAGGTTCTTGAACAAAAAATTCCAAATAATTAATCATAATTTTTGGAATGGATTCAAAAGATACGTTAATTAATTTTTTAATAACCGAAATTCTATTTGATGATATTTTTTCTTTAGAAATTTAAATATATAAAACACATCTTTATATGCATAGAGATGTGAGGTAAATGAATGAAAATTACATTTTTTTCAAACATGATTATTAGAAGTCTTCTGTAAACCACCTTTAAAAATCTAGAACTTTTTTTGAATCCATTAACTCACAAAATGTAAACCCCATTGAGTTAAATGGAAACATTAAATTTCCATGGAATATTATGCATTTATCATCATGATATGATGATAATGGGAAAAAATAATCCAAAAATTTATATAGGAATCTTACAATTTTGAAAAAAAATCCATTGTCATGACTGGGAAGATCTGCATAATGGAATTTATGGATTTACCTACCTTTTTGTAAATATAAAACCACTATGGGTAAATTGACACAATAATAATAATAAAAATATAATTTTTATCCTTATTTGTAGTGAAAAAATAGTAGTTCTAGTAATACTACTCTATTCTATCAATAGATTTCAATGACTTAATGAAAATAGTTCTTAAATAAACATATCTAACACAATGATTTATGCTGTTATGAAATATATTTATAGTAATACAAAACCCTAGATGATATCTTATATATGAACTATGATAAATTATTGAGGTTATGTTTTGTTACCACACAATCATATTAGTGAAAAATTACTGATTTAATTATTTTATAATTTTCTATATCATGTTAATAGGGACATGATATATATTGGAATCGAAGATCATTTCGAAGATAAAACCTTAGATCATGATAAAAATGTAATTTTTCATGTGTCCCAAAATTCCAAAAAAAAATTAGAACTAGGGGCTTGATTCTTGTAAAACTACAAAAAAGTAACCTACACCCAGTTTATAATGTAATATGATTTTGAGCCAATATAGAGGCCTTACTGACATGTTATATTTCAAAATGAAATCAAATACTTCACTAACAAAAAACCATGATAAAATGATGCAAAAAATAATGTTATATATCGAATATATACATTACCCAAATACAATAGTGACCAAATCCCAGAAATGATAGACTCCATTGATGTTTTCAATTCTACGATTCTATGGGGAACCTTCCACTGAGATAAACACCTATAACCATTAATAAAAAACGATGATATATATAGTGGGATATAAAAAAACTTACTTGGAAACCATTAATGAATATATAGACTTTTATATTTAAAAATAAGTAAATAAAATAAAGATATTGCAACGATAAATCCAATGATCTGTTTGGAAAGAATCTCCACCCAACACAAACCTATCAAAAATATTGAAATAACATTGAGGAAAAATTTAGATAAAACAAATCATTGTGAACACCTTATTATTTAAAATGATGATAATTTATAAATATATTTATAGCATATGAATTACAATGAATGGAATATTTCAAGTACAATTTATTGTGAACCCAAATTGAAAGGATAATGTTAGCTTCATTAAAAAATATTGTGGTACTAAGAGGTCCAATCCACAAAAATGAATTCTAATTATTAAACTATAAGGGAATGTTCCATGAATTTACTATATGAGTTAGAGACTACTAAATATTACAAATATCATATTGATGATGCCAAAAAATTAAAACATATTGTTAAAAAAACCATTATTAAAATAGAAAGTTTTTTTGAGAATTCACAGACACTAGGGTAGAATTATAGACACTTGTGGTTATGAAAATAGTTATATATATGGCCTATATATACCCAGAAAATTTCTTCTATAACATATGGGATGTCCCCTTTAAAAAATGATGATAGTGAATTATATAAAAATAATACATAAGATATAAGGAAATATTTGGCTAATATTAAATTACTAGAAATATGGAATAATATTCCAAAATAAGGAAAATTATTAAAAGATATTTTGTTTAAAAATTGATAAATGGATTGGATGATAGAAAATGGCCCTTGAAAAAAATGTTTTTACTATGATTCCACATGTTCTTTCTATTAAGTGAAAACATATAGTGACATTTTTCATTCATTGACCATACGGGATTGGGAATTTAATGACGTTAATAAACATTTAGGTTATTTAATAAAAGTTATTCTTCTTTATTTTAATTATACATTAAAAGTTTCAGAACAATAAATTTATAGGATTTTGACCAAATTTTCATTAATAAGTACTACCAATCCTATTATGGTAATTAATGATGTGCGAGTATGATAATATAATATGGTTTTCCATATTTTATTTTTACTTTTTTCTATAGAAGATGATTGTTTTAATTCCTAGATATATTAATTCTAAGAAGTCTTATTATTAATATTTTTCAAGAATTTAAATGTTTTCTAAATGAATCATTTGTTATCTAAATTGGAAATGGTTTTCCAATTAAATATTTATGAGACTATTAATATTGAATGTTGGATATATCAACTCACCAAGTCCATATTATTGATTACATACCCTATAAATTTAGTATAGGTTTCACAAATAATGATCCACAATCAAGAAACATTAAAAATGTGTGCGTGTATATATTTTGGAACGATTTTAATATTTTCTTGAATGTTTTTAATTATGAGGATTTATATGATGAAAATTATAAATTTTTCTACTCTAGATATAATGTTAGATTTTCTATATCCAAAAATAATTTATAAATCATGTATTTAATGAAACTTCACACTATTTTCTTATAGAAACTGAATTTTTTAAATCATATATCAGAATATCTAATATTAATTATAATGATAGTCTTGAGAAATATCTTTATTTTCATGTTAGATATATGATCCTTTTAAAGTTGAAATTTTTTAAATTTTTGTGATTTTTAGAATTAATACAATAAATATTATTTATTCACCTCTTGGGAATATTTTGGGATTAAATGTATTTATTTTTGAGTCAATAAATCCCAGTATACCATGTGAAGTCGTCCCACCTAATATAAAACTAAATTTTTTTCCTAAAAATCCAAAATATTAATTTTTGGAAGAAAATGTGAAGACTCTTCTTATAATTGAATAATTTCATTAACTAAATGAATGAAATTTTAATTTAAGGGTATTTATAAATAACTATATCTCCATATGATGGACCTTAGATTAATTGAATATAACGTTGTCATCATTATGATTCCATAGGTTCTTATTAGAAGATAATTCTTATCCCATTAGGTAATTTCACTAGAATATAAATTAAACACTTTTGGAATTACATAAAAATAAAGTGACCACATTAATGGATATGAGAATTACTTTTCCAATTTTTGATATCCAATTGGTTAGTGAAACACAAGAATTTTTTAAACAGAGTTGTTTTTTTAATGAGTATGCTTAGAGTGATTTTCCTTGTTGTCTATTAAACTATGTAGGGTATTTTAATATAATTTATGAAAGTCAACCATGTATGTAAGAAATTTAACTTCCATCTTCCATTCCATGGACCAAATCATGATGTAAATATTAGATGTCCCATTATTTATTAATTTCATTTTCTAAGAATAATATAAAATTCAAATTCCACATGAGTATCAAGAAAGAAACCATATTCACCTCTAATTTTCATAATTTTGATTGTAGTGCGATTATCATTGGATTATCAAATTATTCTAAAACCTTTTTGATGAGTATGATTTGTATTATTTAAATATTTCTTGAAAGATGTATATTATTTTTCTATGGATGATATGAATGTGTATGTACCATATTTTGAGTTTTGATTATAGAGTTTTTACAATTATCATAACCTTCATATAAAAAATAGTTGTTCTAATATTGGATAAATGTAATTGTATGATAGATAAAAATGTTGAGATATAAAATGTATTGTCAATTGATAGAATACATTTAGATATATCCAAGTTTTGTGTTATTTCCTTCCATACATGTCCAGAAATAATGTAGGTTATGAGTTATATGATAGATAATAGTAGAAAATATTTTAGGCTTATTATCGATTCAAAATATTCAGCCTTGTCTTTTTCTATATTCTTAGAAAAAGTGCATCACTTAATCATTGCAGACAGTTATATAAATATTGTAAGGAAATTAAACCAAAGTTAGTATCTCCACATAATAAGTAGTCACCAATATGGTATGAACCATGTAAACATATTGTAGATGAATTATATGTTTTTATGGCTTATGTTTTATGTCAATGAGTGTTAAGGAGTTATAATATCATTACATTTTCACATAAAACAACTCAATTACTATAATATATTATTTTAACCCCCATAATGTGATCCTAAACACTATTTTCACTTCATTAGAGATAATATATTACTTGTTAAAATCAATGGTGATTATATTTTTTGATTGTTCGCTGATGATATTTTTTAGGATGGAATAGGAGAAAAACCATTGTATTCTATGAAATATTTGATTCTAATTTTTTTTTTTTTTTTATAAAGGAGAGGAGGATACATATAACATATAGGATGACTTTTTTTGTTGGTAGTAAACACTTCTAGGAGAAAATCACACATTTTCAAATAATTATAGAAATCAACCTAGGAGAGGAAATTCACATTAATTGAATTTTGTATTACATTTTTTATAATTTTTTATAATCTGATTTCAAATGTAACATCCCATAACTTATCATATTAATAAATTTTTATGTTTCTAAGTGAGGTTAATAAGGAAATGTGATATATGCAATTCCCCATGAACCGAAACCTAAAGACAATGACTTGCAATGCTAAATTATCATTATTATAAGGAATCAAATCCCAAATGGCCATTCCATTTAGCAGTTTTGGAAAACCTTATTTTATTCATGAAAGCCATATTAAATTATTAAATAGAAAATAAAACACGATACATGATTAAATAAAATGAACATTATCCTTGAGATCTAATTCTATGATAACTTTTTTATATCCGTGTGAATGGATACAAAATAATTACGAGATAAAATGATCAGTAAGGCTATGTACAACAAAATCAATAATGAATCAATGATAATACTCAACATTGTATGTGGAATAACTTATCAAAAATTAAATTTATATAACTATATATGCTAAATTTCATATACTATAGAATGTAACTAAAATAGATGCAATTTAATCAATAAAATCATAATAAAGTACATACATTGAAATTTTAAAAGGAAAATATTAGGGATAAATAATATCTGAATCTGAATAAGGTAAATTCTTAATTATTATACACCATGTTTCTTAGGTAGATGGTACCATTAACATTAATACCTTTTAAAAATACTTTTATACTGTATTATGAAAAAATATATCTGATTGGAAAAATTATTTCCTTCATGTGACTATCGATGCATCGAGGGGATTTCTATAACCTGAAATCACATGATTCATACCTATGAACACCATTTCTTATATATTGAATAATAAATTTAATTCAGGGACAACATTCCTTATCAAATATCTGTATTGATTAACGGTTTTGGATTTAGCAATAGTTCCAAAGTTAAACCTATAACTATCGAAGTGAACACCATAGATAAAAATGTTATACGGTATAGGAAATAATAAAATCCATTTAAAGTGAATATATATATGTAATGTTCAATATATATTATCATAATGAAATGATTTTTTCTAGATATAGTTATCAATCACAAAAGATTATGATATTGAAATGATAACTTTTAGAACATGGTAATTTCTAAGATAAAATATATTGCATGATGTATCTAAATGTGAAACATAAAATTACATGATGTATGATTTGTCATGATATCAAATGGAAATGTTTAGGTAGACACACATCACAAAAACAATAATGTGATGAATATGACATTTATCATATAGATTTAAAAAGTGAAATGAAAATCTCTTACCTAGGATTTCCATTAGTGTGAACAACAATTAAACTACTGTATAAGGGTTTTAAATTTTTTAATAACTTATAAAAAACCATAATTATATTTATAATATCACATATGGTCTAAAAATTATATCTTATGACACTTATTCTAATAATAATTCATTATTTTCTCTATTTTAAGTGTGGATTGGTTATTTTTTTGAGTATGTTATGACTTGTAACTTATTATAATTATTACATAGATAATAATTAATGAATATCTATAATGTATAACATGATTTAAATATCATATATATTTAGTATATATGTATTTATTATAATCCATAATATTTGGAGATAGGGAATGAAATGTAATGCTAATAGAGGCAGTAGGTTGTACGTACACATGAGCAAAACTTCCAATTCAATGTCATATTAAAAGAGTTAAAAGTAAAATATATATATCTATATTATAAATATATTATCATATATTTTATATATGTCACATATTTTTATTAAAATCACCTGTATTTCATCCCTTTTATATAGTGAACAAATTATATAGCTTTGAGGAGGCGGTAGACCACCCATCCACAAATGATGTTATCGTATTCCAAAAAAATGAAAGAATAAAGTTATGTGTTATATAATAATTAAATAAGAATAAATAAATAATAAAAATAATAAATTTTATATTGAAACTATTAATCCAACATTAGTCCAACCATTAATGTTTGTAGTGGACTGACAATCAACATCAGTTTGTGAGGCGGTAATTCACCATACACATGAATAAATATTATGTATCTGATTTGATATATGTATGTGAAGGTGTTGGTCAAAATATTTTCATAAAAAATATGAATTTATTTTAGGTACTCATTTTATTATCAAATCATGATATAAAATGAATTGATGTTGTGAATAAGTAAAAGAAACAAAAGACATCATTGCAGAATGTTACCACTTATTAGGGAAACTGCTTTTCATTTATAATATAATAATTAGTTTGATGGATTTAAACCCATAAATTTGATTTTCGTTTTAGGGTATGTATTTTAATGGAATATTTTGGTAGGTTTTGAAAAAAAAACAAATGTATTCATATGTGTATTTTAATGGGAGGGTTGGGTACCTTTTTAGAGTGGAGGAGAGGCGACATTCTATTAAATATAAAAATGTAAACAATATTGAGATGGATACTTTATATAATTTTACTCAAATAATGAAAATATTATATCCAATAAAGAATATTATGGAAATATGGCTATTAAATAGGGCTTTTACTGGTTTCTAGGTCATTTTGGCACTTAAGATTAAGACTTAGTCCATTATTAATTTAACATTTCTCTTAAAGATTGTAATTAATTTTAATTAATATCAGTAATAAATTTTTGTCAAAAAATAAGTTAACCATATTATATATTATAAATTATTATTATTATAAAATAAAATTAATTTTTAAATTTTACAATAAAATAAGTGGAATAAGTTATTTAAAATTTAATAAAGTTTATGAGATGCAAAAGTGGGGTTTTAAAGTAAACACGACCAATTATTTGAAATGTTTTAATAAAAATTTTCATTGTAAAATTAATTCGAAAAAATTAAATTGTATTAATTAATTTATAATTGTGAAAATTAAGCATTAAAAATAATTGAAAATATAATTTAATATTATAATCATTATAGAGGAAAAAAACATTTTTCAATTAATATAATTAGTTTTTCCGTCCTTGTAAAAAATATGAACCTTCTGAGAAAAATACAAAATATAAAAAAAATATATTTTTTAAAATAATCATTATGAAATGATTTTTATTTGGGATTATAAATTTTTCAAAAGTTTCCAAAATTTATATTTAAAATTGGTACTCAATTAAAAGGTGGAAAAACTGCCTTTCAGAAAAAAGAGTATTTTATTCTTAAAAATGGGGTCGTTCTTACCTTATGATTATCAAATATATTTAGATGAATGTAAAAAATATTTGATTGAATATTTTAAAAATTGATTAAATAAATGTAATTATTTAATAGTAATTAATTTAATTTATTATTAGAAAATTCATTTGGATGCATAAATGTAGGCCATTATAAATAAATTTCTATATTTTCAATTAAATTTGATATTAATTATTATCTAATTGATAACCAATGATTTAAATAATATATATCCATATGTTAGTAAATATTATTCCTAACCTCAAACATAACATCTATGTTATATCTTATTGTATTAAATATTAATATTTAAATTATATATTGTTCGGTACAACCAAGTATTTCGTATAACACAAGATATTGAAATGAGTAATTCTATCATGCAACACAATTAAATTCAATGTTTTCTGCATTAAAAGATATATGTTAGTTCTGTGAAACATTAAATATATATTAAATTCCCCATTATTTATATTACTTTCCACTCTATAAAATCATATTTTGTTATATTAGAATTATTGGGTGTTACATTCCTCTAGCTTAATAAAATTACATTTTCACAAATTAAACATGATCATGGTAATAAAAGGATTTATATTATAAAATAAAATTGTTGAAATACCCAAATAATTAATAGGGTTAATAACTTGTATTCATAATAAAAAGGAAATATTGATGTGAATAGTACCAAAAAACTAGCATTTCGAATAGGAAAATATTTGAGAAAACATGGATATGGAAGTAAAATGTTACCATAATGAAATGATAGAGAGTGATAGAGAAAATATTCATGAGAATATTTTTAAACAGAAAACCATTATCCACATGTGTGAATTAATTAAATTGATATAAGAAATATTGATGATAATAAGACAACATTTTTTCTTTAAGGCCCTTTTTTAGTGTTGAGTAATTTATTCTCTCAATAACAATGCAATGGAGTATAATTACTTGAAAAGATTATATTCTACTAGCACAAAAATATTTTATGGTTGTGACTTGAACAATCTCCACTTCATATCATAGCACAAGTTTCATCATATGGTTATATAATGCTTCAATCTCTAAACCCACATCCAAAGGTCTACATAAACAATTTCAAAAATGGTAAAATGTTATAAAAAATTATAATCTAAAACATTATAATCACTTACAATGATTTAATTGTTTCAAATTTTATTTATCCATTTAAAACCTATATTTTAAAAAATATCATTTTTTCAACATCACGAATATATTATTTGTTATTATTCCCCCAACCATGTGATTTCCAAAAAAGATAATTTTATAACAAATCAATTTTTTGGTTATCATTCATCATATGATCTCAAAACCTTAATAAAGAAATATTGAAATAAAATCCTCATATATTTCATAATTCATATAATAATAATCATGTAAGTTATGTAATTTCACAAAATATTTCATACATTCAAATACTGAATCACATTAGTCGTTCCACCTTGGTTGTGTCCATAAAATGTGTAATGGCCCGGACCTATCCGATCCATTTTTTTGTGGGATTTTGGTGTTGGAGGTGTTCCGGGAGGCCAAGGGGACTTATCCCCAACACTTTGCCAATTTTCCAGTTCTGTGAACAGTGTTTCCAGTTTTATGAACAGTAACAGATCGGTCTCACCGATCAGTTTCAAAGATCGGTCTGACATATCGGTTTCACAGATCGGTCTGACAGATCGGTTTCACAGATCGGTGTGACTGATCGGTTTCATAGATCGGTCTGACAGATCGGTTTCACAGATCGGTCTGACAGATCGGTTTCACAGATCGGTGTGACCGATCAGTTTCACAGATTGGTGTGACAGATCGGTTTCACGGATCGGTCTGACAGATCGGTTTCACGGATCAGTGTGACAGATCGGTTTCATAGATCGGTCTGACAGATCGGTTTCACAGATCGGTGTGACAGATCAGTTTCACAGATCGGTTTCACAGATCGGTTTCACAGATTGGTGTGACAGATCAGTTTTGCAGATCAGTTTCACAGATCGGTTTCACAGATCGGTTTCACAGATCGGTGTGACAGATCAGTTTCACAGATCGGTTTCACAGATCAGTTTCAAAGATCGGTTTCACAGATCGGTGTGACAGATCAGTTTCACAGATCGGTTTCAGAGATCGGTTTCACAGATCGGTGTGACAGATCAGTTTCACAGATCGGTTTCACAGATCGGTTTCACATATCGGTTTCATGTACAGTAATGGTGGGTGAACAGTGTTTCCAGACTCCTACAGTTTTTCCCCTTTTGACGTTTCTTTTGACGTAAAATACATTTAAATCCTTATTTTAAGGGCTCTTAAGGCCGATTCAAATTCCATAAATCCTATATTAATTATTCCAAAGGCTTGGAATGTTTTACTTGGTCAAACCGCGTGGGTTAATGCGAGAGAATTAACCGGATCTTAAACTGTCACCTCGTTAAATCTTAAAAAGGGATGAGATATCATTCTCCCTTGTTCTTTCCCTTTGTTCTCAACTAAGAGGCGCTAGAACCATTCAATCCTTTCCGTAGGAGTTACACAATCAATCTTTACTCCTAGGATTGGTTCTGGTTTGTTTTTATGCAACCAAGGTGTGTCGATCATTCTTCCACATAAGTTGTCGCGAGAGAAGGATTGTGGACCGCTGTGTGGATAAAGGACGTCAAGAACTCTTCGAGGTAGGGGATTCATGGCTTCTCTAATTTTATATGTGCAATCGTAGGATTAGCATGATTTATCCCTTTGGATCACAATGAAATTGACCTAATTAAATACTTGAACCGGATTAAAAGAATGGGTTGATCACATGTTGTTGCTTTATACCGTGATAATGGTTTGCCTCATGTTTTTATAGATATAGTGATATCTATTTTTTCTTTGATTTGTTTTTCGTTCATGATAGAAATTGATAATGAACCTAAAGCCGGAATTAATTGTTAATTAATTGGCTAAAGATAAAGAGGCATGTAAATTATTCTGGTTTTTTCAGTTGTTGTAGTTGTTCTAATTTGAGGATAATCAAATTAGGGAAGTAAGCATGGTTATTTAATTGTGATTGCTTGCTGATTAGGTATCCATGATTGGAACCTACGAATAACAAATCTGTTAATTTAATATGGATTAGAGAATAGATTATGTGGGAATTTCTAAAAAGGGTTCTGAGTTACCCTCTTGTTTGTTAAAGGGTCAAGAGCCCATGATGTGATGTTTGTTTTCCTGCTGCTTGTGCTGTGATGTGAGCCTGGATGGCTGTTGTGATATGTGGAGGCATGGAGGCCTTGTGTTTATGGAAGCAGATAATGCCTAGAGTGGGGAGATGCATTAGTTTATGCATGTGGGTGTCGGGGAGGACACCAGGGGTGATGGAATGGGATGGATGTGGTTGCTGGTTGCTTAAGGTTTTCTTGAATGTTAATCTGGTTTTCTTTTCCCCACTGCTCAAGGCAGCTGGTCTTGCTACCCTTCTTCCGAAGGAGGCGAAGACGTGCGGGGTATGCCACGTGCTTTTCGTGTTTAGCCTCTCGAGGGAGAATGGGTATATGTTCTTTCTATAGGAGGCAAAGACTCGACGGGTAGTATATCTATTCACCGTGTTGAGCCTCCTTTGTGTTTAGAAGCATAGGATGTTTTTCTAGAATGCCTGGGAATGTGGAAAAGTAATTCTGTAATGAATGTTTGATTAAATGGTGAAAATCCACAGGGATGGAGATGCTGTAATTTAAAGGTAATGTGAATCTTAAAAAGGAGGAGTTGTTTTTGAATGTGATGCCAATTTAGCTTAATGTGGAATTGTTCATTCTTAATTAATGTTTAAAGAATTAATTAATGTACAGTGGAACTGATAAAATGAGAACGGAGTAATCTAATAAATCTCTTCAAATGTTTGTGTGCTTATAGGATACCTAGTCTTAGAAGTAGCAGCCTGGAGTCTCAGAGACGTTAGCTACAGTTGTATCTGAGACTAGGTAATGCCCATAGTGTGGATGTGAGTTACTTATATATTTTGTACTTTTTGTGTTTCTATATGCTACTCCACCCTGTCGGTAAGGGCAACTGACACCCCGAGGATTCTGAGCCCTAGGGGGTGTTTTCCCCAACATTCTGATGGGAGGTTGAATGGCTGACTACCCCCTTTGGCTCCACTCTCTTCTCTTGGTAGATACTTGTGCCATGAGGCACAGCGGTTAGTTACCCCATATATGTGTGTAGAGGGCTGTAATGGCTTGTGGTTATTCACACACATATATTCGGGATATAGTATCCTACGGACTACTATAGGTGCAACGTGTATAGGCTATGATGTCTTGAGGATCCTTACTCAGCGTATGGGCTGTAATGGCTTGAGATATTATACCTGACGTATGATACACGTTATGAGAGCTGTGGTGGATCCCGAAAATTACCTGGTTACTTTTGGTTATGAGGACGGTGTGGTGCTTCGCCCAGGTGTCTGCGGGCAAGCCTATGTGGTGCACAAGGTGCAGATTGTGGAGCTTAGCCCAGGTGTCTGCGGGCAAGCCTTGAAGAGAGATGCACAGGACGTATGTCGTTGGGGCAAAGCGGAAAACCAGTGGAAAAGTAGTAGCGGGGTACCCTTGATATTCTTTACTATATTCCATATTCTTGTATGCGTTACTTGGTGAGAGTAGCCATGGTGTGGTTGGGAACATAGTATACCTGTTTGGGTGACGAGTTAGTTTCACTTGTTGTTCACTGGGCTTTAGCATTCTTTCTTTACTTTTGCACGAGAGGCTTGGGGAGGATCCTACTGAGTATACTGTTATACTCACCCTATGAATGTATAAACTGTTTTTCAGGTCACTTGGAGCAGGTTGGAGATCAAGCTGGTTACTACTAGCTTGTGGTTGGAGGAGGAGCTGTTTGGGCTCGTGGTCGCTGCCGTTTTTCTTTCTTTTGGGTACTTTTAGTTTTCCCTTTCAGTTTTAGTACTTTGAAATTTCATATATGTACTTGGGTTTCTTTTGTATTTCAGTTATGAGTTGGAGTTGGTTGGAGTCTATTCTATCTCTCTCTTCTGCATGTGTTCTCTTAGAGGGTAATGTCTCTCATTTGTGTGTGTATTATACCCTCGGTGCTAGTCGCCAACTCGGGGCCTACTGGAGGCGGGACTCGGGGGTCATTATCTCCCTTCTCACATTGCCGGCCCAGGAGGGGTACACTTTGTGGGGAGGGGGTCGTGACAGATTGGTATCAGAGGTCTGGTTGAGGGATAGGATGGAGTTTGGAGTTAGGCACAGGTGAGGATGCATGGGATGGTAGGGAAACGGTGTTATTCTTGTTTAGAAAGTAGCGTAAAAACTGGAGACCAGCAGAGACATAGGCGTTTAGGCCCCCCTATGATATGTTGCACGGACCATTAAGTTTACAATGGCTACTAAACAAGTGATACAGATTGCAGGGTAGAGACCTAGGAAAGGATCATGCATCATTATTCTTTGCGCTTGTGTTTGAATGAGTAGACCTTGGGATAGGTAACCTAAATATTAATAAAACAAAACAATTAATTAATGTTCAGTCTTCCATATTCCAGGCTTAGGAGCTCTAACAGTTTTTATTTTACAGGTATGGCTCCAGGTCGACGTCCTCGTCAGGTTTGCGCAGAAGGTGCCCAGCAGGCTGTTCCAGCAGATCGCCACCGGGTAGAGGTTGACGACGATGACACTTGGAGGAAGACACTCCGAGAGTTTCAGCGCCAGAGTCTACAGAAGTACGAGGGCTCCGTTTCAGATGCAGTCACAGAAGACTGGTTGGAGGAGGTCGAGATAGGCTTCAGTTCGATTCGTGCTCGTAAGGATCACTGGGTGTCCTTGGTTGTGAAGATGTTGCGTGGAGCAGTGAGATAGTGGTGGTTCTTGTTCCTCGGGGATTGTGAGGAGTCAGCGATCTCATGGGAGGAGTTTCGAGACAGGTTTAGAGTCGATTTTTGTTCTTCGACTGCGAAGGCGTCCAGTCTCTAGGAGCTACTCACCCTTCGACAGGAGAGCTCTAGTGTTCGAGACTTTGGAATCCGTTTCAGGAACATTCTACGATATGCTTCAGACCTGTTACCAGATGATGAGGCCAGGGTGAGGCATTTCGAGGAGGCTTTGCGTCTAGAGATCCAGCGCCAGGTCACCCCATTTATGCTGAAGACATATCTTGAGGTGCTGGCGAGGGCAGAGGTTGTTGAGAGGACTTTGACCAGGACCGGATCGTCATGAGAGGGGAATCGTCATGATTCCTCACGAAGTAGTGATGTGGTCCGGGGTTCCCGGTTTTCAGGACAGAAGAGTTTCCGTTCACCTGGGGGTAGGTCCCAGCCCTTCCCATCTCGTTTCTCTGGAGGCAGCAACTCTCAGGCCTATGAAAAGGGATCAGGCGCTTTTTTTTCTTGTGGTGGTCGTGGTCATCAGTAGCGGGAGTGCCCGACTTTTCAGAGCAGTCATCTTGCACCAGGCGCTCCACTCCAGGTTTCTCTGTTGAGACAGTTCCAGCCGAGGTAGCAGCAGCAGGTTGCACCAGCTTTAGATCACCTGAGGGTAGATGGAGCAGGCAGAGGACAGCCCCATGACGCTCCTTGTCCTCAAAGAGCAGAGCGCGACTGTGGTGGTGGTCGTCATCAGGGTCAGAGAGGCCGTGGAGGTGGTCGTGGTAAGCTTCATGCTCTAGCATTTCCAGCCCCAGGCGAGCCAGACGTCGTCTGAGGTACCCTTTTCTTGTTTTCTACCTTGGTGTATGCCTTGTTTGATTCAGGAGTGACACACTCCTTTATATCCCCTACCCTTGTCCACGCTTTGGGACTTGAGGTAGAGAGGCTTCCAGTGCCCTTGGCGTTGACTACGCCAGTTGGAGGTTGAGCTAGCTTGTTTGAAGTATGTAGAGACTGTGAGCTAGTGTTGGGGCAGCACCGCTCTTGGGGAGATTTCCTATGTTTACGAATACAACCGTATGATGTCATCCTCGGCATGGATTGGTTGTATTCGGTGCAGGCTATTGTGGATTGCTACAGGGGGAAGGTCGTTTTCTTTGATGAAGATGGAGATAATGTGGTGTTTGTTGGTGAGAGAGATCCTCAGATGAGTCATAGACGAGTTCCATCCTTATAATCCATGATGGCTGGGATGACGCTGAGTTCTTCAGAGGTTCAACAGCTGGCGTTTCCTAGGGTCGTAGAGGAGTACCCTGATGTCTTTCCAGAAGAGGTTGTATCCTTACCCCCTCGACGAGAGATCGAGTTTGGGATCGAGCTACAGCCAAGAGCGTCTCCTATCTCAATGTCTCCGTATAGGATGGCCCCTTCTGAGTTATGAGAGCTACGTATTCAGCTCGATGGTCTGTTGCAGTGTGGTTTTGTTCGGCCAAGTGTGTCACCGTGGGCTGCAGCAGTTTTGTTTGTGAAAAAGGCCGACGATAGTTTGCGGTTGTGCGTTGATTATCGTCGGTTAAACAAAGTGACAATAAAGAATCGTTATCCTCTTCCACGGATTGATGACCTATTCGATCAACTAAAGGGTGCAAGTTGGTTCTCAAAGATCGACTTGCGGTCAGGATATCATCAGATGCGTGTAAAGGATGAGGATATCCCGAAGACTGCTTTCTGTTGTCGTCATGGGCATTATGAGTTTTTTGTAATTCCATTCAGCGTGACGAATGCTCCAGCTGTTTTCCTGGGGTTGATGAATGTTGTGTTCCGTGAATTCCTGGACAAGTTTGTTGTGGTTTTCATCGATGACATCCTTGTGTACTCCACATCTGAAGAAGAGCATGCAGAGAATCTACGAGCCATTTTGGGAGTTCTTCGCCAACATCAGTTGTTTGGGAAGTTGTCCAAGTGTGAGTTTTGGGTTCGAGAAGTTCGTTTCTTGGGGCATGTTGTGTCCCAACAGGGAGTAGCTGTGGATCCTTCGAAGATAGAAGCAGTGGTGTCATGGGTAGCCCCCAAGACCGTGTCAGAGGTGCGAAGTTTCCTTGGTCTCGCAGGCTATTATAGGAGGTTTGTGGCTAATTTATCCCGAGTTGCGACTCCTCTGACAGCTTTGACCAGGAAGGATCAAGAGTTCATATGGACTGATCAGTGTCAGACAGCTTTCGAGTATCTAAAGAAGAAGTTGGTAAGTGCACCAGTCCTTTGTCGTCCAGCGGAGGGAGTCCAGTTTGATGTTTTCTGTGATGCTTCACATCTGGGGCTAGGTTGTGTTCTCATGCAGCAGAGGTCTGTTGTTTCTTATGGGTCTCGGCAGTTTCATCCCCATGAATGCAACTATGCCACCCATGATCTTGAGTTGGCAGCCATGGTGTTTGCGCTGAAGTTGTGGATACATTACCTCATTGGCGAGCGCTTTGTGGTTTTCACCGATCATAAGAGTTTGAGGTATGTTTTTTATCAGTGGGATTTGAACATGCTGCAGCGTCGGTGGATGGAGTTCTTGCAGGAATACGACTTCGAAATATCGTATACACCTGGGAAGGGAAATGTTGTTGCTGATGCACTGAGATGAAAGTCACGTAATGATGTTGTGTGTGAATCTGGTGATTCATGGAGAGTGATGGAAGAGCTATCAGCTTTGCATCTTGATATGGGAGAAGTTGGGGGAAGAGGTTGTCTTTTCCAGATGACGGTGTAGTCATCCCTGATGTAGAAGGTGGAAGAGTCTCTGTTGGGTGATCTAGAGGTAGAAGTTTGGAGAGACAGAGTTTTTTGTGGTGAGTCCCTTGATGGTTGGTCGGAGGATGAACAACACCGAGTGTTGTATCATGGCATGCTTTTTGTTCCCTTGGCGATGCGTGAGATGGTTCTCCGAGAGTTCAATAGTTCACCCTTGGCGGTACATCCTGGTGTGACGAAGATGTACCGATCCTTGAGGAGTCAGTTTTGGTGGCCTGGGGTGAAGTGTACAGTTGCAGAATGTGTGTCTCGATGTTTAGTCTGCCAGAAGGTGAAGGCCGAACACCGTGTTCCTGGTGGTCTTCTCCAGCACTTAGAGATTCCTCAGTGGAATTGGGAGGACATCTCAATGGACTTTGTTACCGGTTTACCTCGAGCTCCGGGAGGACATGATGCTATATGGTTGGTAGTGGATCGTTTAACTAAATCGGCCCACTTCATAGCAATCAAGGAGTCGAGCTCAGTGGAGGTTTTGTCGAGGCAGTATCTGGAGGAGGTGGTGAGGCTTCATGGAGTACCTAGGATGATCATTTATGATCGAGATCCTCGTTCTACCTCTAGGGTGTGGAGAGGTCTCCAACATGCTTTTGGCTCTCAACTGTGCCTTAGAACTGCTTTTCATCCTCAAACGGATGGTCAGACAGAACGAACAATCCAGACTCTTGAAGTCATGTTGCGCTCTTGTGTTCTTGATTTTGGAGGTTCATGGAAAAAGCACTTACCCTTGGTAGAGATCGCTTACAATAATAGTGTTCACTCTACCATCGGTATGGCGCCGTTTTAAGCCTTGTATGGCCGGCCATGCCATTCTCCGTTGTGCTGGACTGGGGTCAGAGAGTCTGCAATTCTCGGACCAGAACTAGTGCAGAATACAAAAGAGATGGTTCAAGTGATTCGTGGGAGGATGAAGACAGCACAAGATCGTCAGAAATATTATGCTGATAAAAGAAGGAGACCCTTAGAGTTTAATGTTGGGGATCATGTGTTTCTAAAGGTGACTCCCCGTTGTGGGCAGTGAAGGTTTGGTCGCGGAAGTAAGCTTTCTCCCCGTTTTTTTGGGCCTTTTGAGGTGTTAGATCGTGTTGGAGGTGTGGCGTATCGAGTAGCACTTCCCCCTCAAATGAGTCGGATACATGATGTTTTCCATGTATCGCAGCTCCGTCGTTACCTTCATGATGAATCTCATGTTATTGATTGGGGAGAGATCGATATTGATGATGATGCAACCTTCGAGGAGCGACCTGTGGAGATCCAAGACTACAAGGAGAAGGTGTTGTGTGGGAGTTCTATCCCCTTAGTTCGTGTCTTGTGGTGACACGGTGCCATGGAGGAGAGTACCTGGGAGCGTGAGTCACAGATACGTGCTCAGTACCCAGAGTTGTTTAATGTTTAACTCCTTTCTTTTAATGATGTTTTCTTTGTGGTTGGAACTTTAATGTTTTATTTATGTACCTTTGATGTGATGTTATGTTTGAATTGTTTGGGTATGGATTTTTTGTTCCCATACTCCCGGATGTCGTAGTTTTGTTCCAGATTTCGAACAACTCATGGTGGTTTTCCCCAGAGAGGTATCTTATGGGGTGGTTGTTCGGACCCCTCTTTTCTTCTGGGTTGGTTTTTAATTCTCGAGGACGAGAATGTTTTGAGAGGTATCTAATGTAATGGCCCGGACCTATCCGGTCCATTACATTGTGGAATTTCGGTGTTGGAGGTGTTCCGGGAGGCCAAGGGGACTTATCCCAACACTTTGCCAATTTTCCAGTTCTGTGAACATTGTTTCCTGTTTTATGAACAATAACATATCGGTCTCACTGATCGGTCTGACAGATCGGTCTCACTGATCAGTTTCACATATCGGTGTGACAGATCGGTTTCATAGATCGGTCTGACAGATCGGTTTCACAGATCGGTGTGAGAGATCGGTTTCGCAGATCAGTCTGTCAGATCGGTTTCACAGATCGGTCTGACAGATCAGTTTCACAGATCGGTGTGACCGATCAGTTTCATAGATTGGTGTGACAGATCGGTTTCACAGATCGGTCTGAAAGATCGGTTTCACAGATCGGTGTGACAGATCAGTTTCATAGATCAGTTTCACAGATCGGTTTCATAGATCTGTTTCACAGATCGGTTTCACAGATCGGTTTCATAGATCAGTTTCACAGATCGGTTTCACAGATCAGTTTCACAGATCGGTGTGACAGATCAGTTTCACAGATCGGTTTCACAGATCGGTTTCACAGATCAGTTTCACAGATCGGTGTGACAGATCAGTTTCACAGATCAGTTTCACAGATCGGTGTGACAGATCAGTTTCACAGATCGGTTTCACAGATCGGTTTCATGTAAAGTAACGGTGGGTGAACAGTGTTTCCAGACTCCTACAGTTTTGCCCCTTTTGACGTTTCTTTTGACGTAAAATACATTTAAAGCCTTATTTTAAGGGCTCTTAAGGCCAATTCAAATTCCATAAATCCTATATTAATTATTCCTAAGGCTTGGAATGTTTTACTTGGTCAAACCGTGTGGGTTAATGCGATCCGTTTTTAATGGAGAATTAACCGGATCTTAAACCGTCACCTCGTTAAATCTTAAAAAGGGACGAGATATCATTCTCCCTTGTTCTTTCCCTTTGTTCTCAACTAAGAGGCGCTATAACCTTTCAATCCTTTCCGTAGGAGTTGCATAATCAATCTTTACTCCTAGGATTGGTTCTGCATTGTTTTGATGCAACCAAGTTGTGTCGATCATTCTTCCACATAAGTTGTCACGAGAGAAGGATTGTGGACCGCTGTGTGGATAAAGGATGTCAAGAACTCTTCGAGGTAGGGGATTCATGGCTTCTCTAATTGTATATGTACAATCGTAGGATTAGCATGATTTATCCCTTTGGATCACAATGAAATTGACCTAATTAAATACTTGAACTGGATTAAAAGAATGGGTTGATCGCATGTTGTTGCTTTATACTGTGATAACAGTTTGCCTCATGTTATTCTAGATATAGTGATATCTATGTTTTCTTTGATTTTTTGTTCGTTCATGATAGAAATTGATAATGAAATTAAAGCGGGAATTAATTGTCAATTAATTGGCTAAAGATAAAGAGGCATGTAAATTAATCTGATTTTTGCAGTTGTTGTAGTTGTTCTAATTTGAGGATAATCAAATTAGGGAAGTAAGCATGGTTATTTAATTGTGATAGCTTCCTGATTAGGTATCCATGATTGGAACCTACGAATAAAAAATCTGTTATTTCAATATGGATTAGAGAACAGATGATGTGGGAATTTCTAAAAAGGGTTCTCAGTTACCCTCTTTTTTGTTAAAGGGTCAAGATCCCATGATGTGATGTTTGTTTTCCGGCTGCTTGTGCTGTGATGTGAGCCTGGATGGCTGTTGTGATATGTGGAGGCATGGAGGCCTTGTGGTTATGGAAGCAGATAACGCCTAGAGTGGCGAGATGCATCAGTTTATGCATGTGGGTGTCGGGGAGGACACCAGGGGTGATGGAATGGGATGGATGTGGTTGCTGGTTGCTTACGGTTTTCTTGAATGTTAATCTGCTTTGTTTTTCCCCACTGCTCAAGGCAGCTGGTCTTACTACCCTTCTTCCGAAGGAGGCGAAGACGCGCGGGGTATGCCACGTGCTTTCCGTGTTTATCCTCTCGAGGGAGAATGGGTATATGTTCTTTCTATAGGCGGAAAAGACTCGACGGGTTGTATATCTATTCACCGTGTTGAGCCTCCTTTGTGTTTAGAAGCATAGGATGTTTTTCTAGAATTCTTGGGAATGTGGAAAATTAATTCTGTAATGAATGTTTGATTAAATGGTGAAAATCCACGGGGATGGAGATGCTCGAATATAAAGGTAATGTGTATCTTAAAAAGGAGAAGTTGTTTTTGAATGTGATGCCAATTCAGCTTAATGTGGAATTGTTCATTCTTAATTAATGTTTAAAGAATTAATTAATGTACACTGGAACTGGTAAAATGAGAACGGAGTAATATAATAAATCTCTTCAAATTTTTGTGTGCTTATAGGATACCTAGTCTTAGAAGTAGAAGCCTAGAGTCTGAGAGACGTTAGCTGCAGTTGTATCTGAGACTAGGTAATGCCCATAGTGTGGATGTGAGTTACTTATATATTCTGTACTTTTTGTGTTTCTATACGCTACTCCACCCTCTAGGTAAGGGCAACTGACACCCCGGGGATTCTGAGCCCTGGGGGGTGTTTTCCCCAACATTCTGATGGGTGGTTGAATGGCTGACTACCCCCTTTGGCTCCGCTCTCTTCTCTTGGTAGATACTTGTTCCATGAGGCACAGCGGTTAGTTACCCCATATATGTTTGTAGAGGGCTGTAATGGCTTTTGGTTATTCACACACATATATTCTGGATATAGTATCCTACGGACTACTATAGGTGTAACGTGTATATGCTATGATGGCTTGAGGATCCTTACTCGGCGTATGGGCTGTAATGGCTTGAGGTATTATTCCCGACGTATGATACACGTTATGCGAGCTGTGGTGGCTCCCAGAAATTACCTGGTTACTTTTGGTTATGAGGACGGTGTGGTGCTTCCCCCAGGTGTCTGCGGGCAAGCCTATGTGGTGCACGAGGTGCAGCTTGTGGAGCTTAGCCCAGGTGTCTGCGGGCAAGCCTTGGAGAGAGATACACAGGACGTATGTCGTTGGGGAAAAGCGGCAAACCAGTGGGGAAGTAGTAGCGGGGTACCCTTGATATTCTTTACTATATTCCATATTCTTTTATGCGTTACTTGGTGAGAGTAGCCATGGTGAGGTTGGGAACATAGTATACTTGTTTGGGTGACGAGTTAGTTTCACTTGTTGTTCAATGGGCTTTAGCATGCTTTCTTTACTTTTGCACGAGAGGCTTGGGGCGGGTCATACTGAGTATACTGTTATACTCACCCTATGAATGTATAAACTGTTTTTCAGGTCACTTGGAGCAGGTTGGAGATCAAGCTGGTTACTACTAGCTTGTGGTTGGAGGAGGAGCTGTTTGGGCTCGTGGTCACTGCCGTTTTTCTTTCTTTTGGGTACTTTTAGTTTTCCCTTTCAGTTGTAGTAATTTTGCATGACATTTCATATATGTACTTGGGTTTCTTTTATATTTCAGTTATGAGTTGGAGTTGGTTGGAGTCTATTCTATCTCTCTCTTCTGCATGTGTTCTCTTAGAGGGTAATGCCTCCCATTTGTGTGTGTATTATACCCTCGGTGCTAGTTGCCAACCCGGGGCCTACTGGAGGCGGGACTCGGGGGTCATTATCTCCCTTCTCACATTGCCGGCCCAGGAAGGGTACACTTTGTGGGGAGGGGGTCGTGACAAAATGTTCATGACCTTAATCACTTTTCTGATTCTATGGGGGTATCTACCGATGCTTGGTGAATTAATTTTCATAGTGAACCGTTTCCACTAATTTTTAACATTAAATAGCATCATTTACCTTCTTCCCCTTTCATTATTTTTCCATATGACTCTTTTCTCCACACATATAATAATCTCCAAATACTTTCAATAAATTATTTGTGTTATTATTTCCACAGGTATCACATGTGGACAAATATTTCTTTCTCATATTCCCATTAACTTTTATTTTATATTCCATTATATTCTTATATTTCTTAATTTTGAATCCATAATACAAGGATAATTCTTTTTCTTTTTTTATAGAACAAATATATTTCATCATATTAAGAAAATATTTGAGGCATATATTCCCTATATTGTCTTGGATTAATATATTCAAGGAACAGTTCAATCATGCACTATGTATTCTCCATAAAGTCTATAAAATACTTTTATAACTAGGTAAAGGTAGATTCATACTCAAAAAATGTTCTTATTAATTATGTTTTATATTAAGGAATGTTCTATTCATATTATTTTGTTTCTCAAGATAGAAATATTTGTCAATGAGTGTCTCCCTCAACACTCCACATTTAGTGAGTTATATATCGTCTTCATCCCATGTATTATTTATCAATTCCCACAATTTATAGTAATATCCATTGATACAATTTAAAAAATGTGTATCATTTTTCTTTTTACCACATGAAAATTCCATGAATATCTTATCCAAAGAATTAATCCATTTTTAAGACTTTATTGGGGACGTAGTATCACTAAATTATAGGGGCATTAGTCATTTAATGTGACCCAACAAAATATAATGATATTTTAGGGAATGGTTATGTATGAGAACTATATTTATCCACCTTAATATATCAACAAAAATTATTTATATTACCAGCTAAATAATATTTCTCTGAAGTGAAACATCTACATTTTCCATTAGTATTGATAACACTGTTACTTCCATGAACTGTTTATAAATGTTTTTATATAGTTTGTTATAACAAAATGATATGAAATTTTCAAATTTCTAAATAATGAGTAATACTTAACATAAATTGAATAATTTATACATGGTTAATATCATAATAATTAATATGGATTCTTTAGGGTTATCTTTACATTAATGTCATTCATAATGGTTTCTAAAGAAAATGAAAAATATCCTAAGAGTATCCCAATGATTTTCAAACCAGTTGCATAGTAACGACCATTTTCATGTACGATGTTCTTCTCATGTCCAACCCAATATACCTTTTCATATTTTTTACCCTTAGGTACATACATTCTAGAACCACATCTACTAGTATTATTCAGTGATGGATGAATTAAAGGGAATACCCACATAACCTATATATAACCAAAATTCTAGGATGTCAACTTATAATTATCATAAATTTATATTGAAGGGTTTTGTTCCCTAATCTATTTTTTATATTTCTAGTTTCTCTAGATTCTGTTAAATTACTTTGATACCAACTGTAATACACCACCCCCTGAATTGTAGAGATAGTGTCATATTATATTAAATTGGAATGATTATATGTAATGAAATATCAATGGACCATTCATTTTAGTTTTTTGGAAAATAATATTAAATAAATGATCCCAAAATTACAATTGGAAATAAAAAATAAAAAATTTCACAAAATGAAATGAAATGAACTACATCCTTCAATGCTTATTCTAATATTTCTTCTTCATATCATGGGAATGTGAAAAAATAATTGTGAGATTAAATTATCACTAAGGGTAAGTAAAACAGAATCATTTATGAGTAAATGGGAACAATCATCTTGGTAAGGTAAAAAGTTATGACACATTACTTTTATATAACTGTATATGTAAAATAAATATGAAAATATAGGGAACTAAAAAGCATGAAATTTAATCAATAAAATAAGAATGGACTACATCCACAGATAATATCAATTAAAAAATATCAGGGATAAATAATAATTGAATATTAATTAGGGGAATTATTAATTATTTGATTCGATGTTTCCTAGTTAAATGGTACCTTTTCCGTCAAGAGAAATCACAATATAGTTTATAACATATCAGGTAAAAACTATTCTAATTGGCCAACTAATTAATCTCATGAGACTATCAATTCATCAGGGGGATACCTATAAGTAGGACCCACCCATATTTTGCATGTATAATTAATTCAAAATATATCAATTAAATGGTTTAATTATGTAATAATGTGCCGGATCAAATATCTGAGTTAAATAGATGGTGTGGATTTGTCACAGTTCCACAGTTAAACAAATAACAATAAAAGTGAACACTGTATATATAATTATATATAGTTTTGGAAATAATAATATAAATTTTCATCCAAACATGTATATGTAATGTAAAATAAAAATTATTACAAAGAATTTATTGTTTTTAGAGAATGTTGACAATTACAAAATAAAATGGTACTGCAAAAATATCATTTACAACATGGTAATTTCTAAGGTAAAATCCATTTGATTAGGTAGTTAAATGTGAGTCATAAAATAACATGAAGTATGAGTTAATCAAAATAAAAAATAAAAAAAAATTATTAGATACACCATAGAAAAATATGTAAGTGGGGATTATGAAATATATCTCACATATTTAAAGAATGAGTTGAAAATCCCTTATCATGTTTTTCTTATTTTTGTTAACATATTTTAACCTATTCTTTAAATATTTTAAACATATTACTAAATTAAACTTGAACCATAAATAATTTTATAATATAATATAATCTTATTATGATATTTTATAACCTGTTTGTTAATAATCATTAATCATTTTTAATATTTCTTCTCTTAATTGCTAGATTTTTTGAGTGTGTTTTTATTTGTTTCTTACTGTACATATTACATAGATCGTGATTTTATTATATCTAGAATCCAAACCATGCTGTAAATGTAATATGTATTTATTATATATGTATTTATAATAATCCAAAAACATTAGTTATTGGAAATGAATTTAATTTTTTCATGGAAATAGTAGGTTGTACATACACATGAACACCACATTCATTTCATTGTAATATTAGAAGAACTAAAATTAAATAATATATATTTATATTAAAATTATATTATCATATATATGATAAATAACTAATATATTTTTATTGAAATGATCATCAATAAATTATATATATAGCGTGATGAAATCCCATTGCTTTGAAGAAGCGGTAGTCCAAACATCTACAAATGATATTATCATATTCCCACAATATGGAAGGAGTAACATTATGTTCATATAATAAAAAAATAATAATAATAAATCATAAAGGAAATAAATATCATATAAAAACTACACATAAAAAATTATTCCATCCTTAAATACTGGTAATGTAAGAACAAACAACATCAGTTTTCAATGTGTTTGTCCTCCATACACAAGAATGATGACTACATATCCCATTTGATGGATGTTCCTGCAATTTTGGTCTAAATAGTAACATAAAAATATTATTATATTTAACATTCTTATTTTATTATAATATCATGGTTTTTAAGTAACAGAGTGGGTGGTGAAGTAAGCGAAACAAAAGAGATCATTGAATAATATTACCACTTATTTAGGTAAATCATTTAGGAATAATAAAAAAATACTTACATGTTTGTATTTGTTCCAAAGGTGTTGTTTATAATAGTAGGTTAGTGATTTTGGGAGATTATTTTTTTAGATTTTTTTATTAATAAATGTGATTTTTAGGTGTCAATAAATGAGAGTAGTGCATGCCTTTTTAAAGTGGAGGAATGTCATTCTTGTAAATATAAAAAGGTAAAAATATTTGGAGGTGTTTCTAACAACATGTGCCCCCAATATTGACAAAAAATTTGATCAAATAGATAATATGGTGTAAATATTCTCATATAATGGGTTTTGGACTGGTTTCAGGGTCATTTTGTCCCTTAAAATTAATGTATTGGCCATTATTAAGATATTTCTGTCTCTTAATTTCTCAAAATAATTTTAATTAATTTATCTAATATTAATTGTTAAAATGTAATTTTAATTTAATAGAAATTATAAATTATGATGATTCATAATATATAATCATTTTTTAGAAATTTAAATAAAATATGTTGAAGAATTTAATTTAAAATTAATTGTGTAGATGTGATGATAATGCATGATTATATGGTAAAAATGTTCAATATATTGAGATGGTATTATATACAATTTCAATGTGAAATTTATTAAATTAATCTAAAATAGATTATATGAGTTATAATTGAACTATTTAAATATTCAAGAATTTAAAATATTATTTAATATTATAAATTTTATAGACAAAAAACAATATTTCAAAAAAAAATTATTAGTTTACACTATTAATCAAAAAATGAAACATCCGATAAAAAAACAAATATTCATCATCATATAATTATGAAATTATGATTTCAAAAATTAGGGTTATTATGACATATAAAGTTTATAAAATAACAAAAATTTATATTTCAAATAGGTTCTATATTAAATGGTGGAAAATTCCTTTATATTAATATTATTTTAATGCCTAAAATTAGGTTTTTACAGTAATATTCCTATTAAATATATTGGATGAATGTTAAAAAATATTTTATTTGACATATAATATTTATACTACATTAATAAATATCACTAATTGTAATTAATTTAATTAATTAAGAAAAAACATATTTGGAAGCATAAAAATAGTTTATTATAATAATATTTCATATTTTTTAAATTTTTGTTGGACATTAGATTATATTAAATTATTTTATAATAAATTAAAAAATATAATTCCATATGTTAATTAAAAAAATTTATAACTTAATAACCATTAGGATATATCTTATTATGATAAATAATAATATTTTAATAATATATCGTTGTTTGGTAAAACTCAGTCATTCGTATAACGCAAACTATCAGATAGAGTTTTTCGTTCATGTAATGTAATCTAAATCAATGTTTAATGCAATAAAATCTATTGAATATATTTATTTAAAATATTAAATATCACATAATTTCTCGGTATGTTGTATTTCTTTCTACACTATTGAATGAAATGTTCTTACATTAGAATTTCAGCAAGGTTATAGGATATCCCATATTTATGGAAGTATGGAATATATCAATTAATTTGTAGATTTATTCTACATTCTTAATATGATCAATTCTAACATTATTTAACACAATGAGTTATAATGGCCACTTTTGACAACAAATTATAAATAAAAAACTAAACTATTTTAGATTATTGTATAATTGTATTCAATGATGCTCTAATGTTCCATAGAATATATAATACCTCTATGTCTAAAGGGAATATTTTTTTGGAAAATTATATTGCACAATAACACCACTATTTAAGATTTATTTCATGTTTGGTTCTTGGATTTCATATTCCAATTTAATAAAACATTTGGATAAATTGTGTTTCATTAAATTATGAAATATATTCCAATGTGGTTGGGGGAAATTGCCACTAGAACTATTGAAGAATTTTATTATAAAAATATATAATTAGAATCCAATTTTGTATTTTGGGGTATCAAAAATATTTCATAGATGATTAGGGTACTAAAATTTTAAATTGTACTTTGTAATCTCTTTTGAGGAAATATTGAGTTTATTATATGGTTTATACCACTTAACATCCTCAAAAAATGGCATGCATGATTTCTCAAAATACATATAAAATATAATCTATAGAAAAATATCCACCCAAGTAGTTTTGATTAGATATTGAGATTAAATGGTTATATATTGGAATATATAATTTTTTATAATACTCAAATTCTAATTCACCATTATTCATTTGTATAGAAGTGTCTTTAACTTATTGGTGGAGCTAGAACAAAAATGATTTTTGGTTATCATGAGTTGAAATATGTATAAGTTATAATTTCAAAAATAAAATAAATTATCAGTGGACCAGAATAATGAAATTGGAAATATTTATTTTTAATACTCAAATTATTAGAAGGAGAAAAATATTTTTTATCATGCTTAACATATTTTTATTATCAATTCCAATGAAGGAGATTATGTTCTATTATTAAATTCTAGACTGAATATGTTTGGATTTTTAAATATTAATCAAGTGTTTTGATTACCACTAATGATATTTTTATGGTGTTGAATATATTACAATCCTTGGAAAATATGTGTCATTTATTAGAAATTATATTATATTAAACCCAATTAAGGAATGTTTCTTACATCCTCCCAGGGTAGTTTGTTGTCTTCATGGTAGAATTTACATAAGAGGATATGTCATGTCTATTTTATTCAATTATATTTTCTATATTTTTATTTATTTAATTATAATTTTCAAATTTATCATTTGAACAATGAGTAAATTATAATGAATATTTGTGTGTGTGTGATTTGGTTGTACATCAATTACTAGATTAGGATGTATTTATTTTTTTAATTTTATACACTATCCTTCCAAAATTTTATTAGTAATGATATAATTTTTTGTGTGCATTTAGAACAAAAATAATCTTAATTCAAATATATTTTTATGTTTGGATACATTGAAATCATTAAGAACTAGTTTTACCCATCATCATAACATAGTTGAAGGGGTAAATGAAATTATTCCTAGATTATAAATTTAGAAAATTCATTAAAATACCTTGGATTTTTCAACCGCATCCCATACAATACTATCAAATTCAAAATTCAATACTTTTTAGTCTTTATGAAAGTTTATAACAAAAATCAAGGACCTAAATTATTGAGAAATTAATTACACTACTTAATAGAGAAATTAGAATTATCATTAATAATAACTCATGAAATATTTGGGTGACCTGGATATTAAAAAGAAATTCACATTTGATTGTTTTTTAATCTTCTATGGGAAATATTTTTTATAGTCACTTTTACCAAATTTAAAATTTTGAATATTGAGGACTTAATAGATCAATTAAAATAATTATTTTATAAAATTTTTAATTAAATTATTTACTCCAATTATCTTATGAATTTTAATATAATATCTGAATTATTTATTACTATAGGGAGATTTATTTTATTTTAAAATTTAAAATTTATTATATTTAATTAATTTTATGAAATTCATAATTCATTTTAAAAAAAATACATATATTTTGATGTAAATCCTTTAAAATTCCTTATTCATATTTTTCTAACTGAAAATTACTTCGCAATACCTAAAGATATAATCATTCCAAGTAAAAAACATTACATATCAACATTTCTTTATTATATATTTGAGCAATATCATATTCACTACACCTGATATATTATTTTACTGCACTTGATAATTTTTTATTCATATCAACCTGAACTATAAAATTTTGTATTGTTGAATATATAACATATTAGTTGAACTACAAAAACATCATATATATGAAACATTTTTATCTAAAATAATCTCAACCAAAATATTTAGATGTATATTTTATTATATATAACATATGATATATATTTCTCATCAGATATGGATGCTTATATATTTTTAATATATATGATAGTTGGAGAATATTGTTTCAATTAAATAAAATTTCAAAAAAATTTATATTATATGATTCATATTTTCTGAGGGAAATAAGACAAGTTAAATTTTTTGATGGGGGAGGTTTATAATAATCGTTGATAGGGAAATTATTGTTTACAGTAACTAATATGAGGAGACACCATATTAAATAACATAACATTGTGGGATTTTTAATTATCTTTAGTAGTTTGATATACCTTGTTTAAACTATGGACAATTAAAATTTAATAATTTATACTTTCAATAAAGAATTCAACATGGTCTCCATGAAATCCATTCCATAGTTCCTAAACATTAATGATAATTCCATTAAAAAGAATGGGTTAAAGTTGATAAAATATCTGTGGAAAATATAAGAAGGAAGATCAACCATGTTTCGAAGTTGATATCATTATATGTATAAGATTTTTTATAATAGAATGACAAATGAGGGAATTATTCATAGCTATTAGGTATCTAAAAAGGGAAATATTAAAAATAGAAAAATAAGGAACTCAATTAGATTATTTATACCTTTAATTGATCCGGAAAAGAGTAGCGATTATGGATTCATTATTTTTTCCACATATCTAATTGTGGATAAGTCAATTAAGATAGTGACTTATTGGAGACTTATGGATTCCATTATAAACATTGTTTTCATTGTTTCATTTGAAATATTCTTTGGCAATATTTTTTCTATTTTTTTTTTGTTTTTTTCAAGAATATGGAAATTTTTTATTCTATAATGAATTGGTCTTCCTTATATGTAAGTAAAGTAATTTTTATTTATATTTAAAATATTAGTAATGATATGGTTTAAGAAGAAATTTAATTTCATTAATTATCAATTCTTTTAATTGTATAGACATATCAGATAATGAGTAATAATAACACTCATACAGCTGTTTTGGATTTATTTTTAGGTAGTATTAGGTTCACATTATATTTTTTATAGTGTTTTTCTTGAAAAAAAAAATACTTTTTTTTGGAAATATAGGAATCTAAAATTGAAATATAGTTCAAAGATATTTGATTATATTTTTAAGACAGTTTCTAAATTAAAATTTATTATATTCAATGTTCTTTTAATTAGAGTTCATTTTTTATATGGTTTTGATATTTTCAAAAAAATATCAAATTCTATTTATTATAATCCTCCTAATAAACAATGTATATATAAGTGTAAACTTGAAAATAATTTGAAATATTCACTCCAATAACCAAATATAATGTTATTATTGGATTATTATGGGAATTTATTTGTTGATGTTATTTTTAACCATTCACTGACCACATATTGATAAAATGAACTAGCAATGAATATTTAAATGAAAGAGATTGTTTAAGATAATTTTGTGTTAGAAAAAAAATTAATGTTTCATGGAATACTAATATAGGTGGTTACATTGTTAAATTTGTAGAGGATAAAGATTTAGTGGCTTATTAATCATCAATCATAATACAAAAGTTATAAGACATTACATGAATACATGTTATTTGATTTGATATAATAAAATATTTGAAATAAAAAACCACAATGAAACTCATAAAATACCATGCTTTCAAAATTATGATGATCACTAAATAATTTGAGGGAACTATATAATAACTAATATCACTTTAAAAAAATGAATACATTATTAAAAATAAATAATCATCAAACCCAAAAACTATAAAAACCCTTATTATAGTAGGTTGAATATAAAGGTAGGGAAAACAAGTCTCAATAGAGAGATATCATCCATAGGAAGAGATAAAAATATTATCCAAATCTAGTGTGAAATACTATGAAATTGATAAAATTGGATTCACAGGTTTCAAGAGAAATATTTGAAATGAATGGAATTGTGGGGAATGTTTTAATTCATAATAAAAATTGGTCATTTCTATTTAGAACTAGACATTCCAATAAATCATTTTGTCATAAAAATATCTTGATCTTCTACCCTAAAGCCATCCGGATTTAATTCTTCATAATCAGAATATTGTATGTGGATATAATAATATGTTACTCTATAATTACACCTATAGGAGGAGTTAAATATTATAACATCCTAATCCTTTAAACAATATATTACATTATTAATTAGTAAATCCTTTATTTATAAATGAATATATAGAAAACACTTTCACTAAATTGGTTATTTCGGACCATTATAAAATATTACATGTTGAGATTAAATTACAATTATGAATTATTGTAACAGCCCGAGATTTTATGAAAAATATTCTTTTTAATTTTATTAATGTCTTGTGTTGTCCGCTACACCAAAAGGAGCTTGCACAACACACATCCTTGACTTTCCCTGCATTACACGCAATCACAACCTTCCTCGATAGCGTGTGTAGTACGCAATACTGAGTTTCACTAAACAACGATATGCTATTAAAATATTATTATAACTAGCCGTTATGAATAGTAATAACCACCTTTTAAAATTTTCGAAATTTTAGCTCCCAAAATGGACTTCATTTTTTGATTCGTAGTATCGAATTTAGCCTAAGGTGAAATTTTGGTACTTTTCGGATAACTTTCATATTTTGATGAATAGTGAAAATTACTAAATTTTAGTTAAAAACAACTTTTTCAATCGAAATAATTAATAGTTATAAATTATTAATTTGAGTGGTTTTAAAGTATATTTAGAATATATTTTTACAATTTAATACAATGTTGGTCATTAGATGTAATTTCACATTTAAACCAGACATAAACAAGTGTCAATCTTTTGATAGATATTGTTTCTTAAAAACACACTATTTGTTTTAACAGCGGGATTTAATTATAAAATTAATTAATGCAACTTCTATGTTATTAATTTGGTAAAATAGACTTCATTTTTGAATTCGGAATATGAAATATAGCTTAGAATGAAATTTTGGCATTGTTCTGAAAAAAACATCAATTTTTGATGAATAGTGAAACTACTAAGTGGTAGTTAAAAAAATTAATTTCTTCATAAATCATAATTTTACCGCTTATGTGAATGGAATTTCAAAAATCTGAGAGACACGGTTGATGTCAGTAAGTAAAATGTGGTTCATTGAGATGAAAATAATTTTTGGTGAATAGTAACTTTTTACTTTTTTTTACCACAGTTCAAAATAAATAGGGTAATTAAGGGTAAAAATGATATTAATATTACCCTAACACATGTCCTAATCCTATTGGACAAGTGTATCTCGACCAAAAACAACCTTAAGTGTAAAATATTATCATTTAGGCCCACTTGGGTTAGATTAGGACATTTATTATTAATTTATTTAAAGAAGGGTTAAAATAGTTAAAATCAAAGTTTAATAAGTAAATCATTTTTAATATGGGGTTATACATAAGATAAATTCGACTATAAATATCCATTAGAAATATAAAAAGATTTCCTATATAATTTTATTTTATTTGTAATTTTTAGACATTAAATAATTTAATTTATTTATGACACAATGATGATGCAGTAATTATCTTATTAATGAAATATTGACATAATTGATGTTATAAACAGAAAAATAAATGTAATTTGAGACTTTTGATGAATTACACTAATTTTATAGGATACTATGATATATTAGTGTTGATTTAAGAAACTTGGTTCGAACATATAATTCTTTTATGACTTTCAAAAAAATCATATATCAAATAGTGTCAAAATTGACACAAAATAGTTTTTAAATCAAATATTATATTACTAATTGTTATTTTATTCCTAAAAATATAAGGTTCGGCCAAATGACTTAGATAAGGATATATATATTAATAATAAAAAATTTGGGGTTCGTTTGGAATGTTATAGTAAGTGTATTAACCATATTGTGTAAGAAAACAAAAAGACACAGTAAAAGTTAAATTATTTAACTTAGAGTTAAATCTAATTGATAAGGTTAAAATAATACCCTAAACTTGTATAAATCCTATTGGATGATAGGATTTCGACCCATCCCCACTTTAGATTCTAAATAAGACCCTTTGGAACCATTATAAACCGATTTTGACTTTAATATAAAATAATATTTTGAGATATTCCTAAGGTGCCCCTCTCCTCCCTTATAAAAGGACACCTCCTCCCCCTCCTCCTCACACCAATTTGAGCACTCAAGCTCGGCCAACCCCTGCCCAAATCTCTTCTCCACTTCCCTAGAAACATCCTAGAGGTTCTGGTCTTCCTCAAAGTCCAATTTTAGTGCCCTAAGAGGAGGTCTCAAAGAGGCGCTTCAAAGAAGAGGTAATTACCGTTACCAATTCTTTCATCTTTATTTCTTCTTCCACTTCTTCTTCTTAGGTTGTTTCATTATGAATTAATAACATCAGTATCACTCATATAATGATATGTTATTATAAGTATGAAACAACCCTATTTCCCCATCTATCCATCCTACGGAAAAATAAATCACCGCGCATGCGTACGTACGGAATACCGTCTCCACGCCGTGGTGTGATCTATTTTCCACCATCACCTTAAAGGATGGGAATAATGGTGTAATGAGTAACTATTTATGATTATTATAATGTAATATTTATACTTAAATAATATATATATACTCAAATACAATTCCACGACCATGGGAACGATATCATCGCTCGTGCGTACGTACGGACTACCGTCTCCACGACGCGATGAGATTCATTCTCAATGATTAACCATTCATGAATGATTATAAAGTATATATAATATGTACTAATTAAATATATGACATAATAATGATATTGGATTTATTTATATATTTATATGTATGTCATCTACTTAATTCCATTCAATTCAATAAGGAAACGAAAACAGCGTTCATGCGTACGTACGGACTACCGTCTCCATGAACGGTGTATTTCTTTCCATTTAATGATTTATTATATATATGTATATCGTGAATATATATATATAAATCATGTTTTATGTTCTGGAGTTAAGAAATCATGATCTAAGTAATCATATGAATAATTACAAGTCAAAACACGGACGACAAATGAAACAATTTTACCCAAAACGCTCTTTAACATGGAATTTACAAAAGAACGGGTAATATAAAGTCATAAGTGACCCATATATGATATCATAACAATGAATATGATTCTGTAATAAGTAAATGACATTATTTAAATCATTATACTGGAGGTTCGGACACTTACGAAGCAAATCAGACCTATAGGTAAGGGAAATATCACAATCTCATTTTTATCTGAGATTGTTTATTCGTAAGTATTTACTAGGGTGTATTTTATCATCCACATCCATGTTTCATCAATATGTAATATTATTTCCATCCACTTACAATAGTTTAAATCCAATTTTACCCTTCGGTAAGTTTTTAGTAAAAGATATGAAAGGAATCTTTTGTCGTTTTTCATACGAGGTACTTTTTGACTTTTGCGACAAAAGTACGGGAAAAATGTTTTTTTAACTTATACGGCATGAATGGATTTTTAAAACATTATTTCCAAGAATATTCCTTTATAAGTTTTCAAGTTTATTTTTAATCAACTTCTTTTATCTTATAATTGTATGACATGTCAAGAAAAGAAAAGTGTTTTTGAAGAAGAAAGGATATTTTCCTCAAGAATTCATTTCAAGTGTTTTATCAAAATTATTTTCCATCTAAGCTAATAAAGGGTTCTGTTTCTATCCATATTTTTACATTCATTTGACTATGTTGTGATGGAATTATGTTTATGAATTCCTTTAACTTATATGAATTGTTTTATGATGTCATGTTGTTTAAGAATCCCATTTTTATTACATGGGTTACGCTGTGATGTATGGTTTATGATTATGTGGCACACATAAGAAATGATTCATTATAAGATGGGTGGGACCTATATCGCCCTCCAATGAATTGGTTAATGATTTTATATCTCATGAGATAGACATGGCTGGAATGGTAGGTTATACCGGTTCAGTGAAACAGGACTGAAATGAGGGTTACTCGATTCAGAAAGGGACTTTGTCCACTAAGATAGTCTTGGCAATGAGTCTTGACTAACAAGAAATGATTCTCTATGATTATGTGTGTATGCCACAAAGTTTCATGTTTTAAGTTATGATTATTGTGATTTCATTTCACTACTATGATTTATCCCATGTTATGAAATTATGCTCTCTTTTGCAGGTTAAGATTTCCAAAATGTTATATTCTTTTGAATATGATGTGATTGATATTTTTGTTGTTTACCCTTACTGAGCATTTGAGCTCACCCTTCTATGTTTTCTTTTCCCCAGGATATAAAGAAAGGTTTTAGGTAAAAAAAGGGAAGATCTTTATGGGAGATATTGAAGATCTTTCACCAGGATTAGAAGATTACGTTCCGAGTTTCCAAAGACACTAAACTATTACGATCCTTGTGTGTGTGTTTTTGTTATGTACTAAGTATTCCGCAAAAGTAATGTAATGTCCATGTACGTCAGGATACGGGTCTCTACAGTTGGTATCAGAGGAAAGGTTTAGTCAACCTTTGGAAACTAGGATGCGAAAATGTTATTGAGATCCCTATAGATATTTCTACGGTATGTCTAGGGATGTCCCTAAGGTTAGGTAAATGTATAGGTTATAGTACTAGAACTACGCTAACGATCATAGAATTAAAACTAAGATGTTAGATATTGAGGGTACTCCCCCTTTACTATGGTGTTTTCTCTAGCATGATTTTTGCCTCTCACAGAATTCTTTTTGTGTTTTAGTTAATGGAGGGAACCAGACGGAATTTGGTTAACATTGAATCCAATGGACAAATTGGTGACTATGAGATACAAAATTATGTAATGCCTAGAGAGAAAGATATTGTGATTATGCCAAATCAGTCATCGCGATATATGATTAACAAGGTGAAATTTAGTGGTATATCGAATTCATCAAAGAAGAGGAAGATAGACTATTATGCATATTCGCATGTTGAGGAGCATAAAGAAAGGAAGATTGAGATTTCTAAAGATGGGACGAAGAACCTTGAGGAATACCTCAAATGGAGGGACCGATGTTATTTGTGTGGAGAAAAGGGTCATAGAGTGACGGACTGTTATGGAGTTCAATGTATTATTTGTGGAGAACATGAGCATTACCCAACTCAATGCCCTGACCTAAAAAGTTACTTCTAAATCAAGGAATGACTTATTCCAGGAAAATAATTGAAGAGGATGGATTGAAGTGTTTATGTATTGGTAATCAAGAATAATGTTGTTGAGGTACTTTTATTGTGTATTAGAATATTTTTTTATTATTGTGGTTTTCAATAATTTTAAGGTACCGGTAACCATGAAAAGTGAATCAAATATTTTGGAAAGCAGATGATATGCGCATAATGAAGGGATAAGGAGAAAATGAAATGTTTTACTGTATTCATGAGATCATGATTGATATAAGGACTAAGTGATATCATGGTTTGAGTATATAGAATTTTGAGGATTTTGGTATGTGGAAAGAGTTCACTTTTGACAGCACTCATTTTTTCACTGAGATTGAATGGGTATTCATTTTATGGTATTCACATGACTGGAATGTGACGAACAAGTTATATGAGGGATAAATGATGGCATTCACGTGATCATTTTCTTTATACTATGATCTTGGACCGAAGTATTTTAGATAATCCTAAAGATTGGAATGGATTATGTTGGGCATAGGTTAGTATTGTTTAAGGATAAAAGTTTTCTCAATATTATTGATGGGATGTTATAGTAATGTAGTTTTAGAAAAAGGACAACCTGTAGGACGGGAGACAGCCCATCACTTCGGACAAGGCTGTGGGAATCGAACCCACACCCGAAGTGCGACTGGCCTTTATCGCCTACCACTGGCCTACAAGAAGTCCCTGTTTATTAGAAACTAGTTTTATTATATTAAGCAGTATGATATATGAAGTATAAAGTCCATTTTAGGAACCATATATGATTAATCTCACAATAGATCGACTTATGTATATAATTTTTGCTTACCTTTTGTTTGAGACAGATAGAATGACCCGTCATTCTATCACATGATCTTCTAACACTTCACGAATAACAAATTAAACTTCATTTATTTAAGAGATGAAGTGGAAATTGTTAAAGGAACGAACAACGGTGAGATTGTACCAAAATAAAGTAAGTATTTATTCTAATTCAAATTCTTTAACTTTAGGGAAACGATCTTGAAAACCAAAAATGTTGTCCAAGTGCTCTTATATATGATTAATCAGACGGTACCTTAGATCGTCACAAATTTATGGATTTGTGATTGTTGGATTTTCCATAGCCATGTTCTCTACCACTCTCCATCAGAACATGATGGTTAGATTTCTCTTCCATATCCATATTTTCACCTATGTGGAAACCCAGTGATTAGTTTATTTGGGTAACCGTTACGTTTCATACTTTTGTTTTTAAAGATTGGTTTTGATATTCCTTTTTACAATGTGGGTTTCTATTAAATAAACTTTCGAATAGTAAACCATTTATAACCCCGACGAATTTCGAGGGCGAAATTCATTTTAAGGGGGGTAGAATGTAACAGCCTGAGATTTTATGAAAAATATTCTTTTTAATTTTATTAATGTCTTGTGTTGTACGCTACACCAAAAGGAGCTTGCACAACACGCATCCTTGACTTTCCTTTCATTACACGCAATCGCAACCTTCCTCGATAGCGTGTGTAGTACGCAATACTGAGTTTCACTAAACAACGATATGCTATTAAAATATTATTATTACTAGACGTTATGAATAGTAATAACCACATTTTAAAATTTTAGAAATTTTAGCTCCCAAAATGGACTTCATTTTTTGATTCGTAGTATCGAATTTAGCCTAAGGTGAAATTTTGGTACTTTTCGGATAACTTTCATATTTTGATGAATAGTGAAAATTACTAAATTTTAGTTAAAAACAACTTTTTCAATCGAAATAATTAATAGTGATAAATTATTAATTTGAGTGGTTTTAAAGTATATTTAGAATATATTTTTACAATTTAATACAATGTTGGTCATTAGATGTAATTTCACATTTAAACCAGACATAAACAAGTGTCAATCTTTTGATAGATATTGTTTCTTAAAAACACACTATTTGTTTTAACAGCGGGATTTAATTATAAAATTAATTAATGCAACTTCTATGTTATTAATTTGGTAAAATAGACTTCATTTTTGAATTCGGAATATGAAATATAGCTTAGGATGAAATTTTGGCATTGTTCTGAAAAAAACATCAATTTTTGATGAATAGTGAAACTACTAAGTGGTAGTTAAAAAAATTAATTTCTTCATAAATCATAATTTTACCGCTTATGTGAATGGAATTTCAAAAATCCGAGAGACACGGTTGATGTCAGTAAGTAAAATGTGGTTCATTGAGATGAAAATAATTTTTGGTGAATAGTAACTTTTTACTTTTTTTTACCACAGTTCAAAATAAATAGGGTAATTAAGGGTAAAAATGATATTAATATTACCCTAACACATGTCCTAATCCTATTGGACAAGTGTATCTCGACCAAAAACAACCTTAAGTGTAAAATATTATCATTTAGGCCAACTTGGGTTAGATTAGGACATTTATTATTAATTTATTTAAAGAAGGGTTAAAATAGTTAAAATCAAAGTTTAATAAGTAAATCATTTTTAATATGGGGTTATACATAAGATAAATTCGACTATAAATATCCATTAGAAATCTAAAAAGATTTCCTATATAATGTTATTTTTTTTGTAATTTTTAGACATTAAATAATTTAATTTATTTATGACACAATGATGATGCAGTAATTATCTTATTAATGAAATATTGACATAATTGATGTTATAAACAGAAAAATAAATGTAATTTGAGAATTTTTATGAATTACACTAATTTTCTAGGATACTATGATATATTAGTGTTGATTTAAGAAACTTGGTTCGAACATATAATTCTTTTACGACTTTCAAAAAAATCATATATCAAATAGTGTCAAAATTGACACAAAATAGTTTTTAAAACAAATATTATATTACTAATTGTTATTTTATTCCTAAAAATATAAGGATCGGCCAAATGACTTAGATAAGGATATATATATTAATAATAAAAAATTTGGGGTTCGTTTGGCATGTTATAGTAAGTGTATTAACCATATTGTGTAAGAAAACAAAAAGACACGGTAAAAGTTAAATTATTTAACTTAGAGTTAAATCTAATTGATAAGGTTAAAATAATACCCTAAACTTGTCTAAATCCTATTGGATGATAGGATTTCGACCCATCCCCACTTTAGCTTCTAAATAAGACCCTTTGGAACCATTATAAACCGATTTTGACTTTAATATAAAATAATATTTTGAGATATTCCTAAGGTGCCCCTCTCCTCCCTTATAAAAGGACACCTCCTCCCCCTCCTCCTCACACCAATTTGAGCACTCAAGCTCGGAAAACCCCTGCCAAAATCTCTTCTCCACTTCCCTAGAAACATCCTAGAGGTTCTGGTCTTCCTCAAAGACCAATTTTAGTGCCCTAAGAGGAGGTCTCAAAGAGGCGCTTCAAAGAAGAGGTAATTACCGTTACCAATTCTTTCATCTTTATTTCTTCTTCCACTTCTTCTTCTTAGGTTGTTTCATTATGAATTAATAACATCAGTATCACTCATATAATGATATGTTATTATAAGTATGAAACAACCCTATTTCCCCATCTATCCATCCTACGGAAAAATAAATCACCGCGCATGTGTACGTACGGAATACCGTCTCCACGCCGTGGTGTGATCTATTTTCCACCATCACCTTACAAGGATGGGAATAATGGTGTAATGAGTAACTATTTATGATTATTATAATGTAATATTGATACTTAAATAATATATATATACTCAAATACAATTCCACGACCATGGGAACGATATCATCGCTCGTGCGTACGTACGGACTACCGTCTCCACGACGCGATGAGATTCATTCTCAATGATTAACCATTCATGAATGATTATAAAGTATATATAATATGTACTAATGAAATATATGACATAATAATGATATTGGATTTATTTATATATTTATATATATGTCATCTACTTAATTCCATTCAATTCAATAAGGAAACGAAAACAGCGTTCATGCGTACGTACGGACTACCGTCTCCATGAACGGTGTATTTCTTTCCATTTAATGATTTATTATATATATGTATATCCTGAATATATATATATAAATCATGTTTTATGTTCTGGAATTAAGAAATCATGATCTAAGTAATCATATGAATAATTACAAGTCAAAACACGGACGACAAATGAAACAATTTTACCCAAAACGCTCTTTAACATGGAATTTACAAAAGAACGGGTAATATAAAGTCATAAGTGACCCATATATGATATCATAACAATGAATATGATTCTGTAATAAGTAAATGACATTATTTAAATCATTATACTGGAGGTTCGGACACTTACGAAGCAAATCAAACCTAAGGTAAGGGAAATATCACAATCTCATTTTTATCTGAGATTGTTTATTCGTAAGTATTTACTAGGGTGTATTTTATCATCCACATCCATGTTTCATCAATATGTAATATTATTTCCATCCACTTACAATAGTTTAAATCCAATTTTACCCTTCGGTAAGTTTTTAGTAAAAGATATGAAAGGAATCTTTTGTCGTTTTTCATACGAGGTACTTTTTGACTTTTGCGACAAAAGTACGGGAAGAATGTTTTTTTAACATATACGGCATGAATGGATTTTTAAAACATTATTTCCAAGAATCTTCCTTTATAAGTTTTCAAGTTTATTTTTAATCAACTTCTTTTAGCTTATAATTGTATGACATGTCACGAAAAGAAAAGTGTTTTTGAAGAAGAAAGGATATTTTCCTCAAGAATTCATTTCAAGTGTTTTATCAAAATTATTTTCCATCTAAGCTAATAAAGGGTTATGTTTCTATCCATATTTTTACATTCATTTGACTATGTTGTGATGGAATTATGTTTATGAATTCCGTTATCTTATATGAATTGTTTTATGATGTCATGTTGTTTAAGAATCCCATTTTTATTACATGGGTTACGCTGTGATGTATGGTTTATGATTATGTGGCACACATAAGAAAGGATTCATTATAAGATGGGTGGGACCTATATCTCCCTCCAATTCATTGGGTAATGATTTTATATCTCATGAGATAGACATGGCTGGAATGGTAGGTTATACCGGTTCAGTGAAACAGGACTGAAACGAGGGTTACTCGATTCAGAAAGGGACTTTGTCCACTAAGATAGTCTTGGAAATGAGTCTTGACTAACAAGAAATGATTCTCTATGATTATGTGTGTATGCAACAAAGTTTCATGTTTTATGTTATGATTATTGTGATTTCATTTCACTACTATGATTTATCCCATGTTATGAAATTATGCTCTCTTTTGCAGGTTAAGATTTCCAAAATGTTATATTCTTTTGAATATGATGTGATTGATATTTCTGTTGTTTACCCTTACTGAGCATTTGAGCTCACCCTTCTATGTTTTCTTTTCCCCAGGATATAAAGAAAGGTTTTAGGTAAAAAAAGGGAAGATCTTTATGGGAGATATTTAAGATCTTTCACCAGGATTAGAAGATTACGTTCCGAGTTTCCAAAGACACTAAACTATTACGATCCTTGTGTGTGTGTTTTTGTAATGTACTAAGTATTCCGCAAAAGTAATGTAATGTCCATGTACGTCAGGATACGGGTCTCTACAGTTGGTATCAGAGGAAAGGTTTAGTCATCCTTTGGAAACTAGGATGCGAAAACGTTAGTGAGATCCCTATAGATATTTCTACGGTATGTCTAGGGATGTCCCTAAGGTTAAGTAAATGTATAGGTTATAGTACTAGAACTACGCTAACGATCATAGAATTAAACCTAAGATGTTAGATATTGAGGGTACTCCCCCTTTACTATGGTGTTTTCTCTAGCATGATTTTTGCCTCTCACAGAATTCTTTTTGTGTTTTAGTTAATGGAGGGAACCAGACGGAATTTGGTTAACATTGAATCCAATGGACAAATTGGTGACTATGAGATACAAAATTATGTAATGCCTAGAGAGAAAGATATTGTGATTATGCCAAATCAGTCATCGCGATATATGATTAACAAGGTGAAATTTAGTGGTATACCGAATTCATCAAAGAAGAGGAAGATAGACTATTATGCATATTCGCATGTTGAGGAGCATAAAGAAAGGAAGATTGAGATTTCTAAAGATGGGAAGAAGAACCTTGAGGAATACCTCAAATGGAGGGACCGATGTTATTTGTGTGGAGAAAAGGGTCATAGAGTGACAGACTGTTATGGAGTTCAATGTATTATTTGTGGAGAACATGAGCATTACCCAACTCAATGCCCTGACCTAAAAAGTTACTTCTAAATCAAGGAAGGACTTATTCCAGGAAAATAATTGAAGAGGATGGATTGAAGTGTTTATGTATTGGTATTCAAGAATAATGTTGTTGAGGTACTTTTATTGTGTATTAGAATATTTTTGTATTATTGTGGTTTTCAATAATTTTAAGGTACCGGTAACCATGAAAAGTGATTCAAATATTTTGGAAAGCAGATGATATGCGCATAATGAAGGGATAAGGAGAAAATGAAATGTTTGACTGTATTCATGAGCTCATGATTGATATAAGGACTAAGTGATATCATGGTTTGAGTATATAGAATTTTGAGGATTTTGGTATGTGGAAAGAGTTCACTTTTGACAGCACTCATTTTTTCACTGAGATTCAATGGGTATTCATTTTATGGTATTCACATGACTGGAATGTGACGAACAAGTTATATGAGGGATAAATGATGGCATTCACGTGATCATTTTCTTTATACTATGATCTTGGACCGAAGTATTTTAGATAATCCTAAAGATTGGAATGGATTATGTTGGGCATAGGTTAGTATTGTTTAAGGATAGAAGTTTTCTCGATATTATTGATGGGATGTTATAGTAATGTAGTTTTAGAAAAAGGACAACCTGTAGGACAGGCGACAGCCCATCACTTCGGACAAGGCTGTGGGAATCGAACCCACACCCGAAGTGCGACTGGCCTTTATCGCCTACCACTGGCCTACAAGAAGTCCCTGTTTATTAGAAACTAGTTTTATTATATTAAGCAGTATGATATATGAAGTATAAAGTCCATTTTAGGAACCATATATGATTAATCTCACTATAGATCGACTTATGTATATAATTTTTGCTAACCTTTTGTTTGAGACAGATAGAATGACCCGTCATTCTATCACATGATCTTCTAACACTTCACGAAAAACAAATTCAACTTCATTTATTTAAGAGATGAAGTGGAAATTGTTAAAGGAACGAACAACAGTGAGATTGTACCAAAATAAAGTAAGTATTTATTCTAATTCAAATTCTTTAACTTTAGGGAAATGATCTTGAAAACCAAAAATGTTGTCCAAGTGCTCTTATATATGATTAATCAGACGGTACCTTAGATCGTCACAAATTTATGGATTTGTGATTGTTGGATTTTCCATAGCCATGTTCTCTACCACTCTCCATCAGAACATGATGGTTATATTTCTCTTCCATATCCATATTTTCACCTATGTGGAAACCCAGTGATTAGTTTATTTGGGTAACCGTTACGTTTCATACTTTTGTTTTTAAATATTGGTTTTGATATTCGTTTTTACGATGTGGGTTTCTATTAAATAAACTTTCGAATAGTAAACCATTTATAACCCCGACGAATTTCGAGGGCGAAATTCATTTTAAGGGGGGTAGAATGTAACAGCCTGAGATTTTATGAAAAATATTCTTTTTAATTTTATTAATGTCTTGTGTTGTATGCTACACCAAAAGGAGCTTGCACAACACGCATCTTTGACTTTCCTTGCATTACACGCAATCGCAACCTTCCTCGATAGCGTGTGTAGTACGCAATACTGAGTTTCACTAAACAACGATATGCTATTAAAATATTATTATAACTAGACGTTATGAATAGTAATAACCACATTTTAAAATTATAGAAATTTTAGCTCCCAAAATGGACTTCATTTCTTGATTCGTAGTATCGAATTTAGCCTAAGGTGAAATTTTGGTACTTTTCGGATAACTTTCATATTTTGATCAATAGTGAAAATTACTAAATTTTAGTTAAAAACAACTTTTTCAATCGAAATAATTAATAGTGATAAATTATTAATTTGAGTGGTTTTAAAGTATATTTAGAATATATTTTTACAATTTAATACAATGTTGGTCATTAGATGTAATTTCACATTTAAACCAGACATAAACAAGTGTCAATCTTTTGATAGATATTGTTTCTTAAAAACACACTATTTTTTTAACAGCGGGATTTAATTATAAAATTAATTAATGCAACTTCTATGTTATTAATTTGGTAAAATAGACTTCATTTTTTAATTCGGAATACGAAATATAGCTTAGGATGAAATTTTGGCATTGTTCTGAAAAAAACATCAATTTTTGATGAATAATGAAACTACTAAGTGGTAGTTAAAAAAATTAATTTCTTCATAAATCATAATTTTACCGCTTATGTGAATGGAATTTCAAAAATCCGAGAGACACGGTTGATGTCAATATGTAAAATGTGGTTCATTGAGATGAAAATAATTTTTGGTGAATAGTAACTTTTTACTTTTTTTATACCACGGTTCAAAATAAATAGGGTAATTAAGGGTAAAAATGATATTAATATTACACTAACACATGTCCTAATCCTATTGGACAAGTGTATCTCGACCAAAAACAACCTTAAGTGTAAAATATTATCATTTAGTCCCACTTGGGTTAGATTAGGACATTTATTATTAATTTATTTAAAGAAGGGTTAAAATAGTTAAAATCAATGTTTAATAAGTAAATCATTTTTAATATGGGGTTATACATAAGATAAATTCGACTATAAATATCCATTAGAAATATAAAAAGATTTCCTATATAATGGTATTTTATTTTTAATTTTTAGACATTAAATAATTTAATTTATTTCTGACACAATGATGATGCAGTAATTATCTTATTAATGAAATATTGACATAATTGATGTTATAAACACCAAAATAAATGTAATTTGAGACTATTTATGTATTCCACTAACTTTCTAGGTTACTATGATATATTAGTGTTGATTTAAGAAACTTTTTTCGAACATATAATTCTGTTATGACTTTCAAAAAAATCATATATCAAATAGTGTCAAAATTGACACAAAATAGCATTTAAATCAAATATTATATTACTAATTGTTATGTTATTCCTAAAAATCTAAGGTTCGGAAAAATGACTTAGATAAGGATATATATATTAATAATAAAAAATTTGGGGTTCTTTTGGCATGTTATTGTAAGTGTATTAACCATATAGTGTAAGAAAACAAAAAGACACGGTAAAAGATAAATTATTTAACTTAGATTTAAATCTAATTGATAAGGTTAAAATAATACCCTAAACGTGTCTAAATCCTATTGGATGATAGGATTTCGACCCTTTCCCACTTTAGCTTCGAAATAAGACCCTTTGTAACCATTATAAACCGATTTTGACTTTAATATAAAATAATATTTTGAGATATTCCTAAGGTGCCCCTCTCCTCCCTTATAAAAGGACACCTCCTCCCCCTCCTCCTCACACCAATTTGAGCACTCAAGCTCGGCCAAACCCTGACAAAATCTCTTCTTCACTTCCCTAGAAACATCATAGAGGTTATGTTCTTCCTCAAAGACCAATTTTAGTTCCCTAAGAGGAGGTCTCAAAGAGGCGCTTCAAAGAAGAGGTAATTACCGTTACCAATTCTTTCATCTTTATTTCTTCTTCCACTTCTTCTTCTTAGGTTGTTTCATTATGAAGTAATAAAATCAGTATCACTAATATACGGATATGTTATTATAAGTATGAAACAACCCTATTTCACCATCTATCCATCCTACGGAAAAAGAAATCACCTGCGCGTGCGTACGTACGGAATACCGTCTCCACGTCGTGGTGTGATCTATTTTCCACCATCACCTTACAAGGATGGGTATAATGGTGTAATGAGTAACTATTTATGATTATTATATTGTAATATTGATACTGAAATAATATATATATACTCAAATACAATTCCACTATCATGGTAACGATATCATCGCTCGTGCGTACGTACGGACTACCGTCTCCACGACGCGATGAGATTCATTCTCAATGATTAACCATTCATGAATTATTATAAAGTATATATAATATGTAATAATGAAATATATGACATAATAATGATACTGGATTTATTTATATATTTATATGTATGTCATCTACTTAATTCTATTCAATTCAATAAGGAAACGAAAACAGCATTCATGCGTACGTACGGACTACCGTCTCCATGAACGGTGTATTTATTTCCATTTAATGATTTATTATATATATGTATATCCTGAATATATATATATAAATCATGTTTTATGTTCTGGAATTAAGTAATCATGATCTAAGTAATCATATTAATAATTACAAGTCAAAACACGGACGACAAATGAAACAATTTTACCCAAAACGCTCTTTAACATGGAATTTACAAAAGAACGGGTAATATAAAGTCATAAGTGAACCATATATGATATCATAACAATGAATATGATTCTGTAATAAGTAAATGACATTATTTAAATCATTATACAGGAGGTTCGGACACTTACGAAGCAAATCAGACCTAAGGTAAGGGAAATATCACAATCTCATTTTTATCCGAGATTGTTTATTCGTAAGTATTTACTGGGGTGTATTTTATCATCCACATCCATGTTTCATCAATATGTAATATTATTTCCATCCACTTACAATAGTTTAAATACAATTTTACCCTTCGTTAAGTTTTTAGTAAAAGATATGAAAGGAATCTTTCGTCGTTTTTCATACGAGGTACTTTTTGACTTTTCCGAGAAAAGTACGGGAAGAATGTTTTTTTAACTTATACGGTATCAATGGATTTTTAAAACATTATTTCCAAGAAGCTTCCTTTATAATTTTTCAAGTTTATTTTTAATCAACTTCCTTTAGCTTATAATTGTATAACATGTCAAGAAAAGAAAAGTGTTTTTGAAGAAGAAAGGATATTTTCCTCAAGAATTCATTTCAAGTGTTTTATCAAAATTATTTTCCATCTAAGCTAATAAAGGGTTATGTTTCTATCCATATTTTTACATTCATTTGACTATGTTGTGATGGAATTATGTTTATGAATTCCTTTATCTTATATGAATTGTTTTATGATGTCATGTTGTTTAAGAATCCCATTTTTATTACATGGGTTACGTTGTGATGTATGGTTTATGATTATGTGGCACACATAAGAAAGGATTCATTATAAGATGGGTGGGACCTATATCTCCCTCCAATGAATTGGGTAAAGATTTTATATCTCATGAGATAGACATGGATGGAATGGTAGGTTATACCGGTTCAGTGAAACAGGACTGAAACGAGGGTTACTCGATTCAGAAAGGGACTTTGTCCACTAAGATAGTCTTGGCAATGAGTCTTGACTAACAAAAAATGATTCTCTATGATTATGTGTGTATGCCACAAAGTTTCATGTTTTATGTTATGATTATTGTGATTTCATTTCACTACTATGATTTATCCCATGTTATGAAATTATGCTCTCTTTTGCAGGTTAAGATTTCCAAAATGTTATATTCTTTTGAATATGATGTGATTGATATTTCTGTTGTTTACCCTTACTGAGCATTTGAGCTCACCCTTCTATGTTTTCTTTTCCCCAGGATATAAAGAAAGGTTTTAGGTAAAAAAAAGGAAGATCTTTATGGGAGATATTGAAGATCTTTCACCCGGATTAGAATATTACGTTCCGAATTTCCAAAGACACTAAACTATTATGATCCTTGTGTGTGTGTTTTTGTTATGTACTAAGTATTCCGCAAAAGTAATTTAATTTCCATGTATGTCAGGATATGGGTCTCTACAATTATAACCCTATATAGTATATTAATTCTACATTTTAAAATATTATTAGAACATATTAAGGTTTAGAATTAAATCCTAAATGAAAGAATTTCATGCCTCATTCAATAGGATTGTACTCTATGAATACCATTTTTTGAAGCTTTTGAGAGAGATAAAATCGCATGTTTCTTCCCTTGACCAATACCAATAATCGATACAAAAACCATAAAATGAGTGAAATAGTTTTGAAAATACATTCAAGATTATCGTGATTAATACCTAACCTTGTTATCCTGACTACCACATGGAATTACCAGTATCACACACCATGCCGTTAGAGAGTGGACTGGTGTATTAAGGTGATTTTTTTATCAAAACCCTATTGGAATGAATTTGTATGTAATATTTTTTATTAAAATATTTATTGTATTTACCCCTTTTTAGTAGACAACATGTCTTAACAATCATAAATATTACGTCTTATTAAAGAAATATTTTGCATAAAAAGTTTTATATTCGTGTGGTCAATAATAGTTCAATGTATTTTGAATCATGGAACAAAAATATTCTAATATGGTGAAAGGTCATAACTGCTTCCCACAATGATCATCCAATTTTTTACTCATAATTAAAAACGTCCATTATAATACATAGAAGGGAAACATATGAAATTGTGATCATGGATTCTCATTAACGGTAAATAAAAGAGATGTGTAAGAATAACATGATAATAATGGTATGAGAACATGACAAAACATTTTATAACCCGACACTGCCTAACAAGAACATAAACCTATGTCATAGGATAATGATTAGCATTTCATAATTCTTGAATTTCATTGGAATTAAGAGTATACGCCTTGAAAGCATAACATAGAAATAAGTCAGTGAATTGTGGAAGAAAAAATAACATATTCAATTATTCTTTATAATTCATTGCTCTTTACCAAAAACAAATTAGTGAACTTCAATGGGGATACACCTACTGCATGATAAACACCTCCATCCCAAATCATAAATCTTTCCTTATAGTGGAATTATTTCACTCTCCAAATCATATTAATATTCATGTTTAACAATAAATACCATATTATTAGCCATGTTTCACTTTGAAAACCAACATAGTAGTGTAGGATCACTCCAAAGGCCATATGAGTTGTCATTGTTCACTTGGAAGATCAACTTAATAGTCTATGATCACTCCCAAAAACATCATAGAGATAAATTTCATTTACTATAATGATTTCACTCTCTATTTTGGTTATGTCGGTCTCATGTAATATAGATCATTACCCAATGCATTGGTGGGATATTTTTGTCTCACCTATGATGTAATGAAATCAAACATAGGTGTTCCACAAGATAAAAAAACAGTTATCATATCATGAACCATGAAAATGGTTGGGTATCATAAAAAATTTAAAATAACCATTGAAATGAAATGGATATCATAAGAATTTAATCATATCATAACTTTTGGAAAAGAGATCAGTTTCATAATAATCTCATCATAAAATAACCCATTAAATGAACTCAATATCATGAAAACTATTCATAGTACAACCCCTAGAAGAGAAACGTGCATCATAAAAAAAATTCATTAAAATTATAACATTTTAAAAAATCAATAAGGATGTTATTCTTAGACAATATCGTTAATAAGACATAGGTTACAAGAACATATTTTATCTCTGATGGAATATAAATTTGATAAATCTTTTATGAAAAATTTATTTTGAATAAAATATTTTTGTTGAAATATACATTCAACATCATGTTCTTTAGAAATAACATTTTAGAACCATATAAAGGTAGTTTTTAGATTCATTTAAAACACATCATGAACATAAAATAGTTTTGGAATCAATTTTCATTGAAAAAACAATTGAAATTAAATAATAGAGTCCTTTAAAAAGTAGGAATAAATTTCATTGAGAATAAACGTTATAAAACATATAATGGATGTTTTGAAAGATATATGAAATAATTTAGGAACATAAAACTGTTTTTGAAACCATTCTCTTTAAAAAAACAATGAAAACATATAATGACTCTTTTAAATAATTTAAATCCGTTATTTGAAAATAACCATTCAAAAACATATAAATGAATATTGAAAATTTTTTGAATAAAATTTTAAAAAACTTTTTCAATCCATTTCATTGAAAATGTGTTTAATATATAGTTTAAAAACATATTTAAAAAATATACTTTTTGAACAATACATATTTCTGACCAATGAGAGAAATAAAGCAATATTTTCATAAAAGGCATTTTATAAATTATCATAATCTCAAAAAATAGGGAAAATTTTACCATTAAATGATAATATTATGAATAATTAGTGGATAATAAAATTCATAAAATTATTTAGATATGGGTCATAATATTTCATCAATATTAGCATAATCATAAACTATCCTAATAAAAGATGAGATTCTGGAAATAAAATATTACAAACATGGAATCATTGAATCCAAATCCCCACAAAATTATAAAATTAATTGAAGCTTAATATATTTTTAAATGATGTATATTCATGATATAATATTTTTAATAGAATTATATACATCTCTGAAAAGAATAAGGGATCATAAAAAAACATGTGTCTAAGAGAAGTATAATTGAGACAAAATTACCTTCCCAATTTGGTAACATTTTTAATGTAAAAACAAAAGTAATAGTGAACATAAATAATGTATTTAAATATCCATAATTGTATTTGTAATTTTCGTATAATATATTTACAATAATTCTATACTACACAAAAAAGAAACAAGTGGTTAATTAAAAACATGTTTTGGAGAAATAAAATTGAAGCAAGATACCCCCTTTCATCATGAGTAACTATTATATCATGTTATATTTGAAATAATAACATAAATTATAAAAAGTAATATAACTCAATTATTTACATTAATGATTTAACATGAAATAACTAATTATATTCACCAATCAATAATAACAAGTATTGAAAATTGAATATATCTCAAAAAAATAATATTGAGAGAGAGCCCCCCTTTCCATAATTCTTAACATTCATCATTCACATTGAAACCTACTATATAAAAAATATATTATTATTATAAATATAATAAATAACCACATTTTTATATTTAATACCATATATTATTTTATTTTGAATTTTTAATTTCTATTTATTAACAATTCAAGGTTAATTTTATGTTTTGTTTAAGAACTGATTTGTTTTTCATATATGTTTGGTCTTGTTATTCATGATCTTCATACATAGATAATTATTTAAATATTCCTAGAATATAAAAATTTATAGTAATTGATCTATATACAATATATATTTATTTATCGTTTTCTATAATATATATATATAATGTAATACAGCGTTCAGGGAGAGGGTAAACCATATATATACAAGAATGTAGTTTCCTTTTTTCAAGCATATTGTATGAATGAATATATAATATATATATATATATATTATATTTAAATTTGTATAGTTAATTAATATTTATCATAGAAATTTATTAAAAACATCTTCAATACATTCTCTATAATGTGTTACTGAATTAGGTCACTTTGAGGAGGAGGTAGTCCGCACGTCCACAAATAAAGATATTATATTCCAAAAAATAGAAATCATGAAGGTATGTGTTACATAATAATAATATAATCATAAATAAATAATTATTAAAATATATATCATTAAAATAGCAATTTCCTTATTATTCCCCCACCATGAAATGTGTTAATGGGTGAATGAATGACATGAGTTCGTGAGAAGGTAGTTTCCAAGACACATGAACAATGATTATGTATCCCATATGATGGATGTGAGTGTGAGTTTATAGATCATACACATCACATCAAATAATATCATTTTTATAGGATAATAAGGTTACAATACAATCATTCAATAACAATAATTTAGGGGGTAGAAAAAAATAAACAAAAATTACTTGTTGAAGAATGTTACATCTATTTGGTGTAACTCCTTTTGGTTAGCACCCATGGGATTTATTGGTTATATTTATCACATAGTTGGGCATCTAGGATGATGGGATTTATGTTTTGGTGGAGAATTTGTAAGGTTCTGACAGATCCAATATGATCTATAGTTTTATATAATTGATGGGGTGAGTTCCATTCTATAGTGGAGGAGGCATGGTATTCCTGTAAATATAAAAATGAAAAAACTATTGAGAGATATAATTTAAATCATGGGCATCCAATAAAATATAATTTATTTGTAACAGGAGTATATGTTCATAATATATTAATCCAATGGGTTTTTACATCATTCTAGTTTATTTTCTTTTTTATGATACAGTATAACCACATGGAAAATTCCTTTTTTACATTAAACATGATAGTTAATTTTAATTACATTCACTAATAAATTTGGTCAAAAACAACGATTAACTAATTATTAATAATAAAAAAATATTATTCTAATTATTGAAACCATTTTTTCAAATTCATCACATATAAATTGCAGAAATTAATTTAAAATTAATCTCACTGAAGGGATGTTCCAATAGGGTTTTAAAGTGAAAAGCTTAAAAAGGGTGATATGTTTTTATATCAAATTCCAATGCTATATTGTTTCTAGTAACCATAATTGGATTAAATTAAGTGAATTTGATTTATTTTTTTATTTAAATATAATTAAAATATAATATAACTAATTAAATAAATTATATGAAAAGTATTTTATAATTAAAAATCAGTGTTTTTCGGTAATAATCAAAAAATCAAACTTCTCAGAAATATACCAAAAAATTACCCTAAGGAAATTATGACATTGTTTTTTAAAACATAAATGTTATTTTTTGAAACTAAATTTATATATGTATGAAATATTATATTTTAAATATATGCTCCATTAAAAAGAGGTAAATTTACCTTTTTGAAAGAATATATTTATTTATGCATAGTGTTTGATTTATTATTATCTCTAGTATAGAAAACAAATAAGATAGATGTTAAATAGTTTAATAAATATAGTAATATATATACATATATATTTAATTAATTACATCTTTCAAAAGTGTTTTAATTAATTTCTTTTGTAATAAATATTTTATTTTATTAAGATATTTTTCCAGCAAATAATTTCTGATATTAGAAAAAAAAATTAATTTTTAGTTATGTTGTCCCTAAATAACTCTTAATATATTCATGTGTAAATTTAATTTTATTAATTTAATTAATATTATTCATAACCACCATTTAAATGGCTAGGTGACAACAATAATAATATTTTAAAAATAAAATTAATACTACATATTAGTTGGATAATACTAGGTATTGTGTGTCTTGAATGATATATATGGAACATGATATTATGTGTAAAAGAAGCTAAACATGGTGTCATGTGTATTGGAATCTGATCTACGTGTATCATTTTGTGATATTTTTTGTTGTTTTAGCATTCAACGAATTAATAACAAGGTTATTTCACATATCAAAAGATATAATAACTGTTGTGTGAAATAAAATATATCAAAATGATTAAATTAAATCAAAAAAAATAATTATTAAAAGATTAGGGGGTTAAATTCTCCCTCCCCCACCCATTAAAATAAATTTAACATTAAAAATTCCTCTGGGTTTTCAATGGTTTTATTGTTAAATGTTCCTATAATAAAAACCCACTTAATAAAAATGAATACAAAAACTTCCATTAAAAAGTGTATGCTGGAAACATGAGAGTTACACAATGTAACTCTTTACTCATATTCCTCATTGGAGAAAATATGTGGAAGGTGAAAATATAGAAACATTAGAGAAATGTTATTTTTAAAATCTAATCGAGTGAGATAGTGAATATGGTCAGAAGAATGTTATTGATCACAATGTCACTAACTAAATAAGCATAAAAAGGATTTTGATCTTATAAAAATGATCATAGAGGGAAAATATTTTATTTCAAGGCCATTTTGATATTTTTGATGAATTTTCCTGATAACTCATCCTTCTTTTATTTCAAAAAAATATCAAACATTATTGTGTTGTGATAATTTTTAACTTCATCTCTTATTCTATGAAATGAAGTTGAATGTATTATTCTATAAGTATTATCATATCATTAGATCATTAAATATAAGTATAGTTCATTCCTTCTTCATATGTCACAAAAAAGGTTATGAAATGTTATCTAATATTCATAAATCCTCATGTTTAGAGATAATAAATTAATATTTTATACCTCATATGAATTTTAACATAATGATTTATAAAAAATGGTTAACTTTATAAACCATCAATGAGATTAAAGACCAATACATTTTAAAGAAGTACACAAATTCCTCTTAAAATTAATACCCCATATATATTAATGTTTCCATTTATTTTCACATTCCTACAATGTGAATAAATTCATCAGGTATTCTCTTAAAATAAATCCTTATTGAAAACATGCAAACTTTCTTACTACACAGATCATTATATGTATTCATTAAATATAAAAATTATATAATCACTATACATTTTTGAAGAAACCACTTTTTCAAAAATTCATTTATCAGTTCTGAGGTCATCAATATTATCCATTTTACATTATCTATATCAATCATGTCATTACGTATACTATACAAAAATTTATAAAATTTCATAATATATTATAGGGTTCATTTCCAAAATCATTTTTCCAGAAAATATACCCATTCCATTAAATCACATGTCTAGATCATCAGTACATTTCAATACATATATATATATATATGTATTTATATATATATATATATATCATTTTCAAAACCAATATTGAAAACATGAACATCAATATTCATTAAATAGATTTGATAAATTCTAATACATATACACATCAATCATCCAAATTTATTCCTAACCAATTACATTGGTTTCATCATCTTATTCCTTAATTCCCCTTTCCATTAGTATGATATATAAATCTTATAGTATGGTTCATCAACCACAATATAAAAATTATTTTTTTAATGAAAATTATAATGTTATAATAACCCACACCATTCACATTATATTTTCAGTCTATTTATCTTCAGTAGTATAAACAACACTCATAACATATTCCTAATTCTATTCAAGTGATTTCCACTTAGAAAATAAACCATTAAAATTCCCATACATCGAAATTATGAAATATTAAATGTTAATCATGTTTCTTCTAGTTCCCACTATTGACTAAGACTATAAAAAATATTTTGAAAAACAATTATAATAGAAAAAAATAGCATAATCCGGAAATATTACATATATGATCTCTAAATGATGACAACTAAATTTAAATCTGGGAATCCTGAGGCCTGTCTATGTAGACACCCCTATAAATATGTTTAAAAGTATCCTTAGGGATCCATTATAGTTTTTTCATCCTAGTTTCATAAGTTTGAAAAAACTTTTCCTCTAACACCCACTATAGAGACCAAAGATTCACATACATGGAGAAGACAATCTCTTAGATAAATATTCGGAATATTAAAATATAATTTTATTGAGGTAGGTTTGAGTTTATTTTCTATCAAATCAAGAAACAAAAACTTATACTCTGGTGAATGATCTTTAGTGCTTTCCACAATGATCATCCAATTAATTACTCCTACTTAAAACCTCTCATAAAAATCCAATGAAAAGAAACACAAGAATGGTTGATCATAGATTCCATGTGAGGGTAAATAAAACAAAGATGTATGAAAACATGAGAATAGGGATATAGGATCACGAGATTAAAATTTGAAGATCATACCCTTACTATCGAAGACCATATATATAATTTAGGGAATAAATATTGTTTGTTCAAAAGACATAACTCTGAATAGAATCAAGTTAATACTACATTAAATCATTACATTGAAATAGGAAATTGAATTATTTCAAACACATAATCATATAAAATAAATTCTTATAAGTCATGTCTCATGTCTAAAACATATCAGGGCACATTATACGAGATACACTTACTAGGCGGGACATGCCATTATCCATTATCATTTCCCTTTCATTATTCTGTAAAATTTTCACTCCCAAAACAATCATAATAGTCAATATTTACTTCAATGGCCACCTTAGTAATCATAGTTCACTCCCAATATCATATTAGTTGTCAAGGTTCACTCATAAGAACAACTTAGTTGTCATGGATCACTCATAAGACCATCATAATAGTTAAGAATAACTATTAAAAACCCATAAAAGAAAATGATTTTGAAGAACCTATTTCACTCTCCATTGTATCCATGTCATTATCATGACATATAAATAATTACCCCACTATTTTTTGGGCTATATGGGTTCCACCAATCAAATAATGAAATCATAAAATGTGTGACATACGATAATAAAACATTCCTAATATCACAAAACATTAAAAATCATGGGTTTCATAAACATCATAACATTAAAAATTAAACGAAATGGGTATCCAAAAAATTAAATCATATAATATCATGCCATAATGTGACATGATTCACAATCATTTCATCATTTATTAACCCGTCAAATGAAGCAGGTTTCATGGCATTTTATCATTGTATAATCATTGGAAGAGAAACTTTTTTCATAAGGAACATGCCATCAATGAAACAATCATTCATTGAACTAATAAGAATGGTATTATTTGATCATAACCCTAATAATACCTATGTAAGAACAATGGATATAATCATACAAGGAAAATAAATTTTGGGATTCTTTTAAAAACCTTATTTGGAAAAAATAGATCTTTATTGCAATTAATATTGAAAATGATTTTAATTGATTTTTCATTAAACATATAAAATAGTTTTTAAAAGTCATTTAATAAATTTCCTGAACATATTTTTTTGAAATATTTTTTTATTTAAAATTACATTGAAACCATATAAAATAGTTATTAAAATAATTGAACTCATCTTATTTGAAAAGAAACTTATAAAAACATATAAAGGAATAATTTAAAATAATTTATAGAATTACTTGAATATAAAATATTCGTTGGAAACATTTTTATTTAAAAATATCTTTGAAAACATATAAAAATAGATTAGAAATAATTGAAATCTTTCTCTTTGAAAATAAGCTTTTGAAAATTAATAAAAAGTAGCATGAAAACATTTTAAAACCCATTATAAATCACAACATTATATTAAATAAATTTACATGAACATAATCATAAAATATCATTTAATGAAATTTTGGAAAATTCTCAAAAGAAACATTATTTTTGAATAAAACAGATTTTTGATTGATGTTATAAATGAAGTAGGATATTTAAAAAAAATTATTTATACAATGTAAAAAATACTAAAACAATTGATCCACTAATGGAATATTTCCTGAATAAGAAAATGATTTGATAATTCATGGGAATTTTTTAATGAGGGATAATAATATTTCATCAATAAAAGCATAATCACAAACAATCCCGATAAATTATGATATTGATTTAATACACTCTTACAACTATTTTTTATCATAATCCACATGAAATTATATAATTTCATAGAGAATAAAATATCATGAAAGTAAGAATATCCATGATATAACATTTCAAATACATGTATAGATTCCTCATAAAATAATATTGGTTCATAACAATACACGTTTCCTAAAAAAGGCAATTTGCTTCAAAATTACCATAGTGATTTGGTAAATTTTGAAACAAAAAACACCATGAAATAGAGATCAAAAAATGGATATTTAAATTACTATAAATATCAGGATAACTGTCATATAATACATTAATCGTTAATATAAAAACCACAAAAAAATTCATGTAGATTTATTTAGATGTCTAAATTAATAAAAGTGAGTCTAGATATCCAAGTATTAATTTTGTAACATTTGAATCATCAGATCCATGAACTAATTGAAGAACCCAAAATACCCTTAGAGGGGAGGGGTGAATCTGGGTGTCCAGTTTTTATTTTAAATTGGAATATCTTAATCCTATTTTGGTAGTAACTTGTTCAACATGTCTGATGGAATCCTTTAATAATTTAAAATTCAGATGTAGAGATATGTTTTTCCTGGTTCACCACTAAGGGATAGTCCATTTGGAATATTTTGATTGTGTTTCAATTGTACAAAACAACATTATTCATAGATAATTTTTGAATCCACAATTTCATACATTATCCCACTATGAAAAACATAAATCCATTACATAATTTTAGGGATATCACCCTACATCCCATGAAACCCTTCCATCAACTATACCTTTCATACTAATTTGGCTAATGTATTACTCAATTTAACAACATGATGGTCAATGTAGTGGATTTTAATTTATGTATCTATCTATGAATATCCTGATAATATCATTTTATAGTATTCTTGAATCATTTCACTTGAATGAACTATTTAAACAATCCCAATATTCAAAACTTGCTAGTACCACAACTCAGGAACTCGCAAACAACACCTATACTTGCACACAACTTTTTAAATTTTCACACAAGATGAACATCACACAACCCTTTCATTCCAAAAATCAGACCATTTGTTTCACTTCTCTTTATTTTATAAATGTAAACATATGAAACAATAATATTTTTTATGTGTAACATTCTGTGTGAAACTCCTTTGTGGTTCCGAAATACAAAACATTTGTTAAAAAATATCTAATTTTTATTGGGGTGACCACCTATTCAAAAAAATTATCAATCCTATGTGAATTTTTTTCACTTACATACCACATTACATGAAACATTTCCATAGTCATGGGATTCCACATTATTTATGTTTTATTTGGAATGGAACTCTTCTTCATGATTCCCATTTCATCAATATATCATATCAATGCTGAACTCTTCAAATGTCACACATGTTCATTTTTCATGCCATTTCTATTATTGTGTGAAACTGTTTCGTTTTATATATATTGAGGTGATTATCCCAAAACATCACTTCGGTGTAATATTTTCTTTCCTCTTCAACCTTGTATGAAACATTCATTTCTTGAAAAATATCTCTCGATACTCTAAATATTGGTACCCATAATTTAGAAAACACTTGGACAATTTTCCACGATCATCAATATAATGAAATTATACATTAGGGTCACATTCCTTTTGAGATCCCTGATCTAAAATTATTAGATTGAAAAAAAAACAAATGAGAAACTATTACCTATTATACAAGGCCTCAGTTCCAACAACCTCCCCATTTGGCTTTTATTGAAACATGTTAGATAAATTCAATATATCAGCATCCTCAACATAAATCTGAATCATTAGTGACATCTAATCTAATAATCAATGTTAATGTGATAAAATTGGAGTTTAGGAAAGAATATGGGAACCATGAATTGTGATTTCATGTTTTTAATGCTAATAAATTTCCAAGATATACTCTAAGAGAAATGAACTATTTCATTGTTACACATAACTCTCATCATGTCACTAAAGAATTGCATGGTCTGTCAAAATATAGAAACCCACAAAACCATTCCAAAAACGAATTTATCTAATATCCCATGTTGTATATAAACCCAAATAACACATATATGTACTTGTAGTTCAAAAATATAACCCCCTGGATCATATCTCCACCATAAACCAGCATCACATCCACTAATAGAGAATAACAGTTTGAAAAATTTGTGGAGGCAAAATTTGTATCCTCCTCATGTACTAGGAGGTTTCTTAACACCAATGTTCAATTTATGTTTATAAAAAATATGTTCTATAAATGGACATGTCAAAATTTTATCCACTTGGGGAGTATTTCCAACCAGCTCCACATTAATCACACCTTGTTCAACTGTTTTCCTTAATGAAGTGAAATCCGATATTAATAAGTTTGGTATTAGATTGATGAACCAGATTAATCATAATATCAGTCAAACACTTATTGTCATAGTGAATAACTATTGGTTATTTCAGCTCTTAACAAAAACCAATATGTTATTTCTTCATTTGGAACAACTGTTTTTAAGTATTTTTACAAGAGATATATGCTTATTTGGCCATAAAATGAAATGTTATTTAATTTAATTTCTCAATTAGCTAACACATTTGTTAATAATGAAAAATGAACCACCATTGGTGGACATTAAACCCACCACGTCACTTTCCCAGTCTGCATTATAGAATTCAATTAATTCATTATCTCTTTATAAATCAAATAAAAATCCAAAATAGAGATTACCTTGAATTTACCTCTTCATTCTTATAACATCTACCAAATTCACTTCATTTAGATTTAATTTATATTGGTATACTATGAATGTTGAAAAGACTATATCTGTTTCTGTTATAATCAAGTATAATATTATTCAGAATATTGTGATGTATATTGTGGGATTTAAATATGTCACACCCTCATGCTTTCCATGAATTTTCCCAGCCACAATAGGAGTGGGTTTCAGTTTGGATTCATTCATTTTTAATTTATTCTTTATCATTATTACATATTTTTCTCAAGAAATAATGGTCCAATCCTTCTGTTTCATCTTCTATAGCCCCAAAAATATATTATTTCACCAATCATGGGCCTATCAAATTTTGATTTCAGGTGATTAGAAAATTCATCCATCGAACTCTACCTTCTCCCACCAAAAATAATATCATTCACATACACTTTCACCATAAATTAAACCTTCTATGGATTCATCTCATAGATATTATAGTCAACCCCTCATATATTTAATTTTAGTATCATGTGATATGAACTGAGTTGTGAATAGAATTCTCATGGTTCATTCATAATACCATAGGTATCCTTATTTAATAGAAAAATCATGGTCTCATAATTTCCAATCAAAATACCCAAAATTTGTTCATTTTAGAAGTCATATTAAAGTAATACATTTAATAATTCAATTTTGACATCCATCAGATATACGTTGTACTCTCTCTGAATTTCCATGGAATTAAAAAGCCTGGTCAAATCTACTATATATTTTGGAGAAATATTTTCATTAATATCAATTCCTTCAATTTGTGAATATCCTTTAAAATACCGATTCGTGTTTCTGATCACATTTCGATGATCATTAATTTTTTAACAATGCACTTTATTCTAATGAAATTTTTATTTTTCAGTCTCCTAATAGTTTCCAATGTTTGATTCTTATTAATATAATCCAATTATTAATAAATGGACTAAAAATGATTCATATGTTTTTTTGTTCTTTAAACTGGGTTTGTTAAATAATTTATAGGAAGTAAAATGTTCCCCATGACACATTCTTCTTTTCTATGTGGGAGCTATAAAATCACCAATGATTTTGGATTGATCCATTAATGTTAATCTATTTCTCTTGAGTTGTACTGAGGGTGTTTCTTTATCTATTTCGTCTTCTTCATATTGTTCCTCTAATGAATCATTATTTTGGGATCCCTGAATATTTTTCAGGCCTTCCTCAATTTCCACATTTGAATCTATCATTTCACTAATATCTTCATATTTTTTTCCATACAATCACATGATATCCTTGTGGAATTTATGAATTATTATTCAATGATATTTACACCACATCATTCAAAAATTAATTCATTATGATTATTTTATTAATTTTTGGATTTGATCTTTATTAAATATCCAATGAAAATTCAGTCATCTGTAGCATCACCATATATTACTGTGTACCCAATTTTGTTCCAGATGAAACATTTACATCCAAAAACATAATAATAATTCATATAGGTATTACATATATACCATTAATCATATGTTGTCTTGGTTACCACTTAAAAATCACATTTCAATTTTGAGTTTACATATCAACTTGAATAACGTCTTTCTAATTAGGATGAGTAATATGACTCTTAATATGCATAGTTTTAGGTATATTATTCTCTTGATGATTTCAACATTCATCAAATCCATTTCTCTATGAGGTTATCATTGTAGCCACTTCATTTTTTAATTCTATATTTTCTCATGTTATATTTAAATTCAATAGATTTCTATTCCCCGTCATTTTTAGATCATATAACCTTGATTGTTTGGGAAATTTCATTCTCAGAAATTTGATGATTACTCTTCATGAAATCAAGTAAATTTGGTTTCCTATAAATTAACATAACACAATAATTTCTTCAATAATCATCAATAAAAATAATGAATTACTTCTCTCAATATCTATAAACAACATTTTTTGGACCACATACAATTGTGTGAATGAGATCAAGAAGATTTAATGCCCTTTTTTCTTCGACCGATATGAACTCTTGAAAATATTTCCTCGTATGCATGAATCACATGTATTTTATAGTTTATGCTTCATCTTTTTAATATTATTGACTAACTTCATTATAGTCATATTTTACATGACCAATTGATTGATGTGACCCAACCTCCTGTTCCAGATTTTGATTTCTTCTACAATGGTTTTGTAACAAATGTTCTATTTATTTTCATCTAGGTTTGAATTTTCATTGTTTATGCATCATTTCATTGATTAATTACCAACATATCTATTAAAATTGGACCCATTTTAATTAAATTTAATTATCATTCCAGAGTCATAGAGTTGAATCACACATAGGATTGTGTGACCCAAACTACCCATAAAGAGAACAACATTTTTTCTAATCACATCAGTTTACAATTCTATATTTCCACTACCTTTGAAAATAAAATCACCATCATTTAAAATCCTAATTATTCCTTCAACACTTTTATTAACATTATTTAATAAACATGTATATTCTATTATATTGGATGACTATCTGTTGTCAAGACTCTCTGTGACACTGTTTTTTATAGCATTGAGAGTTATATTTGCATTGTTATTTTTTTAGTTTCTTCTTTTTCCATCCATGTGATACATAATTGAGTGGAGTATAAGGATGTACTATAAAATATCTTCTCTATATACACGTGTTCATCATAATCATATTGATCTTCTAGGTAGAATACCTTTTCTAAGAGAAACTCTTCTTTGTTAGTGGGTGTTGACATTTCTGTACGTTCTATGGCCAATGTTATCACCATTCCTACACCTGCAATAAATATCATTATATCCATAGTTACAACATTGAAAATAGAATCCATATAAACCATTTCTTATATTTTATGAATGATATGATCCGATTCTTTTTTTTTGACAACGATGTGATACCCCGTTTAGATAGATACTTGGAACTTCAAAATATGACAAGTTATGGTCTGGATAGACCAAATTTAATGTTCATTTTAAGAAATTTATTCTCACTTCAACTACTCCTCTATAACCATTATTTTAAAAAATTATTTGACTCGAGATCATCTTTGAATACATGAGGATAATACACAACTCTCTTTTCTATTTGATTTTATTCATTATTTGTAACTACATTTTGTGAAATTGGGATATGTCTTCTATTCAAATCCACATTCAATTTTCTCATATTGTTTCCATCATTATTTGTTTTAGAATATCATCAAATTCCACTTCTTCCTAGACATGTAAAAACCAGATCAATAATGGCCTTCAAAATAACATCAGAATCGTATTTATCTCTTTCTAGTAGATATTCAACTGAAAAACATAAAAAAACGTCTTTCATTACCAATGATTTTGATTCAGTCTCCAATTTAATAGAAAGTGTAACAAATTTCTATTCATGTCAATAAATTGTCTGGGAATTTTCTTCATGTATGGATATAGGATCATGGCTGTATTTTTCATTATCTATTATCCAGAGATTAAATTCCAAAACTACTTCTGAGATTTCAAGTGTTGTTTCATATTCTTATACTCATTATTATTGTTATTAAATTTTGGATTCAACACAATCAACATACTCTATATATTGTTCTAGAACATATCTCATTTTTATATTTCTATTTAGAGGAATTTCAATCATACAATGATAATTATCAAGATCCACATTCGTAGAAATAATACTAACCAACTGATTTCCTTAATTATTTGAATTTTATACCTTTTCAATAGTATTCCTAATTAATGCATGGGGTTCTGTTTTAAATTATGCCTCTTAGACCTCCAAAAATTCATTATCACATTGTTCTTATATACATACAAAACTCATTCAATATAACTTGTTTTCCTAATTTGAAATCACATTTTTGGGAAACCTTTTTTAATATTCATCACGATTTCTACATCACATTCTTCATCATCAAACACTTATTGGCACCAAGAGGCTGTAATGACATGGACTAAACATTTATTGTTTTTGGATATTATATATATTATTTTTAGAGTAGAGATATAGATAGAATACAATTAAGATGGTTATAAAAATTTCACTGGTACAATAATAGAATTCATGGTGGGAGAATTGGAGAATCTCTCTGGAAAATGAAAAAAAGATGATGGGCAAAATATTTATACAAATTGAATTCATAGGATATAATAAACCATAAAAATGCAAACACATTACAGATCAGTTATTTGACTAAACTGATGTATGATGTTTTTTATTTGGATTTATGCCCCATTATTTATTTCTATGACAAATGAGAATCTATCGACTAACATATTTATTTACAAATCATGTTTATTATGGGGTGGGTTTTATTATGAGGATTTAATCTGGATAATTATTTTTGATTGTTTATTTTTAAGATTTTCATTATTTAGGAAATGAACTGAGATCGGCACATACTTCAATTGAGGTTTATTTCTCTTTTTTGTCCTTTTCTTCCTTATTTAATCATTCATCACATGTGTTCTTTGTTTAGGACACAAATTGAAAGATCTATATCGATCGACTATTTCGTACCTGTCTCATGGGGAACTTATCAAAAAATGTAAATTATTCATCATCATGACACAGAAATGGTGTGATGAAGAGAGTGGAGATAGATTGGATGGATTTCGCTACACGATCATGCAATCTTTTGTACACAACGAAGAACAATGTATAAATATAATATCTATCACGACCCACCTTCACCTAAAGGAGGGAAGGGTCAATAGATTTTCATCCCCATCCTTCTTTAAGTTGAAGGAGGGATAATGACCCCCAAAACCGGCCCTCAATAGGTCCTGGAGTGGCTACCAGTGCCAAGGGTATAGAATCACACACTAAATGGAAGGCATTTCCATTTTTTTAATTGGATCGGGAGATAAGATAGAAAATCCCACAACAACAAGACTGAAAGTAAAACGTAATTCTAAGAACCATCCCCAATGCATGTTACAAAAGTAAAAATCCACAATGTATAGGAGACTACAAGGAAAAGTACCAAAATAAATAATAATAGAAACTGCAATGATATGTCACAAGGTCTGAGCTAGTATGTCCCAACACGATCCCTGAAGACCTCCTGGAAACCTGAATGTAGTTTTTTATACGTAGGGTGAGCATACAAGTATACTCAGCAGGGGTAAACCTAAAGCTCTCGTGCACAAGTGGGGAGGCATAATAATGCCTTATGAGAAAAGAGATAACCAAGCACCTAGAAAGGAAATTAACCACCCAAACCTCACCAAGGCACACGACCCAAATAACTCAAGCCAGGTAAAGTATAGTAATAGCACATCAATGTTTGGGTACCCTGCACCACTTTCCCACTGGTTATTGAAGACATCCTACGCATCAGGTCAATCCTTCCATTCTCACCATAATCCCACTGCCTCACCTCACCTGCACAAACCTGGGTTACATCCTTACGCAGTCCCACTACCAAACCCCGCCCGCTAACACCTGGGGAAAAACTGTCACACATAACCGTGCCTGCAAACACCTAGGCCAGAACAACCACCGTCATGCCTGAAGACACCTAGGATAGAAGATCTATTGCCACGCTGGAATACGCCTGGGCCTCATTCCAAAGACACATGAGAAACCACCTCCCCGCACACACCTGGGCCTACCACCACACTACCCGGCCCGAAGATTCCGAGGCTAATAATGGACCTCAGGCCATCACAGCCTGCATTAAGATACTTGGGCTATCTGGGAAAGGGAGCAGAAAAGAGCTAATAACCATCCACTAATAAAAGTGTTGGGAAAAACACCCTCCCCATGAAATGGGGGTGTTTGGCACTAAGTGCTCAACTTGGGTGGGGCACAAATTAGAAACACAAAAACTACAAGTATGTATAGATAATAATAACTCACCAAAATCTAGGTTTTTCCTCAGCCAACCTAAAGAACACAATCATTACCCATGACCAAGTCACAACTCACACCAATCCAAAACCCATTTGTCCCATTTTTGTTTCAATGATCGGTAATAATTTTTAAATAAGTCTCTGCACCTACTTAGGCAACTAGAAAGAATAAGCACAAGCCAAGGGAAGAGTACAGTCAACCATCATCTTAAACATTCACACCCAGTTCTCTTCTAAAGTCGCAAAAAAAAGGGATATGTGAGATCCCTGGAAGTACTGGAATCAAAGGAAAACCCAAGATACTACCCCATGTTCCAAAAATCCAGGAGCCAACGGTTCCTCAACAATAGAGGATTCCACCCCAATTCGTGATATAATCAAGGTAACCACCCGACCATAAATTCACAACCACTGGAAGCATAACAACAGGGGATCTCATCCCCACCCACGTCACCCAGAAATCGGCCTATGAAGGAAAAACAACCCAACCACCACCACCAACACAAACCAGGACCATGCTAGTATTTTCAGATTTATAGGATTTAACACACTCCATGATTTCAACTTCGTTGGGATTTAACCAGGGTTATCACAGAAAGGATTGATCCTGGGGCTTTCAATTTATTTTTCCGGATGTACATAATTAACCAAATTCATTTAAAAATCAAGGGTTCACAAACATAATACAATCCTTTAATGAATAACTAGAGGTAAGGGTTTGTTAGTGCAAAGAGAAAGACCACCAATGGCCATGATTTTAAGTAGGTGTAAGCCCGCACAATTCAGAAATAATTAATCATGGAAGATCATAAAACAAAGTAGCATCATCGATCACACCCCTCCCCCTTCATTCTTTATAGAATCCGTTCATTTTATTCATTTAGTTTTGGTTCATCCAATTCCACATAATCAAAAGCATTCCCACCTCACATGATACACAAAAGAGAGAGACGAAGGAGAACTTCCCTACTTCATTGATCGACGATCAATGTTTTTCTTCACGCGCTAGGAACAGAAGATGCGTGATTGAAAGGGTGAGGCCTCAGGAACTCATAGACAAATAGAAGAATTGATGGGAGGTCAATTGAAGAAAATAAACCTAGGGAGATCCCTTTAGTTTATAAGGTCTTGGGATGGTTGAGATAAGAACACGAAAACGTGTAAGGAGCGGGGCCGTGGGTTGACCACGTGGCCCCACACGTCATTAAAGGGGTCCTCACCCATGGGGGAAATTTAAACCAATGCACACATGAGGGTGATTCATTAAACATTTAATTAAATGACATTTATGGGCATTACTGGGCTTTAAAACAAGATTAAGGGGTCAAAATGGTGTTTAAAACCCAGTTTGTGAAAAAGGGAGGAGCTACTGGAAAACCCGTGGTGGTAGGAAAGAGCTACCAATTTCTGAGAGCTACCGGTGGCTGACAGTAACTGGTAGATGAGATACTAGTGGGATACGGCTACCGATATACTGAGCTACCGGTAGTTCGTGCTACCGTTAGGGGTCAACTTGTCCGAGAGGCCTCGATAACTTTCCCAAACTACCCAGAACACCCAACATCGGATTTTTACAAAGTAATAGACCCCCAAAAACAAAGGCCATTACATTATCCATGTAGAATAAAGGGACGAATCATATTTTTTATAATGGAATGATTCATCAGGGATAGATTCACGATTTTATAGGAATTAATTTTCTAGAATGAATGATCAATAAATGGATGTTAATGTGGATTCCAGATATGAAGTTTTGTAAAAAACCACAGGACATGATGTGTGTTGTGGAGCCACATGTCAGGTGGCCCCCTTGTGCAGTGACTAGGGATTCAGAAAATGATATTTACCACATGATGTATGACCCATGTATCATAGAATGTATTATATCCTCTATTAGTTGGAACATACCTTGGAGGATACATGGAAATTAATTGAAGTACACCAATTTGATCATGCAATGTACTCCCCTACGAGGACACCTCATGGAAAAGTACAAGGACTAAGCTATGTGTGTGCACACTGGTAGAGTACAGAAGTTTTTGACACACCATGTGTTTTTACAAAGACTCAGACACGGTATGAGACATAAACCATTTACAAAGGCAGGACCCTAGTCAATGGAATCAATGTGTAACCCTTATACACATTGTGTACATTCTTAATCATTTAATGAATCCCCTTTCCACTTTATTAATTAATTGATTAATTAGGGAATTTTCTTCTATTCATTTCCCTATGTATTTCAATGGAATCAACTCCTACTCCTCCAACAATCATCCCTTCAACATGAAATCTTGGATAGAGTCATTAGAATCCCTCTTGGATTCCCGAAGTCAGATCATCTATTAATCTTAATACCCTAACTGGAGTTTGTGGTAACATCATGACCAATTGTATGTTGGTTTTGATACTATAATTATTGGGTTAATGTAGATTAATTTGTGGTATCACCCAATGTCTATTGGTGTAATCCTCATCTAAAAACCATATTCTCTTCAAAATATCATCTTGTACTTCTAATGGAGAGAATCATGGAGCATTACCCATCAGATAGATTCCATCAGTTCTATCAAACTCACAAGTTTGGCCTCTAAGATATGTTATATAAGTAATATTCTATATAGTATTCTTGGATAGTATACTACAATTATGATTTAATTTTAGATTATGTTTTTTAGAGAATATATTAGTATTCTTGATATATGTGAGGTAGAAATATACCTATGTAGAGATGACTATAATTAACTTTTTAATATTCATTATGGTTTCAGGGTGTCATAATAAGTATTTTCATTATCACCACTACATTATAATTGATAACATGTTTTGTTACTTACGCTAATGATCGAACCTTTAAAATAGTCCATGACAAACCCAGACCATATGGTGGTGATTGAGAACATACTGACTGAGGTTTGTTCTTATAGTTTTTTGATATCATACCCAGTTTTACTTTCAGGTTGGATATGTGAATCGTACTCCTTGATGAAATATTATATTACACCATTTATTAATTTAATTTTCATCCCATCTTACAATGTTTTTGGGATTTACATTTATGTATGCATGACTTTTTAGTTGACTTTACATTTCAGCCTTTTATATGCTGGGATATCTGTGCATGTGTATAGGTACAGGGGCCAAGGCCACCCTTCTCCATTAAATGACTACTCAACATAGTCTCCACCAACAAGCCTATTAAAGGTTGTCTTGGAGCAATATGTAATGTGCCCCTCTAGTATGGTTCATGATAGAGTGTTATCATAGTTGTTAGTTTTACATTAGGGCTAGAGTATTTGAGATTGGTTTGGGAAAAAATGTAATGTGGTTTGATTTTTTATTTTAGATTGGGGAATCTACTGATGGTGAGGTAGTCGATGTATCCATACACTATTACTCTAATCAAATTATTTTCCACAATGAACATGAGAAAACTAGTTTGAGAAGAAAACTGTACATGTATATTATATTAATGGGTTTTGGATTCAATTTACTTTTTCAGTATTATCTCCAAATATAATCATTGATTGTGGTACAACTTGTTTATTCCATGATGCTTAGATGATATATTCTAGCTAGAATTAATAATCATTATCCCAAATATGATCCCCTTAGTGATGATTCATTGATACATGGATTGGTTCTAGAGATGTTATCATCACCAGGTGCAGCATATATACCAAAATTCATAGAGAAGAACATGGTGCCTATTGTAAAATACGATGTGGTGCGAAGGTTGAGCACACATTGGATGTTTCTATGACATAGACTCCTTGGGTTTTGAGGTGATACTAAAAAGTAGTTGGATAAATAATATCATGAGGTAGTTACTCTTGTTTTTTGTCTGTTATGGACACCAACATATCAGACGGTAGTCATGAAAGTTAGACATTATCAGAACTCTATAGGGATATAGTGGGAGTTAGTGACTAGGTTTTATGATAAGGTGACTTTATATTGGATATAGTTAGAGTTCCTTTTCAAATATGAGGTCTCACTAGATATAATGAGCTGATTAAATATCCCTGAGCTTCTATTTCTCTTGTAGAAAATTTCAATAATAAGACAGTATTCATTGAGGTCACCAACCATTCCACTTACTCGATGGATACAGTTCACAACAAGTTCTTCAGGGCTTGGATCGTCAACCATGGTCATTGTAGATATATCTGAGAAATTGTTATCCCTCTGTGAATTCCTATATATTCTAGAGTTCTAGAGTAAGAATTGGTGGTTGGGGGTATCTTGGCAGATCAGACACAACCAATAGTTTCCAGTAACAACCATACATAACCAGTGGCCTTGGTAGCATGGAGTCAACATCAGTATTAGGGATTTTTAATTGTGATATATTTAATGAGGATTCCCTAGGATAAAGGTTATATGGTTCATGAAACTATATATGGGTAGATTTATACCATGGTGATGGAAAATTCTACTCATATGGTAGTAGGTGATATCATTTACAAGATTTTAGACACATATTTTTGCTAACAGAGAAGATTCAAATTGGTGGCTGAGGTAGAGGAAGTTATAAGAGAAGGCAACTTCAAAGGGTAGAAGACATGGAAGAGAATATGGGACAGTAAAAATATGTGGTAGAATCTTTTACTTGTTACCAACACCAAAAACTAGGTGCTCCACACCAATATCAAGGAACTAGAGGATAGGGGAAAGGATAATAACTAGTGATCATAGCTTACAACCCAGAGGCTCTAAGAATGATTCAAGGTACAAAATCTATTTTTTATAAATTAGTTAGAGTGATGACATTAATTGGTTCTATTATTTAATTTTTTCCACATACCATGTAAAAGAAATAATGATTCTATTTGAGCCATTGGCATGAACCTTGTGTTTGGAAGCTCCCACTGGGGAAGACTTAGCAATCATACACCTATTTTGATGATGGGAGCTAACTTTTAGAGGTTATATTTTCTACTGGAATCTATTTCTCATATCAATGTGGCTTTAAGACCTAATCATATGTATGGACTGGTAATTTTTTCCCTGCATGTATTTAACTATTTCTAGGGAAAGATGTGGTGTGTCTGCAGTGAAAAAATTAGGTTTTCCTTTTTTTGGTGAAATTGAATACATTAAAGATTATGATATACTAATTCAGAATAACATGAAACCAATTACTCAATAACAGTATAGCTTAACCTTTGGTGAATTGGATGTTATGATCTCCCATTTTTTTACAGTGGGGGAGATTTACGATAACAACTCCCCTAAGGATGTTACAGGATTACCTCTAAAATTTGAGATAAAAACATACATTGATCTACACCCTAGGATGAAATAGATATTTAAACCATCATATTTGATGGACCATATAGATCATCCTATTTTGATGGTGATGTATGAGTAATTTTAGATGAAGGGAATCATTAGACCCAGTGTTTCACCCTAGGTATCCAATGTTTTGTTCATGGAGAAGGGATACCATAGCATGAGGAAATATGTGGACAACTGGTGGTTGAACCAGGTGACTATGAAGAACAGGTTTCCACAACCAAGGATCGATGAACTCTCCAATCAGTTTATATGGGTATAATGGTTCTTGAAGTCTTTCCTCTTGTTAGGCTATCACCAGAAGCAATTACCAGATGTTGATATATTGAAGATATTATTAATATGTCGTTTCGGTAAAAAAGAGTACTTATTGATGACATTTGGTTGGGCGAATTCCCCAGTAGTTTTCATAGGACTCATGAACAAGGTCTTTTATCATTTCTTCACCTGATTCGTGGTAGTCTATATTGACGATATCATAATGTACTCGAAGTTCCATGAGGAAAACACAAGCCACTTAAGGATTTTTCTGGTCCTAATCAAAAAGAATTAAAATTTAGAAATGATATCTAAGTGTCATTTATTATTTATGAATTTCCATTGATATAAAAAATTATCATAGTGGATAGAGCTATTGTGGACTTAGCCAAGTTCCAAGTAGTGTTAGCTTGGGAGGCACTGAAGTGTGTGATTGAGTCATAGAGCTACCTTAGGTTGATGGGCAATTACCAGGGCTTCAAATTAGAATAATCTTGAATATAATCACCCATGAGAGATTTGAAACAAAAAAGGAAGCCTTTAATGCTAAAAAATAGTGAAATAAGTGATTTCTTCAATTGAAATATAGTTTGATGAGTGCCCCGATCATGAGATTTCAATAGGTGTGTATCAGGTGTATGGTGTTATGTGATGATTCAGATTCTATGATGTTTTTATTCTGATGTGGAGGATAGATTTTATTGCTTATGGATCACATCAGTTTAGAACACACAAGAGGAACTATACAACCCATGATTTGAAGTTTGCAGTGATACTCTTGTCACTAAAAAAAGTGGTGAAACTACCTGATGGGAGAGTGGTTTATCATGTACGCCGATAACAAAATGTTCAAGTATATATTATACTTGAAAGATCATAACACGAGACATAAGTTATGGAATGAGTTCCTTTAGGATTAAAACATCAAAATTGTATATACTAATGTAATGGGGAAGATAGTCTCACATGCTCTCAATAAGAGATCTTGTACTGAGTTACAGAATAAGGCATCAAAACAGTTGGAAATGTTACAATTTCTAAATATGGATAATGATAGACCAGCATACCTCCAGTCAATGGTTATCACCCCTCCAATATTTTAGTGATGCTGGGAGACACATATTGGAGGAACTGTCTACTAGACCGTACATACTTAGATATCCTTTGTACAAGCTATTACTGGATTTTTTAAAATTTTGGGAGTGTTTTATTCTTTTCAAATGATGAAATATGGTATAAGAGGAATTTTGTGGGGATTGTATGAGTGAGATTACCACATCTCATTTATAAGTACATCCATATGTGGAAAAGATATACTAGGACCTCTGAAATCAATTTTAATGGACATGGATGAAGAAAGGAGTCGCATAGTTTGTCTATTGAATCCATAAATTTCATCCAGTACATGCTGGGAACAAACTCTCATCACGATTAGCTCCACCTATAGATTTTATATAGTGTAATTGGTGTGACATATCCATGATATTTTTTGAATTATTTCCATGTTTTTCTAGGGGACACAATGAAATCTATGTGATCATAGAATGACTCACCTAGTCAACCCACATTGTAGAAATTTGGGAGCAGAGTTAAGTAGAGATTTTATTATGCCTCAACATTTAATAGATATTATAATTACATGGAGATCCATAAAATATCATTTCTAAATGATATAATAACATCACATCTTAATTGTGGGAGGATTTATATAATTCAATTAGGAAATAGGTACGCTTGAGAACAACATTTCACTCCCAAAATGATGGCTAGCTAGATCCGGCCGTTTAGGTTCTGGAGGAGGTGCATCAAGTATGAAAGATCAACGTTATCCATTGTAGGGAGGATCACATACAACTTGTGTAGTTTTCATACATCAGTAGTAACCATTACACAATCAGTATTGCACCATTATTTGGTATTTTTGGGTACAGCTAGAGGTAACCACATTATTGGACTGACCTAGGAGTGTCAGCACTCTTAGTCCTAGAGGATGGGAAAGATAATATCAAGGATGTGGAGATCATCATGGAGTAGATGAGAACTACACAGATATATCATTAGACTTATGTTGATAGATATGGGGGAAATTGGATTTCAAAAATGTGTATGATGTGTTCTTATGAGTTGTACCTTGACTTTGATTACACAAACATGGTTAGGGTGACAAGCTATCTCAAACCTTCATTGTCTCTATTCATATATTTGGTAGAGTTGGTGAGGAGGTGTAAAATTTATCCCTACCTTTGATGTTTGATTGGGTACAAGGAATCTTCCATATGTTGCGGATGAGGAGGCACCAGTATGACCCATCACACATTATCGACATGGGAAAGATGGGCATCAAGGAAGGATCTACCTTTTCTATGTACATAGTAGAGATAGAGGAACATCAAGAAAGGTTCCATCAGGGGTGAATGATTCATTTAGTGAATGTGTAGGTTCAACATGGGAATCTCCAAGATAGTACATGGGATCAGAAGGCACATATTAATTATTCTTACCCTAATCTCATTGTGTATCTATTTGTTTGGATTTTTGAGACATATTTCCCAATATGAGGAGAATGTAATGAACCTTACATTTCATATATTATTTTTTATATAGTATGGTTTATTTTTATGAATAGGAACTAATATTATATGTGATTATGAGGCATGTTGTTCTAGGAATAAATGTTTTAAATATTTTAAATAAATTAAATTGACCAAGACATGTTTTTTTAAGTGATTAAATTCTATATGGATTCCCTAATCAAAAATATTAGTGTAATTTTCACGACCCCTCCCCACAAAGTGAACCCCTCCTAGGCCGGAAATGTGATAAGGGAGATAATGACCCCCGATTCCTTCCTTCAGTAGGCCCCGAGTTGGCGACTAGCACCGAGGGTATATTAAACACACAAATGGGAGGAATTACCCTCTAAGAGAACACATACAGAAGAGAGAGATAAGACAGACACCAACAAACTCCAACTCTGATCTGAAATGTAAAAGATAATCCAAGTTCATATATGTAAATTCATCCAAAAAGTACAACAACTGATAGGGGAAACAACAAGTACCCAAAAGAAAGTAAAACAACAACAATCACAAGCCCGAACAGCTCCTGCAACCACAAGCTAGTAGTAACCATCCTGATCTCCAACCTGATGCAAGTGACCTGAAAAATAGTTTATATATACGTAGGGTGAGTATACCAGTATTCTTAGTAGGATCCTCCCAAAATCCTCTCGTGAAAAAGTAAAGAAAGCATGCTAAAGCACAGTGAACAACAAGTGAAACTAACTCGTCACTTAAACAGGTTTACTATGTTCCCAACCTCACCATGGCTACTCTCACCATGTAACACATACATGAATATAGTATATATAGTAAAGAATATCAAGGGAACCCCACTACTACTTTCCCACTTTTTTTCCGCATTTCCCCAATGACATACATCCTATGCATCTCTCTCCAAAGTCTTGCCCGTATATAAATGGGCTATGCTCCACTATCTTTACCACATACACCACAAATGTAAAGACCTGTAAATTTCAGGGGAAATATTTTCTTAATGTTTTTTGGAATTTTACAAGAGCGCGGTTTTTGACAGCACCAGATTCCGAGGCCCGGTGTGCCCGAAATCAATTTCTGAAGTTTGGCTCGCGTACGTTCAGTGAACGAACGAGAAGAAATTTCTAACATTTGAAACGGTGCTCGGAATCGAATTCCGAGGGCACCGATGAACTCGCAACGCCGATAATCGCTTAAGGAAACCTTTACCGTAGTTGTGTTTGTGCGGGAGAAGATGTTAATTAATGGGGTTTAATTAAAAAGAAAATAAAATTGTTGAATCAATTTTATTTCTTTTTCAAGGTGGTTAATTTCTCCCATGGGAAGTTGGTGGTGGGGCCCACATCCACCCAACTTCCCATGTGTGGATAATTAAAAGGGTGTGGCCCACATGAACCCCCACCTTTTCAATTTCCCTAACTCCCTAAACCCTCTTAACCCCTCACATTCCTAACTCCCCATTAACTCACTTTCATTAATTTGTGAGAACTTGTAATAATTAATAAAGTGAGTTACTTAATTTCAAACTCTTGAAATTCAAATGGTTAGGTTGTTTTAAAAAAATAAGACTTAGTAATATTTTATTATTGTTAGAGTTTTGCAACCTTGAGAGGATTGGGGAAGCGGTCTTCTTCTTCTTCAACCTTGACGAAGAACGCGAAGAACACCGTTCTTCAACGAAGAACATCACCACCGAAGAACGCGACATCTTCATCCAACAACGTTTCCTCTTCATACGCACCTCACCAAAAACGGAATTGACATTCATTTTCCATGATGCCCAACCTCTGCGACGCTCGTCTTCCATGGTTCTATTGACATGCACCGTTCCTGAACCGAGGTAGGGGTTTTATTTATTTTATTTGTTCGTGAATACCAACTTGACGAACTTTGTGGATTTAAACCATCTGTTATCGAATAACGTGAGGGGGTTGGACCGCACAAACATGTACGACCCTCCTTATTTTCCTTGTTGGTTCCTTGTGGTTGGTACGGGAGAACGTGGTGTCGTCGCACCACGCAGATTCATGCGGAAGGAAATGTGTGGCGCCGTCGCGCCGCGCCGAAGAAAATCGAAGGTGTCGCGGCCGGAGCGGGGTCGCGGTGGAGGGGCGCGGTGTCGTCGCACCATGCCGGACGACAAGGTCCGCGTCCGGTTCTGGGCCGTGGCGGGGCAAGGTGACCGGCGGCCAGACCGGGCCGCCGGTGTCGGAACTGGAAGGGGACCGGCCACCGCGGGTCCCGTTGAGAAGGAGTTGGCCGGCCAGGTCAGGCCGGCCAGAAAGGGGAGGATCCGGGGGAATTAAATTCCCCTGACCGACTTCAAATGGTCCCCCATAAATGGGGGGGGGCAAGGTTATTCAAGGGGGGCAGGAGCCCCCCCCCCTTTTAAAGAGTTCGGCCGAAGGCCGAGCTGGCAGCGTGCTGGGCACGCTGTGCCCAGCCGAACCGGCGCCCGGCCGGTCTGCCAGGCCGGGCCGCGCCTAGCCGGAAGGGCCACACCGGGCTGGGCCGACCCAGACCGGGGCGGGTCGACCCGGTTCGGGCCGACTGGGGGGGTCTCGGGCTGGGTCGGTCTGGGCCCGAAACCCCCGTTTTCGGACCGTTTGGGTTCAATTGCCCATAACTCGGGCTACAAACCTCCGATCGACGCGCCGTCAGTGGCAACACGATACTTGGAACGAGACGGTCGTTTCGACATATCGCAATCAAAGTTTCGGAATACTTTGAGTTCGGCTGGGTTGGTTTGTACACGAAACCAACCGGGCCCTCGGAGCAGAAACGCTCATATCTTGAGCTACGGACGTCCGATTGATGTGCCATCAACTTTGTTGAGTTCCTCATAGTGAGACAGATCTTTTGGAATACTCCGCCCGAGGATTGGATGCAGGTGGAGTATGGTCGGGTTGGTTTTGCCTTAAAAACCAACTGGGCCCCTGGGACGAAAAATCCAATAACTCTCAGACCGGGCGTCCGATTGACGCGTCGTCTTCGACGATGAGTTCCTGTTGCGATACGTAACTTTTGGATACATCAACTCTGGACTATGTGTCAGTTGATGTATCAGTCTCTCAGCTTGTGGAGCGGACCCTCCCGAACGAGCTTGCTGTGTGCGAGAACCCTAGAGCTCACTGCGACTGCTACTGTGACTGCAACGACGACTGTGCAGAGATCCTCAGTGGATTCGACGACGACGACTACATCAATCAGCGATCCTATTTGGATCAGTGCTACCGATCATGTGTGGGTCCCATCCTGTGTGGGTCAACACTCAGCTGTTCTGTGTGAGCCATCACCTACAGATCCTGTGTGGGTCCGATCCTGTGTGGGTCTTTTCAGGGGTTAGTTTCCTACCGATCCTGTGTGGGTCTTTGTGGGGGTTAGTACCTATCAATCCTTTGTGGGTCCGACAACTTAGATAGATCAGTGATCATGTCTATCATCTTCGAAGAAGTATACCTGTGTGAGATGAACCTTGTTTGCTTCCTGTGTGGATTGTGTTGTGCTATCCTATTTGGATTACGTTTTTCTTTCCTTTGTGGAATACGTATACTTTCCTATGTGGACTGAGTTGTACTTGGGCTCGGAGGTTGGATCATATTAGAATTTATGACTTTGGTATATGTATGGTCATATACCTAAGCAGTGTCGGTTGTTACTTCATTATTGTATCTTTCCTTTGTGGTTTATCCTTTGTGGATTTTGGGGGATCTTCGGGGGTCTCGGGATCCCTACTGAGTAGCTTATACTCACCCCTGCACGGGCTATGCTCGCACTACATTGTGTTGGTTGCAGATGACGGACAACACTGATCGTGGTTGAGGCTTTCAGAGCAGGACGGTACCTGGAGGTGGACCACTGGGTGGGACATGCTCGGAGCGGACGGCGGGACCTGAGGAGCAGTGGAGCTATCTATACCCACCCTTCAGGTGGGATTTCCAGTGGACAGCTCGGTGTAGCAGCTTTTAGTTTTCAGTTGCTGTTTTCCCTTTCGAGTTTTACTTTACTTTCAGTTTGGGTTTGTATACTGGACCACTTACTTTCCACACTTACAGTTGTACACAGTTTTTACTTAGTGTTTACTTTTTCCGCTTGCTTACTCTCTGGTTCTTGTTTACTTTAAAAATGCAATGCCTTCCCTTTTTATCGGGATTTACGCCATGGTGCTAGTCGTTGGCCCCTGGCATATAGAAGGCGATCTTGGGGTAGTCACGACACGGGCCCCGAGGACGGGTCGTGAAAAATTGGTATCAGAGGAGTTCGGTTCTACCGCGAACTCTGATCTTTTCTATGTGAAGTAATAGTGTTTAGCGTATTGAGTGTGGTTATCAGTCCAGGGAGTCCAGTGTTGGTGCGGCGGCCGACGTATCCGTACACCAGGACCCTGACTTCTGATTTCCGACTTAATGCACGAAAACATTGATTGCATTAGTGTTTCAAGTTTTCTTTGTGATTACATTGTATCAGCTCACCAGGTATACTGTCCTGACCGTGGCGCACCTGTTTCCTTTTCAGGATGGCCCCACCATGGCATCTAGCTAGGGTTCCGAGAATCGAGCGTGACGAAAGACCACCGAGCGACGAGGCCTTAGTGCAGGGCCCTTTGTCAGCAGTGGCACCGGCGGTAGCTCTACCCGCCGAGCCACCGATGCTTCCAGCACCAGACGCTGACGATGCACGTCGCCTTAGTGCACTGCATTAGTTCCAGCGCTAGCAACCGCCCAGGTTCCGTGAGGAGACGGAACCCCAGGAAGGCGAGGAATGGATGGAGGCAGTCATACGAGTTTTCAGGCTAGTGAGGACACCATCAGACCTCATGGTGATCCTCGCTGCGAGCCTACTGCACGTAGCAGCGGGCCGATGGTGGAAATTGATGCTCCAGGTGCACGATGAGGCATCTCTACTATGGACAAGCTTTGAGAGCCTCTTCCGCTCATAGTTTGTTCCAGCCACCCTCCGTGTGGTTCGCATTCAGGAGCTTCTTCAGCTGCGGCAGGGAATCATGACAGTCGCCTAGTACTCTACGAGATTTACTGATCTCTCGCGCTACTCTACCGACATGGTACGGGACCCATTATTCCAGGGCTAGACCATTGAGTAGGGATTGATACATGAGGTCAGGGCATCGTTGATCTCCCTCAGCATTCTGATTCAGACAGGAGTACTGGAGCGGGCCCTTTTGATCGAGAGCTTTCCTGCTGAGTCTACACCAGCACCGAGACCCACCGCAGGGCGGCACGTAGCAGAGTCTTCTGCAGCAGGCAGTCGACGGATGACTCAAGGGTCCAGGCAGACCAGAACCTCAGGCAGACGACCTCAGGACACTGGCTCCACAGTGTGGGGCACACAGCGCGGAGTCAGTCTTTTGAGAGGTAGAAAGTGCTACTCGTGCGGCGGGCAGGGCCACATGGCTCATGACTGCCCGACCCATCGTGCCGAGGAGCAGTAGACGGTTGAGGGACCACCGAGGCAGAGGCAGAGGGTCGACCGTGGCGGTCCGCAGGGAGGAGGTGGATGAGGAAGAGGATCTGGCCGAGCAGCAGGTGGTGGGGGACGCTTTGAGGCTCTACCACCACCACCACCAGGAGGTCCACCCCGACCACAGGGAGCTGGCGGGCAGAGACAGACACAGCTCTAGGCAGTAGAGGCCTACGACCACGGCGCGGCCGAGATGATTCGAGGTACTATCTGTGTCTATTCCACCATTTCTATAGTACTTATAGACACATGAGCAAGTCACTCTTTCATAGCTGCTGCCCTTGTTCGGAGCTCGGAGATTCCGACAGAGCTGTTGGCTTGATCCTTACGGTTAGATACTCATACGGGAGCAGACTCGATGATTACGCACTAGTTCCGGCAGTGTGAGCTTACTCTAGGAGATGAGAGATTCGGCTGGGATCTTCTTGTAGCGGCGTCGAGGCCTTATGACGTCATCTTGGGCATGGATTGGTTATCTACGGTCCATGCACAGATTGACTGCTTTAGGCGCAAGGTGTGATGTGTACGCACCGACGGGAGCAGGTTCACCTTCACCGGCAAGAAGGGAGCCTTGCAGCACAGGATGGACTTCCGGGGAGGAGAGGACAACCCATCAATCATCAGTTGGCTAGCATCATCCTAGGAGTAGTTGACGTGCAGAGTCCTGGATTTCCTGCAGTGGTGGATCAGTTTGCGGAGGTTTTTCCCAATGATGATCCATGACTACCTCCTCACAGAGAGTTAGAATTTTATATTGACATGTACCCCGGGACAGCCCCGATATTGACTCCAGCATATCGGATGGCCCCCACCGAGCTTCGAGATATACGGGTATAGTTGGAGGACTTGCAGGGCAAGGGGTTCATCCGACCCAGTGTTTCACCCTGGGCTTCCCCGATATTGTTTGCCAAGAAGGCGGACGTGAGTTTGCGACTTTGTGTCGACTATCTTCGCCTGAACCAGGTGATAGTGAGGAACAAGTATCCGCTACCGAGGATTTATGACCTCTTTGATCAGTTCAAGGGAGCATGGTGGTTCTCAAAGATAGACCTCAGGTCAGGCTATCATCAGCTCAGAGTTCGAGACGAGGACGTGCAGAAGACGGCCTTCATATGTCTGTATGGCCACTATGAGTTCTTGGTTATTCCATTCGGCATAACCAATGATCCAGTAGTGTTCATGACCCTCATAAACAGGATCTTTCAGCCATACCTCGATCGATTTTTCGTGGTCTTCATCGACGACATTTTGATTTACTGGACGACTGGGGAGGATCACGCCTACCACTTACGGGGTGTAGAAGACATACTCTGAGAGCACCAGCTTTATGGAAAGCTCTCGAAGTTTCAATTCTGGATACGTGAGGTCCACTTCTTGGGACACGTCATCTCTGAGGCGGGAGTTGCAGTGGATCCTGTGAAGATCGAGGCAGTGCTAGCTTGGGAGCCACCCATGAGCGTGACGGAGGTGCGGAGTTTCTTGGAACTAGCTGGATACTACCGGAGATTTTTGACAGACTTCTCCAGAGCTGCGGCACCACTCTAAGCTTAGACGAAGAAGGGGAAACCCTTCATGTGGTCAGATAGATGTCAGCAGAGCTTCCAAGAGCTGAGACAGAGATTGACCAGCACACCTATCTTGAGGTTGCCTGAGGAGGGAGTAGGGTACGTAGTCTACTGCGATGCATCAGGGACCAGAATCGGTTTCATCCTGATGCAGGAGCGGGCAGTGATCGCCTATAGATCACGTCAGTTGAGGCCACATGAGCAGAACTACGCTACCCATGACCTAGAGTTAGCAGCAGTGGTCTTCGCTCTGAAGACATGGAGACACTATCTGATGGGCGAGCACTTTACAGTTTTTCTGACCATCAGAGTCTCAGGTACATCTTCTCGCAGAAGGACCTGAACCTGAGACAGCGGCGGTGGCTCGAGTTCCTCCAGGACTATGACTTTGAGATATTCTATACTCCTGGGAATGGGAACGTGGTAGCCGATGCTCTCAGCAGGAGGACGGGCATTCAGCTACTTGAGGAGGTGACAGAGCATCTAGCCTCTTTGCAGATATCCTCCGTGGATAGAGATGGAGCAGCCTTCCTTCAGTCTCTCATAGTCACTCCTCCACTACTACAGAGGGTCAGAGAGGCACAGCGTGGGGACGCTGACTGTGAAACGCGGCGTGCACAAATATACTCATGACAGGCACCTGATGGTTTCTCCTTTGGAGGAGAGCACGAGTCCCTTTTCAGAGGACGTACCATGGTACCAGTCACCTTACGATAGGAGGTGCTGAGGGAGTTTCACACTTCTCCTTTAGCGGTACATCCTGGAGTGGCGAAGATGTACCAGGATCTCAGATGACAGCACTGGTGGCCAGACATGAAGAAGGATGTGGTAGAGTTCGTTTCTCGATGCCTCACCTGCCAGCAAGTGAAGGCAGAGCATCAGGTACCAGTAGGCTTGGTACATCCCTTGGAGGTCCCGGAGTGGAAGTGGGATGGGATATCTATGGACTTCGTGACTGGACTTCCACACACTTCCAGAGGTCACGACTCCATCTGGGTGATTGTCGATCGACTCACCAAGTCGGCCCACTTCATCCCATTAATGAGGAGGTCTCAGTGGAGAGATTGAAACGACTTCACGTTCAGGGGATTGTTTGGCTTCACGGTGTGCCATCATCTATCGTCTCTGATCGAGATGCTTGCCTTCCTTCCCGGCTTTGGAAGGGGTTGCTGGAGGCGTTCGGGACGCAGCTACGTCTGAGCACCGCCTTTCACCCTCAGACGGATGGTCAGACAGAGATGACCATTCAGACTCTCGAGGACATGCTCCGCGCATGTGTCCCCGACTTTGGTCGTAACTGGGAGGACCACCTACCCTTGGTGGAGTTTGCGTACAACAACAACTACCACTACAACATCAGGATGGCACAGTACAAGGCGTTTTACGGAGACCTTGCAGATCTCCTTTGTGCTGGACAGACCCTGGGGAGTCAGCACTTGTGGGACCGGAGATGGTCCAGGCCACGACAGAGAAGGTCCAGGTCATCCAGGAGCGGATGAGGACAGCTCAGAGCCGGCAGAAGTCATACGTTGACAGGAGGAGGAGGCCACTAGAGTTAGTGGATGGCAACCACGTCTTCTTGCGTGTCTCACCTCGATGTGGATTATGGAGATTTGGCCGATGCGGCAAGTTATCTCAGCGCTTCATCGGTCCCTTCCAGTTCCTCAGCAAGATTGGCAAGGTGGCTTATCGCCTGGCTCTACCACCTCAGCTGCACCGAGTGCATGACGTCTTCCACATGTCTCAGCTGAGGAGATACATTCACAACCCGATGCATATCATTAACCATAGGTATCTTGACGTTGATGATGGGGTTACTTTTACGGAGGTCCCGGTGGAGATCGAGGATCGACAGGAGCGGGTCTTACGTGGACGGTCTATTCCTCTAGTGCGCATCAGATGGCAGCACGAGAACATCCAGGAGAGCACTTTGGAGCGGGAGGCTCAGATGCGTGCTCAGTACCAACATTTGTTTCCCTAGTTATGATGTATCTTTACAGGGACATAAAGTCCTGAGGTGGGAGTAATGTAAAGACCCGTAAAATTCAAGGGAAATTTTTTCATAATTTTCTTTGAATTTTACAAAGAGCGCGGTTTCTGACGGAACCTGATTCCGAGGCCCGGTGTGCCCGAAATCAATTTCCGAAGTTTGGCTCGGGTACGTTCAGTGAACGAACGAGCGGGAATTTATAACTTTTGAATCGGTGCTCTGAATCAAAGTCTGAGGGCACCGATGAACTCGCAACACCGGTAATCACTTAAGGGAACCTTTACCGTAGTTGCGTTTGTGCGGGAGAAGAAGTTAATTAATGGGGTTTAATTAAAAAGTAAATAAAATTGTTGAATCAATTTTATTTCTTTTTCAAGATGGTTAATTTTTCCCATTGGAAGTTGGTGGTGGGGCCCACATCCACCCAACTTCCCATGTGTGGATAATTAAATTGGTGGGGCCCACACGAACCCCCCACCTTTTCAATTTCCCTAACTCCCTAACCCCTCTTAACCCCTCACATTCCTAACTCCCCATTAACTCACTTTCATTAATTTTTGACAACTTGTTATAATTAATAAAGTGAGTTTCTTAATTTCAAACTCATGAAATTCAAATGGTTAGGTTGTGTTAATAAAATAAGACTTAGTATTATTTTATTATTGTTAGAGTTTTGCAACCTTGAGATGATTGGGGAAGCGGTCTTCTTCTTCTTCAACCTCGACGAAGAATGCGAAGAACACCGTTTTTCAACGAAGAACACCTCCACCGAAGAACGCGATGTCTTCTTCCAAACGAAGTGCCTTTAGCGGCGATGCGATCCTTGGATCGAGATGGTCATTTTGGTATATCACACTCAAGGTTTCGGAATACATTGAGTTCGGCCGGGTTGGTTCGTACACGAAACCAACCGGGCCCTCGGAGCAGAAACGCTCATATCTTGAGATACGGACGTCCGACTGACGTGTCGTCGACTTTGTTGAGTTCCTCTTAGTGAGACGGATCTTTTGGCATACTCTGCCCGAGGTTTGGACGCAGGTGGAGTACGGTCGTGTTGGTTTTACCTTAAAAACCAACCAGGCCCCTAGGACGAAAAGGCCAATAACTCTCAGACCGGGCGTCCGATTCTACGACGTTGAGTTCCTGTTGGTGATACCGAAATTTTGGATACATCAACTCTGGACTATGTGTCAGTTGATGTATCAGCCACTCGGCTCATGGAGCGGACCCTCCCGAACGAGCTTGCTGTGTGCGGGAACCCTAGAGCTGGCTGCGACTGCTACTGTGACGACGATGACTGTACAAAGATCCTCAGTGGATTCGACGGCGAAGACTACAACACTCAGCGATCCTATGTGAATCAGTGCTACTGATCCTGTGTGTGTCCGATCCTGTGTGGGTCAGCGCTCAGCGGTTCTGTGTGTGCCAGTGCCTACAGATCTAGTGTGGGTCTGATCCTGTGTGGGAATTTGCGGGGGTTAGTATCTATTGATCCTTTGTGGGTCTGACGACTTAGATGGATCACTGATCATCTCTGTCATCTTTCAAAGAAGTATACCTGTGTGAGCTGAATCCTGTTTACTTTCCTGTGTCGATTGTGTTGTGTTATCCTGTGTGGATTACATTTGCTTTCCTGTGTGGATTACATTTGCTTTCCTGTGTGGAATACGTATACTTTCCTATGTGGACTGGGTTGTACTTGGGCTCGGAGGTTGGAGCATATTGGAATTCATGACTTAGGTATATGTATGGGCATATACCTAAGCAGTGTCGGTTGTTACTTCATGATTGTATCTTTCCTTTTTGGATTATTCGTTGTGGATTTTTGGAGACCTTCGGGGGTCTTGGGGTCCCTACTGAGTAGCTTATACTCACCCCTGCACGGGCTATTCCAGCACTACGTTGTGTTGGTTGCAGACGACGGACATCGTTGATCATGGTTGAGGCTTGCAGAGCAGGACGACACCTGGAGGAGTACCACTGGGCAGGATGCACTCGGAGTGGACGGCGGGACCCGAGGAGCAGTGGAGCTATCTGTACCCACCCTTCAGGTGGGATTTCTAGTGGACAGCTCGGCGTAGCGGATTTTACTTTTCAGTTGTTGTTTTCCTTTTCGAGTTGTACTTTACTTTCAGTTTGGGTTTGTATACTGTCCCACTTACTTTCCGCACTTATAGTTGTACTCAGTTTTTACTTAGTGTTTACTTTTTCCGTTTGCTTACTCTATGGTGCTTGTTACTTTACAAAGGCAATGCCTTCCCTTTTTATCGGGATTTACGCCTTGGTGCTAGTCGCCAGCCCCTGGCCTATGGAAGGTGGGCCTAGGGTAGTCACGGCACGGGCCCCGAGGACGGGTTGTGACATCAAAGGCTTTCCCACAGACACCTAGGCGAAGCACCACACCATCCTCACAACCAAAAGTAACCAGGTAGGTTCTGGAATCCACCACAACCCGCATAAAGTGTATCAAACGTCGGGTGTTGTACCTCAAGCCATTACAGCCCATACACCACATAAGGATCCTCAAGCCATCATAGCATATACATGTTACAACTATAGTATTCCATAGGATACTACATCCAGAATATATGTGTGGAAATAACCACAAGCCATTACAACCCTCTATAACCATTTATGGGGAAAACTAAATGTTGTGACAGTGACACTAGTATCTACCAAGAGAAGAGATTGGGGTCAAAGGGGGTAGTCATCCATTCACCCTCCCATCGGACTGTTGGGTAAAAAACATCCCCCCCAGGGCTCAGAATCCCTGGGGTGTGAGTTTCCCTTACTAACAGGGTGGAGTAGTGTATAGAAACATAAAAAGTACAGAATATTTATATAACTACAACCAAACTATGGGCATAACCTAGTCTTAGCCTCAACTGTAGTTAATGTCCCTTGGACTCCGGGCTGGTATTTCTAAGACTAGGTATCCTATAAGCACACAACCAATTATAGAACTTGATTAGGTTACTCCATTCCAATTTTCATGAATTCCAATGTACATTAATTAAGTCTTCTAATATTAAATAAACCATGAACAACCAACATTACCTTTCTTGGAATCACATTCAAATTTTACTATTCCTTTAAAGTTACAAAATCATAATTAAATACCAGCATCTCCATCCCTGTGGATTATCACCATTTAATCAACCTTTAATTTCAGTGTTACTTTCCCATATTCCCAAGCATTCTAGCAAATCATCCTATGCTACTAAACACAAGGGGGCTCAACACTGTGAGTAGATATACTACCCGTTGAGTATTTTCTGCCTATAGAAATAGAGTAAGCCCATTCTCCCTCAATAGGCTAAACACAGAAAGAACGTGGCATACCTCACACGTATTCACCCCTTTCGGAAGAAGGGTAAGCAAAACCAGCCGCCTTAAGCAGTCGAGAAAAGTAAATAAGATAAAAACCAATCAAACCACCAAACATCTAGCCATCACATCCATCTCATACCATCATCCCTAGTGTCCTCCCTAACACCCACAAGCATAAACCAATGCATCTTCCCACTCTAGGCGCCATCCGATGCCACAACCACAAGGCCTCCCTACCTCCACATAACACAACACCCCTGCAGGATCACATCACATCACAAGCAGCAGAAAAACAAAACACAACATCAATTGGGCTCTCAGCCCTAATTCACAACAAGAGGGTAACTCTAAACCCTTCAGGGAATTCAATCAATCAAGTTCATAAATCCATTTTGAATTAACATATTCAATTCGTTAGTTCCAACATAAAGAACCAAACCGGTAAGCTATAACAATGATTTAACATGCTTTACTATGCCAACTTAATCAACATCAAATTTCCACAAGAACCAGATACTTATTCATGCCCCTTTATTTTTATCCAATTAATTATCAATTAATTAAGGTTGTACATTCATTATCAATTCATCAAGAACAACATGCTAAAATTCAAGGCATATATAACACACTATCTAGCAAATATAAGGCAACAACATGAGTTCAATTCAATTTATTAATCCGGTTCAAATATTTAATTATCTAAATTCCACTGTGATACAAAGGGATAAATCATGCTATCATTATGATTGCACATAAATAATTAGAGAAGCCACAAATCTCCAACCTCAATGGTTTTTGAGGAAACCCACAATGGACAAAGAACGCCCAAGAAGACTGGGATGATTCACCAAGGATCTTCCATATATCTCTTCTCCTAACACAAATAAGACCAAATCTCATCACATACATCATCCAAACACTTAGATCTACACATAACGTGTCTAGATCTAATATACCAAGAGAAAAGGATGAGTATATCTAAGTAGATCTAAGAAAACAAACAAAAAGGATCACTTACCTTAAGAAACCGACTTCTATTCGTGAAGATAAGCCTTTAGATCGCCTCCAAAACGCTTGGGAGAGTTTGTTCCACCTCCAAGGAAAGGTAATCCTATGTTATGGCCGTTTAGGGGCTTAAACGAGGTGATTAATGGTAAAACGAGTTAGATCTACAATTTTAGGATCTAACTTTAAGTGCTTGCACAGTTAGTTTGCATGGTTTAACAAACTGTGTGATAACCGTTCATTAGATTCTGCCTCGACAACCCCTCCTTACATGGTTAGTCCGCACAATTAGGCAAACCCTGCGCTAACTGTGCATTAGCCACTGCCCTCAAGACCATCCTTGCATGGTTTTGACACAAGGTTTAGTCAAACCGTGAGAAAGCTTTTACCCTTTAACATTCCTCAAATGTCTACCCAAACACACCCCCAAGACATCTAGACTTCCCAGAACACCTCTAGTACCACATTTTCTCAAAGGAATGGACCGGAGAGGTCCAAGACATTACATCAGATACCTCTTAAAACATTCTCATCCTCGAGAATCCAAAACCCACCTATAGAGAAAATGAAACATGTTCTAAACAACCACGCACTGAGATACCTTTAGAAAGATAGAAAGCCACCAAATAAATGAAGGGACTCATCTCATAAACATGAAAGTCTCCTAACCACATAAGGAATAGTCATTACATGAAAGGGATAAACATTAAACAACTCTGGGTAATGAGAACATATCTATGACTCACGTTCCTATGTACTATCCTCTAAGCCACTGTGTCGCCACAAGGCACAAACTAAAGGAATAGAACGACCGCACAACACCTTCTCCTTGTGGTCTTGGATCTCTACAAGTCTCTCCTCAATAGTTGCATCATATTCAACATCGATATCTCCCCTATCAATGATGTGAGAGTCATCATGAAGATAACGAAGGAGCTGTGAAACATGGAAAACATCATGTATCTGACTCATCTGTGGGGGAAGTGCTACTTGATACGCCACAGATCCAACATGAGCTAACACCTCGAAAGTCCCAAAAAATTAGAGAGAATGATTACTCCCATGACCAAACCTTCGCTACCCGCGATGGTGATTCACAATCAGAAACACATGATCCCCAACATCAAACTCTAATGGTCTCTGTCTTTGATCGGAATATTATTTATAAGGATCTTGTGTTGTCTTCATCCTCTCATGAATCCCCTGAACGATCTCTGATGTATTTTGTACTTGTTCTAGTCCGAGAATTGCAGACTCTCCAAACCCATTCCAGCACAACGGAGAATGGTAAGGTCGGCCATACAAGGCTTCAAACGGCGCCATACTGATGGTGGAGTGAAAACTGTTATTGTAAGAGAACTCTACAAAGGTTAAGTGCCTCATCCATGAGCCTCAAAAATAAATAACCCAAGAGCATAACATGTCTTCAAGTGTCTAGATGGTTCGCTCTGTCTGAACATTCGTTTGAGGATGAAAAGCAGTGTTAAAGCATAGCTGAGAACCAAGAGCATATTGGAGACCATTCCACACCCTGGAGGTAAAACGAGGAACTCGGTGAGAAATGATGGTCCTTGGGACTCCATGAAGTCACATCACCTCCTCCAAATACTTCCTCGACAAAACATCCACTCATCTCGACTCCTTAATCACTATGAAGTGGGCCGATTTTGTTAATCGTTCCACTACCACCGAAATAGCATCGTGTTCTTCCAGAGATCGAGGTACACCAGTAAAAATGTCCATTGAGATATCCTCCCACTTCCACTGAGGAATATCTAATGGCTGGAGAATACCACCAGGAACACAGTGTTCGGCCTTCACCTTTTGGAAGACTAAACATCGAGACACAAACTACGCAATCACGCGCTTCATCCGAGGCCACCAAAACTGACTCCTCAAAGCTCGGTACATCTTTTTCATGAAAGGATATACTACTAGAGGTGAACTATGGACCTCTCTAAGAACCGTCTCACGCATCCTCAAGGGAACAAAAATCCTTCCTTGATACAACTTTTTGTGTTGTTCATCCTCAGACCAACCATTAGGGGCCTCACCACAAACAACTCGATCTCTCCAGACCTCCACCTCAAGATGCCCCTACTGGGACTCTTCCACCCTCTACATCAAGGATGATTATACCGTCATCTGGAAAAGAAAAAATCTACCCCCAGCATCTCTCATGTCAAGAAGAAAAGCTGACTGTTCCTCCATTACTCTCGAGGAATCACCAAATTCACACACAACATCACTACGTGACTTTCGGCTCAGGGCATCAGGTACAAAATTCCCCTTTCCTAGTGTATACTATATTTCGAAGTTGTATTCCTGTAAGAACTCCATCCATCGACACTACCTCATGTTCAAGACACACTGGGAAAAAACCTATCTCAAACTCTTATGGTCGGTGAAGAACAAAAAGTGATCACTAATGAGGTAATTTCTCCACAACATCAGAGCAAACACCACGGATGCCAACTCAAGATCGTGGGTGTCAGAGTTTCATTCATGGGGACGTAACTACCGAGACCCATAAGAAACAACTGACCTCCACTACATGAGAACACAACCTAACCCTAGATGTGAAGCATCATAAAATAAATCAAATTGGACTCCCTCAGCTGGAAGACAAAGGACTGGAGCACTTACTAACTTCTCCTTTAGATACTCGAAGGCTTCTAGGCACTGATCAGTCCATACGAATACCTGATCCTTCCTGGTCAAAGATGTTAGAGGAGTCGCAACCCGTGAAAAATTATCTACGAACCTCCTGTAATAGCCTACGAGACCAAGGAAACTTCGTACCTCTAACACTGTCTTGGGGGATTCCCAAGACACAACTACTTCTATCTTTGATGGATCCACATCAACTCCCTATTGGGACACCACATGCCCCAAGAAATGGACTTCTTGAGCCCAAATCTTAGACTTCAACAACTTCCCAAACAACAGATGTTGGCAAAGAACTCTTAAAACGGCTCGTAGATGCTTAACATGATCCTCTTTAGACATGGAGTACACAAGGATGTCATCGATGAAGACTACCACGAACTTGTACAGTAACTCATGGAACATAGCATTCATCAATCCGATGAACACAGCTGGAGGATTCGTCATGCTTCATGGAATTACATCGAACTCATAATTCCCATGATGAAAATGGAAAGTAGTCTTCAGAATACCCTCATACTTCACATGCATCTGATGATATCCCAACCGCAAGTCGATCTTTGAGATCCAACTTTCACCCTTCAGTTGATCGAATAACTCATCAATCCAAGGACGCGGATAATGATTCTTTATTGTCACTTTGTTTAAGTAACGATAATGAACATAGAACTGCAAACTTTCGTTGCCCTTCTTCACAAACAAGACAGGGGCACCCCATGGTGACACACTTGGCTGAACAAAACTGCACTACAACAGACCATCAAGCTATATAAATATCTCTCATAACTCATAAAGGGCCATCCTATATGGAAAAATAGAGATAGGAGATGCTCCTGGCTGTATCTCGATCCTGAATTCGATCTCTCGTCGATGGGGTAAGGCTACAACCTCTTCCAGAAAGACATCAAGGTACTCCTCTAGGACCCTTGGAAACGACAACTGATGAACCTCTGAAGAACCCAACATCAACTCGGCCATCATGGATGATAAGGATGGAACACATCTATGACCCATCCGAGGATCTCTCTCACCAAAAAACACCACCTTCTCTCCCTCGACACCAAGGAAAATGACCTTCTTCCGGAAGAAATCCACAATAGCCTGCATCAAGTACAACCAATCCATGTCGGGGATGACATCATATGGTTGTATTCGTAAACATAGGAAATCTCCCCAAGAGCGGGGTTGCCCCAACACTATCTCACAGTCTCTACATACCTCAAACAAGTCAGCTCGACCTTTAACTGGTGCAATCAACGATAGGGGCACTGGAAGCATATCTACCTCAAGTCCAAAGGCAAGGATAAGGGTAGGTGATATGAAGGAGTGTGTCTCTTCAGAATCAAACAAGGCATATAACAATGTAGAAAACATGAAAATGGTACCTCGAACGACATCTGGATCGTCTGGTGCTAAAAACGCTAGAGCATGAAGATGACCACGACCTCCTCCATGGCCTCTCTGATCTTGATGATGACCACCACCATGGCCTCTCACTGCTCTCTGAGTACAAGGGGCATCATGGGGCTATCCTCTTCCTGCCACATCTACCATCTGGTGATCTAATGCTGGTGCAAACTGCAGTTGATTACTCGGCTGGGACTGTCTCAAAGGAGGAACCTGGAGCATAGCACCTGGTACACGATGACAGCTCTGAAAGGTCAGGCACTCCCACTGATGATGGCCACAACCACCACAAGAAAAAAAAGCACCTGATCCCTTGGAAAAAGTTCTGAGAGTTGTTTCCTACAGAGAAACGAGATGGGAAGGGCTGGGACCTACCCCCAGGTGAACAGAAAATCTTCTTCCCTGGAAACCGGGAACCTTGGACCACATCTCTGCTCTATGAAGAATCATGTTGATTCCCCTCTCGTGACGGACTAGTCATGTTCAATGTCCTCTCCAAAACCTCCTCCCTCTCCAGAACCTCAAGATATGTCTTTATCATAAATGGGGTGACCTGGCGCTGGATATATTGATGCAAAACCTATTCAAAATGCCTCTCCTTAGCCTCCTCATCTGGTAACAGGTCCGAAGCATATCGTAGAATGTTCCTGAAATGGATTCCAAACACTCAAACACTTGAGCTCCCCTGCCAAAGGTTAAGAAGCTCCGGATGACTGGACACCTTCACAGTCGAAGAATGGAACTCCACTCTAAACTAGTCTCGGAACTCCTCCCATGAAATCACTGACTACTCACGATCAACAAGGAAAAACAACCACCAATTCCTCACTGCTCCATGCAACATCATCACAACCCAGGAAACCCAGTTCTCCTTCTGAGTATGGATCAAAATGAAGCCTATCTTGACCTCCTCCAACCAGTCTTTTGTGACTGCATCAAAAATGGATCCCTCGTACTTCTGGAGACTTTGGTGATAAAACTCTCAGAGTGTCTTCTTCCAAGTGTCGTCATCGTCAACCTCTACCCTATGGAGACCTGCTGGAACAGCCTGCTAGACATATTCTACAAAAACCTGACGAGGACGTAGACCTAGTGCCATACATGCAAAATAAAAAACACTTAGAGCACTTAAAACCCGCAATATGGGAGAATCAACATTAATTGATTAATTTTTTTCTTTTATTCATTTCAATTTAACATATCACAAGGTCTACCCATTCAAACATAGGCACAAAGAAGAATGATGCATGATCCTTTCCTAGGTCTCTACCCTTAATTTAATATCACCTTGTTTAGTAGCCATTTTAAACATAATGGTCCATGCATCATATCATAGGGGGCCCCAAAAGTCTATGTCTCAGCCGGTATCCAGTGTTTACCTCACTTGATAAACATGAATGACACTTTTTCCCTACCATCATATGCAGCCTCACATATGACTAACTCTAAACTCCATCTTATCCCTCAACCAGACCTCTAATACCACTATGTCACGACCCCCTCCCCACAAAGTGTACCCCTCCTGGGCCGGAAATGTGAGAAGGGAGATAATGACCCCCCGATTCCCGCCTCCAGTAGGCCCCAGGTTGGTGACTAGCACAGAGGGTATAGTAAATACACAAATGGGAGGCATTACCCTCTAAGAGAACACATGCGGAAGAGAGAGATAGGACATACACCAACCAACTCCAACTCAGAACTGAAATGTAAAAGAAAACCGAAGTGCATATCTATAATTTAATGAAAATAGTACAAAAACTGAAAGGGGAAACTAAAAGTACCCAGAAGAATGTTAAACAACATCAATCACAAGCCCGAACAGCTCCTGCAACCACAAGCTTGTAGTAACTCATTTTCTAAATTTTAATGTGATGACATTACGCGGTCAAATTTCTGTAAGAGAACATCTTAAATGAACTTCAATTCATTGGGTTGATCTTCTACTTCTTGATTATGTCTTACTATAAACATGTGTGGATAGCCAATGATTGTTTTACACTTAATATCCACTTATATGGGATTCATTATTATTTCTGAAACATAATAATGTCATTTATTTGTCCTTAATCAAAGGATATGATCTTAGAAAGGGATGTTATCTCAATTTACATTCCATTTATACTTATTTGTTAGTATACACCAATTCACTATTATAGGGTGTATATAAACCCAATTTGCATATTATATCATGAATATACTTATTCCAATAATATTATAATCTTTTATTAATCTTATTCCTCAGCTATTTGTATTCAAGTGTCTCTCATCTGGTTCGGAACTCTTTAACAAAAATTGTGTTTTAAATGTAATAATGATTTATTATTTTAAATCTTCCTCATTAATGTCCATGTTTTAAAAATAGATTTAAGGATTTATTTATACAGACATGAGTGTTTTTAAATTTTAGATTTTTTTTCAAAATAATCAAAGTGGAATGGAATTATTTGATTAAAAATTGCATTATTAAATATTTTAGATGATTTTGAAATTTGTTTCAAAAAGTGTTTATTATGTCAATATATTGAAATGATTTACTGTGATTGCAATGTGGAAATGAAATCTTTACATTATTATTATTTTATGGGTTATAAATATTCTATGGTTCTTGGGAATTGTTTACATATATGGTTAGTTCTATGATAAACCTATGGTGGGTGAGCCCGATATAGCCATCCAATTCAGTAGGTAACGCGATAGAGGTAAATGTTAATGTTTATCATAATTTATATATGGAATATACTATGATTGATATTCCAGCGTAAATCCCTATATAACAGTGATAGCTACAATGTACGTATGATATGGATTCCACAAGTTAACTTTATGATTTAGGATTTCTATGTGTTATTCATACATATATTGATTTCATGAGGTATGTTATGCTTGAAAACTATGGTTCCATTGATTTGTATTTATTTATGGGTTAAAATTTTTATTCCTTATTTTATAACCATTAATAAGTTGTTTATGACAACCCCCTGTTTGATATGTCTTTTATAATACATAAAGATGAATAGGGTCAAGAATGGGATCAAGGAAAAGTCATGTTGTTTAAAACATAGAACTAGAAATGTCATATTTTTATTGTCTTGATTTTATGAAAAAATGTATACTGAGTTGAATTGTCTACTTTGAAATTTTTGAAATGTAATGTAATAGATATGGCCTAATTCTCTAAGGACATAAACCTGAAAAGATCTTCAATCTTAATTATTATCTTAATTCTAGATTATGTAATATTTAAGGCTGGGTCATTATAATATTAGTTTTAAAATGATTTAACATCATATAATATTTTATTAATGTTCCACGGAGTGGGATTTTTGAAATTTTAGTGGGTTTTTAATTTGAAAACCGATTTAGAGGATTGTAAATAATTGTTAAATTTTGTAAAATTTCATTTGAAAATTTGGATTTCAAAATATGTAATATGTTCCTAAATTATTGGTTGACTTTATATGTGTTTTAATTTTTGGAAAGGGGTTTGGATTCCTTTGGAAATCTACAGGTCCATCAATTAATAATATTTTGGAATTTTTTCCACGAGTGACATGAATTATTAGAATTATATCCCATCTGGCGGACAGAGAAATGATTTACTATTTTTTTTAAAAAAAATAATCATTATCATGTTCTGTTTGTTACCATTAATAGCTTTATGTAAGGTCATTATTAATAGTAGAGTTTTATCTATAGGGTTAGAAATTTTCACATTATTGTGTCCTTCCCAAGATGCAATTGGGGAAAATTTTCATTTTCCCTATTTTATTGTTTGGAGAAAAGCTTGAAATATTTATTTATTATGATACTCAGTTAAGTTACATTAAATATAACCCATTTTAAGAAAATAAAATTCTGTTCTAATGATTTATATTAAATTCCTCACTAGGCCTAAAAAACTTGCGGAATATGTTATACAAATTTGAACATTATAACATGATTTTATGTTCATCGGAATAATAAATTTTATACATATTATGATAAAATGTATAATGTTTTTATATAATTTATTTAAAAGGAAGTACTAAATTATCTTTAAAATCATGTTATTTTTCAAAAATAAATTTTACTAATTTTTTTTTTGTTTTTTTCATTTTTATGATTTTGAATTATAATTAATTTATACCAATTTTTAAAATTTTATTTTTAAAAAAGAATATTATTTTTGAAATCATCATATCCAAATTAGTTTAGAGTAAAAATTTGGTTATTTTTCTAAAAATAGTGTTCTTTTAGTGAATTGTGAAAAATAATTCTTTATCTAAAAAACACATTCCATATCAATAAAATATTTAATTTAGAAGTACCAATTTTATTTGACTTTTATTTGAAGTAAAATTAAATATTTTTTATTTATATTTAATATAATTACTTAAAATTTAATTATTTCTATATATAATTTTAATAGAAGATTATTTTTGGGATAAAAAATGCATTAGTCTTGAAATCATTTTTATGTATATATTTTTTCTTATTTATAATTATTTAAAATACCCATTAATGATGAATTATTGAAATAAAATTAATGATTAAATATATAAATTTCAATCTAAATTCATCTAATAATGATTTCAAGTAATTTAGATTACGTAATATAATTTAATTGCTTGGAAATTTCATTATTTGGAAAACCATTTTTCCATATGGTTTGTGTGTACATATTTAAATTAATGTTTGAATCTTCTCTTAATTGAGTGTAAAATCTCATGTATTTTAACGTATTATTATTTCATAAAATTCTAAAGATGTTTTAAATTCATCTTTTATGATAATAATGTATACCCTAGAATCAATATAAATTTTGGACATAATATATTCAAATCATATAATATTTGTGATTAAAGAAAAAGTGTCTTATTTTTTAAAATGAAAATATATTACTTATGAAAATGTATTTTTAAATCTAAAGAAGTTTTATGTTGGAAATTTTTATTATATTATTAATATTATTTTCACGAAAATGAGATTTTGATTAACAAATTATTCAAAATTAAAAACGAATTATACTTATTATAAATGTGTTATTTTTTAAACAATAATTTTTGTAAAAAAACATTTATCTGATTCATTTTTTATAAAAAACAAATGATTTCAATTAATATATTTGTGGTACTTTTTATCAAATTATTGTATTGAAAATAAAATAAATATTTAAGAATTACATTAGAATACAACTATTCAATGATATATATATCAAATTTTAAATGTATAATATTAATTAAAATTTTATCACTATTTTAATAAAAATAATTAATTTTATTTTATTATATAAATATATGAAATTATTATAATTATAAATTTCATTTGTAACCATTTTTAATTTAATAAAATTAAAAAAATAATTATTTTTAAATAAAATATTAATTTTTTAGTATTAATAATTTTTTTAAAATATGAATTACGTTATATATCATTTAATATTTCAAACAGAATATGAATATAAATAAAAAATCAATAACTAAGAAAAATGGGTAAGGGATCACGAGACTGGAAAATGGGATGTACCACACATGTTATGGTTTTGAAGAAGATGCCCATTGCAAAATAGGGTTTTAATCAAGTGATGTGGAGTTGACTGAGGCTTTTCTAGGAGGCCAAGTGCGGTTAGGGTTTCGAGTGAGGGGGGTTTCACTAGTATGAATTCATATGCAGATTAAGGGGCAGATCTCAGATGAGGTAAAATCTACTTCTACTATGGGATTCATTCGCACAATGAATCCAGTGAAGAAGAAATAAAATTCAGGTGTTTAGATTAAGTTTCCATAATCATCCCCATGTACCATATTTTTCAATCTGTTAGGTAGTTATTTACAAATTTATTTATAGTTTCCTAATAATTTTTAGTTCAATTCCATTGTGAATTATTTTTTCTTCCTCCCTTGATTTTGTCCCTTCCTAAATGTGGTTTTCCTATATTTTTTGGTTCAGAAGTGGTTTAATTGTTTTAATCATACCAATTTAATAGTTTGATGTAGTAAACAATAATATTCCACTAATATGTTTTAAACTAATTGTAATGTATATTAATTATCAATCGATATTAATGTTTCATAGTATAATCTTCCGTGGTTTCAATTTCTTCTTTGTCATTTTGGGTTTTGATTAATGATCTATAGCCATGATATAATTAAATTAATATATATTAGTGTTCCTTTTCAGTATACTGGTTCTATATAATTGTAAACCCTTAAATAAAAATCAATATTGGTTATCCAAAAATAATCTAAAAACTACCTTCATTTATACTCATGTTTTAACAGATAATTAATATGAAATATATAAATAATATATCATTCATTGATTATTTTTATTATAAATATGGAGATGAGGAACATTGTGTTAATCAACACTACCTTTTTTTTGAAATGATTTATTCCTTGTTTGAGGTGTTTCACACCCTATTTGATGTGCTTGACATCTGATTTGTGTTTCTTCTTGTGTGATTCAACCATTTTTTGGTTTCATCACACCATGCATGAGACAAATAAGAGAGAGATCAAATGAATTTTCTTTTATGAAGAATAAGAAATCATTTACAAAAAAATTCATGTAATTTATGTTATTGTTAATATATTTGATCTCATATTTTACTACTGAATTGGTATGATTATGTGGAATTTTTTATATCAAAAATTTTATGGAAAAAAATTATTTTTAAATAATTTTTTTTTGAAATATTATATTAAAGTATTGTAAATTTTTATATTAAAAATATATGATTTTATTTTCTGTCAATGAGTTATTTTTTAAAGATAAATATTATTATGTTCTATTTAATAATTCATATAAAGGATTTATTTCCTATATGATTTTGTTTTAAAAAAATTATATTTTTGGGAGAAAAATATTATAATTTGAAATGATTTATTCGACCAAAGTAATATTTCTTCTAGAGTCATTTAATTGTTCATGTTTTTCAATATCGATTAATTTAATTACATAATAAAACTATATTTTATGAATAAGTTGTATTTTCAAAAGAAATACTTATATTTCATATTAGGAAGGTGTATAATATTATATTTTATAAATTATAATTTCATTTGAATTGAATTATAATGATTTTCTATTCATGTAGAATGTCCATGTATTTTTAATATTAATAACTTTCCATTCATTAAATGAAAAAATTTTACATTAATTTAGTTATGGTGTGTGAATAATTTCAACATTTAAATTAATTAAATTAATAGATTTCCCCAAATTATAAAATTAATTAATAAATGATAGATTAAAAATTTTATTGAGGATATAAAAATATTTTCTTCAATGAAAATAAATCATGTTTATTTTGAAAATTGATTTTATTAGGTTGTTGATGATTATTCTAGAGAATTCGTAGGGAGTTTTGCATAATATTATATATAGCACAGTGGGTATCAAATTATTTGATGAGGAATGGTGAGTGAAATCACAACTTCATGAGACATTTCCCGACTAGTGATATTTATTGTATCCAATGAAATTTTATAAGATCATTTTAGAATCTATATAAAATATAATAGAAATGTGTCTTTTTAGAAAAAATGAAAAGGATAAATCCAAGTGATACATAGAAAATTTTTGAATTTGATTTCCAAAATGATAAATAATTTGGAATGTTTTTATAAATTTATTTCAAATTTCATATTTAAATATTTGAAAAAAAATATTTTTAATTGCTTTTTAATAATAATTTATAAAGTACTTCAATCTATTTTTAAAACCCCATTCTGGACAATTTTATGCTAATCCCTTGATTAAAAATATTTTTTACAAGTATCGTAGAAGTTAAAAAATGGAAACATCACTTATGGAGTTAGCACAGTTGATAAAAAGTAGATATTTTGTTTTTTTAGATCTCTGATAAAATGTATTTTTTTCCAATTTTCCAGAAAAAAGACCATAAAAGTTCTTTGATTGTATTTTTTGTTGTGTATTTCTCAATTAACTTTTAATACAATATGAAACTTTTTATTATTACTAAATCTAAATCATGGGTCCTATGAATATTAGTTGGAATCAGTGCAACATTGTAAAAATGTTTTGTGATAAAGAATTATATTTTGAAAAAAACAAATATTCATGATAGAATATACTTCGAAAAACAATGTAGATAAATACAATAAATAACATAGAAGTCATTTAATTCTAATTTTGAAGATATGAATTCATAATTATAATTATTCTAATGAATGAATTGTGAAGGAACAATTCAATTAATAGGGATAATGTGAGCTATCAGGTGTTTTAGAATATTATTGTTTTATAATTTACTAATATTTATTATAATAAATTTTCCTGAAATTATATCATTTCCAATAATAAAAATAAAATTGCACATAAGATATTAAAATAATTAAATATTTATGATTAATGAAATATTATCTTAATTTCTTCAATGAATATATATTTTATGAACATGTATTTTCTTATGCTAAAATAGTTTATATATAAAATATTGATGTGATTTAAGAAATGGGATTTCATTAGAAGATATATTGAAAATTAATAACAAAATATAATTTTTATTAATGTGATATTATGATTTTACAAAATATATTAATATATATATGTATATATTTGACTACTTTTGTAAAAAAAATTAAGATATGAATTACTAAAATTAGGTGAATTTTTACCAAAATGTTGTTTGGAACATAAAATGATTATTTCTTGAATTATATAAGAATATACATATGTCCATATATATATATAATATATATATAAAATTTTAGATATTAATTATAATTTTATCAACTGTTGAATAAAATAACAAATCTTATTTTAATATAAACATATGAAATTTTTACCATCATCAATATATTTTATAATGATTAGGAATTACAAAAAATGTTTATTTAGGAAATATTTTTATATGCAATACGAATTTATGAATATTATTATATTATTTAGAATATTAATTTATTAATACATTTTCAAAAATATTTTTGAAAATATTGATACATTATTATAAATTTAAATGAATAAACAAAATAGAAAAATGGATAATAGTTCATGGGAATATAAAAGGGGTTCAACCCTACACCATATAGATTTGATAAAGGGGATAAGTGATAAAGATGACTTAAGTTTAATGATGTGGAGTTGATAATGGGCTTCACTAGGAGGTTGTGTGCTATCAAGGGATCAAATGAAAGGGGGTTCGAGTGTAAGGGAATTAGAAATGCATTGAGGGGTTGAACGAAGTTGAAGGAGGATTGACCACTTTAGAGGGAATATATCTCTAGGATAATCATGAATAAGAGAAAGTGAGTTCGAGTTTTTTAGAGGATTATTCTATTTTGTTCCTCTTGTAATCTATTTATAAATCTACATTGTATGTGTTTTTGAATATATCTTTATGTCTCTATATGAATTTCATTTTTTAATCTTTATATATCATTATTTTCTTCTTCTATTGATGTCAGCAACACCTAATTGTGGTTTAACTATATTTATTTTGGCTTATATATGGGTAAATAGATTTATTGAAACAGGTTTTACAGTTGTATGTTGTCCACAAGAATCCTCCACAAAAATAATCTAGACTGAATATAAAATATATTAATTTTATATCAATATGAATGTTTAAAAGTATAATCAGATCAGCTTTTTAATTTCTTCTTCTTCATTTTCTATTAAGATAAATTAGCATATATATATATATATATATTCAATCATTACTATAACATTGGTTCTCTATAATTTGGGGTACTTAAATAAGAATACACATTGGGATACAATCATTTATCTTTACAATACCTTCTTAGATACTCTAGTTGTAGCATAAAATAAATATGAAATATATAAATTATATATTTTCAATTGCGTATTTTAGATTCCAAATAGGTATTTCAAATCAATATTTTTAATAAAATCTACCTCTATATTTTAAAGATATGCACACACTGTTTGATGTGTTGCATTCCCCATTTTATACAATGCTTCTCTATTTTACACCTTGAATGAGTGATACAAACCTTGAAATGGTGCGATACAACATTCATAGGAAAAATAAGATTAATAGTGATTGGTTTTCTTCCATGAAGAAAAAAAATTCGTCTAAAAATAATATGTATTGGATTTATGTGATCATTATTATATTTGAACCCTTGTTTTGAAGATGAGATATATTTTATTATATTTTTCTTAAATAGTTACATGAAATTTTTAATAACAGAATAAGACATGGGAGAATTATTTGTTATCTTTTATCAAATTATGTTATAATAAGTGAATATTTATTTTAAGACATATACGATTTTATTTTCCACATAATGTGTTAATTTTTTCAAAAATATATATTATTTTATATTCTATGGAATACATTATATAACGGATCTACTTTCACAATGTTAATATTTTAAAAAATAATATTTGATGAGAAAAAAAGATTCTCATATAATAATCATGATTATTTAAAAATTAAATATTCACATTATTCATTTAATAGTTCAAATAATTCAATTTATAATAATTTTTATAATAGAAAAATTTATATTTTTCTATAAGTAGTTTTTCAATATAAATATTTATAATTCACTTTATCAAGTTCTATTAATGTATATTTTATAAATTATTTTTTCATGTGAATTTAAATATTTATTTTCTCTATGAATATATAATTTCCTTGAATTATGTATATAAATACAAGTACATTCATTTAATAAATCATTTTTCATTAATTTAATTATGTGGACTGTATAATTTCAACCTTTGAATTTATGATAGTAATGGATTAATCTAAAATCTAATTTTTTTTATGAATATTCAGTTTTAAAATATTATTTAGGATGTAAAATTATTTTCTAATTTGAATCTAATTTTTATATATTATAAAATTAGTTTTCAATGGGTTTTTAATGAGAATTAAAGATCATCAAACAAATATTAAAATTAAATTTAGTTCATCGGTATCAAATTAGTTGATGTGGAATTGAGATTGAAGTAATTACCTCGCAGGACTTTTCCATACCATAGACATTTCTTATCGAAACATGGTTTTCATAAGATCTTTAATGTTTCAAATTAATACATAAAATAAATTATTATTTTTTATTTTTTTTTTCTAAGGATAAATAACTATTTTTCAATGACTAATATTGAAAATGAATTTTCAAAAGGATATGTATTATTGGAATTTATTGGAAATGTTATTTAATTATCATATATATATATATGAGAAAATAATGTTTTTATCATTTTTAATATAAGTATTTATAAATTAATTTTAATTGGTTTTAAAACCCCATATATATATATATATATATTTTATTCATCCCACATTTTGAAAATACTTTCACAAATATCCTTGATTTTATAAAATGGAAGACTTTTCCTGCGGAGATATAAAACAAGATGAAAATTATAAATTTTTATTAAAAAAAAGTGATAAATCATATATTATTATTTAAATCTATAGAACCCAGACCCGAAATGTTCATGGAATATATATTGCACTATGTATTTTTTATATATATTTTAATGAAAAAATAAAAATCATTTTCTAGCCCTGAATTTATAAGCACGAGTTCGAAGCATTACATTGAATATGGAAAAATGATTTCGTATTTGGAATTTAAAATTTTAATATTTACTAACAACGTATTATTATTATTTGGTAATGATATATAGTAGAATCTATAAAGAAATAATTATGGTAGTTATTTTGAAAATAGGTTTATTTGGGTTGAATGTATATATAATCATTATTTCTTCAATTATTCATGTTAAAAATCCAATTTTCAAGATATTTTTCATCCTTAAATTGTCTTAAATTTGAATCATTAGACACATGGATGAATTTTTCGTTATAATTATTTAATCATTTTTATTCATTTGGGAAATTTCCTTATGTATCGAAGAAGGTCCCCTCCCCCACTTAATAAAGGAACCCTACTCCCCTCACATTTTCCAAACTCTGAAGAGATATATTCTCAAATCTATCTTTTTTCTTGGGGTATTCCATTGGTATTCTTATGAATGGTGGTTATTCCATAGTTTTCAAAATGAGTTTTGTTAATTAATAACGATTTAGTTCTTGACTGCAGGTTGTGCAATGTCGGAGCATTGTTATGGGAAATCGTTCACCCTTGATGAGGAAACGGTGTGAAATATTTAATTTTCGGATATTGGAAACTCAATGGTTTGGCCACAATATGGTATAATTTGTATGGAAACCATGATACATTTACCTCATAGAAAGTGGACATTTCATAATTGATGCACTGTTTGGTAAACCATGTGGTCTAATCATGATACATTTCAAGGAGGATTACAAAGTATGATTATTCTTTTCTACCCACGCATACTTTATCCCAAAAACATCCATTCATCCCATGTCCTAGATCATGTGACCAAAAGTGATCTCATATCTTCTTCTCGAAGCACATCATCCTCTCAAATGGTATGGATCATGTGTTTCATAATTTTTTGGGGATATATCTTGAAGGTATTATCCTCAATTCTTCTTCTTATTTATTCTTCTTCTATTTTATCTTGACATTCTCTTAGGCCATGGTAACGTGGATATAATGTTTCTATTTAATTGGGTTTAAATTATGGTTTTTGTATATGTTTCGTATTGGTTGTTCTTTCCTCTTGAAAACCTCATGGTGTTGTTTCAAGTTGTAATTATCAATACACATTTGAGTATGGGTATGTTTCCAATATCACATGTCTATTAAATTTAGAAATTATTGGTTTCTTTATTTTTCAACCTACAATATATATTAAATAGTGATTAATGATTTTATGTATAATAATTTGATGTGAAACAAGGTCTTTTTTAATTTTGATTATGTATTGGTGTTTCATTTTGGAATTTTTCACATAAAGTGTTTTATAAAATCCATAGTAGGATTTTGAATGCGATTTGTGATTTTTAGAGCATGGATTGGAATTTTAAATGAATTTTTGGAAGTTAAATGGGTGGTATGAATTTATAAAATGGATTTATAAATTGTTTGTACTTGAATGTTCTTTTTGTTGGTTTATTGAAAATATATTGTCATTTGACGGTGGTCTGTGGACTGATTAACATTTTGATAAAAATAGATTTGTTTTAAAAACATGGTGTGAGTGTTTAAGTGGGATTTCATAAATTGTTTTGATGCAGAAAATAGTGTGTTTTCATATTTTTGGAATTGTATATTTGGGTATATAGAATAAATTGATTCATCAATTGGTTCTTCCATCTCGATTGGAATTATTAAAAAATTTCAGGATCTTCTAATAATCCATGGCTAATTTTAATTCAGTTTTATGTTGAATGTTGTGATATGACTAAACTAATAGGATCTCTTATGTTATAAAGGTTGAATAGATAGAGTTTAACCATTTTTGTATCTCAAGGTTGAATTGTGTGAATGTTTTATGTGTAATATATTCATATCTTATTGGATTAATTATTGGAATTGTTGGATATTCCCCACATTAATCCTCACATGGGAACCATGTAAAACCAATCAATTTTCAATGAATGGTTACAAAATTAGCTTAGTATTATGATATTCCATGAGTCCCAATACTGGGGATACATTTTCATTATTATTTCCATGGGATAGATCCCTCAGTCAGACCATATAGGTAGATATAAAGCATGTGGGAGATAATTAATGTTATCAGGTAAGGCCTGATTTTTGAATAGGTCAAGTTGTATTGTCTCTTCTATATTTTTCAGCTGATCTCCTATGTTATCCCATGTTCTTCATCACATAGTTAACTAGGGAGGATGATTGAGATGAATCTTTGGTTAGTTACTCATGTGATATTATTTCTATTACACTTATAATGTAATCATTTTTGTTTCTCTTTGGGTGGTGTACTTATTTGGAAAATTCATTAGATTTTTTTCAATGGTTTATTGAGTAATAATTTGAAAATGTTTTACATCACCTTTCACTATATTCAAGGGAATACATTATTCTTGATCTACAATTTGATAATGGTTCCTTCTTGGGAATGATTTTGTTTGAAATGAAAATGGGAAATGGACCTTGCTTTTTTTAAATGTATAAGTTCTTAGAAAATCCTAGTTTTATCTATTTTATTTGAAATATAATAAATTTATTTTTCTTTTATTTAATGTATTTATAATGAAAATAGTCTTGATTGGAAATTCATAGTGAGATTTAATAGTCACACCTATAGTTATTTCAAGTTTTTATCTCTTCATGTAAGCCTTAGTTCAATTTTTATCATCGGGGATAATGATAGATTTTGGCATCAGAAAGTGACTATCTCGGTCACATGTAGACGTTGGGGTCATTCGGTTCTATTTTGGATGCTTTTGAATTGTTTTTTATTTTTATGTATAATCAATGTTCAATTTAAAATTTTATTTATTTATTGGGTGAATATTTTTTATTTTAATTGTTTATTTATTTTTTATTCTGAGAAATCATTCCCATGGATTCTCATTTGATGCCCAAAAACTAACTTTCAACCCATGTAAATCGATAAATCCCTTCGACCCTTATTAAAGATCAGTTCGGGAGACAAGTTAGGTGTCAACTCATGTTGGTTCGTATGTAAATTGTACCAAAGCAGGCTGCTTCTTTAGAAGTCATATCTATCAGAGTTCTATTTTTTATTTTGGTTTTCAACGTTGATAAATTAGGAATGTCAGATATTGGGGTGTAGTTTTGGTCGAATGTCATGTTAAAATACTATACAGTGAACATTAAGTTTCCATATAATGTTGGGTTATGTATAATTTCTTTGGTTATTGTGGTTTTTTAATAATGGGAAATGACAACTTAGTTGGAAAAATTTTCTTAGTGATCTCACGGGTCTTGGAAAGCAATGTGGAGGTGAGGGAATTATATAAAAAGTCATTTTGTGATGATGGTTTGATTGGAATATGTCTTCCAACCATAACTCTAAGTCACCCAATGAAACAATTTTCCCCATTTTTAATTGATTTGTGAAGATATGGATTCAACAATAGGATTTGAAAACACTTTTATAATAATTGTGAATAAACTATTTATGGTAGTGATTGTTTGGTATTTTTGAAATATTTTTAATGCGTTTTTAGATTTATTTGGTATAAATCTATGAGAATATAGATATTTATAAAAAATATTCTAGGTAAAACAGGATTTATATTATTGAGATTGTATATAAATAATAAAAATTGGTTTTACCAATGTTTATTGTTTGGAAATTAGAAGTGTAATTTGATAGTGTTTTTGTAGATTTTTAAAAAAGAGATTAAATGTTTTGATAAAATGAGTATTAAGAATATGATTCTTGAAATAAAAATAATTTTTATGTTAGTGAAACTGTTTTGAAAATGGTGAAATAGATTTTGGATGCATTTCAAGGTATTTTTTTATTGGAATAAAATTTATTGATGTATAGATTATGGAAATGGTTTTTTATTTTTCATTTAGTGAACATGAAATGTTTTTATGTGATAATCGTTGTTAGAATTATGTTGAAAATGTAAAAAATGGGTTGAATTGTTTTTTTGGAATGTGTGAATTTTTTGATTGACCTTTTTTATTATGGGTGCTCACACACATGGATTTTATTGAGTAAGTGTATGGTTGGTAGAATTGGTGTATGAGTACTTAAATTCGGCATAATTTGATCAATACCAATTTTGGCATAAGAATATGGATATAGGAGGATCCATGGATACCACTATTAAGGTTGAAATATCAGAAATAATTTTTATTTTAAAAATGTGTTTTAATAGATGATATAATGTACATATAATATTGGTTTCATGGAGTACTCTCTTTTGAATTGGGAGGGTTGTTTATTTTGTGTTTTGAACATGATAATTCAGGTTGGTGAATTGTTTTGATTGAATTCTTGGTTTTTTTGTTTCTTAGTGTATTCCCCAAAATAGTTTATGATTATTAGATATTTTTCCATGGGTGGTTCACTATTGGAAGAGCCCCTAGTTAATCAACCAATGGAATTTCATCTTGAGTTTTCTATGTTGAGACCTTGTCTGCTTTACATTCTAGAGAATCCCCTCAAGGTGGAGGAGTGGATGTGGATGATTGATAGAAATATCAATGCACATGATTTTCAATAGTCATTAATGGTTATGATTTATACCTTTATGCTAGAAGGCCCATCCTAGAAATGGTGGAATTTAGTCCCTCAATCCTAGCCTCATGAATAACTTAGCTGGGAGTTCTTTCTGGCATTTTTCATCAAACAATATTTTTCTAAGGCAGTTTATGTAAGGAAGTGGGTGGAAATGTGTTTTCTATAGAATTTTTATGGTTTTTTTTGGAGTTATTACAACATTATATGGATCTAGTTCCTTGTCTTATGAGGTTTTCTAAGGATGATTCCTTGAAGGATCAACAAATTGAGAATAATCTACATCCTAATTCTCAATCGAATGTGTTATAGTTTTGTCAAACCCCATTTACCAGAAAGGGGAGGCAGGTTATTAATGTTGAATCTATGCTAGTTGGAGTTATTTTGGTCAGAAAAATTCATATAGTATATGGAACTACAGAATGATGTTCTATTAAGGAGATGGGGAATCAACCTCATGATGATAGGGCATGGCACAAAAATGGAAGGGCTCTGGATCCCCAATTAGTTTATCCCATGAGAACGATCCTGGTGTGTCATCAGTGAGTTATGCTCGATAATATAAATCCTCCATTACAATGTTCATTGAGGTCCTCTCGTAACTATGGATATCTAGGTCACATTAAGTGATTCTATTAGGTTGTTTTTACGAAGAGTGGTGGAGAAAGATCAACCTCTTTAGAAAACTACCCATTTTATTTACATGGGTAGTGTGATATTTTTGTCTCTACATAATGACCTTTCTGTTTAATTATTATATTTATGTAATGGTTATGTTATTTGATGTTCACATTTGTTTGATATTTAAGGGGGATGTTTTGGACCTCCCAAGAAATCATGTTTCAATGAATGGGTATCTTTTAGAAATTGTGATATTTTTTTGTATTACGTAGAGTCATGTTCTCTGGATAACTTTTTCCAATTATTTCTTATCTAGGTGAATGATAATTATGTGAATTAATTTTAAAAATCAATATCATGGTGGATGTTCTTGTTTTGGGAAAATATATTTTTGTAGTTTGTCATGTTCTTTTGGTTTCACCTATAATTTTGAGGTGCAACACATGAAAACAAAATAAGTAATTTCTAATTAGGATTATCTGCACCACACTATAGGTAAGAAAATACCCAAGACACAAGGGATCTAACAATATATCTCATATTTAACCTTTTTATATATTCCTGAATCTGAGTGGTGTAGAGGACCATGGTCTATATTTTTTTCTCTAGTGTTGAAAAGGGGACAATTTATGTTTCAATCTTATAGATTCATATTCTTGGAAGGTCCTATTTTATTGTAAAAGGAATATAGGCATCCATTCACAATTATGGTCCAAATGATATTTAATATCACTTGTGTTTGTATAAAGGAATTTTGTTATAATTTCCATGAAATACAAATGGTTTATCCTTTTAAAATGTGAATCTATATTTTCATTCATGTGTCTTTAGCCTTTGTTACTCTGTTTTGATTTTCTTCAGTATTAATTTTGAGATGATGAATGATAGTTTTTTGTTTTTAACTAGGTTTGGTGTTCCATCGTTGATGAAACATGTTTTTGGATATTTTTTATGGGTGAAGTGTTCTCATGTTAGATTACGTTTTTTGGTACTTAATGGAAGAGGGACCATCATGGATCTTATTCTGGTTTCATCTAGAGTTACTCGATGTTTGTACATTCTCAATGGTGGGGATTTTATTCTGGATTTTCTTCTTATAAAATTTTTTAGTTTCTATAGTTAGATTTTAAATGGTAGTTTTTTTTCATTTAAGGTTAGAGTATTTCATTCGGACTGAACTTTGGGCTTCTAGGGTTCTCCCAAATGTCATTTTTGCAGTAATATTTTGGATGTGGTATCTTTGTTTTTCTATCTCATAATTTCTATAAGTGGTTTTGGTGCATTGGTTCATTTTAATGTTAGTATTATTTTTTTCTAATGGTGGTGGATGACGTGTTAGTGGTTTCAGAGGCTCCATCAAGTAGATGTAAGAATCCTATTTCTTTATTCAATCAACTAGTGATGTTATGAAATTATAGAGGATCAATGTGTAATGGTGGGGAGAATTTTCACCCTTGGGTATTAATTATATTCATTTTTTCAAGTCTATATATTGGATCTTGGGTTTTCTTATGTGTGTCTAGTGTTCATGATTTAAATTTGGAAATGTTGATGCATTCTAGCAGTGGAATGTTCTCCAAGTGGTACAAATTTTCACATCCATTTTAAGGTTATACAATCAATTTTTTGGTCCTATTGTAAATCCTTAGTTTTCCCTATGCGTTTTGGTGTTGAATTTAGATTTTGGGATTGATAGTGGGTGACACACATTTAGGGCATGGTTAGGGGAAAAAGTGATCCCTTACTAGGAAATTGTGCATCCAATTTTAATTCAGGATAGTGTTTAATGCATAGTTGTTGTATGGTTTGGTAATCTATATAGGATAACATTTGCGGTATGTCCCAAAGGTAATGTGTTAACCATATTGTTGCCAAATGGTTTTTTATACAATGTAGGATAACTTTTCAACACATTTAGGTGGATTAAAATATATGATTTTAATTTTATACCATCTATGATTTTTAACCCCAACCTCACATTCCTCCAATCACCAGGTTTGGGTGACCCAAAGTGAGATTCTCCCATATTCTCCAAGATTATCCTCCTCTTAAATGGTATTGATTTTGTTTTTCATCATGTTTTGAGGATATATCTTCATTGTATTCTCACTCATTTTTTTCTTACACTTTATTCTTCTTCCATTTTCACTAGAGTTTCTCTTCAACCTTTGTTATATGGATCTGAAGTTCTGGTTTGTTTATTTAAATTTTTGTTTAATATGTTTAATATTTCTCTTGGTTGTTGTCTCCTCCTAAAATATTCATTGAGTATATCTGGGCTGGTGTTTTCTACGATCATTTTATTTTATTTAGGATTCTATTTTTTAATTGTCCATTATATTTAAGAATCACTATTTTAATTATTTTAAAACCTTCCTTAGATTTATAATAGTGATTTATGATTTTTATAATATCAGTTTAATATGAATTTAGGTGATTTTCATAATTTTTTTGAAGTATATGGTGATTATTTCTTGAGTATTGCATAGAATGTGTTTGATAAATTTCATTTTTGGATTTTGATTATGCTTTTTATTTTTTAATGAATGTCTTGAATTTTTAAACTCATTTGTGTAATTTAATCGGGTGATTTAAAATATCCAAATCACGTTCTAAATTATTTGGGCTTGAATGTGGTTGTTATTTGTTCATTGAAAATGGTTTAGAATATGATGATGGTGAGTGGAATATTTGGAAATTTTATAAAAGGGGATTTTTTATAAAAATTTGGTTTGAGTGTTGTAACATGATTTATAAATTGTTTTGAAAGGTAAAATCGACAGTTTTCACATGACAATTTTAAAGATATTGATGATATTGAAAACTCTCCTTTGATAATTCTCTTTCGTCGTTATGTTGAATGTTGTTGGATTCCCAGGCTATGGAGATCACTTTTGTGCAACTTTTTGAAAGGAATGAGAATCTTCCTTGGGGTTTCATGGGGGTGAGTTGTTATGTGAATTGTTTGAATGTGGTATATGTATATTTTATTGGATTCATGGATGTAATTATTCAATCACCACCAATTTAGTATTGACATGTGATCCTGGAATAAATAGAATATTTTCATTGAATGATTATTGCAATTTCTTAATATTTGGTCCTGTTAGTGGACCATAATAATGGATTATTTTTCTTTTTATTATTTCTATGGGTTAGTTACCCTCGACTAGACAAGGTAGGATGTGATTGAGCGTGTTGGTGGTAATTGATGTCTCCAGGTAAGGAAATCCATCTAGATATGTCATGATGTATAATATGTTCTAGATTATTCCACTAAGATCTTTGGTTCTCCCATGTTCTTCAGCACTTAATTATCTATGGTGGATTATTTAGATAATATTGATGGTTAGTTAATTATGCATGTTTATTTCCATTTCACTTATTAATTGATCATAGATGTTTCAATATTGGGTGCTTTACATGTTTTAGAATGTTATATGTTGTTTTTCAATTGTTTTTTGGAATAATGATTTGAAAATTATTTACATGCCCTTTCTCAATTTTCAAGTGAAAGAATTGTTCTTCTTATCCAATTTGATAATGGTTCCTCTATGGAAAAATTGTTAGATTGATATAAGAATGGGAAATGGAAAATATTTTTTTCACTAAGAGGAAATGTGTGTAAAATCATAATTCTATATATTATATTTTAAACAAATAATTTATGTTGGTTTTATTTAAAGGAACTTAATTTAGAATATATTTTTTATTCACATCTATTTATTTTTAATACCTAAACCTATAATTAATTACATTTTGGTCACGACCCATCCCTCGGGGACCATATTGCGACTACCCCAAGCCAACCTTCCAAAGGGCCATGGGCAGGCGACCTAGGACCAAAGGCGTAAATCTCAAAACTGGGAAGGCATTTCCTTTATAACTGTAAACAAACACATCAGAGTACAAACTAAAAGTAAATCACTAAGTAAAACTGTATTCAAAAGAATTGATAGAAAGTAAACGGGGGCTGGAAACACATGCCAACTTTTAAGTACAAGTAAAACTGAAATCCAAGTACAACTGAAGAAAAGTAAAGCAGCTACAAGGTCATCCTTCAGGGTTCCTACCTGAAGGGTAGGTACAAATGGCCTGCTCAATACTCCCGTACTTTTGTCTCCTCATAGTACCATCCCACCGAGTTGTCCTCCTCCGGGTACCATTTAGTCTTGAAACTCTCTTCCTTAGTCAGGGATGCCTATCATCTGCAAACAAAACAACAAGGTGCAGGGTATAGCCCATGAAGGGGTGAGTATAACGATACTAGGTAGGGGGACCCTGAGACCCTAAAGGTATCACACCAAATCCAAAAATGGGTAAACCACGAAGTATGAAATCAACGGATAACCTTTACATAGGTTTATTCCCATACATATACCTAAGTTATCTAGTATCTTATCCCAATCATAAGGAAAACACAAAATTCATTGACTCAACTCAAAACAATATTTTTTATTATCAAACCCATGTCTGATGGCGTACTCCTCCTCTATTGAGTACAATGGAGCCTGCCGCGTCACACAGATGTGCTTCCCACTAACCTTGGACTATTGAGGTACTCCTATTGTCGAGTATCATAGGTATGATGCGCTCACACAAAGGTTCTCTCCATCACTGTTCTTCCACACTCACACAGAGGCGCTCCCCCTTATAGCCTGCATAGGTACTCTTCCTCTTGAGTATTGTGGGTCTTCTGTGCTCACCTCATAGGCGCTCCCCGCTCTGTGGGTGTTCTGCGTCACATAGAGGCGCTCCCCAATGGGCTAGTCGAGAGTAACTCTGAGTCGAATTGGTCACAAGTTGTCTTCATGTCTCTGCCTAACTACTAGGTCTCCGTACTCTGTCTGCTCGCCCCTTGAAGGATCCGCTCAATGAGCTACATTTCGATACTGCAGCTGTCACAAATTTCTACGAAGAAGTATCTCAACGGTCCTCTACGTCATAGGGGTCTCAACGCAACAGATGGCGCGTCAATCAGTCTCATGGTCTGTTAGTTATTATCCCTTTTTGTCCCGAGGGCCCGCGGTTGGATTTGTGTTAGGATCCAGCCTGAACATATCTCAGTTATACCCTGAACTCTAGTGTGGTATTATCAATGGTATGACTTCGCACCAACAATACCAGTTCCATTAACCATTCGGTCAAAAGGAAGTCTGGTTCCCATGATATGGGAATTAGTTAGGTAAAGGGGTTAGTAATGGTCCTAGGCCCGATATAACCTGGATGGACTATCTTGGCCCAACCGAGACTGTGGCCGACCTGATCTGGGTCGACCAGGTCAGACATGATGGGGTCTTACCCTACCCATTGGGCGGGTCAGCCTGCTATGTTTGGCCTGGTCTGCTAGGCCCGGCCAAGCGGACTGCGAGTGCGGTTTGGCCCAGAGGGTTTCCAAAGCAGGTGACTCGGCCTTGAAGGTTGGGGTCGGTTCGCCCAGGGATATGAGTGGCTGGGGCTCGATGAGACCTTGGCCTGAGAGGTTGGGCTGATCGGGAGGCTAGTGGGAAGGCTGCCCGAAGAGTGGGTAAGGCTGTGGGTAGAGCGTTGCACGGGCGGCGGGCAGGCATTCTGGACACTGGGCAGGCTGCAGTTGCACCAGTTAGGGCGCGGTATGGCCCGGGAAGGCCGTGGGGGCTTCGTGTAGGCCCCGCGGGGGGGGGGGGGGGGGGGGCAGGGCGTGGGGCGGCACCAAGCAAGGCGCGAGAGCAGCCCGGTAGGCCGCTTGTTGCGTCGACAGGGCACCGAGCAGGGCACAACGGAGTAGGGAAAGCGCACAGAGACAGCCTTGAAGGCCACAGAGGGGAGTCAGCAGGTCACCGGGCATGGAACTGGGGGGCTGCGGGAAGGCGGGCCGCTGCACCGGGCTGGACGCTGGGAGGCCGCAGTTAGGATGGCCGGGCACCGCTCGGTCTAGTAGTGGTTGGCCGAAAGCTTCAGTGCACCGTGGGGGCATCACAATTCACGAAGGCTCTGCTGCAGGTAGCGAGGCCTTCTTCGTCTTTATCTCATCGCCAGGAAATATAATTTTCACAAGAAAGAATAATCGATGGAAGATATCAATCCATGTTAGGATGTCCCACATCCTACGCGTTTAATGTGATATCAACTGGTTCATCGAAATAGGGAAGAACGAACTTCAATTATTCACAACCACGGAAGGATTTCTTTTCAGACAAATGATGAGAGAAGATAAAGGGATTAAAACACAAGGTAAACCCCTTACATATTGTTCGTCGTTCATCAATGGATTCATCGAAAGGTAGACGATGAAAGTCTGTCGTTCCTCATATCCGCCACACGTCCCCCAATTCCGAGCTGCGTTGGTTCGAGTGACGATGTTTGCAGAAGGTAGGATTCAGGGAAGGAAGTCGAAGAAGAAATCGTCGCCTGTGTTCTTCACATTTTTTTGTTGGAAGAAGAGTTCATTTTGGGAGATTTTCTCCCTTCTCCGAAATTCCACCAAATGAGAATGCCAAACAAACTAATAATAATATATTGTCTATTATTTTAATGATGGAACGTAATTCTAAATGGAGAATTAAATTACGTATGCTCCCCTTAATTAATCCACGAGTGTTGTCACAATTAATTAAAAGTAGAAGGTGGCACCAATTAATGGTAGAGGAGGTCAATGGAATCCCCCCTCATTAATGAGGATAGTTGAGAGATTTTCCACCCTACCAATAAATGGGGGTTTTAGTCTTGTGTGGTCCTGAAGTCATAAAATCACGTGGGAGGTTATATTACAGAGGGCCCCACCACCATAACCACTCATGGGAGGTTAGGGTGTGGTGGTCCTTCCTCAAACTCCCAAGTGGAGGTTTTAACCAAAAATAACACACATGAATGCTTAAAATAAAATAATTTATTGTACACTTTATTTTATTATTTTTTATAAAAATCCAAAAATTAACTTTTATTCTCGACCATGTACCGTCGAGTTGAAAGTCTTCTAAAGACAATACCAGTGTTGCGAGTTCAATGGTGCTCTCAGAATTCTGTTTTGAGCACCGGTTCAAAAGATATAAAATCACGCATGTATGTTTACTGAACGTACCCGAACCAAATTTCAGAAATTTATTACGACCACACTGGGCCTTAGAATCTAGAGTCGTAAATTTTCTCAGAATCATAAAAATCAAATGTATTTAAAAATAATAATTTTTATGGGATTTCTGGGATTGACATTCTCCCCGACTCATGGATTTTTGTCCCAGTAAGCTATAACTCAAACTAAAGGAACAAATAGGGGTACTGAGCACGCATCTGAGCCTCTACTCCCATGTGCTCTCCTAGAGTTTCCAGTGATGTCAGTGAACACGCACCATAGGTATCGACCATCAAGATATGACCCACTCCTATCGATCCCCAATATCCATTGGAACCTCTTAAATATCTCCCTTTCGTCGACATCCAGCTCTCTATGGTCGATGATGTGGGAAGGGTCATGTGCGTATCTCCTCAGCTGAGATACGTGGAAGACATCGTGCACCCGATGCAACTGAGGTTGAAGAGCATAGAGGTAATTCGCCTCACCTACTCTGCTAAGGACCTAGAATGGTCTGATGAATCCCATAAATAACATGTCGCCTCAGCCAATTCCTTGTATACCTCATCGAGGTACGTTCCGTAGAAAGTTGTTGTCACCATCCTCTAACTCTAGATGTCTCCGTCTCTTGTCAGCATACGTCTTCTGTCTGCTTTGTGCAGTCCTCATCCACTCATGGATGATCTGAACCCTCTCCATAGTAGATCATACAATCTCTAGTCCCACTAGTGCTAACTCCCCAGGGTCAGTCCAGCACAAGGGTGATCTGCAAGGTCACCCTTATAAGGCCTAAAAAGGTTCCATCCCTATGGTAAAGCCATATGTGTTGTTGTAAGAAAACTCTGCCAATGGGAAGTGATCCTCCCATGCGCGATCAAAGTCGTGGATACATGCACGTAGCACATCCTTGAGGGTTAGAATGTTATGCTCACTCTGACGATCTTTCTGATGATGGAAGGCGGTGCTCAAGAGAACCTATGTCCCGAAAGTTTCCTGCAACCCCTTCCATAGCAAGGAAGTAAATCGTGTGTCTAGGTCAGAGACAATTGAGTAAGTTACTCTATGTAAACACACAATATCTTACACATAGAGGCCTCTCAATATCTTTACTGATCCCTGCTTTCTAATCGATAGGAAGTGGTCCGACATAGTGAGTTAGTCGAGGATCACCCAAATCAAGTCGTGACCTATGGATGTATGTGGAAGACCCTTCACGATGTCCATGGATATCCAATCCCACTTCCACTCTGGGACCTCTAATGGTTGAACCACTTCTGTTGGTACTTGGTGCTCTGCCTTCACTTTCTAACAATTGAGGCACCATGGGACTAATTTCGCTATTGCCTTCTTTATACCTGGCCACCAGCGCTGTCGTTAAAGGTCTAGGTACATCTTCGCAACTCCTAGATGTACCGCTAGAGGGGATGTGTGTAATTCCCTCAAAACTTCCTCCTGATATTCCACTGGTACCATGGTACGTCCTCTGAAGAGGATAATGTGCTCCCCACCTTCTAGAAATCCATCGTATTCCTGCCCTGGGGATATCTGAGTACGTCATGTCTCACAGTCAGTGTCTCCAAAATGTGCCACCCTGACTCACTAAAGAAGTGGGGGAGTGACTGTAAGAGACTGAATGAATACCACTCTGTCTCTATCAACAACGGATATATTTATAGCATCTGGCTACTCTATTGCCTCTCCTAGTAGCTGTATACCAGTCCACCTACTGATCACATCTACAACTACTTTCCCGTTCCCAAGAGTATAGACTATCTTGAAGTCATAGTCCTGGAGGAACTCATGCCTATGTCACTCTCTCAGGTTTAGGTCTATCTAAGAGAAGATATAAATGATACTCTTTTGATCAGATTACATGGGGAAATTCTCTCCCACCAGATAGTGCCGCCACATCTTCTAGGAGAAGACCACTACTACTAACTCTACGTCATGGGTAGCATAGTTCTGCACGTGTAGTCTCAGCTTCCATGAACCATAAGAAATCACCGCTCACTCCTGTATCAGGACACACCCATGTCCGGTCCCTGATGCATCGCAGAAGTCTACGTATCCTTACGACCTCCTCTAGCAGCCCCAATATGGGGGAACTGGTTAGACTATACCTCAGCTCTTCAAAGCTCTCCTGGCATCTCTCTGAACACACGAAGGGTTTCCCAATCCTCATCGAGGATGATAGTGGTGATGAAAGTCTAGATAATTCTATAACTAACCTTCGGTAGTATCTATACAATCCTAGGAAACTTCATACCTCCGTCATACTCTTAGGTGGCCCCCAAGAAAGTACCGCCTCGATCTTCGCAGGATCCACTATAACTCCAGCCTCCGGGATAAAGGTTCCCAAGAAGTGAACAACTCAAATACAAAACTAGCACTTCGAGAGCATACCATAAATCTGGTGCTCTCGGATTGTGTTCAATACTTCCTGCAAATGGTAGGCATGCTCCTCTTCAGTAGTCGAGTATTCCATAATGTCATCAATGAATACTATGACAAAGAAATCGAGGAATGGATAGAAGATCCTGTACATGAGTCCCAAAAGCACTACTGTAGTGTTGGTTATGACGAAGGGAATAACCACGAACTCATAGTGGTCATACCGACATCTGAATTCCGTCTTCTGCACATCCACATCTTGAACACTGAGCTGGTGATAACCTGATCTGTGGTCTATCATCGAGAACCACCATGCTCCCTTTGGATAATCAAAGATGTCGTCAATCCTAAGGAGTTGTTATATGTTCATTGTGGTCACCTAGTTCAAGAGACGGTAGTCGACAAAAAGCTTCAAGATCTCGCATGCCTTCTTAGAGAACAGTATCAAGGCTTCCCCAGGAGAAACATTGGTCCAAATGAATCCCTTCGCCTGTAATTCCTCTTGTTGTTCCCACATCTCATGAAGCTAAACAGGAGCCATATGATATGCTAGAGTAGATATTGGTGTCATCTTAGGGTGCATATCAATTTAAGAGTGCACCTCTCTATAAGGAGGTAGTCCTAGAACATTGTTAGGGAAAAAATCCACGTATTGGTCCACCACTACAAGATATGTCGGACTCTCCACATCAACAGCTCCGAGGGTAAGGAAAGAAAATTGTTGAGTGATCGGCTACACCCTCCTTTGAGTATGTCTGTCATGTGTTGAAAATGTTCCCTTCTCATTGGTGAAGGTAAACATAGTCCCTTCCATGTGGATACACTACACTTTTCACCTAATAAATTCAATCTAAGAATGGTCTGAAGATACCTAGTCGATACACAAGATGATGACGTAAGTCCAAGACGCCGCTACTAGGAAATCTCAACCGAAGCTCTCACCTCTTGGAGTAAGCTCACACTGCTCCCACCAATGCATAATCGTCGAGTCTACTCTCTTTGGAGTCTCTGGAAGTAAGGATCGAGCCAAATGCTCCATGGAAATCCATAAGCTCCAAACAAGGGTAGTGGAAATGAAAGAGTGACTGGCACCTGTGACTATAAGAACTGCAGCAAAGGTAAATTAGAAACAAATCTTACGTTGATTCATCTCTAGAGCACTGTGATCATACGATTCAGCTGGCTGATGGTGAGCTCTCCCCTATCCACCTGCTACCTTTGTTTGGGGTAGGCATCTTGGTGGTGGTGGTGGTGGTAACACCATGTAACATCTTCCACCACCTACTGAATGACAAGATCATCTGCAACATTCGACTCCTCCCTACAGACCACCTCGTTCAAACCTCTGCCTCTTCCTAGGAGGTCTCTCAACTGTCTAGTGATCATTTGAATGGTGGGTCTGACAGTCACGAGATATGTGACCCTACCCACTGCATGAGTAACACTGTCTGATACTCGCCTGTGTGTCTCTTCTCCATGTGCCCCACCCAACTGATCCTAAATCATGTGGTCAACCACCTATAGGTAATGTCCTCTTGGACATCTGCGACATATGTCTATTTCAATCTACAGAAGACTATGATGAGTGTCAGCTGGTGGTGGGTCTCACTATTGGAAACTTCTCAGTATGGAAACTCTCCACTCGGAGGGCTCCCTATAACACCCTTGTTTGTGTTGGGATACCCTGAGAGATCATCAATGGCCTAATATCTCACTTTAGCCCCTGCTCTAAGGTTTGGGCCCTGAAAAATGGGTTTCGTACCATATCTGTGGAGTATCACAAGAGGTCAGTGATCCTTGCTAAGTGTTGAGCTACTGTCATGCTACCTTACTGTAGATGAAGTAACTCCTGTATCTGTACAGTGCAAAGAGTTGCAAAGAGAAAATCCACATGATACAAGCTTTTGATGTCATCCCAGAGAAGCATCGCCTCATCATGCACCTGGAGCATCAGACTCCACCATCTGCCTGTTACTGCCAGAAGGAGACTTGCAACAAGGATCACCGGGAAGTATGCTGGTGCGGCTAGTGGCATATATGGCCTAAATTGATGTAGTAAGGCTGGTGCCTTCACTAGTAAAGGGCCCTACACCTAGGCCTCTTCGCTCGGTGGGCGGTCAGTACCTATGACTCTCTGGGCTCTAAATGGTCATCTGTAGGGAGGTATCCTCAATGAAACAGATGTGACGTGATCAAAAGATTAAACATGGTGTGCTATCCTAGTTGAGATAACTTGAAGAAAAACATTTGAAAAGACATATGCAATCAGTGTATTCGTGCACTGACTCAGAAATCAGAAGTCAGGGTCCTGGTGTATGGATATGTTGGCTACCCGGATGAACACTAGACTCCTTGAACTGAAAATCACACTTCAGACTCTTAACACTATTTCTTCATAGAAAAGTAAGATCATTGTTCTATGTTCAGTGGTAGAATTTACTTCTTTGATACCAATTTGTCATGAACCGTCCCCCAAGGACCATATAGTGACAACCGCAAGACCACCTTCCATAGGCCGGGGCTGGCGACTAGCACCAAAGGCATAAATCCCTAAACATGGAAGGCATTTACTTTATAACTATAAAAAAAATCAGAGTACACAACTGGAAGTGAAACACTCAGTAAAACTGTATACCAAATAAGTGTTAAAAAGTAAAATGGGCTGTAAATACAAGCCCAACTATATTGTACAAGTACAACTGAAAGAAAGTACCACTGAAGAAAATTAAATTAGCTACTAGGTCATCTTCCAGGGTTCCTACCTAAAGGGTAGGTACAGATGGCCTCCGAGACACTCTCGTCCGTCCGTCTCCTCCAAGTACCGTCACATCGAGTAGTCCACCTCCAGGTATTGTCCAATCCTACTACTCTCTGCCTCAGTCAGCGCTATCCATCATCTGCAACCAACACAATGAGGTGCGGGCATAGCCTCTGCAGGGATGAGTTTAACTAATATCAGGAGGGACCCCGAGACCCTCAACGTCACATAAAATCTAACAAATTTAATATCCAAAGTATGAAATCAATAGACCAACATTTCTTAGGTATATGCCCATACATATACCTATGTTATCTAATGTTCCATCTCAATCATGAAGAAAAACCAAAAGTCATTAACTCAGCTCAAACCAAGATTTTTATTATCGAAACCACAGATAGGGGCATACTCCTCCTCTATCAAGTACATTGGTCATGCCGCGTCACTTAGAGGAACTTCCCACTATCCTTGGACTGTTGATGTACTCCTCATGTCGAGTACCATGGGTCTACTGTGCTGACACAAAGGTGCTCCCCACAACTGGTATACCGCTCTCACATAGAGACCCTCCCCCTCATAGCCTGTAGAGGTATTCCTCCTGTTGAGTACCATGGGTCTTCTGCGCTCACACAGAGGCTCTCCCCACTGTGTGTGTTTCGCGTCACATGAAGGTGCTCCCCACTAGGCTAGTCGAGTCACTCTGAGTCGAATCGGTCACACAGTGGTCAGGTCTCAGCTAGCTACTGGGTCTTCGTACTCTGTCTTCTCACCTTTGGAGGATCCACTCCATTAGGTACTGGTCGATACTCCAACTATTATGATGTTCCACGAAGAAGTATCTCAAAGGTCCTCCACATCATACAGGTCTCAATGTAATAGATTGTGGGTGAATTAGTCACCCAATCTATTAGTTATTAGTCTTTTTGTACCGGGTGCCTGGTGGGATTCATGTATGATCAAACCTGACCATATCTCAACAATATCTCGAACTTTAGTGGGGTATTCTGAATGATAAGTCTTCTCTCCAAGAATACCGACTCCACATATGGTTCGTCAAAAGGATTTCAGGTGCCCAAGATATTGCCTATGAAGGTAAAGGGGTTAGAAATGGGACTATGCCTTATCGGGAGCCGGTTGGACTTTCTTAGCCCAACCCATACTTGGCTAACCTAGTCTGGGTCGACCTGGTCAGACCTGCTGGGTCGGACCCATCCCATTGAGCGGGTCAGCCTTCAATGTTTAGCATGGTCTGCTAGGCCTGGACCAACAGACTGTGAGGGTGGTTTGGCCTAGAGGTCACCCCATAGGCGACTCTACTCGAAGTCTAGGGTCGGTTCTACCAGTGTTGCGAGGGGAATGGCTCAGGCGTCTCGGCCCAGGAGGTTGTGGCTATCGGGTGGCCGGCGGGCAGGCCGCACGGAGCCCAGGTAGGCCGAGGGTAGAGCGCACTAGGCATGAACATGCTGGCATGACACCGAGCAAGCCACGAGGGCATTGGGTAGGGTGTGGTAGGGTCCAGGTAGACCGTAGGGGCATTGGGAAGGCGGTTCGCACGTCGAGAATCTTGCCGGGAGGCCGCGGGCAGGCCATCCACGCACCTGACATGGCACTGGGAGGCCGCGGGTAGGCGGGCTATGAGCCACTCGAGCTGGCGGGGGTCGACCAAAATCTTCGGTGTGCCACGGGGGCGGCACGAGTTGTGTCAGCTGCAGGTAGCGTAGCCTTCATCGTTGCCTCCTTCGACGTCGTCTCCTCATCTCCATTCCATAGAATGTCACAAGAAAGAAGAATCAACGGACGATGTTGGGACATGTTTGTTTGGCCCGCATCCTCCGCATTTAAAGAGATATCAATTTGTTAATCGAAGGTGGAAATACTAACATCAATTATTTACAACAACGCAATGATTTATTTTCAAACAATGACTAGAAAATAATAGGGATAAAACACAAGGTGAACCCCCAAAATCTTGTTTTTCATTCGTTGGCGGAGTCACAGAAGGGAGACGATGAGGACCATCTTGCGTCGCATCTGCCCCACGTCCCCAATTTCGAGTTGTGTTGGTTCGTTGACAGGGTTGTGGATGGTAGGGTTTGAGGAAGGAAGTGGAAGAAGAAATTGTTGCCTATATACTTCACATCCTTTGTTGAAATAACGGTTCTACGTTGGGTGCTTTTCTCCCTTCTCCCAAATTCCACCAAAAGATAATTCCACCACAACTAATAATAATAGATTATATATTATTTTAATGTTGGCACATAATTCAAAATGGAGAATTAAATTACGTATGCTCCCCTTAATTATTCCAAGGGTGTTTTCACAATTAATTAAAAGTGGTAGGTGGCACCAATTAATGGTAGAGTAGTTCAAGGGACTCCCCCCTCATTAATGAGGGGAGTTGGGAGATTTTCCACCCTCCCATTAATTGGGGTGTTTTAGTCCCACGTGTTCCCCACATTGAAACCTCACGCGGGATGTTAAATTCTGGTGGGCCCCACCACCATAACCACTCATTGGAGGTTAGGGTCTGGCGGTCCCACCTCCAACTCCCATGTGGAGCTTTTGACAAACAATCACACACATGGAAGTTTAAAATAAAATAATGCGTTGTACAAATTATTATATGATTTTTTATAAAAATCCGAAACCCAACTTTTATTCTCAACCATCTGTTGTTGAGGTGAAAGTCTTCGTAAGAGAATACCAGCACTGCGATTTCAACGGTGCCCTTTGATTTCAGTTCTGATCACTGGTTCAAATGCTATAAAATCCTGCTTGTACTTTTACAGAATGTACCTAAACCAAAATCCAAAAATTGTTTCTGACCACATCGGGCCTCAGAATCAAGAGCCGTAAATTTTCACGGACTTTTAAAAATCCCATGTATTAATAAATAAAAATTTCAATGGGATTTCTAGGTCTTTACATTCTCCCCATCTCAGGGTTTTATGACCCCATAAGATACAACTAAATCTAATGGAAAAAATGGTGGTACTTATCACGTATCTGATCCTCCCACTCCCATGTGCTCTCCTGGAGGTTCCGTGATGCCAGTGAATGCGCACCAGATGTATCGATCATCCCTATAGGACCCAATCACGTCGATCCTCAATCTCAAATGGAACCTCCTAAAAGTCACCCAATCATAGACTTCCAGCTCTCCATGGTCAATGATGTGGGAAGTGTCATGCATGTATTTCCTCAGCTGAGATATGTGGAAGACATCGTGCACCCGAGGTAACTGAGGTGGAAGAGCATAGAAGAAAGACACCTTGCCTACTCTGCTGAGGACCTAGAAAGGTCAAATTAATATAAGAGATAACATGCCACTTTGGCCAATTCTCGGTAAACCTTGTTGAGGAAAGACCCGTAGAAAGACGTTGTCACTATCCTCGAACCCCAGAGGTCTCTTTCTCTTGTCAGCATATTACTTCAGTCTACTCTGTGCAGTTTTCATCCTCTCCTGGATGATCTACACCTTCTCCATAGTATCTCGTTCAATCTCTGGTCCAACTAGGGCTGGCTCCCCAGGGCCAGTCAAGAACAATGGTGATCTGCATGGTCTCCCATAGAAGGCCTAAAAATGTGCCATCCCTATGGTAGGGTGATAGTTGTTGTTGTAAGAATGCTCCAAAAAGTCATGGGACACTCCTAGTTGTGACCGAAGTCGAGGAAAAATGCATGTAGCACGTCCCCAAGCGTCTGAATGGTCCGCTCAGTCTAACCATATGTCTGAAGATATAAGGCGGTGGTCAAGCGAACATATGTCTTGAAAGATTCCTACAACCCCTTCCAAAGCTGGGAAGTAAATCGTGCGTCAGGGTGGGAGATAATCAAGGAAAGTACACCATGGAAACAAACAATCTTCTACACGTAGAGGCCTCCCAGGCTCTCTATTAAACCCTGCTTTCTGATCAGTAGTAAGTGGGCCGACTTGGGGAGTCGGTCTACGATAACCCAAATCGAGTCGTGACCCCTGGATATATGTGGAAGACCTGTCACGAAGTCCATAGATAGCCTATCCCACATAAAATCGAGGACCTCTAATGGTTGAACCATTCCTGCAGGTACTTGGTGCTCTGCCTTCACCTCCTTACAAGTGAGGCACTGTGATACTAATTCTGCTACTGCCTTCTCCATACCTGGACACCAGTGCTGTCATAGAAGATGCTGGTACATCTTTGCAACTCATGGATGTACCACTAGAGGTTATATGTGGAACTCCCTCAACACATCGTCCTGAAGTGCCACTGGTACCAAGGTACATCCTCTGAAAAGGATGATTTGCTCCCCACCTTCAAAAAATCCATCAGGTGCATTCCCTGTGGATATCTGTGTATGTCATGTCTTACAGTCAACGTCTCCAAGATGTGCCTCCCTAACATGATAATGAAGTGGGGGAGTGACTATAAGAGACTGAAGGAAGGCTGCTCAGTCTCTATAAACAAAGGATATATTTATAGCATCCAGACTCTCTTTCACCTCCCTATCAACTGTAAAATTTTCCTCCTACTGAGCGCATCTGCAACATCGTTATCCTTCCCAAGACTATAGACTATCTTGAAGTCATAGTCTGGGTGGAACTCAAGATAACCTTATTGTATCAGGTTCAGGTCCTTCTAAGATAATATATACCTGAGACTCTTGTGTTCATATTACATGGTAAAATGCTCGCCTACCAGATAGTGCCACCACATCTTCAAGGATAAGACCACTACTGCTAACTCTACTTCATGGGTAGTGTAGTTATGCTCATGAATTCTCAGCTTCCAGGAACCATAAAAAATAAATAATCTCTCTTACATAAGGACACACCCAATTCCGGTCCCCGATGTGTCACAGAAGAATATGTACTCATACACCCTCCTCCAGAAGCCAGAAGATGGGGGTACTAGTTAGACTCTGCCTCAGCTCCTGAAAGCTCTGCTGGTATCTCTCCGACCACACGAAGGGTTTCCCCTTCTTCATCAAGGTAGATAATAGTGCTGAATATCTGGAGAAGTTTAGAAAAAACATTTGGTAGTATCCAGCCAAACCCAAGAAACTCTGTACATCTGTTACACTCGTGGGTGGATCCTAAGAATGTACCGCCTCAATCTTCATAGGATCCACTGCAACTCAAGCCTCCGATGTCACGACCCGCCCTCGGGGTCCGTGCCGTGACTACCCCAAGCCCGCCTTCCATAGGCCAGGGGCTGACGACTAGCACCAAGGCGTAAATCCCAGAAAAAGGGAAGGCATTGCCTTTGTAAAGTAAACAAACATCACAGAGTAAGCAAGCGGAAGTAAAACACTAAGTACAAAAGAAGAGCTGAAAAGTAAAAAGGGGCCGGAAATACAAGCCCAACTGTAAAGTACAACTCGAAAGGGAAAACAGCGACTGAAAAGTAAAGCTGCTACGCTGAGATGTCCACTGGAAATCCCACCTGAAGGGTGGGTACAGATAGCTCCTCTGCTCCTCGGGTCCCGCCATCCGCTCCGAGTATGTCCCGCCCAGTGGTCCACCTCCGGGTACCGCCTCGTCGTATAGTCCACCTCCAGGTACCGTCCAGTCCTCGAACCTTTGGCTTCTGTCAGCACTGTCCGTCGTCTGCAACCAACACAACGAGGTGCGGGCATAGCCCGTGCAGGGGTGAGTATAACGATACTCAGTAGGGACCCCGAGACCCTCAAGGTCTCACTAAAACCAACAAGGATAACCACAAGAAGATCTCAACAGATAAACTCTACTTAGGTATATGCCCATACATATACCTAAGTTATCAAGTAACCCATCTCAAGCATGAGGAAACACAAGGATTGTGAAAACGACGGATAACCACTACCCGGGTATATGCCCATACATATACCAAAGTTAGCAGGTGACCCATCTCAATCATGAGGTAAACACAAGGTCAAAAGTCTCAGCTCAAACCAGGATTTTCATTATCGAAACCGTAACTGCTGAAGAGCTCCGTCTCTAGAGTGTACAGTGGTCCTGTCACGACTCCGAGGTACTGCTCACTAACCTAAGACTACTGAAGTACTCCTCCTGTCGAGTACTGCGGGCCAGCCACCCAAACACAGTAGTGCTTCCCGCCGAGGTATGTCACCCAAACTCCGTAGTGCACACCCCCTAGTAGCCTGCTGAGGTACTCTCCGGACGAGCACCGCGGGTCTGCACTGTCACACAGGTAGTGCTCCGTCCGCCATGGGTCTGCACCTCAGAAAGTAGTGCTCCGTCCACTGGGCTAGTCGACTCACTCCAAGTCGAGTCGGTCAAGCAGTCGTCAGGTCTCAGCCAGCTACACAGTCTCCGTACATCGCACGCTCGTCACTGGGAGGGTCCGCTCCACGAGCTACAGGTCGATACTCCAAGTATCTCAAAGTCCCGCAAAGAAGTATCTCAAAAGTCCGTTTTGTCACAGGGGTCTCAACGCAACAGACGGCACGTCGATCGGACGCCCGGTCTGTGAGTTATTAGCCTTTTCGTCCCAGGGGCCCGGTTGGTTTCGAGTGCGAAGCAATCCCGGCCGTATCTCAACTGTACCTCGAACTACCATAGGGTATACTCATAGGGACCGCTACTAAACGTAAACACCAACGCCGCTGACGGTTCGTCAAACGGACGTCCTGACTGAAAGATATCAGCTTTTCCGTTCCAGGGGCCCGGTTGGATTTCGGGTACAATCCAACCCGGCCATACTCCGACTGTATCCAAAACTCGGGCGGAGTAAGTCAAAAGTTCCGTCTCATCAAGAGGAAGTCAACGAAACAGACGGCGCGTCAATCGGACGCCCGGTCTGTGAGTTATTGGCTTTTTCGTCTCCGGGGCCCGGTTGGTTTTTAAGGCAAAACCAACCCGACCATACTCCACCTGTGTCCAAACCTCGGGCGGAGTATGCCAAAAGATCCGTCTCATTAAGAGGAACGCAACGCGACTGACGGCGCGTCAATCGGACGTTCGTGGCTCAAGATATGAGCGTTTCCGCTCCGAAGGCCCGGTTGGTTTCGTGAACTTTCCAACCCGACCGAACTCAAAGTTAACCAAAACCTTGAGTGCGATATATCGAAACGACCGTCTCGATCTAAGGATCGCGTTGCCGCAGACGGTTCGTCGATCGGAGGTCTGAGGCTCATGTTATGAGCCAAAAACCAAAACTGGTTCGAAACGGGGGGTCCGGGTCCGGGCCGACCCGGCCCGACCCCCCCCCTGGGTGGCGCGGTGGCCGGCGGCGGCAGGCGGCGGCGGCGCCGCGGCCGGCGGCGGCGCGCGGAGGCGGCGCGGAGGCGGGGGGCCGCGGCGGCGGCGGCGGCGGGCCGCGGGGGCGGCGGCGGCGGGTCGCGGCGGCGGCGGCGGCGGGCCGCGGCGCACGCGGGGGGCTAAGCCCCCGCTCTTTCCAAGAGGCGGCGCGGCTTTGCCGCGCCGTTTGTTTTTAGGAAGCGCCCCCCCCCCCCCCCCACGTGGGGGGCCTACTGGAAAAGAACCGAGGGGGCCGGTTTCCCCCTCCCTTCAAAGAACCGCCCCCCCTCTTAAAGAGGGGGGTTTTCAAGGGGTTAGCCGGGGAATTAAATTCCCCGGTTTTTAAAACATCCGGCCGGCCAGCTGGCCGGCCGGTTTTTACCAACGGGACCGGAAATTCCGGTCCCGCCTTCGACTTCCGACACCGGCGGCCCGGCCGCCGGTCTCCTCTTCCGCCGCGGCCCGGAACCGGACGCGGTCTTCTCGTCCCGCCGCGGCCCGGAACCGGCCGCGGTCTCCTCAACCCGCCGCGGCCCGGAACCGGCCGCGGCGTTCGTCGTCCGGCGCGGTGCGACGACACCGCGCCCCTCCGCCGCACTTTAATTTCTTTCAACGTGGCGCGACGGCGTCGCGTTCTTGATGTTTCTTCCATGGAGTGCGCGCGACGGCGTTGCGTAAAATAAACGCACGATCATCCGCATGGTGCGACGGCACCACGCCACTTGCTTCCACCCGCAAGAACAAACAAGAACGTTGGAGGGGGTTCGGCCGTGTTCGTGCGGTCCGGCCCCCTCACGTTAATAATAATAACGCAACTTTAAATAAACAACATCCTCACGTTAGTCATACGAACCACGAGCAAGAATGAGATAATTAAATATTAAATCAACATCCCCTACCTCGGGTATAAGTTCGAGGATTTGACTATGTCCGCGGAAGTCGACGTCGCGGAGATCGGGCGTCGCGGTAGTCGTTCGTCAATTCCGTTGACGAAGAGACACGTCCGAAGAGGCACGTCGTTGGCGAATCCTTGTACGCCGACGAAGGTTGTCCGAGGAAGGTGCGGTGTTCTCTCTCGTTGACACCGAAGACGAAGAAGAGCGGAGCGGCGTTCTTCGTCGGAACTTGAGCGTTCTACGTCAAGTCTTGAGGAAAGTCAAATAAAAAGGAAACAACAAACTCAAGAACCCCTACCTCGATAGTCGCACGTTGACGGAGTCGTGGAATATCGGTGTCGATTCCTTTGATGTCGGAGGAAGAGTCGTTGTCGAAGGCGTTCGTCGCGGAAAACCGTCGCGGAAGAGATGACGCAGAAGAAGTACGTCGCGTCGCGGATACGGCGTCGCGGATGGATCGTGTTCTTCGGCGGAGAAGTTCTTCGTTGAAGAACGACGTTCTTCGTTCTTCGTCAGAGCTTGAAGATGAAGAGGAAGCTCTCAAAATTACAAACAAAGAACCCAAAATAAAATAAGACTACCTCTTATTTTATTAACACATAACACAAAAGAATTTCAAAGGTTTGAAATTCAAAAAGGGTTTAACTCCCTTAATTAATTAAGTAACTCAAGTTGACAACATTAAATGAAATGAGTTAAAGGGGAGGTTTTGAGAGAATTTGAGGAGTTGGGGTTCGTGTGGACCCCACCTAACTTAATCCTCCCAAGGGAGGTTAAGTGGATGTGGGTCCCACTCCCAACTCCCTTTGGTAGGACTTAACTAGATAAAAATAAAATTTGTTCCTCACAAATTTTATTTAACTTAAACTAAAAAACCCAAAAACTAACTTTCAACCCGCAACAAACGCAACTTCCGAAAAGGTCTCATTAAGCGAATATCGGCGCTTCGAGTTCATCGGTGCCCTCAGATTTCAATTCCGAGCACCCGATCAAAAGTTAGGAATACCCGCTCGTTCGTTCAATGAACGTACCCGATCCAAACTTCAGAAATTAATTCCGGGCACTCCGGACCTCGGAATCAGGTGCCGTCTGAAACCGCGCTCTTGTAAAATTCTAAAGAAAATTAAGAAAAAATTTCCCTTGAATTTTACGGGTCTTTACATTACTCCCACCTCAGGGCTTTACGTCCCCGTAAAGATACAACAAAAACTAGGAAAACAAAAGAGGGTACTGAGCACGCATCTGAGCCTCCCGCTCCCATGTGCTCTCCTGGAGATTCCCGTGCCGCCATCTGTTGCGCACAAGAGGAATCGATCGCCCATGTAGGACCCGCTCCTGTCGATCCTCTATCTCCACCGGGACCTCCGTAAAAGTCGCCCCATCGTCAACGTCAAGCTCCCCATGGTCAAAGATGTGCGTCGGGTCGTGCACGTATCTCCTCAGTTGAGACACGTGGAAGACGTCGTGCACCCGGTGTATCTGAGGTGGTAGAGCCAGGTGATAAGCCACCTCACCAACCCTGCTGAGGACCTGGAAGGGTCCGATGAAGCGCGGAGATAACTTGTCGCCTCGGCCAAATCTCCGAATACCACGTCGAGGTGAGACCCGCAAGAAGACGAGGTCACCATCCTCGAACTCTAGTGGCCTCCGCCTCCTGTCAGCGTATGACTTCTGCCGGTTCTGTGCTGTCCTCATCCGCTCCTGGATGACATGGACCTCTTCTGACCTGGCACGGACCATCTCTGGTCCCACAAGAGCTGCAAGATTTCTTCTTTGCCGATAAGAGAAACCTGGTCTCATCCCCTGGATGAACCACATTCTTTGCCTAAAACAGTCAATCCTAACATGGATGATACTAATCCATACCAAGGATGACGTCGTAAGGCCTTGACGCTACTACTAAGAGATCCAACTGTTACTCTCGCCTCTAAGGGTTGAGTCACACTGTCGGCATCAGTGTGTGGTAACTAGGTCTCCTCCAGTAGATGTCTCACAAGTGAGGGTCAAGTCAACAGTCAACTGGAACCTCTTAGTAACATCACAAAAGAGGACAGGAATGAAAACATCACAAAGGATGCGTCTTTTATTATTGCAGCTCATAATACAAGACGCTACACAAAAGCAACATCAACATGGAACTATAAGTACAAGAGACGTATCCACTAGTTCCGCTCCTGTCCACCTGCTTTACTGTTGCTCAAGCATTTGTCGCTGCCACAACCTCGGTGGCTCCCTCCAAGCCTGCGGATCGAGGAGTCGTACAGTCACGTGCCAGGTGACCCTTTCCGCGGCATGAGTAACACAACCTGCTCCTTGCACGGCTAGCTCTGTTCCCACCTCGGGTGCCCCGCACCACCGGTCCTAAAACCCGAGATCGCCCAACTGCTGGTCTGGTCCTCCTGGACCTCTGCATCATCTGTCTACTGCCCACAGATGACTCGGCTTCTGATCGAAAAACACGCGGCAAAGGCAGAATCTCCTGTACACGCTCGGGGTGTAGAGATACTGGCACAAACTCCACCCTGAAGAAGGTCTAGAAGTCTTCCCATGCGAAGTTCATCTCATCGCAAAACTGAAACAAGTGGCTCCACCACCTACCTGCTGCTGCGTGAAGGAGGCTGGTAGAAAAGATCACCATGAAGTCTGCCGGCGTCCCCACTAGCCTGAAGACTCTCACCACAGCCTCCAGCCAAACCTCAGCCGCCTGCGGGTCCGTCTCTCCCCGGAACCTGGGTGGCCTCTGGCGCTGGAACTCATGCAGCGCGCTGAAGCGTCGTGCATCGCCTACTGCTGGGGCTGGTGGCATCGGTGGCCCAACGTATGGTAGTACCGCCGGTGCCTCCGCTGGTGCCTCAACTGCAAGAGGGCCCTGTACCGAAGCCTCGTCGCTCGACAGACTGTCAGCACGCTCATCCCTCCGGGCTCTAGCTGGTCGTCTGAGAAAAGACATCCTGAAAGAAACAACATAACACGATCAAACGATTATACCTGGTGAGCTGACCTGGTTTGAGCTGTTTTAAGGGGAAAAACCTTTGAAAACACACACGCAATCAGTGTTTTTGTGCACAAAGTCGGAAATCAGTTGTCAGGGTCCTGGTGTATGGATACGTCGGCCGCCCGCACCAACACTGGACTCCCTGAACTGAAAACCACACTCGGTACCCTTAACACTATTGCTTCACAGAAAGAAAGATCAGAGTCTGCGGTAGAACCGACCACCTCTGATACCAATTTGTCACGACCCGCCCTCGGGGTCCGTGCCGTGACTACCCCAAGCCCGCCTTCCATAGGCCAGGGGCTGGCGACTAGCACCAAGGCGTAAATCCCAGAAAAAGGGAAGGCATTGCCTTTGTAAAGTAAACAAACATCACAGAGTAAGCAAGCGGAAGTAAAACACTAAGTACAAAAGAAGAGCTGAAAAGTAAAAAGGGGCCGGAAATACAAGCCCAACTGTAAAGTACAACTCGAAAGGGAAAACAGCGACTGAAAAGTAAAGCTGCTACGCTGAGATGTCCACTGGAAATCCCACCTGAAGGGTGGGTACAGATAGCTCCTCTGCTCCTCGGGTCCCGCCATCCGCTCCGAGTATGTCCCGCCCAGTGGTCCACCTCCGGGTACCGCCTCGTCGTATAGTCCACCTCCAGGTACCGTCCAGTCCTCGAACCTTCGGCTTCTGTCAGCACTGTCCGTCGTCTGCAACCAACACAACGAGGTGCGGGCATAGCCCGTGCAGGGGTGAGTATAACGATACTCAGTAGGGACCCCGAGACCCTCAAGGTCTCACTAAAACCAACAAGGATAACCACAAGAAGATCTCAACAGATAAACTCTACTTAGGTATATGCCCATACATATACCTAAGTTATCAAGTAACCCATCTCAAGCATGAGGAAACACAAGGATTGTGAAAACGACGGATAACCACTACCCGGGTATATGCCCATACATATACCAAAGTTAGCAGGTAACCCATCTCAATCATGAGGTAAACACAAGGTCAAAAGTCTCAGCTCAAACCAGGATTTTCATTATCGAAACCGTAACTGCTGAAGAGCTCCGTCTCTAGAGTGTACAGTGGTCCTGTCACGACTCCGAGGTACTGCTCACTAACCTAAGACTACTGAAGTACTCCTCCTGTCGAGTACTGCGGGCCAGCCACCCAAACACAGTAGTGCTTCCCGCCGAGGTATGTCACCCAAACTCCGTAGTGCACACCCCCTAGTAGCCTGCTGAGGTACTCTCCGGACGAGCACCGCGGGTCTGCACTGTCACACAGGTAGTGCTCCGTCCGCCATGGGTCTGCACCTCAGAAAGTAGTGCTCCGTCCACTGGGCTAGTCGACTCACACCAAGTCGAGTCGGTCAAGCAGTCGTCAGGTCTCAGCCAGCTACACGGTCTCCGTACATCGCACGCTCGTCACTGGGAGGGTCCGCTCCACGAGCTACAGGTCGATACTCCAAGTATCTCAAAGTCCCGCAAAGAAGTATCTCAAAAGTCCGTTTTGTCACAGGGGTCTCAACGCAACAGACGGCACGTCGATCGGACGCCCGGTTTGTGAGTTATTAGCCTTTTCGTCCCAGGGGCCCGGTTGGTTTCGAGTGCGAAGCAATCCCGGCCGTATCTCAACTGTACCTCGAACTCCCATAGGGTATACTCATAGGGACCGTTACTAAACGTAAACACCAACGCCGCTGACGGTTCGTCAAACGGACGTCCTGACTGAAAGATATCAGCTTTTCCGTTCCAGGGGCCCGGTTGGATTTCGGGTACAATCCAACCCGGCCATACTCCGACTGTATCCAAAACTCGGGCGGAGTAAGTCAAAAGTTCTGTCTCATCAAGAGGAAGTCAACGAAACAGACGGCGCGTCAATCGGACGCCCGGTCTGTGAGTTATTGGCTTTTTCGTCTCCGGGGCCCGGTTGGTTTTTAAGGCAAAACCAACCCGACCGTACTCCACCTCCGTCCAAACCTCGGGCGGAGTATGCCAAAATATCCGTCTCATTAAGAGGAACGCAACGCGACTGACGGCGCGTCAATCGGACGTTCGTGGCTCAAGATATGAGCGTTTCCGCTCCGAAGGCCCGGTTGGTTTCGTGAACGAACCAACCCGACCGAACTCAAAGTTAACCAAAACCTTGAGTGAGATATATCGAAACGACCGTCTCGATCTAAGGATCGCGTTGCCGCATACGGTTCGTCGATCGCAGGTCCGAGGCTCATGTTATGAGCCAAAAACCAAAACTGGTTCGAAATGGGGGGTCCGGGTCCGGGCCGACCCGGCCCGACCCCCCCCCCCCCCCTGGGCGGCGCGGCGGCCGGCGGCGGCGGCGGCGCGGCGGCCGGCGGCGGCGCGCGGAGGCGGCGCGGCGGCGGCGGGCCGCGGCGGCGGCGGCGGGCCGCGGCGCACGCGGGGGGCTAAGCCCCCGCTCTTTCCAAGAGGCGGCGCGGCTTTGCCGCGCCGTTTGTTTTTAGGAAGCGCCCCCCCACGTGGGGGGCCTGCTGGAAAAGAACCGAGGGGGCCGGTTGCCCCCTCCCTTCAAAGAACCGCCCCCCCTCTTAAAGAGGGGGGTTTTCAAGGGGTTAGCCGGGGAATTAAATTCCCCGGTTTTTAAAACATCCGGCCGGCCAGCTGGCCGGCCGGTTTTTACCAACGGGACCGGAAATTCCGGTCCCGCCTTCGACTTACGACACCGGCGGCCCGGCCGCCGGTCTCCTCTTCCGCCGCGGCCCGGAACCGGCCGCGGTCTTCTCGTCCCGCCGCGGCCCGGAACCGGCCGCGGTCTCCTCAACCCGCCGCGGCCCGGAACCGGCCGCGGCGTTCGTCGTCCGGCGCGGTGCGACGGCACCGCGCCCCTCCGCCGCACTTTAATTTCTTTCAACGCGTCGCGACGGCGTCGCGTTCTTGATGTTTCTTCCATGGAGTGCGCGCGACGGCGTTGCGTAAAATAAACGCACGATCATCCGCGTGGTGCGACGGCACCACGCCACTTGCTTCCACCCGCAAGAACAAACAAGAACGTTGGAGGGGGTTCGGCCGTGTTCGGGCGGTCCGGCCCCCTCACGTTAATAATAATAACGAAACTTTAAATAAACAACATCCTCACGTTAGTCATACGAACCACAAGCAAGAATGAGATAATTAAATATTAAATCAACATCCCCTACCTCGGGTATAAGTTCGAGGATTTGACTATGTCCGCGGAAGTCGACGTCGCGGAGATCGGGCGTCGCGGTAGTCGTTCGTCAATTCCGTTGACGAAGAGACGCGTCCGAAGAGGCACGTCGTTGGCGAATCCTTGTACGCCGACGAAGGTTGTCCGAGGAAGGTGCGGTGTTCTCTCTCGTTGACACCGAAGACGAAGAAGAGCGGAGCGGCGTTCTTCGTCGGAACTTGAGCGTTCTACGTCAAGTCTTGAGGAAAGTCAAATAAAAAGGAAACAACAAACTCAAGAACCCCTACCTCGATAGTCGCACGTTGACGGAGTCGTGGAATATCGGTGTCGATTCCTTTGACGTCAGAGGAAGAGTCGTTGTCGAAGGCGTTCGTCGCGGAAAACCGTCGCGGAAGAGATGACGCAGAAGAAGTACGTCGCGTCGCGGATACGGCGTCGCGGATGGATCGTGTTCTTCGGCGGAGAAGTTCTTCGTTGAAGAACGACGTTCTTCGTTCTTCGTCAGAGCTTGAAGATGAAGAGGAAGCTCTCAAAATTACAAACAAAGAACCCAAAATAAAATAAGACTACCTCTTATTTTATTAACACATAACACAAAAGAATTTCAAAGGTTTGAAATTCAAAAAGGGTTTAACTCCCTTAATTAATTAAGTAACTCAAGTTGACAACATTAAATGAAATGAGTTAAAGGGGAGGTTTTGAGAGAATTTGAGGAGTTGGGGTTCGTGTGGACCCCACCTAACTTAATCCTCCCAAGGGAGGTTAAGTGGATGTGGGTCCCACTCCCAACTCCCTTTGGTAGGACTTAAGTAGATAAAAATAAAATTTGTTCCTCACAAATTTTATTTAACTTAAACTAAAAAACCCAAAAACTAACTTTCAACCCGCAACAAACGCAACTTCCGAAAAGGTCTCATTAAGTGAATATCGGCGCTGCGAGTTCATCGGTGCCCTCGGATTTCAATTCCGAGCACCCGATCAAAAGTTAGGAATACCCGCTCGTTCGTTCACTGAACGTACCCGATCCAAACTTCAGAAATTAATTCCGGGCACTCCGGACCTCGGAATCAGGTGCCGTCTAAAACCGCGCTCTTGTAAAATTCTAAAGAAAATTAAGAAAAAATTTCTCTTGAATTTTACGGGTCTTTACATCCGAGATGACGTGTCCCATGAAGTGAACCACACAAAACCAAAACTGAAACTTTGAGAGCTTACCATAAATATGGTGATCTCAGAGTGTGTCTAGCACTACCTGCAAATGGTAGGCATGATCCTCCTCTGTAGTCGAGTAGACCAGAATTTCGTCGATGAAGACAATGACAAAGTAATCGAGGAATGGCTGGAAGATCCTATTCATGAGTCCCATGAACACTGTTGGAGCATTGGTTACACCTAATTGCATAACCATGCCCTCATAGTTGTCATACCGAACACTTAATTCCTTCTTCTGCCCATCCTCATCTCGAACTCTGAGCTGGTGATAGCCAGATCTGAGGTCTATCTTCAAGAACCACCATGCTCTCTTCATCTGATCAAAGAGGTCATCAATCCTCGGGAGTGGGTACTTGTTCTTCACGGTCACCTAGTTCAGGTGACGGTAGTTGACACAAAGCGTCAAGATCCAGTCTTCCTTGTTGGTGAATAGAATCGGGGCTTCCCAAGGAGAAACACTATGCTGGATGAACCCCTTCCCCTGCATGTCCTCTAGCTTTTGCCACATCTCACGAAGCTCAGTGGGAGCCATCTGATATACTAAAGTAGATATCGGTGTCGTCTTGGGTTAGAGGTCAATATAGAAGTCCAACTCTCTGCGAGGCCGTAGTCTAAGAACATCGTCCGGGAAAACATCCGCATTCTTGTCCACCACTAAAGGATAATTCGGACACTCCACATCAACTGATCTGAGGGTAAGGAAAGTCAAATTGTAAGTGATCAGCTGTACCCTCCTCTGAGTAAGTCTGTCATGTACTAGAATGATTCCCTTCTCACCGGTGAAGGTAGACATGGTCCCAACTATGCGGAAACACCACACTTTTCACCTCATACGGTCAGTTTTACCATTGATTGAAGATAACAAGTACATACCCAAGATGACGTCGTAAGGCTTCGACAACACTACTAAGAGAACCCAGCCGATGCTCTAGCCTCCTTGAGTAAGCTCGCACTTCCTGGACCAGTGCGTAATCCTCAGGTCCACTCTTGTAGGAGTCTCTAGCCATAAGGATCGAGCCAACGACTCCGTCGGAATCTCCAAGCGCCAAACAAGGGTACTGGCAATGAAAGTGTGGCTTTAACCTGTGCTAATAAGAACTGCAGCTATGGGGTAGTAGACACAAATCGTACCTCAATTTATCTCCGAAGCATTATGATCATAGGACTTAGCTTCCAGAACCTGGTTTCACCCCTGTCCACCCACTCCATGCCTTTAGGGTGGGCCTCCTGGTGATTGTGGTGGTAACACCTCCTAACATATTCTACCACTAGCTGCACATCTGAATCCTCAACCACGTCCTCATCCCCCCTACAAAAAACCTCATTCGACCCTATGCCTCTTCCTGGGAGGTCCCTAAACTGTCAGGTGATCATTTGAATAGCAGGTCGAACAGTCACGTGCCATTTGACAATGCATGTCTCATGAGTAAGAATGTCTTCTACTAGCATGTGTGTCTCTGCTCCGCGTTCCCCACATAAAGGATCATGATTCATGCGGTCAACCACCTATAGGTCATGTCCTCTTGGACCTCTGTGACATATGTCTACTGCAAACTGTAGAACTCTCCATTGAGTGTCGGTTAGTGGTGTGTCTCACTGCTGGAAACTGCTCAGCAAGGAAACTCTCCACTAGGAAGGCTCTCCCTAACAACCATGCCTATTTTTTTTGTCGAGAGAGATCATCAATGCTCTAATATCTCTCCTGTGCCCCAGCTCGGAGGTCCAGAACCTAAAAAATGGGTCCCATACCATATCTATGGAGTTGTACGAGAGGTCGGTGATCCTCGCTGAGTAATGATCTACTATCATGCTTTCCTAAAGAATATGAATTAGCTCTGGTATCTACAATGCACACAGAGTTGTTGGGTCAATATCCACCTAAAACAGGCTCTCTAAGTCTACCTAGAGTAGCATCGCCTTGTCATGAACCTGGAACATCATGATCCACCATCTACCTACTAATTCATGAATGAGACTCGCGGAAAGGATCACAATGAAGCCTGCTGGTGGGGATGGTGGAATCTGTGTCCCAAAGGGAGGTAGTATTGTTGGTGCCTCTGCTGGTAAAGGGCCCTTCACCGATGCCGCTCCTCTCAGTGGGTGGTCAGTATGTACGATTCTTTGGGCTCTAACCGATCATCCGCCGGGAGGAATTATGAAAGAAACAGATGCAAAACGGTCAAAAGATTAAACATGGTGTGCTGATTTGGTTGAAGTTACATTAAGAAAAACATTTTAAAAGAAACCCACAATCAGTGTATTTGTGCACTGAGTCGGAAATCAGAATTCAAGGTCCTAGTGTATGGATACGTCGGCCACCCGCACCACCACTGAACTCCCTGAACTAAATACCACACTTCGTACCCTTAACAATATTTTTCTTCACAGAAAAGAAATATCAGATTTCAAAGTTCTGCAGTAAAACTGACTCCTTTGATAACAATTTTTCACGACCCGTCTCCTGGGGTTCATATCGTGACTACCCCGAGCCCGCCTTCAATAGGCCAGGGGATAGAGACTAGCAAAAAAAGAAAAAATCCTTATACTTGGAAGGAATTTCCTTAAAACAGTAAAAAAACTCATCAGAGTACACAACTGGAAGTAAAACACTAAGAAAAACTGTATAAAAAAGGAGTTCTAGAATGTAAAAGGGTCCGAAAATACAAGCCCGACTAGAAATTACAAGTAAAACTGAAATAATGTAGAACTGAAGAAAAGTAAAGCAACTTCTAGGTCATCCTCTGGTGTTCATACTTGAAGGATAGGTACAGATGGCCTCCTCATCAGTCATGTCCATCCGTCTCCTCTGAGTACAGTCACACCGAGTGGTTTACCTTCGGGTACCGTCCAGTCCTGCTACTGTCTGCCTTAGACAGCATTGTCCGTCGTCTGCAACCAATACAATGAGGAGCGGGCATAGCCTGTGCAGGGGTGAGTGTAACGATACTCGGTAGGGACCCTGAGAGCCTCAAGGTCTCACAAAATCCAGCAATGTTAAACCAATAAGTATGAAATCAACAGATAACCATTACATAGGTATATGCCCATACATATACCTATGTTACGTAGTAATCCATCTCAATTATGAAGAAAAACCAAAAGTCATTGAATCAGCTAAAACCATGATTTTTTTATCAAACCCACGGCTGGTGGCGTACTCCTCCTCTATCGAGTATAGTGGGACTGCCACGTCACATAGAGGTGCTTCCCACTATTCTTGGATGACTGAGGTACTCCTACTATCGAGTACTATGGGTCTGATGCACTCTCACAGAGGCGCTCCCCACCACTAGTCTGCCACACTCACAGAAAGGCGCTCCCCCTTTTAGCCTACAGAGGTAATCCTCTTGCTGATTGTCGTGGGTTTTCGCACTCACATAGATATTCTCCCCACTGTGAGTATGTCGCATGAGATAAAGGTCCTCCCCACAAGTTTAGTCGAGTAAATCCGAGTCGAATCGGTCACGCAGTCGTCAGGTCTCAGCCAACTATTGGGTCTTCGTACTCTATCTGCACGCCTCTGGAAGGATCTGCTCCATGAGATACTGGTCGATACTCCAACTGTGATGAAGTGCCATGAAAAAGTTTCTCAAAGTTCCTCCACGTCATACAGGTCTCAACGCAACAGACGACGCGTCAATCGGTCAACCAGTCTAATAGTTTTTTTCCTTTTTTTCTTAGGGGACCGGTTAGATTCGTGTACGATCAAACCTGAACATATCTCAACTCTACCTCAAACTCTAGTGGGGAACTCTCAAAGGTACGGCTTCACTACAAGAATACCGGCGCAACTGATGGTTCTTCAAATAGACGTCTGGTTCCCACGATATGGCCTAAGAATGAAATTGGGTCGGTAATGGGCCCAGGACAAATCCGAACTGGTCAGACCATCTCGTCCCAACCCAGACTAGGCCGACCCAGACTGTTTTGACTTGGTCTGACCTATTGGGTCTGACCCAACCAGTTGTGCGGGTCATCCCACTATGTTTGGCATGGTCACCTAGGCCTGGCCTAGCGGACTGCGAGAGAGGTTCGGCCCAGAGTTCGCCACGTCGAATACTCTGCCTGAAGGTCGGTGGCGGTTCTACCTACACCACGAGGGGAAAGGCTTGGGTGAATTAGACTGGGAGGTCGGGCAAATCCAGAGGCTAGCGGGCAGGCCGCATGGAGTACGAGCAGGCCACGGGCAGAGCGTGCGGGGTGCGGGCAGGCCGGATGGATGCTAGGTAGGCCATGGGTGCAGCTGGTAGGGCGCGACAGGGGCTGGACCAATCGTGAGGGTTCCGGGCAGTCCATGAGGGAAATGTATAAGGCGTGGGGGCTCCGAGTTGGGTGCATTAGTAGTCGGGCATGCTGTGGGGGTGTCAGCAGGGCGTCGGGCAGGGCGCAAGGGTGCGGGGGAAGGCGCAACAATGACCGGGTAGGCCGCATGGGCGTCGAAAGAGCACCAGGAAAGGCACAATGGCACAAGGAAGTCGGGATGCATGCCGGGTAGTGTGTAGGGAGGCCGCGGGAAGGCGGGCCACACATAGGGCAGGATAGTAGGTGGTCGTAGGTAGGTGAGTCAGGTGCTGATCTGGCTAGCGATGGTCGACCGAAAGCTTCGGTGTGCCGCGGGGACGGCAGGAGTCGCAGAGGCCGCAGGTAGCGCGACCTTTGTCGTTTCCTCATTCGCCGTCGTCGCCTCATCACCATGCCAAAGAACACCAAAAGAAAGAAGAATCGATGGAGGATATCAGGCCATGTATAGTTAGCCCACATCCTCTACATTGAAAGTTATATCAATTGGTTCATCTAAATTGGAAAGATGAACATCAATTATTTTCAACCACACAATGATTTATTTTTAAACAATGACGAGAAAAGAAAAGGGATAAAACACAAGGTTAACCCCTACCTCCTGTTCGTTGTTTGTCGGTGGAGTCGCAGAAGGGAGATAATGAAGGCCATCATTCGTCGCATCTGCCACACCCCCAATTCCGAGCTGCATTGGTTCATTGTCGGCGTTGTGGAGGGTAGGATTCGAGGAAGGAAGTCAAAGAAGAAATTGTCGCCGACATTCTACGTGTTCTTCGTTGAGAGATTTTCTCCCTTCTCCCAAATTCCACCAAAATAGAATGCCAAAACAACTAATTATAATAGATTGTCCATTAGTTTGATGTTGGAACATAATTCAAAAAGGATAATTAAATTAAGTAGGCTCCCCTTAATTAAACCAAAGGTATTGGAACCATAAATTAAAATGGGATGGTGGAACCAATTAATGGTATAGGAGGTCACAGGACTCCCCCCTCATTAGTGAGGGGAGTTGGGATACTTTCCACCATCCCATTAATTGGGGTGTTTTAGTCTCGTGTATTCCCCACATTGTAACCTCACGAGGGAGGTTAAATTTGGCTGGGCCCCACCACCATAACCGCTCATGGGAGGTTAGGGTGTGGCGGTCCCAACTCCAACTCCCAAGTGGAGGTTTTAACTAACAATCACAACCATAGAAACTTAAAATAAATTAATGTGTTGTACACATTACTTTATTATTTTTTATAAAAATCCAAATACTAACTTTTATTCTCGACCATCTTTCTTCGAGGTGAATGTATTAATAAGGGAATACTGGTGATGTGAGTTCAACGATGCCCTCAGATTTCAGTTCTAAGCACCAGTTCAAAAGTTATAATATCCAGCCTATACGTTTACTGAAAATACCAAAACCAAACTTTAGAAATTGATTTTGGAAAAAACGGGCCTCAGAATCAAGCACTATAAATTTTCGTGGACTCATAAAAATCCCATGTGATTAAAAAAATAATTTCCATTGGATTTCTAAGCCTTTACATTTTTAACTCTTACTACATGTTCCATTATAGTTTTTATCTGCATGGCCGATGGTTGGTTCTGGAATTGGAAAGGGACCCTCGGTGTCACATGGAGATGTTGGGGTAATCCTGTTTAATTTGTATGTTCTTAGATAGTTTTTTTGTATTTTCTGGTTATGAATAAAATATGTTCAATTGGTTTTTTTGTTATGATGCTCTAGGAAATTTTTGATGTTCTATTTATTTATATGGGGTGAAATAATTCCCTTGGATTTGATTCTCTTAACCCATTACTTGATTCTAACACCTGGGGTGCGATAACGCCCATCAGTCCATGTCGCTAATTAGCTCAGATGACCTGTTTGGGTCGACCATGGATGGTTCGTGATATGTATATCAACAATAACCTGAAATTATCTCTCCAAAACAAACTTATCCAAATTATAGGGGTGTTGTTCTTCGAAAAAGTCAAATCCTAGGATTCTTAATAAGACATATAAAGGAGTTTTGGCAATGCTAATGTAATTTTCATCACAAAGTATCTCTTTTCAGTTGTTTATTTAAGGCATTTAATAAAAATTATTATAATTCAAATATATTAAAACTAGTGTTCCCAATATAATGTGATATTTATGAAATTAAATTTATCCATATCTTTCTCTTTCACATGGTAAATAAATCCATCACTCATGTATCTTTTGAAATACCCCCTCACGAACAGATTTAATTTTTCATCCATCAGTGACTCACATGGATAAACATGATGATTGAAATAATAAATATATAAGATAAATATGTTGCGATATTAATTCTAAAAAATTATGCTATCTCTCACTATTTTAAACATCACCCATTAATGGCATGATATTGTTTCTCTGGTTTGTATGACCTACCGTCTATAAGCTATGATCAAATTCATTTTTAATTTATAATATTAAATATTTCTTCTAAAAAAGAATAAAACAAAAAATTATGATATTTATAAAATTCATATAATTCTATATATTTGTAGCTACATCATCTTAAAAAGTTTAATAACTTTGTTGAAAATCATGAATGAGAAAATTAAACAGTTATCTCCCAAAACAATTGTTATATTGAAATATTACTAACTAACATGTTGATAAAATGTAATTAAAGGATAATATTTGATTTTATAAATATGTAAATGGTTATGATAAAAATTATTTACTTGTTTAAAACCATTTTAAAGGATGGTAAATCATAATTAACTACTGGAAACTATAAGGTATGGGATTCCATATCAATTTACTTTCATTGAGGGAACCTATAATGTTATTCAAGAAGTTATTATATGCAATTTTAATGTTACCCTATTTAAATATTATATCATGAATAACATATAATTATGCTATTTTAGAGATTAAAATTAATTATTTTATCCAAGGGGATATTTCATTAATGATTCCAAGTGGTAAGTGTTTCATGAGTCAATTTAATTTCCATTGGCTATATTACTTCATCTTTATGATTTATATTAAAGGGTTATGAGTGTATTTAAATTTTATTTTCTCATGTTTTATTTAAAATTATTTTATTCAGATATAAATTTTTACACAAAATCAAATAATTTACAAATTATTTCCTCAATGACATGATATATGTAAGATATATCATATTTATTACAATTATTTTTGATATATTTCACATTATGATCTTCATTAAATTATATGAGAGATATCAATTGGAACATTGATTTGTTATGTTACACAAAATTGTTTTTAAATGAATAAATTTATATTTGATACATTAAAACGAATGAAAAATAATTTTTTCTAAAGATACACGTAAAAATGAGTTTCCACAATTTCTTTAGTAGAATGCAAGACCAAGACTTACTGATCAAACATATACTATATATATGAACATATAATATGAAAGTTATCATTATGCCATTTGAATGGATTGTATGAAAAGGATTTTATTAATTATGAAATATATATTTTACCAATATATATATATATATAACAAATTATTTTGTGACCAATTATTTATAACATTAACGTAAAACCCTTTTTGAAAATAAAAATAATTATTTTTCAGAAAAACTATTTTAAGGTGCAAAAGATTGTTTTATACATTTATATTAAACAAATAAAACTTTTGTAATTATATTAATAATATATATATAAATAGTGAACCGAATCAAATTTATAACATTCATTATTTTTGTTTTCATGAAAGGAGATGAATTTAAATCAATGTTAATGCTTGATGTTATTTTATAAAAAATCATTGATCTTCAACTTTTTTTATGACACATTTATTATAAAAATAATTTCACTAACTTATATAAAATATATTTTAAAAGATAATATTTATTTAATAAATTGGAATAAATTTTTTTTAGGGTGATAGTTTCATATTTTTCAGAAAAGATTCAAATTTTGATGAATATTGAAAATAATGGATTTTAATTGAAAATATTATTTATGATTATTTTTTTATAAATTGAAATTATATGTATAATTTTATTGAATGTAAAATTATATAAATTTTGTATAAATTAATATATTTTAAATCATTTTAATGATATTCATATATATTTTTGATGTTAAAATATTATAAACTTTTGATCATTTTCACATCAAAATCCACTTTTATCATCACATCTTTACGCTTAATTTTAAAGGTAATTAGAAATATTTGAAGAGTATAATTTTGAAATATATATACAATATTTAGAATAAACATAATGTATATTACCTATTATGGTAATATTCACTTTTGAAAAAAAATTATATTTAATGCAGTAAAATTTAATTATATTTGTTAAGGTTAAAATGTTTTTACTATGGGTTTAAATGAGAATGATAAGAGTTAAAATGACATAAAATGTTATTTTATTTTATATTAATAATTTTTTATCTATCATTTAAATTAAATTTTAATAACTAAGGAAATTAATTACCACTTTACATTGAATATGACCTTATAATAAGTTAAATCAAGAAAAGGACAAATATGATACCTTTCATCCTTTTAATATCTATAATACATTGGGATAGATAAAAAATAATTAGTTCACTCATAAATATTAAATTAAATGGTAAATGAATTTTTTATTATAATAATATATCATTTTATTTATAGATTAATAAGTTACATAAAATTTTTATGAAATGCCAACATGGTAATTATTTTGTTGATAAAAAAATAAAATAAAGGATACTTAAAATAACAAAGGATAATTATATAAAATTAATTATTGTTTTAAATTATTATTTTTAGATGGATATATAAATTTTAAAAATTTAATAATATATTCATATTTTATCATTGTATTTATATATTTTAAAATTAAATTTAAATGAATAATGTCAAATTTGACATTAATGTAATTTTTTTATAAATAATATTTTATTAAATTAATTACAAATAAGAAAAGCCATATATTATTATATTCTATTTTAATATGATGATAAATATAAACAATTTCGCATTCATAGACCTATTTTTATTTTAAAATGAATATAATGTCATTAAATTAAAAAACATTGATAACATAATAAAGGTTAAAACAGTTTTTTACACGATCATACACTTATGTTAATATATATTATCAAAAAATTATAATTTTTATTTAATAAATAGTATTTAATTTTTATATTAGTTTAATATAATTTATATATGAAATTTTATTTTTAAATTTATTCATGAATAAATTACCTTGGGAAATTAAAAGATTAATATTATTATGGTAATACCAAAATTGGTAAAATTGAGTAGACATATAGAGTAAGCAATAAAATGATACAAATGTGTTTTTTTTGTTTTTTGGAGGTTATTTTTGAACAAATAAACCATTTGTAGGCACATGTGGTATAGTATGCCTCCCAATAGAGAATACATTTGTGTATTTTGAAGAATTTAGCACCTCCTCCATTATAAAATCCTATTCACTCCCCTCACTTCATTACACCTCTTAATAAATTTGAATTTTCCTAATCCAAAAAAATACCCTATATAAATCCGTACTAATATCCTATATTCCAATCTTTTAATCAAAATAAATCCATGTATGTCTATTGGTGTAAAAAATTTGTCACTCCAAAATTGGCCAACATTCATCAATGAGCTTTTTTTATATTTTTATCCACCCATTTAATATTATTTATTCTATGATGATATATAAAGATTATTATCTTCCATATTATGATTTTTTATGTAATAGATGTTACCAATATCCTTCCACCCCCTCCGTCAAATGGGCTATGAAGTCATCATTTATGTTTATGAAGGACTACCACCTCGAGAAACGATGTAATGCGTTTTTCAATTACTGACTCTAAAGGATTGGTATGATGATGGATATAATGTTTATATATGATATATATCATAATTTTTCAACAGGAATTGTTATATAATATTTATCCATTTATGTTCCATTATATGAGGGATACGATAAGGTCGATTGTGTGTATAATAGAGTACTGCCTCACAAAGACAAGTGATTCATTTTTCACTAACACAACGAATAGATAGTAATATAGTTAAATTTAATAAATATAAGTGTTATTAATGACATATTTATAAAATTTATTAAATATTTAACATTATGTAATTATTATGTATCAATTTATTTTTACTAATTCACTCAATGAAAAAATGATAATGTCATTATATTATGTCTGGACAACTGCATTTTAAATGTCATATTAATCATTTTTCACCATCAAATCATAAGAATGATATATATAAGAATATAAAATTAAACAAAATGGTATTTATTATATTATTATCATTATTTAAGGATTAATATTTCTTACCTTATTTCAGTAATGGTCATTAAAAAATTGGCACATTACTCATGTAGACGTAAGGCCCATCGGCTCAATGATTGTAAAATAAGTTAATTTACCGTAAAATTATTTCAAGATTGGATTTAAAATTTTAATTTATTGAAATATATCATAATTATTTCATTATAATTAATATATTTTTTTTAAATAGTTTCTTTTGACTATAGTCAAACTTGTAAAGTAAATTTTGACAAATAGACTGAAAATGTTCAAAATATCTGGCTTAAACATAATTATCTTGGTAAATATAAATAAATCAGTAATAAGTTACGTAAAAGTAACAATTATCTTCTAAAGGGTTCTCATGAAATTAAATAAATAACATAATTTTATTATTCAATAATATAATGAACAAGCGTGATGAAACAAAATTAATGTAATGGTTTTCTTGTCCAACTTTTATTTATTTATGATATATGTCATATTCAACACATATTTTTTATGTGACATGTATTTAATTCAAATAAATTTATTATTTTTTAATTATACATATTTATGGGGTTTTGAATATCCTTTTTTTATTTAACCTTTTTATTGGTTTATAGTTTAAAATATTCAAAAGTGCTAAGGTGATTTTGTCCAAATTTTCCATCTATGAGAAATATTTTTTAATATACACATATATTATTATATAAAGTGTATATATATATCCTCGAAAATTTAATTTTATGAATTTATTTATTATCATGATATATAATTGTAAATTAATGTTATATTTCCATGGTTCTTATAAATATTAAATAACAATGTGTTAAGAGTGTTATATTTTAATCCCATTATATTTTAAGATTATTTATGATTATGTCTAAAATAAAACAAATATTATCATTTACCTCTCAAATTTTTAATTATTTCTAATCTCCATGGGTTATTCATTATATTTTCATGTATATTTATCTTTTTCTTAGTCAATGGTACATAAAATAATCGAAAATGTGTTTTTAAAAAATATGATTTCATTTAATTCTTTAGATTGAAATAAATTTTATTTATGAGAAATGTCTTATATAAATACTATCTAAAATATTTTTACTATTTTTCAAATGAAATTATGAATAAATTATTTACCAATTTTTAGTTTTTAAATTAAACCCTTGTAAAATAGTTTTCTTTTTTCAGATGAAGTCACCTTTCAAATACTTTTACAGTGAAAAAGTAGTGTTCATCTATAATGTATGGAATGAATATATTTACACCCTGTAATAAAAACTAGTTCATTGATGATAAATTTTCAAGTTTATAAAATTATTTAAATAATTTTTTGTAATAGTCTGGAAATAAATTATTTGTATATGCTTTTTTTCATAGAAATTGTTTTACATGTTTCATGATTTAAAAACTAATTTTAAAAATGAACAGTATATTATCATAAATAATTTTTAAGAATATAATAATTGTATATATGTTCATCAACATAAACAAAACATGTTGTTAATTATGATCCATTAGGAATATTTTTTAATTACACAATACTAATTTTTTCTCTAGATGGATTAATATTGTTTCATGTAGAATTTTCTGAAACCCATTTCATTTCCAAGCATTAATCATATTCCAACTTTTTTTTATTTTAAACATATTTCTTTTCCATTGTTGAAAAATGTTTCTAATTTAATGACATGAAACCCATTTCTCTTACATGGATTAATTAGGTTATTGAATAATAATTTTTTTCTGAGTCTCTAATTAAATAACCGTGTATGTTATTCATGTTATTGTTCATGGAAGTAATATATTATGGGTTAATGATGTTTTATTTGATCTATATTAATATAACAATTCTCTTTATGATTTATTCCTATGAATATTTATTTTTTAAAATTCATATTCCATGTTTTCATGTTTGATGATCCAGGTATTGTAGGGTATTAATATTCTAATTTTGGAAGCGTGCACTATAATTATTTAATCATACCCTTTATGTTATTATTATTCTCCCTGATGAAGTTTAAATACTATTTCTAAAAATTTTCTTAACTATGTATTTAATATCACAAAGAATATGATTCTCTATAAATAAGTTATACATAATAATGTTGAATGATTTATGTTAAAAATGGATTTCATAGAGATTATGTCCATGTATTATAGATAAAAAGGAAAAAATGGGTTAAGAGGGTTGGATTCAAAATTATTGTCATGTGAATTTATTATATAGGATTAAGTCTTAATTATTTTAAATAATAAAACTAAACATTCCTTAAGTCATAATGGGATCCAATTTTATGTTTTCTTTATTTTTAGATGAAAAAATTTATTCACAATTATCACCATCAAAGAAAGAGATGTAATATTTATCATATCAGTTCAAAAACAGGATGTGTGGGTCTTGAAATATTATATTAGGTATCAATGTTAAGGATTAGATAAATTTTGAGACAATGATTTTTTCATGTGAGTTTATGTTAAGAGTTATGGATACCATAAAATGTCTATAAGACTATGGTTGATCATAAGTTAAAAGACTTTAACATTCTTTTTTATGGTTTTATGTAGTAATTTTTTTTCTTTTTATGGAATTTTTAGATAGTTTTAATCCGGGTGAGACATTTTTAACCCATATGATCAACATGAAAATTTATTTAGGGAGGGATTTTTTTTTTGTATTAATTATATTAATATCAGAAATATATGAAATTTTTGTATGATAAATTGTTGTTGATTTATCATGAAAGATATAAGATCAAATCCTTATAATCACTTTTTTTGGAACATATTTTATAATTTTTTGAATAATTTTAAGGATAATTATTTATGAAATTATTTGGTTTGATCATTGGATATTAATTTTTAAATTTAGAGATTAATTTAATATGGTAATTTTTTATCATATTATGTTCTATGAATTTTGGTTTTATTTAATGTCTAAAGATATATTGAAAATATTTCATCTATTTTATAGTATCGTGGTCTTTAAAATTTTAAATCAGTTCATTATGCATGAAATATTCATCTTGACTAATCATCGTTTGGAAGGAATATGATATTTTAGAAGAAATTAACCAAAGGATGAAATTCTACTTGACAATTAAGTATATTTTACCATATTTTAAGTCCACATAGTGAATGAATTAGTCAATATTAGAAAATGGACATTCAAACACAAATATTTTCTAATTACATTAATATATTATAAATTATATGAGATTTTAGATCATCATTTATTAATGGTTTCAGGGATATTATCATTTAAATGATCATTCACTTTATTTTCATCAATTAACTTAGACAATATCTATCATTATAAACAAATTTACTCCATTCCCAGAAATGATAGCATTTTTGGAAACCATGTTTGGTGTTATTCCAAATTATTTTTTACTTATCATTCCCTATATTTTATTTGATATTTTCATAACCTGATTTATAATAATGGTTTAAAAAAAGGTATTACGAAATATCCAAACATTAATTACCGAGATAATGTTCTAATATCTAGGACAAAATATATTATATATGGAGGTTGTAACACCAAATTTTTCTTCAAAGAATAAAATAATATTTGATTGTGTAAATGGAATGAATAATTGAGTTTATATTATTGTACATCCCGAAATTATTCTCTTCAATAGATTTTGTTACTCACAATACTGAGTTTTAGAAAACTACAATATACAATTAATAATATTAATTAATATGATAGTTATCACCAAGAGGGTAGAATGATGGTTATAAACATGATTAATTGAATTATGTAAATATTCTTGAAATATTTAAATGTACTGTGATCATTTGTGAACAATTAATTATATACTAAAATAAAACCCATTTGAAAATAAAATGATATCTCTTTTCTAAAAAACAATTTAATGACATAATAGTTTATTTTATACCAATTCCAAAATCACAATTTTTGGATTATATTAATTAATTATATATATAATATATTAAATCTAATGTTTAAAATTCATTTAATGTGTTTTCTATACAAGAGATGAAAATTAATCCCATTTTATACTTAAAATTCAATTTAAAAGTAATTATTAATGTCGCATTTTTAGGGATAATTTATTTTAAAAATAATTTTTTTGAAATTTTATACATTAAATATGAATGAACTAACATAATTTTAAAAATTTGAATACCAAAATTAAATAAGGGTTATCATTTCTATGTTTTCTAAAATGTTTCACCTATTAATGAATAGTAAAAAAATAATGAATTTAAACTAAAAATTGTCATTTCATTTGTAATATTTATAAAGAAAAATTATATTTCTAATTGGTTATATAATTTTAGATTATTTAAAGATTAAATTAATTTATAAAATTTTCATCATTTGAATCATATTCATATTGATTTTTGAAAGAAAAATTGAATTCATTTGAACATTTTCATTTTAAAAAACCTATTTAAAATCCTGCCTGTGAGATTATTTTTAAAATAAATTAGGAAAATTATATCAGTTTAATTTATTCAAATAAATTAACTTTATTAAATAATAATAATTTAAATCAACCAATATATTAAAAAAAATATCTAATGAATTTGAATAGGTAATTATTTTTAATTAATTACCATAGTTAAGGTAAAATAAATTTACAATGGGGTTAAAATATAATAATAAGAGTTAAAATGAAATAAAATGATTTCGATATTTTATTAAAATAATTTATTTATTCATTTCATTCAATTTATCAAAAATATTATAATTACATTCCACATGACATTGAATATTATCCAGATAATATGTTATGTAATCAAAGTGAAGATAAAGATATATTTTTTCTTTTTAATGTGTATAATTCCTTTGGATAACAAAAAACTACATTGGTTAAATGATACAAATTATTTAGAAATATAAATGAATATTTTTTATTATAATTTATGTACAATTTTTAGATATAAATTAGTTACATAATGTTATTATGAAATGCTTAAATACTGGTTATTTTGTTAATAGAAAATTTTAATAGCTCCTACAAAAAAATAATATAACTGAAGTAAAATGCACAAATTGTTTCATTAAATTATTTGTTATTTGAATAAATCCGGTTACACAGGTTTTAACACAATATATTATAATATCAACACTTTATTATTAATTATTATATTCTATTTATATGAATAATTTCCAAATAAACATTATTATTATTTTAAGATAAATTATATTTTATTAAAATATTTAAAATTAATAATGATAGTTTATTCTACATATTTTTATCTATAAATATATATCCACTATTTTCAATTAATTGACCAAATTTTATTTTATAATGACTGTAATGACTCATAAATAAAAAAACATTTCTTAGTTAATGTTAAAATGGTGTTTTTGCATGATTATGCGCTTATGTTAAATTAAATTATCAACACAAATAGGATTTTTATTTGATAAATTGGATTTAATATTTATTATAATTATGTCGACATAAATTTATGAATATTAATCAATTATTAATCTTAATGGATAATGTATTTTTTTAAATAATAAAATTGAAGTGAAGGTGGTCAAGAAATGGTAAAATAGAGTAATCATAAAGGAATATAAATAACATGTCACAAATGTGTTTATTTTTATATGGTGGAGATTTTTATGATAATAATAAATCCTACCCTAAATTATTATTCAAATTTTTATGGAACATGTGGTAAGGTAGACCTCCCAATTAGGAATACTTTTTGGTATTTAGAAGAATTCCACTCATCATCCATTCTGAAATGGAATTCACATCCATCAATTATTCAAAACTCCAAAGAAATTTGGATCATCCAAAACCTATACAAATCACCTATAATATTCTATCCTCTAATCCAATAATATAATTTTTAAGGAATCCCAACCAGGTAATGAATTTCGTAAAAACAAAATAGAGGTTGATGAAAAGAGATAAGATTCATCAACGAGAAATTATGTTTTATTTTATTCTCCAACCATTCAATAATTTATATATAATTATGATATAATAAGATTTTAAAATTACATATACATATATTTTTTCATTTTATTTTTATGATATAAAACCAAAAAATTTCTATAAACTGGGTTATGGAATCCAAATTCATGTGTACAACATACCACCGCCTCGCGAAACGTTCTCATTCGTTTTTCCATTAACACATCTCATAATTTAGAATAGTGAAGGATAACGATTTTATAAATGATATTTATAAAATAATTTTATCAGTATATTTAATATATAATATATACTATTTTACATTACATTCAATATTGTGTATGAGAACATCGCTCATGTGTATGGTGGACTACCGCCTCGTGATGTGTTGTGGTTCGTTTTCCCTAACACATTACGTGAAAGGTAATAAATGTATATATAATAAATATATGAGAATAGATTATATATTTATAATAATAATAATATATTTATAATTGTTTAAATATAAAATATCATTTTCAATTTACCTTTTCACTCATTGGAAAAAAATGATCGCGTTGTTCATCGACATGTGGACTACCACCTCTTCAAAATGATGTCATTCATTTTTTATCCACCACATCACATTGATGATATTAATAAATATATATAATTAAATAATAGGTTTTTTATAATATTTTTATCATTTTTTAAGGTATATTTACATTACATCTTTCTATAATGATCATTCATAAATATAAATGTTACACAAGCGGCCATATTTTCGACTATCTCCTAGATCATAACATGAGATTATTTTTGATAATTTTTTTCTTGATTGATTTTAAAATTATCAATTATTAGAAAATATGATAATTAATTATTATTATTAATTTTAATATTTTTATACAATGACTACTTTGACTATATTCAACCAACGATAATCATTTTTGGTACATAAAACAAATATGGTAAAAACATCCCACATAAAGCTAATAAATTTAGTAATTATATATAACTTATTAATATGTGAAATAAAATTAATGATAATCATGAGAATGGATACCGTTATATAAAATAATTAAAATATTTTTGTTATTATTTAATAAAAATAAGAAAGGGAAAATTGAACATCGGGTACTAGATTTCTCATTTCACTTATATTTCAATGATATATATACAATATTCACAAAATATTTTTGTTGTGTAGTGTATATAATTCCAATGATTTTATTTTTTTCCTTACAGATAAATTTATTGATATTTAAATATCCATTTCTTGATCTACCTTTCATGGGGTTTATTGTTTCAAAATTACTATAAAGGTAAGGATTTTTTGTCTCAATTGGCCTACATAGAGACGTATGTAATTATATACATCTATCCCTTTTCTATATATAGTATATACATAAACATTTAAATATAATATAATTAATATATATATTCTCTGGACAATTTAAATTTAATTTATTGTTAAAATTATTTTTATATTATGAATAATGGTTACTAATGTTGCCATAATTTTATCATACAATCTCATTTATTATTTGGATTTTTTATTATGACACTAATGTTGAAATTTAATGGATATAACTCCGAATAATTAACATGAATTATCTTATAAAAATGTTATTAACGATATATTCAATAATGTTTACTATTTTTTCACTCTTTTAGATTTGAATTTATTGAGAAACTATTTTTTAGAAAATCAAACCCCATTTTTTTCTTCAGTTGAAAATTTGTTTTCTTCCAAAAAAATATTATCTGTGAAAAATTCTAAAAAAAAATATCCTTTTCAAAATGATTTATTGATGATGGGTTTTACCAATTGTCTCTATCAAAAGAATTTTCTCAGTGGCATATTCTTGTCATTTTCCGATCATAGTGTTTTTTTGTACTTTTTACAATGAAAAATGAAATCTCATTTAATATGAAAAATGTGTATAGATTTACCCAATGTCATTAAAATTATTAAATTGAAGAATAATTTTAATGATTGCATTTTTAATTTAATATAAATTCCAACCATTCTGAAATAAATTGTTTTTGAAATTGGTTTTCAAATAAATTTATTTATAAAATGGTCTGTGATTTATTTATTTTTTCAAAATGATTATGATATTTTATTGAATGATTTTTTCAAAGATATTAATATTGTGTTTATATTCGTTAAAATAGAAAAACCTTGTTCTAATTTATGATGAATTTTTTAAATCTGTTAATTATACTATACTCGTTCTTTTAGTAAATTAAATAATATTATTTTAATATATTTTTGTATAACTCATTTAATTTCCACATTTTAATCATGTTTAAACATTAATGATGTCAAACAAATTTATTTTATTTTTTTAGTAATTTTATTTTAAAAAAATTGAAATGAAATAAAATTACGTTCCAAAAATAAACTCGGTTATAAAAGAATAATGACAATTTCTATGAGTTTTATAATGAAATCTGTATGTATATTTTGAATGTTGTGGTTCTTGGATATTATATACCATGGGAGAACCTATATAAAATAAGGAGATCCCATTATAGATTATAGAAAGGGTGAACCTTGATATAACTCAAATACATTGGGTAATGATTACATATTTTAGAAAATTATATTCATAGTCGTCCATATAGTTATTGCAAATATTTAGGGTTATGTAAGGGTTATATAAGATGACGTTCGGAGATACCAATATGTTTTATTAATTATTTATATGGGTTTATGTGGTTTCATTCGATCAATATTGAGGTCACATGTCCCATGATCATTTATTATTGCCAATTAATTCATTATAAAATAATGTTACAATTATTTCATGTTTGATGATCCATTTATTAAATGGTATTAATATTTTTATTTCACACTCCTGAACATTGATAAAATCATTCCCCTACATTTTTATACTATAATAATCTTATGTCATCATACACTTATACAATTTTTATGATCAATAAATTAATACAGTTGTTAATTATTATGTTTCTCCTTAATAAAAATGTATGTTAATTTATTAATGGTTCATTTTACACATGTATAATGAATTATTTTATCGAGTTATGTATAGAGAGTATTTTATATGGATGATAACAATGTTTTAATGTGAAATATTAAATCTGGGTTATGTGGGAGAAACATTAAATTAATTTCATATGAAAATTTGATATATAATTTATTTCCAAATTCTATAAATCTTTAATCATAAAAGGTCATAAATGATGTTAGTAAAAAAAAAATTCCCATTTGATTATGTCATGTTTTAATTGAAAAAATGGGTCCCACATATCAGCATCAACGATAGAAAATTAATGTCTATGTGTTTTGAACCAAATCCAGGAGTGTGTGTCTTGGAATATTATATTTCATACCATGAATCTATAAATATAAATAGTATTTAATGTTACATATTAATTTATTTCTACATTGGGGGTTATGATTCAAATTATACCTATAGTGGTAAGTGTTTATTCTTCAATCTCATTTTAACAACGATTGTTAATTTATAATTTTAAATTCAATGAATGTATTTGATAATTTTATAATAAACCCTTAAATTTTGTTATCCTATTTTTATTCATCAGCATTACAATAATATTTCCATTTTTATACCTATTGTACATAATATGAATGACTTTTTAATGAGATCCCATATATATTTTTCTTTTAGGTTGAAAATAAATTTGCATCCAAGTCTATTTTTTATAAAACTATTTCCACAAATGTTTTTAATCTCTTATTATGTTTTTATAAATTAATATATTTACCATGGTTGAACTTTTAAAAATTGTTTTAAAAGAATAATCATGTCCTTTTGAAAATAAACCACATTATGAATTATTACAAAAAATTTGAAAAAATCATTATTTTAACAAAAACGGAATGTAAGAAATTTTCTTCTTTTGATGACCTATAAATGTTTTGAATATTATATAACATGTTTACATGGTTCTATTTTAATAAAAAAAATTCCCTAATATTCAATAAAAAAATGTAAAAAAAACATTTTTATTGTGAAGGGATTATTTTCAGAAAAAATGTTTTTGTTAAATTTTTATGCAATGGTTATATATAAAAGATGACAATAGTTATTTTTAATGTGTACTACACTAGAAATATTTCATAATTATAGGATACATATTATTTCATGGGATGGTTAATGATCATTTTTACTAGGTAATGTATTTAAATTCACTTTTCTAATTTATTTTATATTCATTAACATTTGTTTTAAATGATTACATAATTTTTATGATTGGAAATTAATTTTTCATTATGTATCCATATTATTTACATTTTATATGATTATTTCAAAAAATGTATACATTTTCTTCATAAAATTTTTATATTGAATTTTATTTAATGGTATTGGGGATCATTATTTATATATGTACTCCTTACATAATTTATATATTTTTCAACAAGGATTAATGTTCATCGATTGAATCGATTATTTTATATATGAAGAATTTATTTGAAACACACTGATGGGTGGAATCCATAATTATATAGCCCTTTGATGCATTGATAGAACTCATGAGAAAAACCAATATCATTTTATTAAATGGGTCTACACCTATTGTTTTAAAATATCAAAACAAACGGTCATGATTGTATATATCGTTATGTTCAATATTAAACATTTACATTAATATAAATCTAATTATTATCATCAATGGATGTATTTTTTCTATATTTATTGATAAAATGTAATGTGTTTTCTATTCTTTCCAATTCCATGTTTATTATGCCTTATACACTAATGAAAAAAACATTATTGATAATATTTAATGTGTGTTCTATTATTTACATATCCATATTTATTATATCTTACCTAATCCTAGTGGATAATTTTTTGATTTAATGACATATATGTTCAATTATATACATAGTCATTGATTATGCCTTATTAAATCACGAAAGATTACATTGTAAATAAAACTTACTAAGAATATGATCTCACCATTAATTTTTCCTTCCACAGGATATTATTAATCATTACATTAATGATTTCATAGATGTTGAATATTTTAATTTCACAATGTTTTATTTATTATTTGATGAAAAATTGTAATATTCGAGTTTGTATCTTGATTTTCTAGACTACTAAATTATCTGATCCTTCAGCATGTGATCACTTGTATTATATTCCAATATAGTGATGTATCCACATCCCCAATGCTACAAGGGCTGGTGTCTCCTTTTTTGGTATTAGGGGATGAAGTGTAGAATCCAAGGGAAGTGGATTTACGAAATCTTATATTAGATAACAGAAGGATATATATGAATTTTAGAGTTGGAATATATATCAAGTAACATCCAATTTTTTTAATGGAATAGATCATGTAAATTTCCAATAAATACATCCATTTATGGATTTTAAAAGTACATGTGAAATTGGAATACATGTTTATATGGGTAATAACTCAAAAAATGGTTCATTGTGATTTGACTCGATCTTCACATTGTTTATGATAACATGCCTTAATAAACACATGATTTGACACTTCGAGGGGATGTAAAGACCGTAAAATTCAAGGGAAATTTTTTTTTTTTCTTAATTTTCTTTGGATTTTTACAAGAGCGCGGTTTCAGACGGCACCTGATTCCGAGGCCCGGAGTGCCCGGAATTAATTTCCGAAGTTTGGCTCGGGTACGTTCAGTGAACGAACGAGCGGGAATTCCTAACTTTTGATCCGGTGCTCGGAATTGAAATCCGAGGGCACCGATGAACTCGCAGCGCCGATATTCGCTTAATGAGACCTTTTCGGGAGTTGCGTTTGTTGCGGGTTGAAAGTTACGTTTTGGGGTTTTTCAGTTAAGTTGAATAAAATTTGTGTAAAACAATTTTTATTTTAACTTATTCTTTTAAAACCTATCGGAGGAGGTTGAAAGTGGGACCCACACCCACTTAACCTCCCTTGGGAGGATTAAGTGTGGTGGGGCCCACACGAACCCCTTTTCTTTTCTTTTTCTCTCAACGTTCTTAACCCCCCTTTTAATGGCTTAAGTTACCCTTGTTTAATTATGGGAGCTATGCCTTTTTGAATTTCAAAGCTTTGAAATTCCCTTGTGTTGTGTTAATAAAATAAGAGGTAATCTTATTTTATTGGGAGTTCTTAGTTTGTCTTTGGGAGCTTTCTCATCTTCAAGCTCTGACGAAGAACGAAGAACGTCTTCATCCTCAACGAAGAACGATAACACTTCGTCAAGGATCATCGACTCGGAGACCCGGTATCTTCGGACCTCTACTTCCTCTTCGGACCTTCTTCGTCGACAAACGAAGATCCGCCAACAACGTATCGCATCGGACGTAACTCTTCGTCAACGGATTTGACGAACGACGACCGCGACGCCCGACTTCCGCGACGCCGTCTTCCGCGGAACGTAGAGGATTTCTTTGAATCTCAAACCCGAGGTAGGGGATGTTTTTATTAATTATTTTATTCCATTCCTGAATCGTGGATTTAGCATGACTAAACGTGAGACTTTTTAGTTATGTTATTTGTTAACGCGAGGGGAGTCGGACCGCACGAACACGGCCGAAACCCCCTCCTTCGTTCATATTGTTTCATGCGGGTGGAAGCAAAAGGCGTGGTGCCGTCGCACCACGCGGATGAACATGCTTATGATTTCCGCTATACCGTCGCGCTTCGCCGAGGAGAGACTACAAGACCGCGACGCCGACACGCCGCGTTGGGAGGATTCTTGGCACGGCGAAAGGGGCGCGGTGCCGTCGCACCGCGCCGGACGACGAACACCGCGGCCGGTTCCGGGCCGCGGTGAGACGAGGAGACCGCGGCCGGTTCCGGGCCGCGGCGGAAGGAAAGACCGGCGGCCGGGCCGCCGGCGTCGGAAGTCAAGGGCGGGACCGGAAATTCCGGTCCCGTTGGTAAAAACCGGCCGGCCAGCAGGCCGGCCGGATATCATAAAAACCGGGGGTTTAAACCCCCGGCCGGCTCTTCAAACCCCCCTCTTAAAGAGGGGGGGCGGTTCATTTAAGGAGGGGGGCAAAGCCCCCCGGTTTTTGTCCAGCCGGCCCCCACCTGCGGGGGCCGTTTATATTTCAAGGCACGGCTTTAAGCCGTGCCGTTTTGTTAGAAACGCGGGGCTTAGCCCCGCGTGCCTCCCGCTTGCGCCGCGGCACCCCGCCGCCAACGCGGTCCGCCAGCCGCCGCCGCCACGCGGTCCGCCAGCCGCCGCCGCCACGCGGTCCGCCAGCCGCCGCCGCCACGCGGTCCGCCAGCCGCCGCCGCCACGCGGTCCGCCAGCCGCCGCCGCCACGCGGTCCGCCAGCCGCCGCCGCCGCGCCACGCGGCCGCCGCCGCCACGCGGCCCGCCGCCGCCACGCGGCCCGCCGCCGCCACGTGGCCCGCCGCCGCCGTCCGCCGCCGCCGGCCGCCGCCGCCGGCCGCCGCGCCACCCAAGGGGGGGGGGGGGTCGGGCCGGGTCGTTCCGGACCCGGACCCCCCCGTTTCGGACCAGATTCGGTTTTTGGCTCATAACTTGAGCCTCGGACCTCCGAATGACGAACCGTTTGCGGCAACGCGATCCTTGGATCGAGACGGTCGTTTCGGTATATCGCACTCAAGGTTTCGGTTTACTTTGAGTTCGGCCGGGTTGGTTCGTTCACGAAACCAACCGGGCCTTCGGAGCGGAAACGCTCTTATCTTGAGCTACGGACGTCCGATTGACGTGCCGTCAGTCGCGTAGTGTTCCTCTTAGTGAGACGGATCTTTTGGCATACTCCGCCCGAGGTTTGGACGCAGGTGGAGTACGGTCGGGTTGGTTTTGCCTTAAAAACCAACCGGGCCCCGGAGACAAAAATGCCAATAACTCTCAGACCGGGCGTCCGAACGACGCGCCGTCTGTTGCGTTGAGTTCCTGTTGACGATACGGAACTTTTGGATACATCAACTTCGGTCTTCGTGACAGTTGATGTATCAGCCTCTCGGCTCGTGGAGCGGACCCTCCGTACGAGCTTGCTGTGTGCGGGAACCCTAGTGCTGGCTGCGACTGTTCTACTGCTACGACTGCTACTGTGACTGCGACGACGACAGCACAGAGATCCTGTGTGGATTCAACGACGACAGTACAGAGATCCTGTGTGGATTCGACGACGACGACTACAGCACTCAGCGATCCTACGTGGATCAGTGCTACAGGTTCTGTGTGAGCCCGATCCTGTGTGGGTCCTTGCGCTCAGCGGTTCTGTGTGAGCCAGCGCCTACAGGTTCTGTGTGAGCCCGATCCTGTGTGGGTCTTGCGGGGGTTAGTTACCTATCGATCCTTCGTGGGTCCGACGACTTAGATGGATCAGTGATCATCTTTATCGTCCCTGAAGAAGTATACCTGTGTGAGCTGAATCCTGTTACTTTCCTTTGTGGAATACGTATACTTTCCTGCGTGGACTGAGTTATACTTGGGCTCGGAGGTTGGAGCGTTTTTGAATTGATGACTTAGGTATATGTATGGGCATATACCTAAGCAGTGTCGGTTGTTACTTCGTGATTGTACTTTTCTTCGTGGTTTATCCTTTGTGGATTTTAGAGACCTTCAGGGGTCTCGGGGTCCCTACTGAGTAGCTTATACTCACCCCTGCACGGGCTTCGCCCGCACTACGTTGTGTTGGTTGCAGACGACGGACAGCGTTGACCTTAGCTGAGGTTTGCGGAGCGGGACGGTACCCGGAGGTGGACCACTGGGCGGGACGAGCACGGAGCGGACGGTGGGACCCGTGGAGCAGAGGAGCTATCTGTACCCACCCTTCAGGTGGGATTTTCCAGTGGACAGCACGGAGTAGCGGCCTTTACTTTTCAGTTGCTGTTTTTCCCTTTTCGAGTTGTACTTTACTTTCAGTTTGGGTTTGTATTCTGGCCCATTTACTTTTCCGCACTTCAGTTGTACTCTTCTTGCTTAGTGTTTACTTTCCGCTTGTTTACTCTGTGGTGTGTGTTTACTTTTCAAAGGCAATGCCTTCCCAATTTGCTGGGATCTACGCCTTGGTGCTAGTCGCCAGCCCCTAGCCTATGGAAGGCGGGCTTGGGGTAGTCACGGCACGGACCCCGAGGGCGGGTCGTGACAAATTGGTATCAAAGGAGTTCGGTTCTACCGCGAACTCTGATCTTTTCTATGTGAAGCAATAATGTTTAGCGTATTGAGTGTGGTTATCAGTCCAGGGAGTCCAGTGTTGGTGCGGCGGCCGACGTATCCATACACCAGGACCCTGACTTCTGATTTCCGACTTAATGCACGGAAACATTGATTGCGTGTGTGTTTCAAAGTTTTCTTTGTGATTACTTGTGTCAGCTCACCGGGTATACTGATCTGCTTAATGAAAGTCTCAAGTTTTCTTTGTGATTACTTAATTCAGCTCACCAGGTATACTGTTCTGACTATGGCACTCTTGATCTCCTTTTCAGGATGGCCCCACGACGACAGCCAGCTAGGGTTCCGATGGTCGAGCGAGACGACAGCCCACCGAGCGACGAGGCCTCGGTGCAGGGCCCTTTTCCAGTAGTGGCACCGGCGGTAGCTTTACCCGCCGAGCCCCCGATGCTTCCAGCAGCAGCCGCTGACGATGCACGTCGCCTCAGCGCACTGCATGAGTTTCAGCGACAGCGACCGCCCAGGTTTCGCGGGGAGACGGATCCCCAGGCAGCAGAGGACTGGCTGGAGGCAGTAGTTCGAGTGTTTAGGCTAGTGAGGACACCAGCAGACCTCATGGTGATTCTCGCTGCGAGCCTACTACACGCAGCAGCAGGACGATGGTGGAGCCTGATGCTCCAGGTGCACGATGAGGCATCTCTACTCTGGACGGACTTCGAGAGCCTTTTCCGCTCTGAGTTCGTCCCGGCCACCCTTCGAGCGGTACGCATCCAGGAGCTTCTACAGCTGCGGCAGGGCAGCATGACGGTCGCCCAGTACTCGGCGAGATTTACCGATCTCTCGCGCTACTCGACCGACATGGTACGAGACCCATTCTTCCGGGCCCGGACCTTCGAGCAGGGTTTGAGACACGAGATCAGGGCATCGCTGATCTCCCTCAGCATACCGACTCAGACAGGAGTACTGGAGCGGGCTCTTCTGATCGAGAGCTTCCTTGCTGAGTCTACACCAGCACAGCGACCCACCGCAGGGCGGCACGTGGCAGAGTCATCTGCAGCAGGCAGTCGACGGATGACTCAGGGGTCCAGACAGACCAGACCTTCAGGCAGACGATCTCAGGGCACTGGCTCAGCAGTGCGGGGCACACAGCGCGGAGCCAGTCTTCCGAGAGGCAGGCAGTGCTACTCGTGCGGCGGACAGGGCCACATGGCTCGTGACTGCCCGACCCGCCGTGCCGAGGAGCAGCAGTCAGTAGATGGACCACCGAGGCAGAGGCAGAGGGTCGACCGTGGCGGTCCGCAGGGAGGAGGCGGACGAGGCAGAGGAGCTGGACGAGCAGCTGGTGGTGGCCGACGCTTTGAGGCTTTACCACCACCACCACCAGGAGGTCCACCTCGACCACAGGGAGCTGGCGGGCAGCGACAGGCACAGCTCCAGGCAGCAGAGGCCTACGACCACGGCGCACCCGAGATGATTCGAGGTACTATCTGTGTCTATTCCACCCTTGCTGCAGTTCTTATAGACACAGGAGCGAGTCACTCTTTCATAGCCGCTGCCCTTGTTCGGAGCTCGGAGATTCCGACTGAGCCGTTGGCTCGATCCTTACGGCTAGAGACTCCTACGGGAGCAGACTCGACGATTACGCACTGGTGCCGGCAGTGTGAGCTTACTCTAGGAGGCGAGAGCTTCGGCTGGGATCTTCTTGTAGCAGCGTCGAGGCCTTACGACGTCATCTTGGGCATGGATTGGCTGTCTACGGTCCATGCACAGATTGACTGTTTTAGGCGCAAGGTGCGATGTGTTCGTACCGACGGGAGCAGGTTTACCTTCACCGGCGAGAAGGGAACCTTTGCAGCACAGGATGGACTTCCGCGGAGGAGAGTGCAGCCCATCTCTCATCAGTTGGCTAGCCTCATCCTAGGAGCAGTGGATGTACGGAGTCCGGCTTTTCCTGCAGTGGTGGACCAGTACGTGGACGTCTTTCCCGACGATGTTCCAGGGCTACCTCCTCGCAGAGAGGTAGACTTTTATATTGACTTGTACCCCGGGACAGCCCCGATATCCACTCCAGCATATCGGATGGCCCCCGCCGAGCATCGAGAGCTACGGGTACAGTTGGAGGACTTACAGGGCAAGGGATTCATCCGACCCAGTGTTTCACCCTGGGCTTCCCCGATATTGTTCGCCAAGAAGGCGGACGGAAGCTTGCGACTTTGTGTTGACTATCGTCGCCTGAACCAGGTGACAGTGAGGAACAAGTATCCGCTACCGAGGATTGATGACCTCTTTCATCAGCTCAAGGGAGCACGGTGGTTCTCGAAGATAGACCTCCGGTCAGGCTATCATCAGCTCAGAGTCAGAGACGAGGATGTGCAGAAGACGGCCTTCAGATGTCGGTATGGCCACTATGAGTTCTTGGTTATGCCTTTCGGTGTAACCAATGCTCCAGCAGTGTTCATGGCTCTCATGAACAGGATCTTTCAGCCATACCTCGATCGGTTTGTCGTGGTCTTCATCGACGACATTCTGATTTACTCTACGACAGAGGAGGAGCACGCCTATCACTTGCGAGTTGTTCTTGATACACTCCGAGAGCACCAGCTTTATGGTAAGCTCTCGAAGTGCCAGTTCTGGATACGTGAGGTCCACTTTTTGGGACACGTTATCTCTGAGGCGGGAGTTGCAGTAGATCCCGCGAAGATTGAGGCTGTGTTAGCATGGGAGCCACCCAGGAGCGTGACTGAGGTTCGGAGTTTCTTGGGACTAGCTGGATACTATCGGAGATTTGTGCCGAACTTCTCCAGAGTTGCGGCATCACTCACAGCGTTGACGAAGAAGGGGAAACCCTTCGTGTGGTCAGACAGTTGTCAGCAGAGCTTCGAGGAGCTGAGGCAGAGATTGACTAGCGCACCTATCTTGAGGTTGCCTGAGGAGGGAGTAGGGTACGTGGTCTACTGCGATGCATCAGGGACCGGACTCGGATGTGTTCTGATGCAGGAGCGGGCAGTGATCGCCTATGGATCACGACAGTTGAGACCGCATGAGCAGAACTACGCTACCCATGACCTGGAGTTAGCAGCAGTGGTCTTCGCTCTGAAGACATGGCGACATTATCTGATGGGCGAGCGCTTTACAGTCTTTTCCGATCATCAGAGTCTCAGGTATATCTTCTCGCAGAAGGACCTGAACCTGAGACAGCGACGATGGCTCGAGTTCCTCCAGGACTATGACTTTGAGATAGTCTATACTCCTGGGAAGGGAAACGTAGTAGCCGATGCCCTCAGCAGGAGGACGGGCATTCAGCTACTTGAGGAGGCGACGGAGCAGCTAGCCTCTTTGCAGATATCCTTCGTGGATAGAGATGGAGCAGCCTTTCTTCAGTCTCTCACAGTCACTCCTCCACTACTGCAGCGAGTCAGGGAGGCACAGCATGGGGACGCTGACTGTGAGACACGACGTGCACAGATATCCTCGGGACAGACACCTGATGGTTTCTCCCTTGGAGTAGAGCACGACATCCTTTTCAGAGGACGTACCATGGTACCAGTCGCTTTGCGAGAGGAAGTGCTGAGGGAGTTTCACACTTCACCATTAGCGGTACATCCTGGAGTGGCGAAGATGTACCAGGACCTCAGACGACAGCACTGGTGGCCGGGCATGAAGAAGGCAGTAGCAGAGTTCGTTTCTCGATGCCTCACCTGCCAGCAGGTGAAGGCTGAGCATCAGGTACCAGCAGGCTTGGTACAGCCCTTGGAGGTTCCGGAGTGGAAGTGGGACGGCATATCTATGGACTTCGTGACTGGACTTCCACGCACTTCCAGAGGTCACGACTCCATCTGGGTGATTGTTGACCGACTCACCAAGTCGGCACACTTCTTACCCATCAGAGAGCAGGGCTCGGTGGAGAGCTTGGGACGTCTCTACGTTCAGGAGATTGTGCGGCTCCACGGCGTGCCATCATCTATCGTTTCCGATCGTGATGCCCGCTTTACTTCCCGGCTTTGGAAGGGGTTACAGGAGGCGTTCGGGACGCATCTACGTCTTAGCACAGCTTTTCACCCTCAGACGGATGGTCAGACGGAGAGGACCATTCAGACTCTCGAGGACATGCTCCGCGCATGTGTCCTCGACTTTGGTCGTAGCTGGGAGGACCACCTACCCTTGGTGGAGTTCGCATACAACAACAGCTACCACTCCACCATCGGGATGGCACCGTACGAGGCGTTGTACGGCCGACCATGTAGATCTCCTTTGTGCTGGACAGACCCTGGGGAATCAGCACTGGTGGGACCGGAGATGGTCCAGGCCACGACAGAGAAGGTCCAGGTCATCCAGGAGCGGATGAGGACAGCTCAGAGCCGGCAGAAGTCATACGCTGACAGAAGGCGGAGGCCACTGGAGTTCGAGGATGGCGACCACGTCTTCTTGCGGGTCTCACCTCGACGTGGTATTCGGAGATTTGGCCGAGGCGGCAAGTTATCTCCGCGCTTCATCGGACCTTTCCAGATTCTCAGCAGGATTGGCGAGGTGGCTTATCGCCTGGCTCTACCACCTCAGTTGCACCGGGTGCACGACGTCTTTCACGTATCCCAGCTGAGGAGATACGTGCACGACCCGACGCACATCATTGACCATGGGGAGCTTGACGTTGACGATGGGGCGACTTTTACGGAGGTCCCGGTGGAGATAGAGGATCGACAGGAGCGGGTCCTACGTGGGCGATCGATTCCTCTTGTGCGCATCAGATGGCAGCACGGGAATCTCCAGGAGAGCACTTGGGAGCGGGAGGCTCAGATGCGTGCTCAGTACCCTCTTTTGTTCCCCTAGTTTTTGTTGTATCTTTACGGGGACGTAAAGCCCTGAGGTGGGAGTAATGTAAAGACCGTAAAATTCAAGGGAAATTTTTTTTTTTCTTAATTTTCTTTGGATTTTTACAAGAGCGCGGTTTCAGACGGCACCTGATTCCGAGGCCCGGAGTGCCCGGAATTAATTTCCGAAGTTTGGCTCGGGTACGTTCAGTGAACGAACGAGCGGGAATTCCTAACTTTTGATCCGGTGCTCGGAATTGAAATCCGAGGGCACCGATGAACTCGCAGCGCCGATATTCGCTTAATGAGACCTTTTCGGGAGTTGCGTTTGTTGCGGGTTGAAAGTTACGTTTTGGGGTTTTTCAGTTAAGTTGAATAAAATTTGTGTAAAACAATTTTTATTTTAACTTATTCTTTTAAAACCTATCGGAGGAGGTTGAAAGTGGGACCCACACCCACTTAACCTCCCTTGGGAGGATTAAGTGTGGTGGGGCCCACACGAACCCCTTTTCTTTTCTTTTTCTCTCAACGTTCTTAACCCCCCTTTTAATGGCTTAAGTTACCCTTGTTTAATTATGGGAGCTATGCCTTTTTGAATTTCAAAGCTTTGAAATTCCCTTGTGTTGTGTTAATAAAATAAGAGGTAATCTTATTTTATTGGGAGTTCTTAGTTTGTCTTTGGGAGCTTTCTCATCTTCAAGCTCTGACGAAGAACGAAGAACGTCTTCATCCTCAACGAAGAACGATAACACTTCGTCAAGGATCATCGACTCGGAGACCCGGTATCTTCGGACCTCTACTTCCTCTTCGGACCTTCTTCGTCGACAAACGAAGATCCGCCAACAACGTATCGCATCGGACGTAACTCTTCGTCAACGGATTTGACGAACGACGACCGCGACGCCCGACTTCCGCGACGCCGTCTTCCGCGGAACGTAGAGGATTTCTTTGAATCTCAAACCCGAGGTAGGGGATGTTTTTATTAATTATTTTATTCCATTCCTGAATCGTGGATTTAGCATGACTAAACGTGAGACTTTTTAGTTATGTTATTTGTTAACGCGAGGGGAGTCGGACCGCACGAACACGGCCGAAACCCCCTCCTTCGTTCATATTGTTTCATGCGGGTGGAAGCAAAAGGCGTGGTGCCGTCGCACCACGCGGATGAACATGCTTATGATTTCCGCTATACCGTCGCGCTTCGCCGAGGAGAGACTACAAGACCGCGACGCCGACACGCCGCGTTGGGAGGATTCTTGGCACGGCGAAAGGGGCGCGGTGCCGTCGCACCGCGCCGGACGACGAACACCGCGGCCGGTTCCGGGCCGCGGTGAGACGAGGAGACCGCGGCCGGTTCCGGGCCGCGGCGGAAGGAAAGACCGGCGGCCGGGCCGCCGGCGTCGGAAGTCAAGGGCGGGACCGGAAATTCCGGTCCCGTTGGTAAAAACCGGCCGGCCAGCAGGCCGGCCGGATATCATAAAAACCGGGGGTTTAAACCCCCGGCCGGCTCTTCAAACCCCCCTCTTAAAGAGGGGGGGCGGTTCATTTAAGGAGGGGGGCAAAGCCCCCCGGTTTTTGTCCAGCCGGCCCCCACCTGCGGGGGCCGTTTATATTTCAAGGCACGGCTTTAAGCCGTGCCGTTTTGTTAGAAACGCGGGGCTTAGCCCCGCGTGCCTCCCGCTTGCGCCGCGGCACCCCGCCGCCAACGCGGTCCGCCAGCCGCCGCCGCCACGCGGTCCGCCAGCCGCCGCCGCCACGCGGTCCGCCAGCCGCCGCCGCCGCGCCACGCGGCCGCCGCCGCCACGCGGCCCGCCGCCGCCACGCGGCCCGCCGCCGCCACGTGGCCCGCCGCCGCCGTCCGCCGCCGCCGGCCGCCGCCGCCGGCCGCCGCGCCACCCAAGGGGGGGGGGGGGGTCGGGCCGGGTCGTTCCGGACCCGGACCCCCCCGTTTCGGACCAGATTCGGTTTTTGGCTCATAACTTGAGCCTCGGACCTCCGAATGACGAACCGTTTGCGGCAACGCGATCCTTGGATCGAGACGGTCGTTTCGGTATATCGCACTCAAGGTTTCGGTTTACTTTGAGTTCGGCCGGGTTGGTTCGTTCACGAAACCAACCGGGCCTTCGGAGCGGAAACGCTCTTATCTTGAGCTACGGACGTCCGATTGACGTGCCGTCAGTCGCGTAGTGTTCCTCTTAGTGAGACGGATCTTTTGGCATACTCCGCCCGAGGTTTGGACGCAGGTGGAGTACGGTCGGGTTGGTTTTGCCTTAAAAACCAACCGGGCCCCGGAGACAAAAATGCCAATAACTCTCAGACCGGGCGTCCGAACGACGCGCCGTCTGTTGCGTTGAGTTCCTGTTGACGATACGGAACTTTTGGATACATCAACTTCGGTCTTCGTGACAGTTGATGTATCAGCCTCTCGGCTCGTGGAGCGGACCCTCCGTACGAGCTTGCTGTGTGCGGGAACCCTAGTGCTGGCTGCGACTGTTCTACTGCTACGACTGCTACTGTGACTGCGACGACGACAGCACAGAGATCCTGTGTGGATTCAACGACGACAGTACAGAGATCCTGTGTGGATTCGACGACGACGACTACAGCACTCAGCGATCCTACGTGGATCAGTGCTACAGGTTCTGTGTGAGCCCGATCCTGTGTGGGTCCTTGCGCTCAGCGGTTCTGTGTGAGCCAGCGCCTACAGGTTCTGTGTGAGCCCGATCCTGTGTGGGTCTTGCGGGGGTTAGTTACCTATCGATCCTTCGTGGGTCCGACGACTTAGATGGATCAGTGATCATCTTTATCGTCCCTGAAGAAGTATACCTGTGTGAGCTGAATCCTGTTACTTTCCTTTGTGGAATACGTATACTTTCCTGCGTGGACTGAGTTATACTTGGGCTCGGAGGTTGGAGCGTTTTTGAATTGATGACTTAGGTATATGTATGGGCATATACCTAAGCAGTGTCGGTTGTTACTTCGTGATTGTACTTTTCTTCGTGGTTTATCCTTTGTGGATTTTAGAGACCTTCAGGGGTCTCGGGGTCCCTACTGAGTAGCTTATACTCACCCCTGCACGGGCTTCGCCCGCACTACGTTGTGTTGGTTGCAGACGACGGACAGCGTTGACCTTAGCTGAGGTTTGCGGAGCGGGACGGTACCCGGAGGTGGACCACTGGGCGGGACGAGCACGGAGCGGACGGTGGGACCCGTGGAGCAGAGGAGCTATCTGTACCCACCCTTCAGGTGGGATTTTCCAGTGGACAGCACGGAGTAGCGGCCTTTACTTTTCAGTTGCTGTTTTTCCCTTTTCGAGTTGTACTTTACTTTCAGTTTGGGTTTGTATTCTGGCCCATTTACTTTTCCGCACTTCAGTTGTACTCTTCTTGCTTAGTGTTTACTTTCCGCTTGTTTACTCTGTGGTGTGTGTTTACTTTTCAAAGGCAATGCCTTCCCAATTTGCTGGGATCTACGCCTTGGTGCTAGTCGCCAGCCCCTAGCCTATGGAAGGCGGGCTTGGGGTAGTCACGGCACGGACCCCGAGGGCGGGTCGTGACAGGGGATATACGTTTGTTAATTAATATTTTCTATAAAAACCATAATAATGGATTCAAAATGAGGATAACCATGGATAAAATATTATAAAATTTAAGAATCATATATTATAGAGAATGTGACATGATTTATAATTCATATATAATATTTTTCATTACCATTTTTGATGTTATGTGATTTTAAATTATAGAATATTTTATATAACTAAGAGGAATGATGTTATAATTGAATATGAATGACATCATGGTGAGTCATTGAAATAATATGTGAAATTGAGTGGTTTAAAAGTTATTATTATTGTGAATAATTTAATAATTCAAGGATATTATTAAATATAAATTACATAAACTAACTATAGAGCACACTAATAATGAGTTGGATGGAGTCATCTAAGATTATGAGATTTGGATATTGTAGAGAAAAACATTCTATATTTCATTAGTGTCAAAAATTTGGAAATAAAATCACAAAAGATTATCCTAAGTGAATAAGGGAATGTATTATGTGTTGAAAGGAAGGGAAAAGAGCACCAAAATATCATTGAAATGTTATTATTTCAATAGATATAAATTATTTTCATACTAGTGACCCATTTATAGTATTTAATCATTTATGTTGGGATCTTGGGGATTCATTGAGGCAATACCATCTCTAAATGTTTAATCATATATGAGGGAAGGACCTATGTTATACACATAATTTGTGTAAGAGGGTTTAAGTATTTAATTTTTATTATTGATTTACTATGTTGTATAATTTTTCTTACCAATAAAATTTTGATAATTAGAATCTTGATACTTATAATTGTTTTGTTAGTTTTGGAAGAATATATAACATAACTTAAGATTCACATAATAATTATGCATTTCATTATGGGTTTGCAGGTTTAAGTTTGGTTATATGTTAGATATCATAAACACCCATTTTTTATGTTTAATGTGATGAGAATTTATCAAGAATAAGGGTATTTTAGGAGACATTTAAATTAATAAAACCAATTATTTACTTTATGTTTATTAAAAAAATTATATAGGGAAAACCCATTTTGTTTTTTATAAAAATATTAATGGTATCCACCACCATTAATATTTATCTTATCATTAATGTTGTGTTAATTATGGTTAGTTACATATTGGAAATATTTTAAAAATTGTATTAATATATTTTTGAGAAAAAAATAAAAAATACACTATCAGTGTGAAGAATCCTCATATTCATTAATGCCATGGGGAATAAACAAAGAAATTAAGGGAGATAAGACTGAAGAAACCACTATTATCACATATGATTTTTTATGTTAATATGAAATTTTTTTTATTTAAATTTTTTCATATATATTTATCTTGAACATATGGTGTTACTATTGGGGATTTTTGATTCTTGTATTGAATTGGATATCTTATGCTAACAATTATAGTATTTTTTAATATTTAGAGGCATCTGTAAAAAGTTATCAATTTTCTATGGGACATTGGATTTATTATATGTTAATTTTATAGATATAGGCATAAAAAATCATCTTGGGTAATCATTACTTGGATTAACTAAAAATGTTGTAATTGATCAAAGCATAACCAAATAATGAAATAAATGATTATTAAAATATATTAAACTAATGAAAGTGTATTATATAGTGTTATCCATGAAGATAATTAAATAATATATTAAATCTATGCAATGTATATTGAACCAAAAAAATACTATATTATATTCATATCGAATGAATCAATGGTATTTTCACTCATCAAAGATTTATGGTGTTGTGGAAAGTAACATTATATTCATCATTACATTTTTTTGTGATCAATGATCTAAATCACTCTTTATAATTATTTATTATTTTATTCAAAGCCTATACCTTCACTTCAAAAAATTGTTCTCCAACTTTTAAACATTGTTATGTGTTATTATAATGAGAGCCATATTTCCCTCTACCCCATTTATGTGGTTGTTTTTTCAACCAATTTTCAGTTGACATTTTTTTTAAATAATTTTTTCAAGTAGAAAACAATTTATTTCTACGTGCAAGATTACATAGAAATGATTCAATTGATTTAAGGAGGAGATAATATAACAACATGATATTATAACATAATAACATTATGTTTGATAATATATACATCATGTAGTACCTGGAATAAACAACTCTTTAAATTTGTTATTTAATATGAATAAACTAAACTCTCTATTAATTTGCACGAAATGAATTTTTTTTATAGCTTTATGCAATGATGAATACAAATTTTATCTAATGTATTTGTAAATAAGTACATATTTCATAATAATATATTTTTATGCTTCCAAAATATATTTTCATTAAAAATGTTTATATTTTTTATTTAATGTTTAGGAATTTTAACTAATATAACCCACTTTCATAAAATTTATTTTCTATAAATAATATTATTTTTGAAATCATCAAACCAAATTTATCTTTTGGAAAACATTAGCTATTTTTCAGAAAAAGTTTTTTAATAGTGAAAAATTAAACATTTTATAAAATTGTCATTCCATTTCAATAAATAACGTAAAATAAATGTAATTTTATTATATTAATTTTATTTAAGTGCAGATTATATATTAATTATTTAAATTTGATATAATTAGTTTATTTTGAGTCAATTCAATGAAAGACATTTCTATATGGTTATTTTCTGGATTTAATACAAATTGTTCTGAAAACTATTTTTCATTGCAAAATATTTCATTATTTTAGTAAACAAAATAATAATTAATTATTAATTATTTACATGAAATATATAGGTTTTATACAGAAAAATATGAATTTAAATCCCTGTAATTATGATTACAATATATATACTTTATATGATATCATTTATTTTATTCAAAAAGAAGTTTCATTAAATATTGTTTTCTACATGATTTATGAATTAATCATTATGTTATAATCATATACTTTTCTGATGTTAATTATGTGAAATACAATAATTTATTTAATAATAATATTTAATATTATGTAATATTTTAAATTTATTTTGTGGACATTTGGAATTGTGAAAATAGTAAAAAAATAATTGATGTGGATTAGGTTAAAATAAGTTTACAAAGGGCTAAAAAATGATAATGGTAATTATTATAATTTATCTTGTAAAAATAAAATGGAATGAACATATAGAGGTTTTGGTCATTCAAAAAGTTTGATCCTAGTGTTATTATTATGAGATTCAAATGAGGGTTTTCTTTGTAAGGGTAAATGTCTTCACTAAGACCATTAATTTTAGCATACTATTTTATTACTATTAATTATTTATTAAAAATAATAATATTATAACACTGATATCTCCAAAAATATATAAATTTTATTATGTTTAGAAAATAATATTCATCCATCTCTCTCTCAATAACATTGGATACAAAGTAATCACTCATGTCTATAGTAGGAAACAACCACATGAACAAATGTAATTTTATTTATATAAATAAATCACGTGGATTATAAGAAATATGTTAATAATTATTATATTTGATAAATATGAATTAATTTTTTCTTGAGAATTAATATATCATACAGTTCTTTACCCTTTCACCAATTATGTGATTTATATCTTCGTTCATGCGTACAAATGAACTACCATCTATATGAAGAAATTCAATTCATTTAAAAAGTTAAAATATCAGTAGTGGATATTAATTTTTTTAAATAGATTTATTTTTATAGATATAACCTTAATATCAATATTTAAATGATTTAACTATATCATATGAATAAGAACCATAACTTCTATAACTAAACAATGATATAAAAATAATGATTTTAAAACCTGAATCATTTCTAATAAGGAAATATTAATAATGATTGATTGGTGAGATGTAATAAAAAGATCATATGTGATATTATAGATATGAACATTATTCTATAAAAAATCAATATAAATTTTAAAATGATTGTATATGTTTTTAAATCATGTTAATCTAAACAGAAACATGGGGTAAGGGATTCCATATTAATTTTGATTCATTTTGGAATATATCAATGTGGATGAAAAATTTATTTAATATGGTGTATTTGCTTCTCATTTTACATATTATATCATCAATAAAACATAATTATAGTTTATAATGATTTAGTTTGAATTATTTAATCCAAGGGGATATAACATGAATTTTACCAAGTGTTGCGTGTTTCATAACTCAATATCTTTTCATTGGGTTATATTATTTTTCTTTGTTATTGAACTTATAATATTATATGTGTAATTAATTTTTAGTATTTTGAGACTTATTTACACCTATTTAATTTGGATTTCAATTTTTAACACCTAACATGTTCATCAATTAATTGTCACGTTAACAATTTGATCTTTGTGTGTGGTTTTATATCAATTTCCACTCCATGAAGAGATATTTTATACTATCCAAAACTATATTTTTAATACTTTTATATATTGATCCAATGATATATTATAAATGGAATAACTTTATATTCATGTTATTTAATGGTTCATTTGAAGTTATTTATTTAATTTGATTATGATTCATTATTTATACAAAGCAGTAAGAGTTTATGCTTAAATCTCATATTAATTAAGATTGTATATGATTGAATTTCCATTGAATTAAATTATTTGAAAATAATTTAATTAACTCATATCATTTTATTATAATTTATCCATTCATTAATATTTCATGTAATGATAATATTTTTCACTTTTTTAACAAAAAATGAGTAGGAAACTGTTTTTAAGAAAAGCCAACATAATTTTTCATTTTTTTGAAAAATACGCATTCTTTGATATCAATGTTTTCATAAAAAATTATAATTTTTTAATTTATATATTTATTTTTAAAATCCTATTAAACAATTTTTAAATATGTCTTATAAACATTTGTATGTGTATTCAAATTTTTTTCAAAAAAAAATTCTTTTTCACTTTTTTTCTGAAAATGTGAAACAAATATTGGTTTTAATGTAGTTGACTTATATCAAATTCCCCCACCGTAAGGGATTTTTATTATTTTGAAGCATTCATAAATATTTTTCATTGATCACTTGTAATAAAGATATTATAAAATTCTTAGAATTTTTGTTTTTTAAATTATGACATTCATTGTGAAAAGGTAGTTTTCCTCAGGAATGTTCATAATGATCTTTCTGTAGAATTTACATTCATCAATGAGAAAAATACATTTTTTACATATACTCCAATGATAATATATAATAATTATACCATTATTATTAATTATCGTCATGTTAAATAAATAATTAGACCCAAAAAAGTATTTTCATTCACATTGAAAATTAATTTTTTATTATTTAACATTCTATTAAAAATTGAATTTTTTCTGACCATTCGAAATAATATTTCACTTAAATACTAATATTTATTATCATGGATACACATATTTCTTAATCCATGTGTCATTGATACATATTGGTTTTTTACATAAAAAGATATTTTACTTTATGGTGTAAATATTTTTAAATCATTGTTAATTACTCAATAAATATATTTATTAATTTAACATATTTTTAATTAATTAAATCCAAAATTTGATATATAAGGAATGAATTGTACTTGAATATATGGTTGGGTCCCATGATTATATATCTCCTTAATGAATTGATTGTTATCTAGAGAAAAATTAGTATGATGGAATGAAATGGGTCATTACTAATAGTTCTAAACTGTATTGGAAAAAGGTATTGGTGATATATATATCTTGACATATGAGATTGTAAAATCCAATATTAGGCATTTAATTTCATTAAAAATTATTTATTATTATCATTGAGATTATTTCAAAGATATTTTTCAAAGATTCATTTTATACTTAAGGTATGGATAAAATTATTATGTTTCAATTCATTTATCATTTAATATTGATTATTCCATATCATTTCATTATAGTTAACTTATTTATTAAATTTAATGTGTGTTAAGTTATTTAGATTTCTCAATTGATTATACCTTATGTGATAATGATAGTCATGTTATTGATTATATGTAATGTGTGTTCAGTTATTTACTTATCCCTATTTATTATGACTTATATAATCATGATAGTCAAATTGTATATTAAATGGAATGTGTTTTTTTATTTAAATATCCAAATTAGAAATAACTTACTGATTCATGAAATATTCTGCTATACATAGCCCTTATTGGGAATCTGATGTCACCATTATTTGTATCCTTTCATCAAAATAAAATTGAAAGAATAATTGAATTACTTCAATGATATTTAATTATATTTCTTTCACTAAGTTTTATTTCATATTTTCCAATGTAGTGTATGATTTAACAATGTTTCTAGTTTACCAAGACTATATCTATATTATGTACATCAGGATGTTATAACATTTATTTCATTCAAATG